>CM033273.1:46360440-47045795 GCA_019343175.1 Oedothorax gibbosus
TACTTAAAAAAAAACAGCGCATCGAAATTATAATACATTGAAAATTTCAGAAAAGAATTCTAATTTGAAGTACTTCAATTATTAAAAACTGCAAAATTGAATGCTCATTTAAAAAGCATAGGAAGCCATTTTTATTGGAATTAAATCACCATTGCCATTCGCAACGATCGCTCGAGAAACTTTTAGACAATAAATTAAAATAAATTTATTTTTCGACATCGATCAGTTTGAAATGACGTCAAATATATTTCACTACGAGATTCTTTGTACGTTGATATGAAATGTTTTTAATTCTGTATAAAAGCGAGGAATATTACATATTTATTCTTTGAAATATAAATTAATTTTTGCAAACATAAGTAAAAATTATTGAATTTTCGAAATAAAATAAAGGGAAAACCAGCCAAATTTTCATGTAAGTGTTTAATATAGAATTAATGCTGTGTTTGGCGCCTGTTTCCCTTTTAAACACAACTGTTGTGTGGAAATTAAGTAACAGATTCTATTACAAACCTACTTGTTTTTATACTAAATAATACTTATATTATTTTATTGTTTTATAATTTATATTAATTATATTTTCATCTATACTATTTTTTATATAATTAGTATTCTTTTATTTATTTTATTTACGTTCTTTTGGGTGTTTTCTTATGTTAATTATTATATTTAATTATTTACTATACTTATTATTATACTTTTAATATAATGATTGGCGATAATATAGGGTTTGGTGAAAATGGTCGACGGGCTAATACAAAAGTACAAATATAGGATGTGATATTGTATCATCAATGGCTGTAAATGCTGTCATATTTATCTACTAATGGACATATAGTCTAAAAAAAAGGGAAATTATTCATTTGTCATGTAGACATGGAATGATGTAGTGTGGAATGATGTAGATATGAATGATGTAATATGGATGATATAGATATAATTTTTAACGACCAATCACGGCTCTTTCGGAAATATTAATTTACAATCAATCAAAGTAGTAAAATAAGGCTTTAGAATTTTTAATGAATGAGGATCGTCAAACGTTTTTTTTTTTTTTGGAATGTGAGGCTATTCTATTTCACCCGTGTAATCAGTGATTGTCACTAAAAATTTTAATTCTCGGCATTATAGTTAAACTTGTAGTTTCCTTGCATAGAAGCCACGACCACGGGCGGTGCTATAAAACGCGCAAACAAAATAAAACGGCTAAAATTTCCTCTTCATCTGATTGCTCCGCGCGTTTTATAGCTCCTCCCATGGTCGTGGCTTCTGTGCAAGGAAACTATGAGTTTAACTATAGTAAAAATTTTACTTACGGTTCTCTCTACAAATGTTTTCAAACAACGATGTATTTATCCGACGAAATAAACATTGAGAATAGAATAAGATTTTATAAAGAGTTCGGCCTACTTTGAAAATCCTCTGGAAAAACCTTTTTCGTCTGGCATTCTCTTTTAAAGTCAGCTCTCCATCAAGGGAGAAGTGTGTTTACTTTTCCGACATAACAGTCGATGCTTCCTATGAAATCAAAGTATAGTCCCTTTTGAATCTTTGAATTCCTCTCAGCGTGACTACTATTCCCACTATTCTGTATAAAGTAAAGCATAAAAATTGTGAAAGTTAGAAAAAAAATAATTTACTTTTAGCTTCCACACTACGTTTATAACGTAAAAAGTGGAAGGTATTATAATCGTTCAATCCGTCTGTCCGTCACCCACTTTCATGGCCCTACCTACAAATGCTACGGACAAGTGTGATACGTCAAAAAATTCAGCGCATCGAAATTAGAATACATTGAAAATTTCAGAAAAGAATTCGAAGTACTTCAATTATTTAAAAAAAACTGCAAAATCTAATTTTCATTTAAAAAGCATAGGAAGCCGTTTTTATTAGAGTTAAATCACCATTGCCATTCGCAACAATCGCTCGAGAAACTTTTATTCTTTTAGACAATAAATTAAAATAAATTTATTTCTGCGACATCAATCAATTTAAAATGACGTCAAATATATTTCTTGTTGATATGAAATATTTTCATTATATTTAAAAGCGAGGAATATTACATATTTATTTTTTGAAATATAAATTAATTTTTGCAAATGATAAGTAATAATAATTGAATTTTCGAAATAAAATAACTGAAGCTAGCCCAAATTAACATATAAATGTTTAATATAGATTTAATGCCTTGGTGCCTTAATGCCGGGCGCCTTAATGCCGGGCGCCTTAATGCCTTGGTGCCTTTTTACCTGTTAAATACAACTGTTGTGTGGAAGCGGGTTAAGTGACAGATTCTGTTACAAACCTACTTGTTTATTCATTAACTAGCAATTTAATACCCGTCCTTCGCATTGGAAAGAAATAATATACAGTCCACTTTACAGTCTAGTCCATGTATATTGAAAGTTAAAAACATAAATTTTGAACTCGAAATCATATTTAGCACCATTGATCCTTCATTTAGCGGCTTTAGCCTGCTGGCAACATTTCTTTGTGAAAATGAATATCCCAACTGTCGCAATGCGGAAAGGAGACATTATTATTCTCGAGAAGTAGTTAGTAGATTTGCGTTGTGTAATTTTAAATAATTAAACAGGTTAAGCGACCTTAACCTTTCCCAGATTCGATAATTTTTCCCCAAAATAAACACAAATAAGACTAAACAAATTTACTAAAATAAAGAATCCTAAAATTTCCTTTAAAAAAATGCATTTATTGACTTGTTTAATTATAAGCATATTTAAGACAAAAAAAGCTTTAGATGTTGATTGGGGCGTCGTATTTTAGAACCACAGTCAAGTGACGCACCTGGTCGTGGTGTTCAGTTGGTTGACACACTTAGGTGACGTGTGTCATGATGTGTCACGTGCGTCATTTCCCCACTCCTTTGATTCGCTGCAAGTTCCTTTTATGAGTTTTACCGTGTGCCCAATAAGCATTGTGGGAAAACATCCTTTTAGATTTGTTTTTCATGAGGGGCTGAATTCTTGACATCAACTTTATGGGGGACCCCACTGAGATGGCACCTAAGCTGTCTCCCTGGTCCCAGGCTTAATGAATTTACGACCCTGTAATCTGAATCCTCTTATCCACGAGTCCCAAACCCATTCTAAATCCATCTCAGACTGTGAGAATGTAATCTTTAAAAAAGGAGTGATGTGTAATTGAAAAATCAATTAGTGCATCACGACACCAACTATGGAAGTTTCAAAAAGTTTGAATTGTAAATTTCTACCGTAACATATTTTGCATCCCAAATATTTGATTCTTAAATCCTCAACAACAAAATTCTTTTACAATATTTCGTAGAAAATTCATCATAACATGAATAGCTATTTCTTTCAACTCCAGACAAAAAAAAAATGTAATCTGAAACCATAGATATCAAAATTTATATATAATCTTTTGAAAAATAATCGTAAAAATTTTCAATAAATATTTGTCCATATTCATTTTCAAAGAGAGCATATATCCTTCAAATTTATAAATAGGAAGACTAATAGGATATAAAATAATTATTGTGGAAATTAAAGGGAAATAAAAATATACATATATTTCTTATCATATAAAATATTATACCTTTCTTATCCTTAATTGTTGGCGGCATTCCATATTTATTCTTTGATATACAAATAAACTTAGCAAAATCTGATATTTATATTAATAATTATTGAATTTTCGTTGAAACATAGTCTAATAAGATATTAAATAATTATTGTGGAAATTAAAGGGAAATAAAAATATACATATATTTCTTAAAAATATTATATCTTTCTTATCCTTAATTATTGGCGGCATTCCATATTTATACTTTGAAATACAAATAAACTTAATCTAAATAAACTAAACTAAAATCTGATATTTATATTAATAATTATTGAATTTTCGTTGAAACGTAGTCGGTTGAATTTGACGTTTTTAAAAGTTTAAAATAGAACTAACTACATTTTTTAGACGAATTGCTAGGGGAAATTTCGGATGGAATCCATTTTAAAGTTAACATTTCTGTTACAAACTTACTTGCTTATTATACACAGAAAAAAATATATTTTTGAAGGAACAAAAATTTTGTTGTTTCAACAAAATTTTTTGGTCAATATAGCGCCAACAAAAATTGTGTTGTCAGTACCAAATTATTTTGTTGATTCAACCAAATGGTTTTGTTGATTCAACCAAAAATGCGCCAAACCGAAAATGCGCAATGACCGACCACAGGACTTTCGGGCCCATCAGTTTTAACGAGCACGTACTCCGCATATACTCGGTTGGTCTTCAGTGGTACCGGGACTCGATCGCGGGACCTTCTGATCTCGAGACCGAGACGCTGACCACTAGGCTCACTACGGCCCCAAGTTACTTTTGAAAATAGCAATCCAATTCTTCCACGACGATAATGGCCGAATGGCGCCCTTAATTTTCTTCGATTTGCCGTTGATGACAGGCGCCATGACGTCACAGTTAGAAACAGCCAATAGCAGGCCGAGCTTACCTCAACCAAGCGGGTTTTGTTGTGGTGAAAATACTCGCTTTGTTGGGACAAATAAAATATTGTTAAGTCAACAAAACACGTCAACAAAAAAATTAGGTTCTCCCAACAAAACGTTTTTTCTGTGATAGATTCCGATTACAACTCCCAAGTAGGATTGGAATCCATGCAAACGTCTTTAGACCGTCTCCTCTTTTCCATTTAAACTTTAAGGCACGTCTAGAAAGTTCGTGTCTTTCATCGCTGAGAGGAGTTTGAAGAGGGTTTTTTTTTTTTTCCTGATTTTCCGTCTGGAGTTATTTCACGCAGTATGACTTTTCGGTCCGACCTTCTTTGGTATTTGCGTTGGCCATTTTCGTAGCAAATCTTTTTTGTTAAATGTAATTTAATAGTATTTATTTAATATTTAAAGTTTGTTCAAGAAATTCGGCGCGCTGGATCGGGGGTCTCCAAAGTAAAGTGCATCAGTGTTAATCCTATGGCGAAAAAACTATTTTCCCAGCCACATTTCTCCGGCTGTGTTGAATATTTTTACAAGCTGATTTTTTATGTGATAAATGTAGTTGACTTACAGGTCCCGACCTTCCCACTCTTTGAAATGGGTTCGAATATATTTTTTAATTTTCAATAAATAATTTTACACAAAATTTTCGAAATAATTTCAAAAAGTGGGAAGATGGAGACCTGTAAGTTATCTACATTTTTATCATTTAAAAAAAAAACGTTTGTAAAAATATTCAATACAGCTGGAGAAATGTGGCAGAGAAAATAGCTTGTTCGCCATTGGATTAACTGAGGCATTTGAGTTTGGAGACCCCCGGTCCAGCGTGCCCATTCCCACTTAACTGTAAACACTTGGTCCTTTTAATTGTGTATACTGTGTTTTGTCACCAAAAAATTCCGTTTGTGGTCAATGATACCGTTTTTCGAAATGTGTGCCCGCGAATTGTAAAAGTAAAGATATAATTGTGAAAATATATTGTGTGTTTTTAGATCAATGAACCACCTAGTAAATAAGTGCCCTATTTTATTTCACTTAAACAACTGAGTTATAGGTATACATTCTTTTACATTTCTAGAATCTTAACATGAATTCACGAGTAACTCATTCAAAACTTCATTTCCTTTAAGTTAGCGACAAAAGCCTTCATTTTTGGTACTAAAACATGTAAATTAGCACATTTCGCGGAGGATTAATCGCACTCGAGAACCATTTAATTGCATTTTCGAAAACAGTAAGCTTTCATAACAAGTTTACATGACAATTTGAAAGCAGTTTAAGCAGGAAACCTAACGACTCATTTAAGATAGGGCTTTCAGTTTCAACAGAATTGAGACGGTTTCAATTAGCTTGACAGCTTTTAGGATAAGCTTGTCGAGATTTTTATGAAACACTCTTTTAAATTACTCTGTCTAAATTGGACTGGAGGCTGTTTTAGAGGTTTGGGAATTTGTTATGCCGACGAAAATTGATCTAAAATGTTTTCTTGGCTGATTTGGATAACTGATTAGTTTTGGTAAATTTGAGAAGCTTTGGAAGCAAAATTAAGTAATCTAAAAAGATTATTTTAGTAGTTCACTTCTTAAATCAAAGTTTATTTTGATGGTTGTTTCTATAAAACTATTTTCTCAAGTAAAATTTTATGTATTGTAAAGGAACGTACAAACAAGACTGATCAAATGCCACGCATTATCTTTAAGCTAAGGTGGCCCAACACGTTCGGAGCACTTTTTTTTTAAATATGTACTAGAAAGCAATTTTGGAAGGTTTTTTTTGTGTGTATGTGAAATAAATAACTATATATAGCAAGTACAATTCGACATACATATCAAATTTTTTAAAATATGGTCATTTTATGCATGTTTTTTGCAGTTTTTTGTCAAAAACTTCAATTAGGCTAGAAAAACTGTTCGACCTACTAAGAAAATAAAACCACCAAGTTAAACTGTAAGCTTATGTCTAGGGAATATCCCTAAAACCAAAAGATTTTATTTAAAAATAAAATTTTATTAGTAGTCGAAAAAAGTCTGATTTTCAACATTTTTACGGTGTGTCAAAATGATTAATAGGCCAAAATAAAATATAAAAAAACATATCTTCCAGGTTTTTTAGGTATATTCCCTAGACAACAATTTCTTAAATTAGTAGAAAAAATAATTTTTAAAATTACTCAATAACTTTTTGAGTTATCTTTTCCAACTGAAGCTATTTAATGAAAAACTGAAATGCCAGAAAAACGCATTTAAAGTTCAACATCTGCTTGATTCTAGTGCTATTGACCTTTACTAAATTAATCACTACGTTCGTTCTAATTGTGGCACAGTTAAATTGATGACAGTTTTAAAACCAAGAAAATCTGGGTAATTATATAAACAAATAAAAAAAATCTTTTTTTTTTCAAAAATGCCATTTTCAAAGTGTGGAGATACCTTAAGGGGGAATGAGAGGTGGTAGGTGGGTTTCCAAACCGAAGTCATCTCTATGTGTTAGGTCAGTTACATATATCAGATAAAAACAGTCTTTAGATATTTATACCGGATTGGGCGAGGTCCTCTCAACCTTTCATCCCTTAAGTGGGTCGATAAAATGAGGATCAAGCATGCTTGAGAACTAAACACTGATCATGCTTGAGAACTAAACACTGGGGGTCCCGCGTGAGGTTGATCACCTAACCGGGGCATATGCATAGCTCACCAGATCCCTTGGTCACGAAAGCTGAATTGGGCACAGCAGGCTTTGGCCCACTAATGGGCTGATGCGCAGAGGTTTTTTTTTAATATTCTGCAACGGCCGGAGTAATTATATTTTTTATGCATTGGTGTTAATTCCGAATGGCGTGGAATAGAGCGAATATGTATGCTTGCTTTTACTGTATACATTTTAAATTAAATTTATTTCAAATATCATATTTGTTTGAAAATTCAGAATTGGGGTTATTTTTGAAGAGATGATCTTAAAACCACTTCCAAATAATAAAAAAGTACCTTGTGAATAAAAGTTTATTAATTATAAAATTTTAAAATTTAACTTGTAATTGTATTAAAAACTGATGCATACAATACGGAAAAAGCCTGGTTTAACAATCGGGGGATTAAACGTCTAAAAAAAAACACTTTTTGAAATTGGTTCGAATATTTATTTTTTCAACATTTCAATGCGAAATTTTACAAAAAAAAAATATTCGAACCACTTTAAAAAGATGCTATTTTAGGGACGTTTAAGTCAGCTACAATTATCATATAAAAAAGTAGGTTTGTAACAGAATCTGTCACTTAACTCGCTTCCACATATTTGTGTTTAACAGGAAAAAACGCGCCAAACACAACATTAATTCTATATTTAACATTTACAAGCTAAATTTGGCTGGTTTCATTTATTTTATTTCGAAAATTCAATAATTATTACTTATCGTTTGCAAAAATTAATTTATATTTTAAAGAATAAATATGTCATATTCCTCGCTTTTAAATAGAATGAAAACATTTCATATCACCATACAAGGATTCCGTAGTGAAATATATTTGACGTCATTTCAAACTGATCGATGTTGCAAAAATAAATTTATTTTAATTTATTGTCTAAAAGAATTAAAGTTTCTCGAGCGATTGTTGCGAATGGCAAATGTGATTTAATTCTAATAAAAACAAGGCCTTTAGCTATTTGTAATTCAAACTTTTAAACGCCAAAATTAACTATTTTTATTAATCTTCTTTCTCAGATTTAATAATTAGACTTTATCGTTTGCTAAATTTGTTTGAAGTTCGAAGAATAATGATGTAATCTTTTTTAATAAATATTTTTGTCGCCACAATTTCCCATTTATATTTCTTTCGAAAATTCACTTATTTATAATTTGTTAAATTAATTTACAGTTCAAAAAATTTATAATTTGTACAATTGATGCTTTAAAAATAAAAGCGAAACTAAGCATATTTTTTTTTTATGTTAAGTTAGAATTCTCTATGCATCTTTCTACATACATATATATAGAACCATTAAAAGAATTCTATTGTGATAATACAACAATCCAAACCGAATTATATCACATAAATAAATATTTTTTCAAAAGTGTATTTTTATTTTAACAAAAGTTTCTCGTACGTTTAACGAAATGGCAACAGTGAAAATATTGAATAAAAATGGAATTTGCATGTTATTTCAATGTAGATTAAATTTTTAGTTATTTAAATTTTAAATAAGCTTCTAGTTTAAATTTTTTAATGAAATTTGGCATGTAGCCTAATCTGATTTTTTGCTTCAAAATGACGTATCCCACTTGTCTGTGGGACTTGTGGATGACAACAGTGAAAATATGAATAAAAATAGAATTTGCATGTTATTTCAATGTAGATAAAAAAAATTTAGTTATTTAAATTTTAAATAAACTTCTAATTTAAATTTTTTAATGAAATTTGGAATGTAGCCTAATCTGATTTTTTGCTTTAAAATGACGTATCCCACTTGTCTGTGGGACTTGTGGTTCTTTCTGTGAAAGTGGGTGACAGACAGACAGACGGACGGACAGACAGACGGACTGAACGATTATAAAACCTTCCACTTTTTACGTTATAAACGTAGTGTGGAAGCTAAAACCATCTGTAAAACTATACAATACAGCTGACGTAATTTAGCTTCGAAAAATATTTTTTTTTTACTTTGGATTAACATTGGTGTTGCAAAAGAAATGTTCGTATTTTCCGTTATTGAAAAAAACTAGTAAGTTTTTACTTCCACTTGTCCCTAGAGACGCTTTTACAAACTATTTCAACGCATCAAAAATGAAATTGATCTAGACAAGAGATTAATTCTAATTAGCAATTAATAAAAAATCAAAATAATAAGAAAATAACAAACTATTTAAATTGCAATTGAAGAGTTTATGATAAAATCATAGCGCTTACAATCATTTTTTAATTATGAGTAATTCAAGTGTTTAGCATAAAAGAAACTACGAATAAGTTTCTAAAAAAATAATAAAAACTTTTCGACCATAATACAACTTTATTTTAACTTAAGAAGTATAATCCCAAGTTCGAAATATCTGGCATGAAAATTTTCAATCTATTCTCTTAGCGGAATAGAATATATTCCCAAAAGATTAAATTTTATATTTATTTAATCATGTGTAAACATATTTCCTATAAAGATATTTGCTTTCCTAAAAACTTTTCAATTCTCCGTACTTAATCTTTCAAAATATCCGTTTTCGTCAGTCTCTAGGGAGCAATATCAAGGATATTTCTAATAGCTGATTGTAGCTAGAGATTATGTTATTTTTTTCCTTTTATTTTGAAGGGATAAGCAAAAACTTATGAATATATATAAGATTCCAAAAAGAGAGAATTATTGTGTGGTACTGGAATTTATTTTAAACTTGTGTTTGTCATAATAAATTGCCAAAGTTGAATTGTCAATTTTAGAATAGATTCAACTTTTCACAAATATCAGAGATAAGTCTATAAGAAAATTGTTTTGAAGGGTTTATGTAAATTTTATTTTGAATTGTCAATTTCAGAACAGCAATTTCACACTTTAAAATGTTTTGTAGCAACTAAGTTGATTGAAAGAAAACGTCTTTGCAGGATTTGTTTAAATTTGTTTAAGGGCAATTTATAAGAGTTGAAATGGGTGCATTTAATTGAAAAGTTTCTACGAGATTTTATTTTATTATTATTATTATTAAAATTGAAATATGTAATGTTTCTTATAAAATATATTAAATTTGGTATTTTTAAACTCTGTCGCATACAGATATGGCCGGATTTCTAAATAGTCTTAGTTGGCCTGCAGCCCAGATAGACAAATTTTCAGGGCAACAATTTGACAATTTATTCACAAGCTAATATGAAGTATTTCAGACAACAATTAGTTTTTCCATATCAAGTAAAGAATACATGTTACTTAATTTCAAAGCCCATTTAAGTTTTTAAAGAACCTTAAAAGAAGACATTTTAAAACCTAGTAGATTAAAATATAAACTACTAAGGAGCGGCAAAATTTTTTAAGTCTGGCCCTAAAAAAGTATCAGGTTTGATTAACTACTACTATTTAATCAGGTAAACAAAAAAATATTTGTTTAAGAAAGTAATTATTATTTGATAAATATTATTCCATAAAAATTTTAGGAATGTAATGAATATTTAAAAAAAATTAGGGTAATTTAAGTTTTAAAAAATGCACTTTATCTTTGATGATTCCATTATTAATGGATAAAAAATCGCGATCCTGAAAAAGAAAAAAAAATTGGGCTATAGTTGGAAGTCCGTGGATAAGAAAATCGACCTGTTGCCATCTGAAACCATCAACTTAAGGTCACTTATCGAAGACAAAACACCTTTCTAATGGATATTCGGATGGAATTTATGACAACCCTTTTATTATTTTTAAGATGAAAGCTTCTTCGTCTTTCTTGTTTGAACGATTTGCATTCTTCGAATCCCTTCGTAAGTTTGATTAAATGGTAATGACTATTTGCTCAAAGATTTTAATTCTAATGGAAATCCATGTAGTTTAAAGCAAGTAGGTTTTGTAACAGAATCTTTCACTTAGAACGCTTTGCCACACAACATTTGTGCTCAACAGGCGGAGGTGCGCCAGATGCAGCATTTAATTTTGTAATAAACATTTACACGTTGTACAAACATTATCATTTTTGGCTATACAAAAAAAGTTTCCGTTTTTTTTTAGTATTTTATATTTATATAGTTTCATTTATTTTCTTTCGAAAATTTAATAATTATTCCTTATCGTTTGCCAAATTTATTTATGTTTCGAAAAATAAATATTCAATATTCCTCACTCTTAAATAGAAGCAAAACATTTCGTAGCAACATGCAGCAACATTCGAACAATATACCCCCTTCAAAACTGAACTTAATCGAATATAAAATACAAAATGCAACAAAAAATACCTCATCAAAAGGGATCAATGGTATTCGAAACGTCATTTTTCATTACTAAATGCTTAAATGTAAATGAAAAATTTCGTTTGCTTTTAAAATACAACCAAATAGACCGCCTTCTCTCTCTTTCTAAACAAATGATACCCACTATCAAAGAAGCCTATCTCAATACATATTATGAAGTCATTTCCAAACTAAATTATATAAAAATTAATTTTTTATTATTTTTTAAAGTTTATTACTAAAAACTAAACTAAACTGAACTCCTCGGCGCAACAGCCCATTACTGGGCCAAGGCCTGCCGTGCCCATTTCAGCTTTCGTGACCTAGGGCTCTGGGGTGCTATGTATATGTCCCGGTAAGGTGGTCAGCCTCACGCGAAACCCCCAGTGTTTAGTTCCCAAGCATGCTTGGTACCCATTTTATCGACCCACTCAAGGGATGAAAGGATGGGTCAACCTCGCCCAATCCGGGATTCGATCCCGACCGAATCCGGGATTGGATGGACCTGTGACGTGGCAATGCGAAGCACTACCACTAAGCCCACTGGGCCTCAAATTTATTATTAACCCTTGTTCAATTGCCGCTTTTATCAGAAGACTTTTTTCATAATTGTTAAATAACAGTTGAGTTATGCAACATCTATAATTTTGTAGAGTTAATAAACGATCATTTTGAACTCGGTCTCTTCTTAGAGAAATAAGATTTCAGAAATCCTTTGCCAAACCCTTAACATAGGACTCTAAGGTTCTCTGTTTCGTTTTTTAACCATGCATGATCTTTATATTTTCCCAACTTAACTCTTATATGCAAGAATAACTTTGAGAAAAATATAACTTGGAGTTTTGGGGAGAAAATATTCTTATGCAGTTTTATCAAATTAGACAGCGAAGTAAATACTATTGGATTTTTTTATATAGATTTCGATTGTATTTTAAGAAATCGATGGAATTCCACGTAGCTATATCTATGTTTTGTTCTCTCCATGTTTGATGGAATAAAATGAATGCCTCTAATGGATTTGGTTTTCGTTAACGATGTTTGAAGGTCATGTTTGTGAGTTTGCCTAAGCTAAGAATTCATGAGATTTTTTTAATAGGTGTGCTTTTTCCATCAAAAATGTATTGTTTTACCGTTCATTACTAGTGTTATCATCTCATAACTGTTCTAAGTTATTTGTGTCAGGGCTTCTTTTATTTTCATTAGAATTTAAGTATCAGTTTGGCGTCTTAAATTTAAACCACGGTTAAGTGCCGAAACGAACCGTTTAATGAACGTATTTGGCTCAGCGTGCTCCATGAGTAGCTCTAATGTGATTAGCATCACATTAGAGCTACTCATGGACTATTGCCGATTTCAGATCTAAGTGCGAGTTGCAGCTGTGTGAGTTGATCAATATATATGCACAGCTGAAGATGATACTCACAGTACAGCAGATGGCGTTCATTGTAAAAAGTTTTATTAAAACAAATTCGTGTAGAAAATGTTTCCAGCTTCTTAAGAATTTAAAGGTGTAAAAGTGCCAAAAAAGAGTGATATGCAAAGATTAGTTACGAAATAGCGGCAGACAGGATCTGTTTTGAACAAGTTCAAAAAACATTCCGAAACGGGTCCGAACACCAGATTTTTTGTCTCGTAATCAATTTAAAATGTTTTGTATCAACAAAAAGTTCCGATTCTCTAGGATAAATTACGGCTGAAATAATCGCTATTGCGATTTTTTTTTTTTTGCACTGCTGTACAAACCTTCACTTTATATTGCATTTCAAATAGCTTGTCAAACCACTCGTAGGAGTTGCAGGCAAATAATTTGCCAAGCGATTGTTTGGGCTTAATATTGAAGAGATCAATAGCTTCACTTAGCAAACCTGTTTTTGCATTGGTTTTTGACTTGGCAAGAATTCTATCGTATTCTTATCTCCATGACGGGGTCACCATTATTTGCGCCACCCCGTATGTGTAAATACCGGGTGGCCCAGCGGGTAGTGTTTGAAACAAATGAAAAAATAAAAACAAATAAGAGACATGAGAATAATTTAATGACGTTTATTGAATGGACATATTGGGCAATTTATGATAAAGAGGTTCGAAGTGCCCGCCATCTTTAACAAGAACAGCAGTTAGGCGGTTCTCGAATACAACCATACTCCATACTCCTTACAAATACCTTCCTCCTTCCTCCATACTCCTTTTATTTGACCAATTCTTTTTGTGGGAAGCTTTTTTTTAGCTTTTGTGAGAAGTTCTACAAAAAGAATTGGCCAAACAAAAGGAGGAAGGAGGAAGGTATTTGTAAGGAGTATGGTTGTGTATGGTTGTTCGAGAACCGTCTAACTGCTGTCCTTATTAAATATGGCGGGCACTTCGAACCTCTTTATCATTAATTGCCCAATATGTCCATTCAATAAACGTCATTAAATTCTTCTCATGTCTCTTATTTGTTTTTATTTTTTCATTTGTTTCAAACACTACTCGCTGGGCCACCCGGTATAAGTTTTTACAACATATGGCACATGGTGCTCTGAAGTGTTAAATTGGGGAAAGTTCGTCAACTTTTAGATCCTTTAAACTTTATTTGTGATTTTAACGTTTGTCATTTTATTACACCTTTTGCACTTTTTTTATTTTTAAAGTAGGCTTTGTCTCAACAGGAATTGATGCATCTGACAGCGCAGCTTCTATTTTCACAGACGTCGGTGCGGCTGACGACGAGAGTACGTTTGGAGTTCAGAATCTCATTGAAGACGTCGTACTCAATGTGGACAGGAAAAACGTAGCTTATTTCAGGTAATATTTCATGCTCTGTAACGGACGACTTGAACGGGGTGGAGCACGGCCAACTTCAATAACAAGGCCAGAGAAGCTCTCCCAAACATGAACGTAGACGGAAATTTTGACGTCACTGTTCCCAGTGCCGAATATCGAGAAACTAGTTCGGACGCATTCGGAACCCTAAAATTGTGGTCAGCCGTGAACGAGTGGTTCCGAACAGGTTTCGGGACAGGTTGTCTTCATCTTCGAAACAACGTCACTCGGAAGTATGACGTCAAAATTTCCGTCCCCGAGCTTGTTTGGGAAAGCTTCTTCGGCCTTAGTAGTTGAGTAGGCCGTGGGTGGAGTTCATTTGTGGGAAAGAGGACAATTGTTGGTGTTACTGCGGCGTCACTGTAGGCGTGACCGTTCTAGTTTAGAGAAATGAGGAGGAAGTTGCATGACTTTCAAATTCATTGGCAGACAACAACCCTTTCAAAAGCACGTCGAATGCTATTTTTCACACTAGTAAAAAAGTTATTAAAATAGTCAGTAATTGACTTTTAAGTAGGGGATACGTCACTTCCGGTAAAAACACTCACAATCCTCTTGCAATGCGTAATGACGTCAGACTTCGCTTTTTTTTTTGTCTGTTGGCGTGCAATTTCTAACCAAATTCTGTGCGATATAGCTGTTGGAAATACGAAATGTGTTTTGAAGGATCCCATCTATATATATAATACTCTTATACGGCACCCAAATTTCCTTATATTTCTATCTCTAGAATGGCAACAATCAAAATGAACAAAAATACTACTACTTTTAAAATGGCCGACTGAAAACAACAAAAAAGTGTTTCTTCAGAAATGGCTTGAAATACGGAAAAATAACTATAATTATTATGCCGCCTAAGGTAAAGATAAGTTGATTTTGATATACTCTAAGTGTTATATAAGATTCGTTATTAGTTTTTAAAATAAACCAACAACTTTAGGATAGAATCAGTAGGTTTAAATTTTAACATGCATAATATTAGGGACGTTTAATGTTTGAAAATTATTCAAATTATAATTTCGAACGACTGAACTACCAAACACTATTGTTAATAAAAAAGGAAAAATTCAAATTGTTTTTAAATATAGTTTCTAAGCGTTGATGGCTACCACAGTTTCCAATTTATTTACAAATGGATGTTAGTCGAGCAGCGAAATATTTTCGCAATAATAACCATTAATTTATAAGCATCAATTTATAATTATTTTATTTTAAAAGGATATTAAAGGCAGTTAACCTAAAGGACCATGTCCGGATTTGGCGCCAGTCGAAAAATGTCGCCAAGTCAAAATGACAACAAACCGAGCGTTTGCCAAGTCTGTGAAATGACAAAAAATAATTACATAAAATGCTGCTCAAAACTGAAAATGTCTGCTGAGAGAATATGAAAGATTTCCTTATTAAAAATTATCGTGGCATTTGCGATCGTAGATCGTAGCGATATTTTAAAATAAGAAAATCAGAACTCAACAGTTTTCTGCAAGTTCAAAACAATGTGCACAAAAATAATTTAGGAAATGAGTTCTATTAATAATTAATGATTAATAGTATTTATTATTTTAAATATATTAATACGATTTAAGAATTCTTTGCGATGAAAGAAATGGACAGGATCAACTTATAAAGAAAGTAGCAAAATAAATTCTCTAATACAAACAGAATACATAGAAAAAAATCTTAACTATTTGATAATAATTCGTTTAAATTACGATCCGTTGCCATTTTCGTAGCCAATGGCTGCCATAATACCGATTTGGCGGGGTTACCATATTTGGCGAAAAAATTGCCGGACATGTTCCTCAAGGTGGCTAGACTAAATTCCTTGGACTAAATGGCCTTGTGGCTAGACTAAAATATTTCAATGAACGGTGAGCGAGAGAAACGAGCTTGGATCGCGAAGCGATCCATAGGGAACTGCGCAAGCAGTTCCCGGGGGTTGGCGAGCGATAGCGAGAAGGGGGCGTGCCCCCTAGTATAGGAAAATTGTATTATTTAAAATAAGTGGCTTTTCTTAGTTCTAGTTATTCTCATCAGACTTGGTAGTTCTTCTACGAAGATTTAGATTGATCCCACAATTGACTATAGGTCTGAAGTGTCAACAGAGCGCTCTTGTACGATTTTAAATTCAACAACCAAGAAAGGAACAAGCTGTTCTCATTTATTTTCGAAAACTGGTTTAAGTTGGCAGTTTGTTCTTTCAAATAGAACGTTTTGAAAAAGGTTGCATGTTTATTTTAATGATTGACATGCTAACTGTAGCGCCATTTTAGAGAAATCGCCAAATGCTGTGTTGTTACGTCAGACGACGTTTTCGGTCACGTGAGTTTCATGGGATTTTAATATGCAGATTTCGTGTAAAACTAATAATTTTTCATGATTTTTAAGCTGATATTGAGTTCAGCAGCAGCTTCTAATATTCCAGAAAAGGGTATAAGTACGTCATTTTGGGTAGGATGCAAGTTCCTCATTATTAGCTGCCGGGTGGTTGGTGTGTGGTTCTAAAGACAACGGTTGGCATCACTGTGGGTCTATTGAGACAATACAATGTTTTTGAGTTCAAGTGGTGTGTTCATAAAATTGTGGTATCAAAAATATAAATATGCTTGCTGAATGCATTTACCCAAATGTTTTTTTGCTATTTGCTAATCAAATATGACAAAAAAAAACGCAACAATTTTCAGAGTTGAACTAATAATTTATTTAAAAATTTATTTTTCGACCAATTTTATAACAACTCTATTTACTGAATTCCACAAAATTAATTTTTAATGTGATTTATACGACCGCTATATTATTTTTTTCTCAATATGCTTTTAGGGTGTAAAACTTTTATCCAAATCTTTTCATGTAATATACGTCCAGTCATTTGAGCACTATTAACCGAAGAAATTATGTATGATTTGTTTTTAGATACCAAAGGTTTAATTGTTACAATGTTTAAAATAATGTAAATTTTGGTTAGGTTTTGGTTTGGTTGATGTAATAACTGAGATCGAACAGCTTCAGTATTAAAAAAATTGTCTAGGGATCTTCGTATTTTATTCAAATAGTTTTAGCTTTCCTATAAAACTAATAGACTGCCTTTGTTAATTGCCATTGTTTGCTTTTCGAATAAATGTCTTGTAAGAAAGTTTGATTAATGTTCAAAACTAATAAACGAACTCACAAAACAATACACATAATCACGATACGACAGTGAAATACTTGCATAACTACTTTGAATACCAAGCAGAAACCTTCCATTGATTCCAAATATCTTCCTATTTTACTAAGAAGATTTCCAATCTCCCTTTCCATTAACCGTGAAAAAACCCAGATCAATTTCAATTGTCTGAGTACATTAAACTTTCCAATTTTATTATTTCGGATACCAACTGAATCGCTAAATTTAAAAGGGCCCAAGTCAACAGAGAGATTTCCATACGCTCTTCTTCTCTTACTAGGATTCTAATAGAAGGAAGCCTAGAGGAAAATTCTCCAATAGACTGTGCCCCATAAACATTTGGCGATTCAACTTTTAATGACATCAATCCAATAGCAATACTTAAAGGAATCCCGATACCTTAATTAGCATTCGCCGAACTGTTCTTTGTCACTTGCGACCGAAACTTCCCAGGAATTTCCCTCCATAGAAATCAGAAACTGAACAAAAAAAAAGCTTCTTTTCTTTAAGGACATAATTAAAAGTCAGGAATAAAGCTTCGTCATTCATGGAGGTTAGCATGGAAAGGAGGTGTCAGCCGTGTCAAAAGTAATGCAAAAACGGTTTACAATGTGAAGCTATGATTGCTTTCGTGATAAGCCCAAAGAAACACTTGGCAAATTAGTTGGCACTACGCTTAATGCAATACATTTAATTATTTGCTGCATAAAATAAATTGGCAAATGAAATTTTTTATCTTACGTTTGGTAAATATATTTTTTGTGAAATTGAAGTCACACTTTCAATTTACAGTTTTTCATTTATTAATGCAATTTGGAGTTGTTTCATTTTTTTATTACTAAAGATTGCGTAAATATGAGTTTTTATAAATTTTTATGTTGATACTTATTTAGGAATAAGATGCGTGCGTGTTTAAGATTTGGTGATATTTTCAGACACTCCAAATGTCGTCGGTACGGGTGCAAGGATTTGACTATAGCAATTGTACATAATTATTATTCGAACTGCAAATAAATTTAATAAATAATATTGATTGAATTTAAGGAAGAAAATTAATGATAATAGCCAATTTTAGCTTTTAAACGTTTAAATTGCAACTTTACTAAATTCTATGTTTAACGATTTTTGTTCTAAGGCGTACAATTCTTGTAAGGCAGCGGTTCTGCGTGACAAGTTACGGTTACATTAACCTACTATTGTTTTTCTATAAAAATTCTAGTTAGTATTAAAATAACAGGATAATAAGCTATTTAGTTATTTTAGAACTTTTAGTTTTATTTTAAATACATATTCTTAAAGAATTTTATTATATTATTATATTATATATATATATTATTATATTCAAAATCTAGTTACTCTAATTCGGGTACACAACATTGATTTGGCGTCTTCGCTTTTTCGTCGCCAAGCATCTTTATTTTATTTCAACCTCCATTCCTTCATCCGTCTATCCAAGTTAGAGTTAGCGGCCATTGAGCCATTTTCGAAAGCGCGGGAACTACTTTCTTACGCGCTTATTCCCTTTCAAAACGATGTCACTTACCGGCGCCCGTCTGTGAAGAGGCCTTCATTAGCCAGAACCCTCTGAAGTAGAAAGAAAATGGCGGGTATTTTTTTTTACAGTACCAAATATATTCTATTTTTTTTCTTATCTTTTTCGATCCTCTACCGAATGTTCTTGAAATATACGGTGGTGATTTGTTGCAAGTGCTTCTTAAGTCGCCGGAATGCCGCGAAAAAGTTTTTGTTCTGGAAAAAATAGGGTTTTAGCGGAGAATATTTCTGCTCGTCGTAGAAAAGAAATTCTAAGTTCATAGATTAGAAGATACTTTTTTTTCCTCATTGTGTTGAAAAGTCCAAAAGTTTTTCTGAGACATTTTCAGATACTTTTTATGGTTTGATAAATTTCTTAGCCTACTGGGTTTTTTTTTCTTAGAATCTGATAAGTTTAAGAACAAGTGTTATAATAAAATCCCACAGTTGTTCTCTAACTTACATTACAAAACTCAGATATATAAATCGTACAATTAATTTTGGGTTCTAGAATATTATTTTTTTAATTTGTGATACATTGTATTCGAAACCAGCAAGAAATAGTGCGGACATCACACACTGTTAAAAATTTTGTGCTTGGTTTCACCATGATATTGGTTCCTAGTAGCTGCAACGTCTGAATGGTGAAACGTTCCACCATATTTTTGGTATTCGGTTGAACCCTTTCTCAGGTTTTTGTTTCCAAATCCAGAAAAATGGTTCAACCAAGCACCGAAAGAAAGGTGAAACATTTCACCACACAGCCGTTGCAGCTACTAGGAACCAATATCATGGTGAAACCTAGCACAAAAATTTTAACAGTGCACTGTGCTGTGAATCAACAGATTATTTAAAAATTTATTAAGCTGCATTCATTGCATTACACCATCTACCAGTTGAAAAACATTTCTTTGATAAGTGAATGGACCTCATCTAACCGTATTTTTCAAGAATCATTTAAATATGATGTTCAATTGACTCTCTACGTCATGAAAACATCAATTCGTTGTAAAATTAAGGGGGACCAGACCCCCTAAAATTTTCAAAAATGACATTTCACTGTTTTTAGTGTTTCTTAAACTATGCAATCTTAGCTTTACAACGATTTCTTAAAATAAAAGTTTTAAGTACTAAAAGTATTTTTGGTAAAAAAAAATTTTTTAATGTTGTTTATGTAAAATCTCATGTGTCCTAGGTAAGAAACCATTATTGTTTACTTTAAACGCTTATCTCTCAAAACTTACTTTTTCAATGTGCGTGCACCTTTTTCTCAGAATCTACTTTAAGTATCAACCTGAAATTTTTTATACGTATTTAAAAAGTTGGTTTCTAAAATTTGCTGGAGGGATTTGAGTATAACTAGCTTACTTTTTTTCTTTTTAATATTATTTGTTTTTTAGGTCAAAAATATGTAGTTTCGCTTAAAATTTTATATTTTAAAACTAAACAATTTTTTCAAAATTGCCAATTAAAAAGTTGGTTTCTAAAATTTGCTGGAGGGATTTGAGTATAACTAGCTTACTTTTTTTCTTTTTAATATTATTTGTTTTTAGGTCAAAAATATGTAGTTTAGCTTAAAATTTTATATTTTAAAACTAAACAATTTTTTCAAAATTGCCTCTAGTAAAGTAAAGTTGAACATACATTTAATAACTAATAAAAATTTCATTAAAATGTACGGAGTGTCTACGTGCACGGGCACCGTACAAGCATTGCGCGTACGGGTAGTACCTGCACAGGACTGAGGCTTATTAACAGTTTTAGTTCGATTTATCTTTGACCACCGTAGCTTAGAGGTAGCATAAAATGTTCGTATTCAAAAGGTCTCTGGTTCAAAACACGCTTTCGGCTGAATTATAGATTTTTTTTTTTTGTAAGATTTTTTTTCACCCTGAAAGATCATCGTTTCAAATTTGTCCTGGAAAAGTTTACTTGCATTTTTAACTTTTTCATGAAGTATTTATATTTCTATTTTTTTTTAACTTTCAGTGCAAATGGCTAGAATTGATGTTTTTTTTTAGAGAAAACAAAATTGCCCGGGGCCCAAAAAAGAGTAATCTCAACTTTCAAGTATATCATGTCCGTGCACGCAATGTAAGCACGGTTCCAGTAAGCCCCGACTTGAGCATGCGCGTTAATACCCGTACACGTAATGCGTGAACGGTACCCGTACGCGTAGCCTCTGCCTAAAATGTATCAAATAGATTCTGAGAAAAAGGTAAATGAAAAAAGTCATTTTAACATGGGATTCAATGGAGGGCTCCGGTCCCCCTTAATAAAACACACTGCTGTAAAAAAGTTACTTGTTTATTATCCGGTCATAATGTAGACTATTTTCGCCAAACACGGTATAAAAGTAAATTTATATAAAATATAATGATAAAACAAAATTATTTTAAGGTGTTTTTGATAATAATAACGTAAATAAAACTACGTATAATTTAATTGTATGCAAATTAATACAAATAAACATATGTAGTAATTATATAATTTAAAATATGATAATGTAGCATAGTTTATTTGGCTTTTAATTTTTCACGGAAAAACCAATTACAAACCTAGAAGCTAGCGACAGAAAATTTGGCAAACGTTGGCAAGTCGACGGAATAAAACAAAAGTACTGCAAACTACGATGCAATTTCACAAAATTACATTTATCATAGATTTTGTGGGGGCTGTGGAGCCCAGTCGGTTAGGCATTCGCTTAGCATGCGAAAGGTCCCATTTTCGGGTCCGGGCATCGCCAAAATAACTGCTGACCTATAAACGGCCCGTGCAGCCAAAAATGTCCAACGAATAATACCCCGCGTGGCGGCAGTGCACGTTAAATATCCTTCAAAGTCCTAACACTGCGTACGATGTCGCCCTTAGCGGTTGTGTTGGGTGCCTACTCGGGTGTCGGCTCGTCACTTGATTGTGGTTCTAAATTACGACGCCCGTCGCCAATAGCCCTCGTGTAGCTCTATTGCGACGATAATTCAAACTAAACATAGATTTTGTTTCATTCTCCAGCGTTCCCTGGTCCCCATCAGGCCTGAATCAAGACGTTCCCGAGCATTCGGAGTACCTGAAATCTTTTTCCGAGGTGCTTACGTCCAGGCTCAAGGGAGTCGTGGAAGAAACCATGCTCGACTCGAGTCCGAAGTGGGACCTGTTTCCGCCTGCATGCAGGAAAGCAGTTCAGGTACTTTTTTTAAGGGTCTTGAAGGGTAACAGATCGCTATATAAACTGTTCAAAACAATTAGGGGAGCACTTTGCGTACTTTTGGTACCCTTTCAGTTTCAACTTTTTATTCTTTATTCTAAAAATCTAAAATTTGTAAAATAGATTTATTATGCCTTCAGAATGAAATGGTAAAAAACAGGGGGGAAAATCTTAATTTTTTAAAATAAAATTTAAAGGAAAAAATCGGAATCATAACTTTTGAATAAGTTATAACAATACTTTTTTCAAAACTTTATTTGTTAAAAAAAAGTTAAAATAAATTTTTAAATATCTAAGAAATGCAAGTATGAAGAATTTAGTGTCAATTCATTTGCTAAAACTGTTTCGGAGTGAATTTTATTTTACCATATTTTTCATATTTTTATTTAATTAAAACAAACATTATTTAATTCTTCAAAATACATGATTCTTCCATCTAACGATGCATAAGTGAGAGCTGAACTTAGTCAGAAAAAAAATTTGCAAGTTGATGATTCTAAATGGAATCATAGAGAGTGAAAGGGTTTAAACCATGCGCTCCTCTAATTGTTGTGAGCAGTGTACAATTCCAATGGGGAAACTTTTGCCCCTGTTTTAAATAAAGCATACGACATGAACTCACGAAAACTTAAATACAGAAGAAAGTTATTTAGCCATTAAAATAATTAATAAGTATAATTTTAAATATATTAATTAGTTAAAATTAAAATAAAAATTTTGTTTAAATATTTGCATGTCGTTAGTGCTGCCATCTGTAGTTTGTGAATAATTACTGAAATTTTGTTTTAATTATAACTAATTAATATCTTTACAATTATACTTATTAATTATTTTAATGGCAAAATAACTTTCTTCTGTATTTTTTTTGGTAAGTTTTCGTGAGTACATATATGTCGTATACTTTATATAAAAACTGGGGCCAAAGTTTCCCCTTTCGAATTGTATAGAAATCTGTTACCATACAAGACCCTTAATGTTAACATTGAAACTCGAAGTCAGCTAAAACTATAATTAACTATTGAGAACTAGTTTTTACTGATGCCATCAGTGAAAACTAGACCTTCTTAGCTAATACTAGTCTTCACCAATTGCACTGGTTAAAACTAGTTGTAATTTGCGAAAACTAGAACCATCTAATACGTTTCAGGCAAAACAAAAATGTTTTTTTTTTAAATTTATTGTGAACGTTAATTTCTTTAAAAAGAAGTGGGAATACGAGAAGAAGTTGCAAAACTTAGAAAGATTTGTGGCAAAGCGTCGTTATTGCATTGCTTGCTTTACTGCGAAATTTAAAATATCCCACTTTAGTTTATTAATCTATATACATAAAAGGCAACTTCCATTTGTTTGTTTGTTTGTTTGTATAAGACACGAGATCTAAAGAACCACGCAACAGATTGTCACGAAATTTGGCACAAAAATTCATCTCATCTCCGGAACAAACATAGGCTAAGAATTTTTCGAATCAGACCATTCCTTCTATCGTTTCGAACGTTTTTCTGAAAAAACTACACCACTTTGGCTCAAATCCGATCATTTTTTTACTTTCCTGATGCCATCGGCTGAAAAAATTAAATAAAACTTTTAACAAAAGTAATTAAAATTGAAAATGTTTATTTTATTCTGTTGCCATTAACTTCAGAAACTAAATTCATTATTTGAAAAATAATTGACATGTTTCAAGTGACGTAATTCCGGCAGTCTCCATTCCCGGATTTTATTGTGGGTTTATTTGATGATTTTTTCATTGATTTTTCTGTTGACTGCATGTATGCATATTTAAGCAATAAATTTATGCATTGCTGCATTGATTTAGTACTGTATACATATGCATTGAATTCTTAATTTTTCAGCATTTGTATTGAATTATGGTAGAAATTTGTACTGCTTATATTGTATTTATATCTATAAAGTGTCCAAAAAAGTTACTTAATTTATTATAGAACTCCCTTGAATTGCGTTAAAATAAATGTTTGAGACCCTTTTAAGATTTAGCTGTTTTTCCATTTTTAATTCGTACTGATTATTTTTTACTTAAATATGTATTCTTTTTAATTTGAGCTTCTTATCAAAGGTATTTTTGAAATTAATATTAATCGTTACTATATCCAAGTTGGGTAATTAAATGGAAAATTACTGGGTAATCTTCATATCTTATGTAACTAAAATGAAAGAAAAAATATTTAAATTGACTGTTAAATTATTTTTCCACCTCTACCCGTGCAACGTCGGGTATAACAGCTAGTTTAATATAAATCTATTGTTAAAAATTAAAAAAGAGAATTTTTATAATCGTATCACGGCAATAGAATCCTTAGAAAAGCACTATACCATCATCACTATGTTCATGCTTAATCAGAGGGACAGAGCACGAATGGAGGGGGTGTTTCTGTTTGGCGGTAAATCATAAGATCAAAACTTATCCAATTATTTTGCCTGTTTCTAAATATCTTCTTTTTCTTTCACTTAGATTTTAACGTTTATAACATTTCTATTCATGTTTTTAATATTTAAAAAGTATCAAAGTAAAATAATGATGTAGTACAATCAAAGTAAATCAAATTTTAAGATTATTTTAAATGAAAACAATACTAAAACTCAATCAATAAATTTCAATCACTAAAACGAATATTTGCGAAAATTTTATAGAATACTCATCTGAACACGGGGATGTAGTTTGCAAATGTTGTAGTTAATTTCAATATAACGTTGTCCCATCTTCATATGTCATTATTTTAAAACACCGATTTTCAGCTTTTAGGTACACTTTCCAGCACAACTATTGCGTGTATCTATAATAATAAACGAAAGAGTCTGTGTGTGTGTCTGTGTCTTCGAATCGTAAAAGAGCAACTTAATACTGCCCTCAGAAATTCGAAATTTTTAAGATAGATTCCCTTTAATACCGACGTGTGCACCTGAGGCTTAGTTTTTTCATATTTGTTCAATTTTTAGAGAAAATTCGAATTTTCTGAAAAAAATACACCACTTTCGCTCAAATCCGATCATTTTTTCTCTTTCCTGATGCCATCGGCTGAAAAAATTAAATAAAACTTTTAACGAAAACATTTAAAATTCAAAATGTTTGTTATTCTTTTGCCATTACTTTCAGAAACTAAATTCATTATTTGAAAAATAATTGACTTGTTTCAAGTGACGTAATTCCGCCAGTCTTCATTCTCCGATTTTATTGTGGGTTTATTTGATGATTTTTTCATTGATTTTTCTGTTGACTGCATGTATGCATATTTAAGCAATAAATGTGTGGTTAAGCTATTACTGAACTATGATGGTTAATAAAGGCCATCGCAATAGAGCTATTAGTGTTTTATGTCTTTATTTTTTCCCCAATGACGTTGCCAAACTCGCCAAATTATTAACTAAAATTCGCTAAAAAGGCAATTTCAATAATTTATAAGCTGGTCGGTTTTTCCAAGGTCATTGTGTTAGAGCTGTATAATGGGTGTGGGTAGCTATATCTATTTTCTCGCCAAATTATTTCCCAAAACGCGCCAAATGAGCTAAAAGGTTTTATGTATTTATGAGGGAAATGTGATGGCATTTATGAGTGCATTTTATAGCGTATTTTTCATTTTAGAATTTTAAGGCAATGAAACGGGATTTTATAATTTATAACGAGCGGAAACAATAATAAGTTCATGATCCTATAACAGGTTATATTGTACACATATTTGGAATCTATTTGATATTTTTTTATTCCGTGCGAAGAGCGGGTATAAATTTGCTAGTCTTAAAATAATTTTTATAGCAATAAAAAGAGTCCATTCAATGCAATGAACTTTAAGGCATAAACGATATTTTATAATTATAACAAGAGCGAAAAAAAATGTTCATGATCCTATACACGTATATGAAATACACCAATTTGAATCTATTTGTGATATTTTTTTATTCCGTGCGAAGAACGGGTATAAATTTGCTAGTCTTAAAATAATTTTTATAGCAATAAAAAGAGTCCATTCAATGCAATGATCTTTAAGTTTGACGATAAAACATTCATCATTTTAAGTTATTAACCTAAATAGAAATTTTGCGCATTTCTTAAATTAGAAAAATCGTCTTTTTTTACTCACTTATTAGCACGCCTTATTGAAATTAACTACCAAATTTGCAAACTCCAGCCCCGTATTCAAATGTGCATCATAGATGTTTTTTCGTGAAGGCACGATTCAGTAACTAAAGTTTAAATCAAAATTCGATATTTTGAGTGGTCGTTTTGTTCCCTGTTACCTTAAAGTAATTTAATAAATAAATGCAAATTTTGTAGGTTTATTGTCAATGAATGTATCCAATATTTGTTAAACGGCATCTACCCACATTTTACAGCTCATAAAAATTCAAAAAACACATTTTCTTAGAGGTTTCTCTTTTCATCTTATGCGGTATCTGCCATTTCAGCATTCCAAAATCTCATTTTATAAAGATACTTTCAGGTTATCTCTCGAATCTCTATAAAAACTCATTTGAATAAGAGGCGGGCTATTTGCGAAATTCTTTCTCGCAAATTTATACATTTTCCTATGGGCCTTTTAGAGAAGCAAGAGTTTCGCCTCCGACAAATTGAAAGTCGTAAACTTTGACTAAAAAGCAAAGTATGGACGTGAATTGCCCTAATTTTAAATAGGAAGGACTAAAAAATGTAAATGGTACAACACAAAGCCAGTGGGGGGAAAGCAATGCAAAAAAATGTAAATATGCCTTTTTCTCTAATAAAATTTGAATGACAAAATAAAGCATTGTGCATTCTCCAAAGTAACGAATGCTTTATTTTTATTATTGTTTTGAATTAAGGTGTTGGTTTTTGAAGTGATGTTGTTTATAAAACTTTATTTTATTGACTTGCCGCTTTTTATGGATTTTAAAATTAATTATGAGGGTAGCTTTTGAGTTAATTAAGCTAATAAAATGTTTTGCCACTTTTTTATCCATACCATGTTTCGCGTCATCCAGTAGAGTTTATTGCATTTAAAAATTCATTAGCCTTTATTGGGTTTTCTTTTGGGGGTGATGTTGATTTTTCTTTAAACAACCAGCATGTTTAAAGAAACTGTTATGAAGTTTGGCACACATAAAAAATGTGAATACCAATTAAAAAATCTGCTTTCCAAGTATTCGATACTAAAACATAAAAATAATACACCAAAAAATCTAGTTTTTTATTTTTGAATTAAAAAAAAACAGTTTGTGTCCAGAAAAATTCCATACAGTTTACTGAAAAAATCTGTATTTTTTTTAATGTTAACTTATTTTAACTGTTATTAATTAAATTAAAGATTTTTCCATGTTAATTAAACTGATATTTTTTCACACCAATCTGTAAAACGGATATTTACAAAGTAAAAGTAAAATGAAGGAAATTAAAAGCTGTTTTTAACTACCTTCCAAGTAATTGATATTAAACTTGAAATCACAAACCGTTAAACATAACCGCATAATATTTTTTATGGTATTAAAAATCCGTTCCATTGTTTCTTGAGATACTTTTTACCTATTAAAATATTTTACATTTATGATAATCAAAATCTTAATTATAATCTTTACATAATCTATAATAATAAAAGAAAGAGTCTGTCTGTCTGTGTGTGTGTGTGTGTCTGTTATCGGATCGTAAAAGACCTACTTATACTGCCCACAGGAATTCGAAATTTTAAAGATAGATTCCCTTTAATATGAACGTGTGCACCTGAGGCTTAGTTTTTTCATATTTGTTCCATTTTTAGAGAAAATTCGAATTTTCTGAAAAAAATACACCACTTTCGCTCAAATCCGATAATTTTTTCTCTTTCCTGATGCCATCGGCTGAAAAAATTAAATAAAACTTTTAACGAAAACATTTAAAATTCAAAATGTTTATTTTTTATTCTTTTGCCATTACTTTCAGAAACTAAATTCATTATTTGAAAAATAATTGACATGTTTCAAGTGACGTAATTCCGCCAGTCTTCATTCCTGGATTTTATTGTGGGTTTATTTGATGATTTTTTCATTGATTTTTCTGTTGACTGCATGTAGGCACATTTAAGCAATAAATGTATAGTTAGGCTATTACTGAACTACGATGGTTAATAAAGGCCATCGCACTAGAGCTATTAATGTTTTATGTCTTTATTTTTTCGCCAAAGACGTTGCCAAACTCGCCAAATTATTAATTAAAATTCGCCAAATAGGCAATTTCTTTTATGAATAATTTATAAGCTGGTCGGTTGTTCGAAGGTCATTGTGTTAGAGCTGTATAATGGGTGTGGGTAGCTATATCTATTTTCTCGCCAAATTATCTCCCAAAACGCGCCAAATGAGCTAAAAGGTTTTATGCATTTATGAGGGAATTGTGATGGCATTTATGAGTTCATTTTACAGCGTATTTTTCATTTCGGAATTTTAAGGCAATGAAACGGGATTTTATAATTTATAACGAGCGGAAACAATAATAAGTTTATGATCCTATAACAGGTTATATGGTACACATATTTGGAATCTATTTGATATTTTTTCATTCCGTGCGAAGAACGGGTATAAATTTGCTAGTTAAATATAAGAAAACAAATACTAAGTTTAAACATTTGCTTCTTCGCTAACAAATCATTTTCACGGTCTCTTTACATTTCAAGCCAAGTCATAAACATTGAATTTACCTGTGCAGGATGTCAAAAAAAATTCTGCAATCCGAACATAATAAAAATCAATTACACCAAATACGGAATATTTTGTAAATATGTATGCGTAACCATGCTTACCTAAATTGAAATTCTAGTAACCGTATTGAGGGCTCATTGAAAATTGTTAGGATAAACTCAGTATTCGCTGTCCAATTCGATAACTCAGCTAAGCATATAAATATTGAATCGTTCCTATTTATGAATGCTTATCGTTTCAAATTTAACTGATATTATCTGTTAACTTTGAGGCCCTTATACCAGCGGCATATTTACTTTGATAAATTAAACATGCTGAGAAGACATTCCTCTTTGATTGGTGCATAAATCAAAGCATACACGGAAGGACAGGACATGTGAACCTTCACCAAAATCACTCTTACTTCCAGATGTTACCAAAATCATTTTCAGTCGTCAGCATAGATATCATAATATTAAAGAATTAGATTGGCTGATCACGTGACCTCCAATACTAACGACGGGACGCGCATGGAGGCTTTTTAAGAGGGCATAATGGCCAGTGTTGCTGCCACTTTAAGGAGAAAAATACTACGAAAAAATACCATTTAATTCTAAAATTACAAAAAAAATACTAGAAAGGATTTAAAGTCACTAAAAATATTCTAAAATGCAGCTAGTATTTTGACGATATTTTTTTGTAATTTTAGAATAATTCTAAAATTAAGTTAAAAGTTTAGTTATAAAGTTTAAAGAGTATATTAGTATTTTAAAATAATTCTAAAATTACAAAAAAATATCGTCAAAATACGAGCTGCATTTTGATATCTTTTTAGTGACTTTAAATCCTTTTCTAGTATTTTTTTGTAATTTTAGAATTAAGTGGTATTTTTTCGTAGTATTTTTCTCCTTAAAGTGGCAGCAACACTGGCCATTATGCCCTCTTAAAAAGCCTCCATGCGCGTCCCGTCGTTAGCATTGGAGGTCACGTGATCAACCAATCTAATACTTTAATTATGATATCTATGGTCGTCAGTGACTGGTTTAGTGTGCCATCACGACGCGCAAACACATGATAATGGCCTTAGCTTATATGCCACGTGTGCACACAAAACCAAATACTGACTATTTAAAATGCTTCCGGTAACGTCTTGGAGGAAGAGTGGCGATCTTTGTCGAAGGCTATTTTTGGTCTTGCACAAAACATGTACATACGAACATAGTTTTAAATGAAATTCGAATTCTCAAACTGACCAATGTGTACATGAGTGCAATGGAGTGTCAAAGCAATCGCATCGTGCGTGGAAAATGAGTGCGTCCAACTGAGCGCGCAACAACATACAATTAACTATTAACTTAGGTTAATTTTGTTCAAACGCAATGAAATTCTTCAACCCAACCCTTATCTCCAACATATTTTTAATGCAAAACTCAAAAGTGGGCTGTAATCTGCCGTCTGCTATGGAAGTTGGGGTTGAAGAAAGTTTATTCAACTTTGTCAACTTTACACGACCTGGTTGATCCAACATAGCATTTGAACCTATCAGATGTATAAATTACTGCTTTGGTCATAGTGAAGCGAAACTACTTCATTTTAAAGCATGCGTAGATTTAGATGAACAAACCTAAATTGTGTCATCCATCTGATATGCTTTTAACTGGACTCGTTTCCAGGAGGTGTACCGTGAATCCCAGAGCCACCTTCTCAACAGCCGTAGGCACCTGCGCGAGCTGGGTGTATCACAATCTCTGGACAGCGACTGCGCAGCCCTACTGCACATCCAACGTCTCATGTTGGGTGGGGAGGACCGACAGCTACGACACGCCCCGATAATCGTTTGTGGACCCGATGGATCTGGCAAATCCACGCTCCTTGCACAGGTGAGATTGGCGACAATTTTTGTGTGGGAAAAGATTCATGAAGAGGAATCTTCTTGAACCTGATTGAATCTGATTGAAGATGAATCTGCTTGAAGAGATTCGCGACATGTCAACTCTGATTATTGGCGCAAATAATTTATTCAAGAAATTTACACCTTTCACAAGAAACACGCCTTCTTCAGAATGGTTCACAACTCAGGCTACAAACGAAATAACACAGTTGAAGGCGAGAAGTTGTGTGGTTGTTTTGGTTTTCGTTCTGAGCTGTGTACTATTCTAAAGTAAATGTGTATCTTGTATTCCCACCGAAAAATGCAAATTTTTACTGCATTAACCATTTACGCCAATAATCAAAAATGTTTTCTTCAGGAATCTTCTTGTGCATCCAGTGCACAGAGTTGAAGATATTCCCTTGACAAATCTTGTTTTTGCAGAAGTTTGCTACATTATAGTGACCTAGACTTCAGGATATGTAATATCTAAACAGAAGAGAGTAGTAAATTTAAGGAAAAATAGTCGTAAATAAATTTTTCTTGCTTATGGTGGGTGCGTAATTTATATGAAAAAAATCACATTCTCGAAAGTATAACTAAAATATAAAGTCCGGCCCATTCATTGGCAACTTCTTTTAAATTGGATTTACAATCGACTAAATCGCCAGTGAACGAACTGGACCCTATATGTTAGAAGTACATTGGAGGATATGAGTTTTGCAACAACCCCCTTCATATAAGCCACATGTATAATAGATGAATGTGAAAAGGGTAATGCCAATGAGATTTTCCTACAATGGTAGTTTTATTCAACATTTCATTGAATTAATATTGTATGAAAATCTTAATCCCTTATACCTTTTAGTGATTTATAAGTAAAAAAACTATTGGCAATGGATTCGATTCATCCTGATAATGGTTGACTGGTCTCTTGTAAAAGGATTAGGGCTCGGAAATTTATTCGCTTGTCCAGTCCAATCATTGACATGTCAGTCCATTCAGATGATTTTTTGCAATAAAATAGTGGGTTGTTACAACTATATGTTTGATATCATTGCTGCTCTTGTCGTATGCGCCCTAGTCTGGGATGCATATGAATCGACAAGCCAGCTATATACATTTATACAAGACACACTAGAGAATATATTTGTTAACAAACGATGATCCCAGAAAAATAGGAGTGTGCTGCTTTCCTTTCGAGACTGAAATCAATTAAGGCAAAAGTCTGACTTCTCGGAGATACTTCCATGCATTATCCTGTATTCGACCCCAGTTTAATATTGTCCCGCAAAGTGTACCTAATTTCAATGGTCTAAGTATTTGATTTAATTTCCAGGTCCTGACGTACTGCCCCGAGTGGCTGGGTGGTGACGTGGTGAGGGTAGTCCGACACGTGGGTCAAAGCCCGTGCTCAGCCTACACCTCTGAGCTGCTGCGGAACTTGTGTCTGCAGGTCGCGCTGGCGTTTGACTTCGACCACAAGCATCGGTCATGCGAGCTGGGAGAGCTCAGCAGCTGGTTTCAGGTAACGAATTCGATGCTCTGTAAGTACTGTTTGTCTGAAGAAGGTAGATAATTAGGCATATCGTGGTTTTCCTTGGTTAAAGGAAAGGGGGCTGCTTTAACGGGTATTTATACAGAAATATACATACAAACTTACCAACCGTGCTTCTTGAGATACAGTACGTTGATTCAACCAACCTGCAAAAACTTCGAATTTAACTTGGTAATAACCATTTTCTGGATTAAAAGTGCCAAGAGAAAGTTTAACGTTTACTCCTCCGAAAATCCGACAATTTATACACATGACACAAAAATTCAGAAAGTAATCTTTCTGGCTGACGAAGTTGAGATTGATCAACGAAGTTGAGATTGATCAACGATGTTGATTTTTAATTGTGAAGTTTAACAACTTATTTCATCTCTTCAGGACCTCCTGAAGATGGTAGAATCCACCCCCAGCGATCTGGTTATAGTCTTAGATGACCTCCACGCGCTCCGCTCCGGCTCTGCATCTGCCATCTTGGGATGGCTACCCTTCAACCTACCCCCCAACGTCCATGTCGTCTGCTCTGTCACGTCGTCGTGTGGATCGTCTGTGGAACACGAGGCACTGTGGCAACTGCTCAGGTATGTCCTTGAATGTTAAATTTAAACACTTTGTAAAATGGGATTTTTGTTAAACTAGTCTCCCTATTCGAGGTCCAGTGGCTTAGTGGTAATGCTTCGCATTGATAAACTGAGGACCAAGCATTCTTGGGAACTAAACACTGGGTTCCGCGTGAAGCTGACCACCTTACCGGGACATATGTATGGCACCCCAGAGCCCTTTGTCACGAAAGCTGAATTGGGAGCGTCAGGTTTTGGCCCACTAAGCCGAGGAGTTTAGTTTTAGTCTCCCTATGCTTAATATCGTTTTCCATGTTCCATGATTTGTGGGATTTCTAGAAATGATTGTAAATACTGTGTAATTAGTAAAGAATTTGTCATTTTTTTTCTTTGTTATAATTTGAAACTTTGAGCTTCGGCAACAAGTTTTTGCGTAATTTTTTTCTTGCATATCTCAGTGTATAGACTCTGCTCCATGACCCGTGTCCACTCAGAAATGGGTCATGAAAGAATTTTATTAAACTATAATGTTTAATAAACGTTTGTAAAATAAACGTTTAATATAACTAAAAGTTTTATTTTTTTCTTGTATGAAAAATTTCAAAGCTTGAAATAAACAGACCAACGTCACAAAACTGCTAAAATATCTACTGCTGACTGTTACTACTGAAACCTCCAGCTCGAAAATATTGGGAGCGAGAAATTGAAAGCGAAACCTTACCTCGTTGTTAACACGAAAGCGAGAAGGATGGGTTTACAGTCTAATGAACCCCAATATTATTCGTCTTTCATGATTATTTTCCTAACTTTATTTCAACCAGGAGTAATAGCTTATCTTTTCTTTAAAATGGAGAAAATAATCCAGATAACTTTAAAACCAACCTCTTCTCTGTCTTATACAGGTCTCGCTGCGGGGAACACAGCTTCGTAGAGCTCCACCCTCCCCCACAAGCAGCCTTGGGCAGGCTGCAGTCGAAGCTCCGAGACCGAAAGAGGACCCTGTCCGCAACACAGCTAGAAGCGATTAAGAGTAGACTGCAGCAGCAGGAATGTGAAGGTATTGCATGATTAAAAAACTATTTTTCATTAATATCCTTGCTCTAGTGCGACGATAATTCAAACCTAACCTGACCTTATTTTTCATTAACATACATTTCAGCATGATTCTTTAGTATCCATTATTATAGCATTATAGTAGGATTCTTCGTTAGACATTAGAACAATAGACCAGTGGTCGTAGTGCTTGTCCCCACTCAATGCATCATACATTACAGCATGATTCTTCATTATCATTCATTTCAGCATGATTCTTCATTATGATTCATTTCAGCATTATTCTTTAGTATCCATTATTATAGCAGGATTCTTCGTTAGACATTAGAACAATAGACCAGTGGTCGTAGTGCTTGTCCCCACTCAATTCATCATACATTACAGCATGATTCTTCATTATGATTCATTTCAGCATGATTCTTCATTATGATTCATTTCAGCATGATTCTTTAGTATCCATTATTATAGTAGGATTCTTCGTTAGACATTAGAACAATAGACCAGTGGTCGTAGTGCTTGTCCCCACTCAATTCATCATACATTACAGCATGATTCTTCATTATCATTCATTTCAGCATGATTCTTCATTATGATTCATTTCAGCATGATTCTTTAGTATCCATTATTATAGTAGGATTCTTCGTTAGACATTAGAACAACCCAGCTAAGAAAAGCAGCAAAAAACCTTGAAAAAAAATTGAAGGAAAGCTGCAGGAAAACTGCAGATATTTGGAACCAAAAACCTTCATCAAAAAACCTTTATTTTCCCTTCATTCGAAAACCTGCAGGATAAGTGAAGGTTTTAGGTTCCAAATACCTCCATTTTTCCTTCAGCAAAAAACCTTTATATTTCCTTCATTAAAAAACCTTTATAAAAACTGCAGGATAAGTGAAGTTTTAGGTACCAAGTTCCTTCACTTTTTCTTCATCAAAAGCCTCCATTTTCCCTTCATCAAAAAACCTTAATATTTCCTTCATTGGAAAAACATTTAAAAAACTGCAGGATAAGCGAAGATTTTGAAATTAAGTTTTATTTAACCCAAGTAGGAAGGAAGATTCGGGATTTGATCTGGGGGTATTTGTGTAGCTGTTCAGCGCGCTACTAACTGCGCTATCGGAGCTTGCAAACTGGAGCGCGTTTTAAAAATAGGAATGGTATATCTTATAATTAGAACATACAAAATTACACACTCCATGGATTCGATTATAGTCAATAAATTTGATTCATGATTTTGCGTACAATTTGTCTATGATTTTTATTTAAAAATATTTAAATTAGATTTAATTAATTGTTCTAAGGTGGTAATAAATAAATTGGATGCACATTTTGTGAGTTAGAAAAAAAAATATATCTTAAGAATTCCTTTAAGATTAATTTATTTTTAAATTTTCTATAAAAAGGTGAGAGCAAAGCTATTGAGCAAACTGAAATATTAAGCAAAGAATTTTTAAATCTGCTTTTTTTCGTTTAAATTTTACTGTCTCTTTATATAGGTGGCATTATTTTCTTCTCTTTTGCAAAATCAAATCAAAAACGTCTATGGAAATTGGGAAAAAAAGAATTTGAATCGCCAATTATAGCTTTGATATCGTTTCTGAATTTTTAGAAGTTACAGATTAACAAAATCTAGATCTGCGATTTGAACATATTAAGCTAATTTGCTGCAAAATTTGCTAATAATCTGCAAATGTTTACATTAAAAATTAAATGTTTTTCCGCGAAAAATTCCAACAATTTTTAGTTGGGATACAATTACTACAAGTGTAAAGTATCAAAACTAATTTCAAAAATAAAGAGGGGTTAACGCACACATTTTTAAAAAATAACTTCAAATAACTCACAACTGGTCAACCCATTTGATACTTATTTTCAATGACGCTTCATTAGAGTCGTCAAAAAAAAGTTTACACTGGTATGATAATGCAGCACCATGGAAGTTATTGGTTTGTAATTTCCCTTGAGCAGCAAACCACTTGTCGACATTGTTGCAGAAAACGATTTTGGCCCCTGCAGGCTTTATGTGTAACTCTATGCTATAAAGAATTATGCACATGTTGTATTAATTCTCTGCAGAAAGTTTTTTAGACAAAATACTTTGCTTGAAATATTGTCCTTATTTTCAGATATTTTCAGAAGATAAAACAGTATTTTAAGTGTACTTTAAAATATAGGTTAAAAAATAAAACTCTAAAGAAAGGTAATAAAAAATTATAAGGTTAAATAAAGGTATTTTTCAGCATAAAATTTTAAGAGAAATTGCTGTTTTCATGTAGAACTGAAACGGCTAATTTTTTGTTCTTTTAGGATGAATCCTTCAGAAAAATGGCAGTTTTCTTTAAGAATAAAAAAAATCACCTTAAAAAAGTTTTACAAACATGCAGTTCTCCAGCTGAAACTCAGTTGCTGAATTTCTCAGTACAATACCTTTAAAAAAACATTTTCCCTGCATAAAACCTTCATCTCTCTTCAAAAGCATTGTTTTTTTTGCTGAAATTTAGTTGCTGAATTTTTCATCACAATACCCTTAAAAGTACTGCAAGTTTAATGCTGAAAACATTTCCCTGCATTAAATCTTTATCTCTCGTCCGAAAGAAGCAGTTTTTGTGTTGAAATTTAGTTGCTGAATTTTTCATCACAATACCCTTAAAAGTACTGCAAGTTTAATGCTGAAAACATTTCCCTGCATTAAATCTTTATCTCTCGTCCGAAAGAAGCAGTTTTTGTGTTGAAATTTAGTTGCTGAATTTTTCATCATAATACCTGTAAAAGTACTGCAGGTTTTATGCTGAAAACATTTTCCTGCATAAAAGCTTTATCTCTCATCCAAAACATGCAGTTTTCCTGCTGAAATTTATTTGCTGAATTTTTCAGCACCGTACCCATATAAATACTGCAGGTTAAATGCTGAAAACATTTCTCTTCATAAAACCTTCATTTCTCTTCAAAAAACCTGCATTTCTGCATTTTTCATGCAGGTTTTTTGCTGATTTTTTTAGCTGGGAATAGACCAGTGGTCGTAGTGCTTGTCCCCACTCAATTCATCATACATTACAGCATGATTCTTCATTATGATTCATTTCAGCATGATTCTTTAGTATCCATTATTATAGCAGGATTCTTCGTTAGACATTAGAACAATAGACCAGTGATCGTAGTGCTTGGCCACACTCAATTCATCATACATTACAGCATGATTATTCATTATCATTCACTACAGTATAATTCATTATCATATATTACAGTATGATTCTTCAGTATCCGTTAGAGTAGCATAAATCTTTAGATATTACAGAAGGTTTCATCCTTGTAAATTGCGTTATTATTGTCCATTAGAAGAAAATTAGCCGCTGTGAAATAAGAGGATTTCATTTTTTTTCTCAATCACTTTCTAAAACGAGAGCATGCATGTTCTCAAATTTGAGAATAATGCATTCAAAAACATAATGCATAAATAATATTCTCCGAAATTATACAACGTTATTTTCATTTTGGAAGACAATGATTGAACTCCAATTTTTGCGAAGTTTCTCAAATTTAAGAAAACATTTTTAACTGTGTACTTTCTACGCAGGTGGTTCCCTTTACATCGACCTGCTGGCCAAAGTGGCGGAAGGATGGCACTCGTGGACCGAGGTCGAGGAAGTTCCATCCACCGTGGAGGAAGTGGTGGATTATCTCCTGTCCGGGCTCAAAGAAAAGTAAGTTTCATTATTTGGAAACATTTGTAGAGTCCAGGAGAAGAACCCCTTGATCAACTAGGAATCTTTCCGTATTTAGGTAAGTCTGCTTGGTGGACATTGGGCAACAAACAACCGGTTTCTTCCTTGGTTCTTATCTCGGTACAAGCTTTTCAGGACTGCCGCGAAAAAATAACCAAGTGAGAAACCAGTTTCTACACCAGTTTAGGCGATGACTCGCTATGGTCTCCAAAGAGGCCTGATACAGAGGGATATCCAGTCGATGATGGGGGGTTTTCCACTGGACTCTTTATTTTTAGAATACATTTATAGTCTACACTGATTGGATTAAACTCATAGAACTGACTAGATTAATTACTTAACTAGAACATGGAACACCAAGTCACTCTTTCTTGCAACACTAACATTTTTCGGAAACAAGAATTGTTCCAGGTGAACAGCCGATATGGTTGTTTCAACTCTCGCTTTTAAAGCGAGTGGTTCTGGGTTTGAATGGATATTTATTGAGACAATATTCCCACTACTTCAATATTGTACAATTATACCCTATACACCTTTGTCAACCTCATCTTCTGTGGCCTTGACACGCGCCAGATAAAATCTAATCTTGAAATAAAACCACAACATTGTGTCAGATAGTACTGAGTCATGATTCTAGAAGGTTCTCGAAGGCCACGTGATCAGTTCGACTAATACAATTCGATGCGTTATTGCGCACTTCTGAATTAGACCAAGAACCTGTATGCACGCCTGAAAGTTGGCTCATGCGCCCTGATAATAAAGAAAAACTTCCCCTGTCTGACTTGCTGTAATTATTACATTTACATTGCCCCGAGTACATGCGGAGAAGGTGAACCTGTCAGCACAGTTACCAGGAGTGTAGATTGTCTGAAGAAAATGCCCCTCCCTCCAGCCACATGCTAAAAATTGAGGCAGTGGCGCCCTCTAGGAATAGAATTAAGACTGGAACCCTATCGGGTTCTCTAGGTCTTGATGAAACAAAAACTATTACAACCCTCCTGACTTTCAGGCTATGCACTGGAGGCCCAAGACATCAACAACAGTTGTCCCGCAGATGCAATTGAAGTTGGGATATTGTATTTATTTTTAGTAGCAATGATAATTGGAAAAATCTTTTCATAGATAAACTTGAAACCTCGGAAATTAACACTCTCTATTATTTGAAAATCACAGAATATCAATGGCCTTCTACTCTCCAGCATTATTTTTGATTTCGTAAGTTGCACGGAAAATGAGATGTATTCTATTAGATTTAAATAATAAAAGTGTGCAATAAATATAAAATAAAATTTTACAATATCTTTAAAAAATATCTCCCCCACCCCAATAACAAAATAGTAATAATAACTTTATGGTAAATGAAACTTTTAACACTTATTTGCATAAGCCTTAAAGTTCAGTATTCATGTATTGTAAAAAAAAAGTATAAATATTTTTCAGATTCTTAGTTTGAGAACTTCGCAAATATTTTTTCATATATTTCATAAAATTTGCTTCATTAATCAACTGTATTCAATGTAACTATGTTGTATTAAAACTAATCAATTTTTTAAGTTACTATTTAATTTACAAGACATTTGTTTAAAATATGAAATGAAACCTGTAAAACCCTCTTTTCCTTTGATGGACTATTATTTTTAAAAACAACCTACAGGATGAATGTGCGTTGTCTTCCTTCGATTTCCGAAGTTAAAATTTATTTGCATCCTTAAATGCATTTTTTAACTTTAATCCTACTGGAATACTCATTTTTCTTCAATTTCTTTTCCTCAAATTAGTTATACAGTAAACAATTCCCAATTTTAGAATAGTTTCTTTTACAATTTGTTCAAATGTGCATCAGAGGCAAAGGTACTTCTCCAGATTTCTGGCAGATTTTCACAGTAAAGGCAAATTGCAGACGCTCAACCTTCGTTAATGCTATTTCACGTATCATCATGTTATTAACGTACTCTCGACCTATACCTACTCATAAATAACGATTTGGAGATGTTCCATGCCTCATATCAATATAAATCAATACCAAGTGTAGTTTAAATAGATATTTTCCGATTTGTAAAGTTCTTCATTTTTCAACAAGCCAGAATAGAAACCTTCTAAGGCTTTTATCAAAATTTTAAATTCACTTTTCGGTTAAAGTAGAGTATGCATACCTTTTTGACATTCAAATAATTTTAAAAATGCCTCAGTTACAACTTTTTGACGACAAAAATTTTGGAGTAATCACAATTATGGGCTTTAAAGATTTTGCAACAATGGGCTTTAAAGATTTTAATTTGCCCTTAAATCGGTAATTGCAAACGATAAAAATATGCTTAACTTCAAGTTTATGAAAAAGAGGAAAACTTGATATCTTTTAAAGTACGGAATAATATGTTCATTGACTCAAAAATTTCAATTTTTTCAAAAATGTCACTCAGCACGTTCTTCCTCTGAGCTGAGCTCTTCAATTAATATTTCGTTCCTTTTTAAGGACATGAAGTCCTAATGATATTATTTTTTACTCTCTAAGACACATCATTAGATACACCTTTCTAGCACTATTCGTCTTTCAGAGAGGCTTTTTACAACAAATATATTTGCCAAATTCCGATATTTAAGATGCCTTATATGCTATCTGATAAGCATTCCTTACTGCAAATTAAATACTAAGATCCAATTTACCAAGGTATTTTAGAAACAATGTGTCTTCCATAAATGCAATTGCCATTTCATTCCCGGCCTTATTATGCCCGCGTGGCTGAATAATACCCGAGTAATTGGAAACACGGCAATCTCTATAATAAAGGTTAGATTAAGATGATGCTTGGCGCGAAAAAAAGTGAAGCTGTTTGAAAAGTCGCGAAATTTGTGATACGCATAATCGCTCAATATTGATTTGTACTAATACTAGAGTTCATAGACATTGAATCTATTAAAAATGGCAGAGTTGTTTACGATCATTGAAAAATGGAAATCCGCGTTCCACAAGGTCATTAGCTTAGTTGAAAGTGTAGCGGCCTCAGTAACCCACGGTCTACCAAAAGGATCCTCAAGGTGGAGATGAGTTACCTAGGCTTTTATACTACTGCTATCGTTGTTATTTAGAATAGTGGTAGGAACGAGATGGTAAATCAGCGCCACCTAGTTGTTGATTGCATATTAAGGTTGCGTGTGTGGTGAACTGCCACACCACTCCCCTCCTAGAAACGAGGTAAGGAACCGTTTGCAGGTTGCTTAGCTGTGCGTTGTTCTGCGGTTGAGTTGCGTGCCAGCGTTGGCCTTGAGTTGCGTGCAGCGTTGAGTGCATTAGCAGCGAGTAGCAACCGTGGTTGAGCGCATCGTAGCAGGAGCGGGTGACGATCACGTCCTCGGGTGACCACTGCGACTTTAATTCAACCAAACTTTTATTTGGAAAATAAAAGAATAATGGGAAATTTAATTAAGTTATCTAAATTCATAAAACATATACATGGAGGACATGAACTTATAAGTCCAACCACGTAGTGAAAATTAAATAGCCAAGCTTTTATAAACACAAATACAAAATTAACCGACTCACACAGGCCAGAGACCCAGTCAGGTTGGTCCAAAAACTTACAAATTGTTTTACCAGTTTCCAAAACTATCAAAAATGTTATTGAATTCTTTTACTTTCTTACAATATCCAATATAATTAGTTAGAGCAATCCACTCAATTGATACGATTGTAAAAACATTTTCTTACCTCCTTATCGAAGCAGAACTTTTTAAATTTCTTACCATGTCCTCTGATTCGACTATTTTTAAGTTTTATAGTCTTACGTTTTTTTGTTCGACTATTAAGTTCATGTCCTCCATGTATATGTTTTATGAATTTGGATAACTTAATTAAATTTCCCATTGTTCTTTTATTGTCCAAAGAATACATGTCTAAACATCTTAGTATTGTCAAAATCAATGGGCTGATCACACTAGCGATAATGGCTTCCCATGGCGAACCGGTTTTCGCATTAACTTTAAACTGCCTTCATCTCACTGTTATTCTTGCCTCTTTGTAAGCAACGGGTCCGTTTCCAAGCGCATGTTTTGTTTACGATTCATTTAGTGCGTTAATTGCATTATCGTCCACATTAATTGCGCCCCCTGTTTTAATTATTGTTGTTGTTCGATGATTGGCTCTAATGGCGTGTTTAATTCTGAATTGCATAGTGATGAATTTCGCCTGTATATGCTTGGGATTGTGTATAGGCTATGTCCTCACTACGACATCAGACGCCACAAATGCAACAAAAATTGGCGTTCGCCAAGGGCGCCAAGCGATGCAATAGCTTGGGGGCTGACTCTGCCAAGTCGCCAAGTTTTGTTGCCTTTGTAGCATTTGTGGCGTAGTCAGGATATAGCCATAGGGAGCTTTGGAATAGAAAGTTGCTTTCATTTAAACATGGAATTTTAAATTTGACGAAATTTGTTTAGAAACCAATTTTTGTGTCATGATTTATTTATTGTCCAAGAAATAAGGTATATTCGTGCATATTTATCTGCAAATGTCATGTCATTACTGTATGTAAAAGGCGAAGCTTTTACAAATTACATTACAGAAGTTGAAATATAGTTAGATTTTTAGCAACAACTCCAATTGTTGAAAGCATCTCGATTATGCATGGTATACAAAGGAATTGTGGGATATAGTTAATTTGAATAAACATAGTATGAAATCAAATAGAAATTTACATAAGTTGAACGAATTGATGAAATAATTTAAGTACATATCAAAATTAATAACAAATAACGGTGAGAAATAGCCGAGGCCCGAACCCGTACTTCTTGTGTTACGTTTCAAGCCAAATAGGCTACTTAGACTACATAGTGGCAATATACTGTGTTGAATCTTATTTAATTTAATGTCTATTAACTTTCTTTGCTTCGGCACCCCAGTTTGGGAAGTAAAACTTTTGCACGTGGTACTTCTCTTTGCACCCGAATCTTTCAAAATTACGAACTAAAACTAAAGTTCTGTCAATCAAATTTCCCACCCAATTGTATAAATTTTTATATATTCTTTTAACCAATCCCTGCATCATAAAGGCGGGACAAATTCATTCCCAGTGAGGTTCGAACCGAACAAAACATCACTTTTACTTCTACTTTCAAGCCAAAAAGACCTGTGATGTTTTAAGCCATGTTTTACTTGTTATTGATTGTTATATGTAGTTTGTGCTGTGTTTAGTTATATTAAATGTGCTAAAAACCTTCTGATCATTCCACATTTATTCATCTACAACTACACCGGTCACCACGCCTCAATACAATATACATACTTTTTGCAAATCACTTAAGCCATTTGTTTTTTCTCTTAGAAATAGGGGGACTATATCATCTTGGAATTAACGTCCCTACTCTTTAAAGAATTCTTAAAAACTTTTTTTTCCTTTTATTTGTACTAATTGAGTATTCAATATCACAATTTCAAATTTTATCTCCCCAGATATGGCTTCCGAATGATGCGGAAAGTGGCTACCTTCTTGGCGTGCACCACTTTCGGCCTGAGGGAAAACGAGCTTATAGAACTGTTGGCGATGTCCGGCGACGCCAACGATGACGCCAAGCAGCAGCTGCAACAGCCAAGACCCAACACTTGGTTCATGGCAGTCAAGGAAATGAGTAGGTACTACCGGAATGGGTTGTAATTCTCGACGGAAATTATTGGTTTGCCCCACCGTACCATACAGTCCTTAAGCCCTGGTTTTGTAAAGCCCTAGTTTGTAAGGACTGAAAACGTACGTCAAGGCGTTAAAAAACGCCCTGCTCCGCGATATCAGCGTCTAATCTTCGCTTAGGTGGTTTGTTACTAATTCACGTCTAGCAATGCGTCCGCATCTAACGCATGCGTAGTGAGAGAAGGTTACTGTTATCTATTTTAAATAGGTAGAAACATCACCATTTCTCACATTTTAGACACTCTAATCAAAACACGACTGATTCGATATTTACGAACGCAGAGAACGCAGAGATCAACGATTTTTGGTGCCGCGGCCATGTGACAACTATGGCCAATAAGAAAGCGGGACATTCGGACGCACGGCTCAGTGGTCAATTTTGTGTTCTGGCAAGCCAGGGCTTTAAGCCCTGGTTTGTAAGGACTGAAGACGCACGTCAAGGCGCTAAATAAACGCCCTGCTCTGCGATGTCAGCGTCTTATCTTCACGTGGGTAGTTTGTTGGAATTTGCGTCTATCGCTGCGTTCGCATCTAACGCATGCGTAGTGAGCAAAGGACACTGTTATCTCTTCCGAATAGGCCATTCGCGTGCTTAGGTATCTCCCTACCTTGAAATCGACAAATTTTGACAATGTTCACAAATATTGTTTATTGTTTTAAAAAGAAGCCCGATTATTTACGTTTAAAAAACTTAAGATTTGAAACATAGTATGTAAAATTGTGCCCTAACCTAACCGGAAGTGGAAGATAGAACTTTATACTTTAATCGCGTTTTCTGAAGAACAGTATTTTTGAACAACGTTTTTTTAAAGCCTGATATCTCAAAAAGTACTTGATATAATGTCCTAAAATTTTCATAGTATGTTTATTATAAGTTCATGTGTGTTTTGAAATAAGTTCTAAGTAAAATAACTAATAGAATTTGTTTTAAGGACTTTTTAATATTAAAATTTCCTTGATTTTTGAAAAATTTCTATGAACATGGCTTTGATGGCTACTATGTAATTCCTAAACGATTAAGAGTTTTGCTTAAATCTTATTTCAAAACATGTAAGAAGTCTAATGAATGACTCTGCCCAATATTTAAGGAACAAATTAATTATTTTTTGACTTATGACGTTTTGCGTAAGGCTTATATTTAAGGAAAATTTCTTAAAAATTTCCAAATTTTTCGAAAAAAATTTTGTCAAATATTCCATTTAACATTATTATTCATCATTACAACTAAACAAATTAGTTATTTTAAAGTATGAAAACATTAGACCCATCAAGTTAGGGAGCTACCTTAAGCCCTGGTTCGAAAGAACACAAAATCGGCCGCTGAGCCGTGCGTCCAAATTTCCTGCTATCTTATTGGCCCTTGTTGTCACGCCACCGGAGCTGAAAAAGTAACGTTGACTGTGGTTCAAAATTACGACGCCTGTCGCCAATAGCCCTCGTATAGCTCTAGTGCGACGATAATTCAAACCTACCTACCAGATTTGAAGTCTATAACTTCTTTTATTTCGTTCTGTATAGAATGGTTTTAGACGGATAGACTGACAGACGGACTACTATTCAAAAACCACTTTTTTTTCAAATCTGCACCTTCTAAAACGTGTAGAACACACAATTTATAAAGCAACCCAAAAACGTCGAAAAATGACGCAATAACAAACGGTTCCCCAAGTCTTACGTCACGGCCTTCGTCACGCGTGCCTATTGCCTATGTTGAATTTCTGTATAGTATTGGATTCCTGTATTCATATTAATAGATAATTAAAACTTCTTGAACCGCTGTAAAGTCATAACGGACATATGAAAAGCAAATAACCGCGGAACAACTTGGGCTCAAGCTACGTCATCAGCTTTTCATCGTTTTTCGCGAGCTTTTGAGATCGCTGGGTAAATATTGCGCAGAATGAAGAAATATTTTAGATTTGGAGGTATATATCTCTCAAAGTTCTGATTTATTTATTTTTTAAATGCTGAATTTCAGCACAATGAACAAAATAAATATAATAAAAAAAATTAGATTTAAAAAATATTTTTTTTTATTTTTTTTAAATAAGTAAAATATCAGAATTTTTATTCATCTTTATTTTAGGATTTTATTTAATGTATATTTTTGAGTAAAGAGCATTTTTTCCTCCCCGTTTAAAATACTTTGTTAAATTAAAATGAGTTAAACTGGAAAAAAGTTTAAAATTAAAATAAAATTGTCAAACAATGCCATCTATAAGATAAAATTATTATTCCAAAATTTTCTAAAAAAATAAGACACCAAGATGTCAATGAAATTTTTTCTTAAAAAGATTACAAGGTACAAATAATAATCAGTATTGTTTGTAAAACAATAATATTTTTACTTTATGAATATAAAACAAATCAAATTCTCCGTGTTGCAAATTGGAATTTTTTCAATTCAAAACGAAATCTAATCATAAACTAAACAGATTAAAATGAGAAAAAATACTTGAATATAAAACAATTTCTCGCTTCTCTAAAACAATTTCTTTCAAATGTAGCGTGATTTTTTTATATCGATTAAATCTAGCGAAAAAACAAAATGGTATGAAAACACGCACAATGATAAATGGAAGCAAAACGATGAAAAAATACGATTTTATACAAGAAAAGATTTAAAAGATATCGTCTAGGGATGTGCGTTGCTTCTAAGAAAACCGGTTATCAGTTTAACCGGTACTTTCTTTACCGTCACTAAAAACCAATACTTATAAATAGTAATACTAATCCTACGAAGTATTTTCCGTATGAAATTTGGAAATTCTAAGGGGATTCTAAGGTCCGTGTAATCTTTGTTTAGAATTCCTAAATTAGTTTCTATGTTAAGTCTATGAGATCGACTTTTAAAATATCGGAACTTTTTAACAAAAGGACGTAGAAACTTTTTAATTATCCGAATAACTTCTGTTCTGCGTATTTGAACACATTTTCCATAACTCTACATTTCGTGGTTCAAACGGATATAAATTTCGAACAGATACACAATTACAAATTTAAAGTATAGATATGTACTGTTTTTTATAAATATATATTTTTTTTACATTTTGATTGTGGTTTTTTAATAATTATGTACGTTTTTATTCTGTTTTAGATACTTATTTTGTTTTTAATGATACTCCATGTTTTTCAGAAGTTTAAAATTCGTTTTAAGATTTCAACCAAAATATCAGTTTTCCAAGTTTTAACACTTTCCTGCTATTCAGACATAAAAAGCGGTTTTTGCAGATTCAACTGAAAACAAACAAGTAGGTTTGTAACAGAATCTGTCACTTAACCCGCTTCCACACAACAGTTATGTTTAACAGGTAAAAAGGTGCCAAACACAGCATTAATTCTATATTAAAAAATTTTATGCTAAATTGGGCTAGTTCCAATTATTTTATTTCGAAAATTCAATAATTAGTACTTATCGTTAACAAAAATTAATTTATATTTCAAAGAATAAATATGTAATATGTCTACCTTTTAAATAGAATGAAAATATTTCATATCAACACAAAGTATCTCGTAGTGAAATATATTTGACGTCATTTTAAACTGATCAATGTCGCAAAAATGAATTTATTTTAATTTTTTGTCTAAAAGAATTAAAAATTCTCGAGCGATTGTTGCCAATGGCAATGGTGATTTAATTCTAATAAAAATGGCTTCCTATGCTTTTTAAATGAGCATTGAATTTTGCAGTTTTTTAAATAATTGAAGTATTTCGAATTCTTTTCTGAAATTTTCAATGTATTCTAATTTTGATGCGCTGAATTTTTTGACATATCACACTTGTCCGTAGTATTTGTAGTTTGGGTTATGAAAGTGGGTGACGGACAGACAGACGGACTTAACGATTATAATACCTTCCACTTTTTACGTTATAAACGTAGTGTGGAAACTGAAACCGGTTTTTCGGTTTATCTTCTTTCATTTTCTATCCCTAATATACACGAACACTTTTCATTTAGCGCCTAGAAAAATAGATGGATTCAATGAAAATGCAATTCCCATAGAATTTTTTTGTTATTTAGTAATTCACATAAATGAATGATCTAGTTATGAAATATATTTGAAGAATAACATTTATCCTTTATTTGTAAATTTTTCGAAAGTTTGGATTTGAATAAAATAATTTCTATTGTTAGAATAGTTTGAAATTTTAATTTAAATTCACTTCGTATTCCATTAAAACCTTTGTGTGCATTTTAAGTGGTTAGTTATCACCAGAAACGAAGTCTGTGGTATTAGGTCTTACAAAATGCGTAGGTGGTATTCATGCCTTTGAAATGGCACCTATAGAGCACAATCGATAACCAAGTCTACTTAATAAAACTCCACCAGATCTGCGGCCCACACATACTTCACATTTCGAAACGAGCAGACCAAAGAGTTCTATAGTAGGGTAGAGGAACGACTCGTACTGAGCTGCCATCGGCAGCCATGGCTCACTACGGAGCCCGAATAGAGTGGCAAAAGTGCTAGTTAATTTATAATTTTGATACTGAGAAATGAAGTACACCCAGGGCAAAGGCGGGAATCGAACCCGCACCCGTTACAGCGCGCGGACTGCTAGCGTTATGGCCTGCGATCAAAACTACTCTGCCATCGGGCCGCACATGCCACCCTATATTGTCTCCGTGTTCGTCCATCTTGCTGTTGAAAGGTTCGGTCTCTACCCTACTATAGAACTCTTTGGAGCAGACATGAACTCAAATCAAGAAAGAAAAAAGTTCGCATGATAAAATGTGTGCTTCGGCTTTTCGTACCAACTATTGGGGAACCAAAGTATTTGAAAATAGTCAGACTGAACTAGAGTTACTATAGAAAGACTTGTACTAATAGTTAATAACAAATAACGGCAAGGTTAAGTTTCGGTGAGTTAGCGAACACTTGCTATCACCACCTGAGGCTGTTTAGTTCCCTCTAGTCTTCATTGCAAACCGTTTACCTGGACCTGGGTTACCTGGCCCATTACCTCCTACTAGATTAAAGCCGTACAACAGGAACGTTTTTCCTTCGTAACGTCATGATGCGGAGGCCAAGTTTGACCCAACTTTTCTCCTACTGTAAAGTGAATCAACGAGTGAATTGTGGAATGTGTGTGGTACAAATAATTTACTTTTTTTCAAGTAATTTTAACTTTTTGAAATTTATCGAGTCATTTTTAAAGGAGAAAAGTTTAGAAAAATTTGGCCTTCACGTCATGACGTCACGAAGGGAAACCGTTCCTGTTGTACGGCTTTAATCTAGTAGGAGGTAATGCCTGGCCTCCGTTGCTCCTGGTGAACGTGGGTTTTGAAATCAGTATATGTAATAGCGACTCTGTTTACGTTATTAGAGTCAATATCTAGTGACTCTAGGTTCAGGCGACTCTTGGTTCAGGTCACTCTGTGTCGTGTGATTCAGTAGGTGATCGGGCTGGTTATAATCTTCACATATTATACTAATCCTCTTCTAGTCTTCGACTACCTAACGAGTCAACAAACTCGTTGATCTTGTCTGACTCCGTCAGACAAGGAGGATAAACAACAACATATTATACTTTTTGCCCCCGATACCACTGAAGAACCACCAAATATAGGCGGAGTACGTGCTCGTTAAAATCTGTGGGTCCGAAAGTCCTGTGGGCGATCATGGAGCAGTTTCCCACGGGTACAGGTCCCTGCACATTTTATGGACGCTATCACTCAGAACATGTTTACTTTATTTATGTGTCATACATATATTTATAACTAATCTTTCTTTAGTACAAATTTAAAGAAAAATAACCTTTGGGGGGGGCGTGGATAGCCTAGTGGTTAAGGCCTCGTTCTCGGAATCGGAAGGTCCCGCGATCGAGTCCCGATACCACTGAAGACCCACCGAGTTTATGCGGAGTACGTGCTCGTTAAAATCTGTGGGTTCGAAAGTTCTGTGGGCGATCATGGAGCAGTTTCCCACGGGTACAGGTCCCTGGAGACTATTTCCCTCCCCTTCAATGACATGTCTAAATTGTGGAGGTGGCGATAGAGGGCAGCATCTGTCAGCACGATGCCAAGACGGATTCCTGCCGTGTAGTCTCTACACGGGCATCTCTCCTCAGGAACCGCACCCATTTGCCTTAATCCTTGAAAAGAAGAGCTTGGGTTTCCAAAGTGGCATTTGTAACAAAAACAACAACTTTTTACCCAGGGCCGTTGCTGAAGGAGTACTACGTGGACCGTAGGCCGTACCTGCACTGGAGCCACAGCGCCATCAGCAAGTACATCCTCGGAAAGTACCTCAAGACCGAGAGGGACGTACAGGCGTGCTACACCGAACTGGCCAACGCGTTCCATTTGGGATTCCTCATGGAGAAGGAAAAGGTACATATTTGGCTATCTTTAAGTGTCGCTATCATTAAACTATCAACGTAACATCAGACCCGCCAACTGAGGCTCTATTGCGACGTTATTTCAACCAAAAAACCTCCGGATTTAAGAGGGATTGTCAGTCTCACAGAGCTAATGCATTAGTTTTGGAATCACAATTCCGCAGAAGTATTGCTTTGCCATGTTAGCCCTTTTTCCCCAGGTATGGGAATCAACATAACATCGAAATGAAACAAATTTGAAAAGAAAGTGTTATCTAGTTATTTAATTATATATTTTTGAAATTTTAAAATGACAAAAATATACAGCAGATGGCGACACTATTTTAAAACTTTATCAATTAATTAAATAACCGGATGTTATTTCCTTTTCAATTTTGTTTTAAATTGATGTTATGATGATTCCCATAAATGGTGAAAAGGGGATAGCATGGCAAAGCAATTCTTTTGCAAAAGTTATGATTTCAATACTAATGCATTAGCTCTATGGGACTGACAGTCCCTCTTAATTTAGTTATAACCATTTTCCGAATCTCAGGTGCTAAGAGAAAGTTCTGTGTCACCCTTCGAAAATCTGGAGAGTGGTACCTTCATATGACACGGAAATTTAGAAAGTAGTTAAAAATCCGGTATTTCCGGTTTTAATCCGGAGAGTTGTTAGATCTGTAACACTATTCTTACGCAAAAAAGCTATACTTTTATATGGACTTTTTTTTCCTGTTACTTATTGTGTGCTCGGCTATCAAAAAGACCTCTATTTTAGGAAACTGTACTTTTAAAGAGGGGGAATTACATAACGATTAAGTTTTGATTTTCCTTTTCTATTACTGTAAATGGACAACTATTTATTCTAGAAACTGGTCTTGTGTATTTTGCTAGAGTTAATGAAGAAACTCTGATTTCGAATGGTTGAAGTGAGGGGGGGGGGGGGGAATATCAGTGAAAATTTCGTTGACTACCAAGGAGTTCTACATAGACAGTAGACCATACCTGCACTGGTACGCTTCTTTTCACCGCCAGAGGCATTTTTATGCATATTTAATGCCCTCCAGGCAAAGAGCGATCCTCCGTGCCGCTAAGATTGTAATTACTCTGTCTGTATTAGTGTAGTCGATATCTAGTGTTTCTAGAAAAGGGAAAGGAATTTTTCTTTAACACCTTTTTCGTAATCATAACTTAAAAGACTTTTTATTCTTGAGAAATACATTAGATTTAGTTAATAAGATCTACATAAAATTTCTTGGATGAAAATTTAAGTAGAAGAAAAGTAATATGACAATGCATTATACAATCACCTTTTAAATTTGTTGTTAAACTTCATAACTATTGGGAGGCTGGGGAGCCCAGTCGGTTAGGCGCTCGCCTAGCATGCGAAAGGTCCCAGGTTCGGGTCCGGGCATCGCCAAAATAACTGCCGACCTATAAACGGACCGTGCAGCCCAAAAAATGTCTGACGAATAATACCACGTGTAGAGGGAGTGCACGTTAAAATACGCTACAAAGTCCCAAGGCTGCGTACGATGTCGCCCTTAACGTTTGCGTTGGGTGCCAACTCGGGTGTCGGCTCGTCACTTGACTGTGGTTCTAAAATACGACGCCCGTCGCCAATAGTCCTCTTGTAGCTCTAGTGCGACGATAATTCAAACTAAACTAAACATAACTATTGGTGTAACTTTGGATAACTTGACTTTGAAAGGAATAAAGGAGTTAAAAATGCCATATTTTACCATATTTCAACTAATGAGTTAAATGGAAAAGGCGTTTCAATATATTCAGCAGTGATAGAAATTTCTTATTGACCCTCTGGGGGATACGGACGTATAAACCCGTCCCGTGAAAGTTTTCCAGCAACAGACATACCCTAACAGCCATGTGACGAGTATGTTACGAAAAGCGATATCACATACAAGTCACTGAAGATCGCTGTGATGTCACATTCAAAGTCACTTTTTGTCACATAGAAGTTGAATGTCCGCTTTTGATACGTATCTTCTACGTAACATGGATATCGATGATATCGCAGCTATGTCGCATTTTGACTGGGATTTAGATGACATCACTGCAATATCACATACAAGTCACAATATGATGTCACTGCAAGATCGCATAGTGACATCCCTTTGATATCGCATACCAGTCACATTGTGATGGCGACTTACGCGATATCACTGAGATTTGTCACAGTTACGGTTTGTCACAGTTACGTCTCTGCAACGTAACTTTTTGTCACTCTAGGGCACAGTCGCAATGTGACAAGTATGTGACACATACTGGTCACATTGCGACTGTGCCCTAGAGTGACAAAAAGTTACGTTGCAGAGACATAACTGTGACAAACCTGGCTGTCAGGGTGGGTTTTAAAAGTTTATAAATTTTAAAATTTACTAGATTTAAAACTTGGAAGCAGAGAGGAATCATTTTATAATCATCTGCTACAGAAATATAATTTTAAAACACTTAAAGAAAGTAAAATTTAAATTTACAAATTTTATTTTACTTTCAAATTAGCATTTTATTTTCATGCAGAAAAAGAAGTTTTCACTTCAACTAAATTGCTTATCACTCAGAATATTTATTCGCAGATTTAAAAGATACTTTAAGGAGGAATGGGCGCGCTGGACCGATGGTCTCCAAAGCAAAGTGCATCAGTGTTAATCCTATGGAGAAAAAAATATTTTCTCTGCACTTTCTCCAGCTGTATTGAATATTTTTACAAGCGGATTTTTTATGTGTAAATGTAGCTGACTTACAGGTCCGACCTTCCCACTTTTGAAATGGGTTCGAATATTTTTTTAATTTTCAATAAATAATTACACAAAATATTCGAAGCAATTTCAAAAAGTGGGAAGATAGATAACTTTAATTAGAGGTATCTATCTTCCCACTTTTTGAAATCGCTTTGAACATTTATTATTTTTAAAAAAACCGTTTGTAAAAATATTCATACAGCTGAGAGATGTGCAGAGAAATAGTTTTTTTTCGTTCATTGGATTAACACTGAGCACTTGAGTTTGGAGACCCGCGGCCCAGCGCGCCCATTCCCCCTTACTAACGGAAACTGTTTTTAGAAAGGAAACGCTTAACATTTAAGATAAACCAGCTTTTCCATGCGAAATGATTGCATAAACTTCTTATTCTTGCGTCTTGGCTATTACTTAACTATATGAGTTTGTCCAAATTATTTGTAAACCGAGCCGTGGTCTTGTTAGAAAAGCAATAATGGCAACTGCAATACAGTCCATTGCACACAATCTTTCGCCACTGAGTCAATTCAGCATGTCATGTGATCATTATGATCCCTAGTAATTGGCTAGGTTCTCTCGAAACATCTCGACATACTAACATTACAAGCGCTTTGTATTAAAACTATTTCATAACTATATAGTTAGATATTCAGGAGTGCATTCTTGTATACGTCTATATACCTGTAACTAAGATGTCAATATTTGTAAACCGAGCCGTGTCTGTTAAAAGCAAAAGCAACGCAATTCTCTTGCCACATCTTTGCACGAGTAAACGCATCATGTGATTTTCCAGTATTGTAGAAAATCACGACATAAACCTAAGAGTCAATTCTTTGTATCAAAACCTAAATATTCCATCAAACTAATATATGTGCAGATTAATTCAGCGTAGGTGGCATTTGTATTACGTCTCTATTATACCTGTAACTAATAATGAGTTTGTCCAAATTATTTGTAAACCGAACCGTGGTCTTGTTTTAGAAAAGCAATAAATGGCAACTGCAATAACAGTCTCATTGCACAACAATCTTTCGCCACTGAGTCAATTCACGCATGTCATGTGATCATTAAATGATCCCTTGAGTAATTTGGCTTAGGTTCTCTCGGAAAATCAAATCTCGACATACTTTAACATCTACAGAGCGCTCAGATTCATTGTAATTCAAAACCTAAATATTCCATTCAAAACCTAAAATATAGTCTAGATTAAATTCAGCGTAGGTTGGCCATTCTTGTATTACGTCTCTATTATTACCTGTAACTAATAATGAGTTTGTCCAAATTATTTGTAAACCGAGCCGTGGTCTTGTTTTAGAAAAGCAATAAATGGCAACTGCAATAACAGTCTCATTGCACAACAATCTTTCGCCACTGAGTCAATTCACGCATGTCATGTGATCATTAAATGATCCCTTGAGTAATTTGGCTTAGGTTCTCTCGGAAAATCAAATCTCGACATACTTTAACATCTACAGAGCGCTCAGATTCATTGTAATTCAAAACCTAAATATTCCATTCAAAACCTAAATATATAGTCTAGATTAAATTCAGCGTAGGTTGGCCATTCTTGTATTACGTCTCTATTATTACCTGTAACTAATAATGAGTTTGTCCAAATTATTTGTAAACCGAGCCGTGGTCTTGTTTTAGAAAGCAATAAATGGCAACTGCAATAACAGTCTCATTGCACAACAATCTTTCGCCACTCAGTCAATTCACGCATGTCATGTGATCATTAAATGATCCCTTGAGTAATTTGGCTTAGGTTCTCTCGGAAATCAAATCTCGACATACTTTAACATCTACAGAGCGCTCAGATTCATTGTAATTCAAAACCTAAATATTCCATTCAAAACCTAAATATATAGTCTAGATTAAATTCAGCGTAGGTTGGCCATTCTTGTATACGTCTCTATTATTACTGTACTATAATGAGTTGTCAAATTATTTGTAACCGAGCCGTGTCTTGTTTAGAAAGCAATAAATGCAACTGCAAACATCTCATTGCACACAATCTTCGCCACTGTCAATTCACGCATGTCATGGATCATTAATGATCCTTGAGTAATTTGGCTTAGTTCTCTCGGAATCAAATCTCGACATACTTAACTCTACAGAGCGCTCAGATTCATTAATTCAACCTAAATATTCCATTCAAACTAATATATTCTAGATTAAATTCAGCGTAGGTTGCCATTCTTGTATTACGTCTCTATTTACTGTACTATAATGATTTGTCCAAATTATTTGTAAGAGCGTTTGTTTTGAAAAGATAAATAACTGCAATAAAGTCTATTGAAAACTCGCACTGTCAATTCACATCGTGATCTAATCCTGAGTAATTGGTTGCTCTCGAATCATCTCGACATTTAATCTACGAGCGCTCAATCATTTAATTCAACTAAATATTCATTCAATAATATATATCTAGATTAATCAGCGTAGGTTGCATCTGTTTCGTCCTGTCTTAGACTAATTGGATCGAAACTCGTAAATTGGATCCTACAAACTCTTTGCAGGAAGAAATTTTTTCGAAGAGGTTTCGAATGACAGAATAAATAAGGAAACATAAGAGGTGATATTATGAATGAAACGTCTCTACTTCACCGAGCATAGAACAAATTATATTCATCTCGTGATCTATATCGAAGAAGATTGCTGTGCTAGAATTGTTCTAGACTAAACTTGACTTATGAGTAAAAATAATATTCTAGTTAAATGGTCAGTACTGTAGTTACTCAGTACTACAGTACTGTAAACTCATAGTTTCCTTGCACAGAAGCCACGACAACGGGCGGAGCTTTAAAACACGCGGAGCAATCAGAAGAAGAGGAAATTTCAGCCGTTTTATTTTGTCTTCATCTGATTGCTCCGCGCGTTTTATAGCTCCGCCCGTGGTCGTGGCTTCTATGCGAGGAAACTATGATTTTAACTATAGTGTTTTATGCTTGGTTAGATTATTATGTTGCCAAATTCAATCTAAGGTGATTGTATATTAAGGGGAGTCGGATGGGTGTTTGGGTCAAAAATTTCGATTTTCTGTTTTTCTTTTTTTTTTATTCTACATATCTTTAGCTTTAATTTAAGACCAATTATCGATTTCTTTAGTGGTTTTCTTTTTATGAGAATTTTTGAGAAACTTTGAACATCAGTTCTTTTGCGTTTCCTGAAATATATGGTTTTTTAACAGTTAGGAACATTTTTCTCGGGAACTATGAAAGATATCAACGTATTTTGTTTTATTATTTCTTCCCCTCTTTGATTTAAACTAAGGAATTTTAAATATATCTGCTCAAAAAAAATTTATGTAACTTTAAATCCGATTTTTTTTGTGTTTTTTAATACATATTTTTTTTAAAAAAATCACTGTAAAAGTATTGTGCATAATTTGAAATATCCTCAGTTTAAATCAAAGAGCTATATGTAAGGAACAAAATTATTAAAAAGTTCATAATGATATATCATATAATTCCTGAGAAAAATGTTCCTAAAGTTAGGAGAAGTAACATGGGCGAGATAGAACCCTCCAACTTCCCTTAAGTTGATTATAAAAGTATTTTTGCTAAAAAAATCTTTTTTAAATTCTTCCCTGTGCATTCGAACAGATATATGAAGACAGATATTAGAAACTTAATTTAAGATTTGTATAATGGTATAGATGTAGCTGTAACTATCTTAAACGCACGTCATTAAAAACGTAATCAGACGGGAAATATAAGTAGATGTCCCAATAATTTACTACGGAGTACTTGAATCTATGTCCATTAAGAGTGACGTGTTATAGCTGTGAAGGTTTACGGGACTTACAAGTACAAAACTCAATCGCTAATTCAATTGGCTTGTTTCACGTGACGTAAATCATTCCTGCTCTTATTCCTCGATTTCATTGGTAGCTTGTGTGATTGGTGGAATGGCACAGTTAGCTCCGCCCACCACATTGATTACAAGAAAATAGTTATTGAAGCATAAATATGACATTGAATTTCAGATATTATAGAATAGATAGTTACGTAGTTATATTCTGGATTGATTACAACTATTCCGCATTTGAAATGCTATCAAGCATCCTTTCTGGAACAGCCAAGTGATTTGTTACAGAGTATACTTGAAGTGCTGAAGGTCCATTAAGAGTGACGTGTTTATTGCTTTGAACCCTGTTGGAACTTATTAGCGCAGTAAGCGTGTGTGATTAAAGCGAGTTTCATGTCAACCGTCTTGGGAATATTCTAGAAGCCTCATTAGGATGACTTAATGGAGACATGGGCCGAAGCTTGGAATTGATTAAGATTGAAAAACGTGGATGGAGGTTGGGCGAAGTTGTTTTGAGTAATACAGTGCTCGTCTCGACTTACAATATATAATTTGACGAATGTGCTCTACATAGTACGCGAAAAAGTGAGGTATCGACAAACTTAAAATGGAGAAGTCCTCGACACGCATATTACAGTCCCTGGACAAATTATTAGACGCACTGTAATTTTTTTTTGTAATTTTATGTTTCTTAAGAGTTTTATGCAATAATGGTATTCTTAAACTACAATATTATTGATTTTTATTTAAAAGAATTGTTATAGACTACATATTTGTATTTATTTTTAACATATGGCAACACTGTGCCATATGTTAAAAATCCAATTTAGCTCCTAGAAAAGTTCAGATCAGTGGTGGAATCGGCATCCTCAAATGCAGAAGACAGTACAGTCTTGCATTGATATAGCATGCGGCGCAGAATTAAAGCTTTGATAGCGGCTAAAGGTGGCTCAACTAATATTGACTTTTACTATCATTAATTTCACTTCTTAAACGTATAACTATGCTTTAATATAAATGCTTATAAATGAATGCTGTTTTATTTATGTCAAATAAATCGGTAACTGATTGGATAATATAAAAATAAAAACAAATCAATTTAAAATAATAAAACGGTACAATATCACCCGGTAATTAATATTTTACATGAAATCTTGCAGTGCGTCTAAAAATTTGTCCAGGGACTGTATGTGATTATTAAATGATCCCTTGAATATCCATTTTGCTTGAGTTATGTGGGCAAATCAAATCTCGGCATACTTTATCATGTAAAGATAGCTCATATTCATTGGGCAATTCCATAAAAATGTCAACTTCGATAAAATTGTAATTTTTACAAATTGAGTTTAAAAATATATTACAAGTTTTCAAATTATGGTTTAAGAAAGCAGGGACGATAAAGGACATGTATTCATATTTCCCGAAAAAGAAGATAGATGCCTAGTGGACAAAAAAGATCTGTTGGCTCTGCAAATTCAGCCAGCATTTCAACTAGTTGAAAATCGTCCTCGATACGTGTTTGAAAAACTTTTCACATGTGAATAAATGTATATAATGAAATATTTAATATCTTATTAGTATTCTACATAATAAAAATATATTAAATTTATTACTTTACACACTTTTAATTTAGTATCAATGTTTACGAAACTTTAAATCATTCCGTCACGTCAAATGACAGTTAATAACTTAAACAATGTTATAGGTAGGTTGCTCTAAATTAGAATTTTACATAGCTTATACAGCGCGTCCAAAAGTTTATAGACAGCTGTTTTTTTCAAGTTAAAGAGAAGAATAAGCGAGTGTGAATGACGAAATAATTTATGCAAATATCTAAGAGAGTATTTCAAATAATAAAACGCTCAAACAACTGTGAGAGATAATAAATTTATTTTTAAAAAATAAAAACGAAAAAATGCTGTCCCAAAAGTTTATGGACAAAAGGTGTTAAGAGCTGTTTTTATTAATGAAAATATAAATTTGCATATTCTATTATTTCTACACGTGACGTAATAGCTTCCTGAGATAAAAACTAGAGGGTTGTTCCTTTTTTGATTCATTGCAAAGATGCCTGCCAACGTGCAATTTACGAAAAATGAAATTTTACAAATTCATCGTTTAAAAGCTCGTGGGATGAGAGTTGTAGATATTGCTAGAAGAATTAAGCGTAGCAAAGCTGGAATTTATCAAATCCTAGCGAAAGGTGACATTTTCGTACCAAAATCTCGTCCTGGAAGGCCAAAAAAGACAACAAAGAGGCAAGACAGAGAAATCGTGAGACTTGTTTCGACCGAAAATTTGTCTGTATGATCTACAGCCAAAGAAATTACAGCTTCAGTAAACAAAATCTACAGTCCACCGAAGGCTAAAAGCAAGTAAGTTTTTTAAAATATCATAAAATGCGACGCACGCCAAAGCTTACAAAACGCCATAAGGATGCTCAAGTTAAGTGGGCAAGAAATTACATGCATTACAAAGACGAATGGCTAAGTGTGGTTTTCAGTGACGAAAAAAAGTTTAATTTAGATGGCCCCGATGGATGGAAGTACTATTGGCACGATCTTCGGAAGGAACCAAGGTCCTTTTTAAGCAGGCAACAAGGAGGGGGTTCAGTAATGGTGTGGGGAGCCTTCTCCTTCAACGGAACAACTGATATTGCTTTTTTGAAAGGTCGGCAATATTCTGATGATTATCAAGGAACTCTTGAGGCTCACTTACTTCCATTTGGGGAGTAGCTAGGGGGAAATAAATGGGAATATCAACAAGACAACTGCTCCATTCATGTGTCTAACTCCACTATGCAGTGGTTTAGACGCCACAATGTTAAAGTTATGGAGTGGCCAGCTTTAAGTCCTGACCTGAACCCTATGGAGAACCTCTGGGGAATACTTTCGAGGGACGTTTATGCAAATGGGCGCCAATTTGCAACAGTTCAAGATCTAACGATGCAAATTGAACAAAGATGGTTTAATTTGAAGCCCGAAATTCTCCAAACTCTTGTTTTAAGTATGCCTGATCGAGTTTTTCAAGTGATAATGAAGAACGGTTTAAAAATTTGAACAATAGTGCAAAATTAAATGGAAAAATGGACTTGTCTATAAACTTTTGGGACAACCAAATTTTATTTTTTTTCATTTTTCACTAAATCTGTGATGTTGTTATGTTATTTGTGTACAGTACTAATATTGTATTGATATTTTTGATAATTAAAAATAAAAAAAAAATCTTGCGAAACGTTTTCCTATTATAAAATTCAAAAATCACAGCAGTCCATAAACTTTTGGGACGCGCTGTATATCATATTTAGGATATGCATTAGTTTAAAAACTCGATTTATTGTTAATTCACAAAAGTTTCTATTTTTAAGTGCTAGGATGCAGTCGTGGTTGCAAAAATATCATTCCGTCGCACAGTCAAAGAAGTTTAGTCAAATATAAAATAAAAAAATACTTTTTAAAAAATTTCAACGTTTTTTTATGATCTTTTAATCATTAACAGCAATATATAAACTGTATTAATACCAATTTTCCTTTGAAAATAACTTCGTGGCAATTGTTTTACTTCAATTCTGCGATTCAAAATGTCATTCCGTCACATATTGAATTGCCCCATTGTAACCAGAGCGTCAAAATTGATAACAACAGCCGTCTAAATGGTGCCCCCCAAAAAATGGCACTCAGGTATGGGGAATATGCCGAATCTGTGAAAAAGGCTTGATCCGCCAAATAAACAGCGTATAGAAAATAAATAATTTAGAAGTTACAACTTATTCGAAATTAGTTATACACTTTTTTTTGGCGTTACGTTAAAATCTGAAGAAGCTGAAAAAATCTTCAAACATTATTAATTTTACTCGAAATATGCACCTTAGTCGGATCAATCAAAATCGTCGTATGCTAAAATAGTGCCTGCGTGCAATAGTTGCTAGTTGATATTCTAATGCATGTTTTTGTATTCATCGATAGTAATAGTTTTTGCAGTTGCACGTATTTTTATTCGTTTTGTTCCCAGGAAGAGAACACAGAAAAGGATGGCGTGAGGAGGAAAGACGACTGGTGCGACGTTCTCAGAGAGATAGACGAGATGTGGTTCTGCCTGCTGCGAAGTGGTAAGTCCAGATATTGGCTCTACTAATGTGGACATCAGAGTTGTGACCACTTTGACCCATTGAGCTAGAAGAAACGTGGAGTGAGGTGTGTGATTCACTGAACGGGGCAGCAAACCAGCCGGTTCAAAAACGAATAGCGGAGGAATACACGGCACTGCAGCAGAAACGAACCGGGCAGAAAACCTAGAAACTTGCCTATTTCGCTATTGGGTTCGTCTTCGCTGATGGTTCGTAGTGATCCACATGGTTATTTCTTAAAAAAGTTAGAATTTAACGTTAAAGAAAGTTAATTCTTTCGAACTAAAAATTTTAAAATACATTTAGGAGCCCAAGTCAATATGATAGAGGGGTATCATACAAGCATTGCACACAAGTGTAGGGAAAATAAGGTTTTTTCTGCCCGGTTCGCTCAAAGGGTGTGAGTGGGTTTTCGGCTTGCTGACGCTTCACTCCAGTTTCCCTTCTAGCTCACTGACCTAGGGTCACTGCGCTCATGTTTCCCATTATTTACAACCTTAATTTTTTTGGTACGGCAACTTTTTTTTAAATCGTACAGCATATATCGTACTTGGAATCTAGGAAATCAAATCAGGGATGTCCTCAATGCCAGATCAATATGATACACTCTTGGCTTAAGTATTTGCAATCTATCCCAAAGCTACGTATTAGGTATTTGCACAGCCAGCTTCAGTACCCATTTATAACTCGACTTGTGTCTGACATTTTATAAAATTTAAATACTCCGCTATTTAGGCTTTAAATATTGCCTCTCGAAAACCTATTCTCAGCTAAATCTACACGACCCAAAAAAAATTAAATAAATTTGGGTTGTTTTGAAAAAATCATTTTTACTGAAACGGCATCCAGAATGACTTCTAACCATATATGTTGTTACAATCTTTCATAACGACAGGGGATCGTCGGAAGCTGAAAGAAGAGACCATCTGCAACTTTGACTTCCTGCAGTGTGCAGTGAGTGGGGCTTCAATCAGTTATGTCCGAAGTATTTTGGACCTCGTCAAGTGCCAAGTAAGTACAACTATTTTCTAATTTACTATGTTTACTATGTTTATGAATACAAAAAAATAGTGGAAATCAAAGTAATTTTTATGCTCTGTTATACAGGGTGTCCGTAAAAGAATGTCCGAGTTTTAATGGTTTATTACAGGAGTTTATTTTATCTATAATAATAAAAGAAAGTCTGTCTGTGTGTCTGTTATCAGATCGTAAAAGACCTACATATACTGCCCTCAGAAATTCGAAATTTTTAAGATAGATTCCCTTTAATACCAACGTGTGCACCTGAGGCTTAGTTTTTTCATATTTGTTCCATTTTTAGAGAAAATTCGAATTTTCTGAAAAAATACACCACTTTCGCTCAAATCCGATCATTTTTTCTCTTTCCTGATGCCATCGGCTGAAAAAATTAAATAAAACTTTTAACGAAAACATTTAAAATTCAAAATGTTTATTTTATTCTTTTGCCATTACTTTCAGAAACTAAATTTATTATTTGAAAAATAATTGACACGTTTCAAGTGACGTAATTCCGCCAGTCTTCATTCCCGGATTTTATTGTGGGTTTATTTGATGATTTTTTCATTGGATTTTTCTGTTGACTGCATGTATGCATATTTAAGCAATAAATGTATAGTTAAGCTATTACTGAACTATGATGGTTAATAAAGGTCATCGCACTAGAGCTATTAGTGTGTTATGTCTTTATTTTTTCGCCAAATACGTTGCCAAACTCGCCAAATTATTAACTAAAATTCGCCAAATAGGCCATTTCTTTTATGAATAATTTATAAGCTGGTCGGTTGTTCGAAGGTCATTGTGTTTGAGCTGTATAATGGGTGTGGGTAGCTATATCTATTTTCTCGCCAAATTATTTCCCAAAACGCGCCAAATGAGCAAAAAGGTTTTATGTATTTATGAGGGAATTGTGATGGCATTTATGAGTGCATTTTACAGCGTATTTTTCATTTTGGAATTTTAAGGCAATGAAACGGGATTTTATAATTTATAACGAGCGGAAACAATAATAAGTTTATGATCCTATAACAGGTTATATGGTACACATATTTGGAATCTATTTGATATTTTTTTATTCCGTGCGAAGAACGGGTATAAATTTGCTAGTACTAAATATAACAAATCATACATGACATTGATGGAAAACTAACCTAGTTTTTCCTATAAGTGCTCAATGCGTGCGGGCACACATCCAAAGGCTGTGTCCTGACTATGCCACAAAGGCAACAAATGCAACAAAACTTGGCGACTTGGCAGAGTCAGCCCCCAAGCTATTGCATCGCTTGGCGCCCTTGGCAGTCGCCAAGTTTTGTTGCCTTTGTGTCATTTGATGTCGTAGTGAGGACATAGCCTAAGTAAAATGCAATTCTTCCCATACTGTCTGCAGCAAGTCCGGAGTAATGGAAGCAACAGCCTGTGCAATTCTACCTTTCAAGGTTGGTAAATCGTGGGGTAGGGGTGGAACGTAGACCCGATCTTTTAAGGGGACGCGGTACCCAAAAAACTAAATCCAGTACTTTTATTGCTAGCATTCAAATTAAACTATTTTTACAAAGAACTAACATTCAATAAACATATACGAAAAAATAATAAATATTAAAACGTAATTTTTTTTAAAAAATTAAAAAATTTTAACGTTTTTCTAAAATGCTACTCTTCCTACAATTTAAAGAATTTTGTAATGGATTTTTTTCAAAATGTTCCCACAACATCTATTAATAAAAGTTGGTATGGATATTGAGCTTATCAGTTAAATAAAAAAAGTTATGTAGCTTTATGTATAAAAATGGCTAAAAAATAAGATTTTTGTAAATTTTCACCTTCAGCATTTTTTTTTTAAATCTATTCACACTAGACCTTATCCTATACCAACTTTTGTTAAACGCACGTTTCAACACAGGAAAAAAAATTGGAGCTCTACATTAATTTACCTAAAAGCCTTAGGGTTTTAACCATTCACTTAAAATTTTCCATTCAATTAAAATTTAAAAAATCAACATCAAATTTCAAAAACTATTTTACCAAACCACTATATCATTTTAAATAAACCTCCACCATTATAATAGAATCCTTCTTTTTTTGCAATATCCTTAGCTCACAGCATTCGAGCATGTTTAATTATTTTCTGGGCAGTCCTAAATTTTGGGTAATGCGTCCCCTTAAGAAGCTCCAAAGGAAGAAATCACAAGGCGTGATGTCAGGGCACAATTTGAAACTCGGGCATTCTTTTACGGACACCCTGTATATACACAGAGGGACTGAGGAGCCCAGTTGGTAAGGTGCTTGTCTTGCATGCGAAAAATGCCAGGTTCGGGCTGAAGCATTGCAACTTCTGACCTATAAACGGTCTGGGCAGCCAAAAAATACTCCGAATAAAACCCCGTGAAGAGTGAGGGCATGTTAAATATACTCCTAAGTCCCGACGCCGCATACGATGTCACCATACCAATGGGTTGGATGCCAGCTCAGGTGCCGGCTCGTCACTTGGCTGTGGTTCAAAATTATGACGCCCGTCACCAATAGAACTTGTGTAGGTCTAGTGCGATGATATTTCAACTCAACCCATATATATGTCTGACTTTTCTAAGTTTGGCCTGAACTTTGTATGTTAATTAACGGTATTTATTTTAAACTTAACCTAAAGTTACTGAAGGATTAATAAAAGTTAATTGAATAGCAAACACTCAATAAACATTTTTTTTAAATTACTCTATTTAAATAGAACTTCTTGTACTGCTTATTACTAAAGATTATGAATTGGTGTCAATCTCGGTTGGGTTTTCAGATTTTAGATTGGGAAGTTGAGTTGCTGTCTTCGGTCACGAAGCAGGCCGTGGACGTACTCAGTCAGGATCCATCGCAGCTGGCCACGGAACTGCTCAACTGGCTCAAGCCGTACGCAGGTACATCACAGATTTACCATTTTTTGTCGTCTATTTATAAAAGGAAGTAATTGCCTGGAAATATATCCAAAAGCAATAATGTTGTTGTTATACTAAACCTTCATGAGCTAGCAACAGCTAGATCTGGTCCATGCGTCCATGTATTCTAGAAAAGTCAATAACAAAAAGTGGAAATGATCTAAGGTCTTCTAAACCTAGACTCAGGCAGTCTAGGATATGCTGCGGAGAGTCTGGCATAAGATGACACTTGTTGCAAAAGTTGGAAGCGTTTTGCAGTCGGAGCTAAAAGTCAAAAATACAATGATTGTGTGCTATAAGGCTCGTCAAATTTAGTCACCAATGACGCTAAGCTGTTTAATGAACAACAGCCAAGCCTACAGTGAAGTTACAGTTACGTCAACCATTGTCCTAAATCTCACAAACAAAATACTGACGGCTAATTCGTTTAAACTAGAGCGATCAAGCTACAAGGACGCCTAGTTACGTCAATCTTTGTCTTTCCTACAAACAAACCACGAACCTCCCCGATCGAATTGTTCATTACGAAGTTATCTCATGCTGTTTTCATAAGCGACCGATAAATATAGGGGAAACCTCTGACACCATTGAAGACTGAGTTTGACCCGCTTTAGCAGACCATTAAAACTTGTGAACATGTTTCTAGACAATTAGGCCGCATTGGAAATAGTAAACCTTTCTTAGACCTTTTTAATGTAATGAAGTAGATATTATTCACTTCTCAAATAACGCAAGACGTCGTAAATTGGGCGTAAGCATATTAATGTAGTTGATAAGTAAACGGGTTTGACAGAAGACTCATTTGTGTAACGTTACTCCTTAAATTCGGTGTAACTTTACTCCTTGAAGCTGGAGTAACAGTTAGGGCGCTTTTTCATTGAACGACACGACACCGATAAATCGTACACTATCGCTTGGGACGGCATACGATATTATCGTATCGTCTAGGTAGTCGCTTTTTCACTGCACCGATATCGTTCACTGAAACGGGCCGATTTTCCGCTCATTTTCGTGTTCGTCTTTCTCCGTGAGCAGACGCATTTAAAAAATGGCTCGTCACAATAAACTACATTATCATCAATTGCGCCTCTTATATTTACTTTATTTAAGAAGGAAAAGGCGAGGTATTACAAAACGCTTCTGGGTTCACGATATTTTAAAAGCAAGGCATTCTGAAGGGGATTTTCACGTACTATTTGAAAGGCTACATAAAGATCCTGCAAAATTCTTCAATTATTTTAGAATGAGCGTGGAAATTTTCGATTGACGAAACTTTCGATTGAACTTTCTAACATGACGTTAAAAAATAAATTTTTATTTACAAGCTGAAATCAGTTTTAAAAAAAATACAACCTTATTAAAACAGTTGCTAGTTAATTGTAAAAAATTTAAGAATTTTATATAAAAAAAACATGCAATTTTTTAAAACTATTTAAAAACTAATTTTGTTAACTAGGTCATAGATTTCAGTACCATTTTATTTACTTTCCGTCATGTCTACCCTCAACTAATTCGCAAAGAGACACAATATCAAATTTAAGAGCCATTTTTACGAAGTTTTCAAAGAACGAAGTTTTCAAACAACAACAAACAGAAAATGTCGCCACGATTAAGAAGGATTCGTGCGTACCCACGATATAACGTGGCGATAACCGATATCGCCCGATTAGGAACGGCATAATCGTTATCGTATCGGCTAGTGAAAAGCGTCCCGGCTTCGCGTGTGTGTTTTGCGTTCCACGATATCGTGTTACTGAAATCGTATACGATTTGTCGGTGTCGTGTCGGTCAATGAAAAAGCGCCCTTACATTCTAGGTTTCCCATTGTAGGACTTTAGCTATTGGTTAATTAATTTCGTGTGAAGCCCTTTGAACTAATGTCTTTTACAGAAATAAGTTTTAGCTATGATTATCTTGGTGCATTGTGTTTTGGTTGTGTAAAGGACGTAATCAAATAAAGATAAAATCAATAAAGTTTCTATGAAAACGTCGTTATAGGGCAAAACTATCACAATGTATGCAACAAAAAAAAGATTCTTCTCTCGTTGAGTTAACACGAGAAAAGCTTAATTTTATGTACAAGTCAAAGTACATGATCAGGTGTTGGGCTTATAACTCAACACATCTCAAAATATCGAAATAATTCACCAGAGGCTAATGCGCAGCTTTATCGATCCTAATTGAACCGAAAACATAGAACAGCTACCGCTACAGTTGTTACAAAATTACTTACTTTCCACCAGACGGATCCGACTCCACCCACCTCAAGTCCCTCACCTCTGCTGCCCTCGCTTTCTGTCAGCGGCCCTGCTCTCCACCTCGGCTAGTCGCAGCCAACTCGTGGCTGCGACTATCTCTGCAGCCGCAAGTGTCCGCCCTATCCGCCCCGAAAGACGTCGCTCTTTTAGACGCTGCCCCAGACGGACAGCACGTCCTAATCTGCGCGACGGACAGCAAAGAAGTGGACGTGTTCCACTTGGCGTCCAAGAACTACGTCCGGTCTTTCCAGGGTAAGTTGAGTCCTTTTATTCTTTGGATTTGTTGATTAACTATAATGTCCCATTTTCGAAATATAATGTAAAAAGGTCTTAAGGAAGAAGAATAGCTCATATGTCGCGAACAGCTCAGATCTATTGCGACTTTATCCAGCCCAAAACGATGCGGAAAAGCTCATTGAAGGACATACCAATTATATATAAACCAAAGAAATAGAAGCTATAACCAAAGAAAAAGACAAGAGATTAATGGTCAATTTCAGCGACGCGTTTACCAATAGGCGTTAGAGGCGGCCGCCTGTGGCCCCACTGACAACTGTTTGCATACAAACATAATAATTGACCGCCGAATTGTCGCTTTTTCGTGTCTCCTATTACCATAGATATCATAGTAAAAGTATTAGATTGGCAGATCACGTGACCTCCAATGCTAACGACGCCGACGGGACGCGCATGGAGGCCAAATAAGGGGGCAAAATGGCCAGTGATGCTGCCACTTTAAGGATAAATATACTACGAAAAAATACCATTTAATTCTAAAATTACCAAAAAAAAACTAGAAAAGGATTTAAAGTCACTAAAAAGATTCCAAAATGCAGCTAGTATTTTACGATATTTTTTTGTAATTCTAGAATTAAATGGTATTTTTTTGTAGTATTTTTTTCTTTAAAGTGGCAGCAACACTGGCCATTTTGCCCCCTTATTTGGCCTCCATGCGCCTCCCGTCGTTAGCATTGGAGGCAGGGCCGAATTTAAAGATTTGCCGCCTGTAGGCTAGAATTGAATTTATTTGTGTGTTTTTTTTGGTCAACGTCTAAATGGTGTTTTTCCTTCCCCTGCTTCCGTTGTAAGATATACCAGATATAGGTTTCTTGACTATTTTTTTCTGTCTACATATTAGAATAATCTATGTAACTTTACCCTCTAATTCGAAAGCGAAATAATAGGCGAATTTTTTGCAATTTTCAATTATTCTTTCAACTTCCAAATGCGGGGGGGGGGGGAGAGAGAGAGAGTGCAACTGCCCGCGCATCAGCCATGTTTGCTACTAAATATTAGTACTATATATACTTTTACGGTTTAAGTATTAATGCAAATTATTTGTTTTCTATCTTAAAAATATTAGAATCTTAATAATTTTTGTTATGCCCAATGTCGCTTTAATTGGTCATAAAATTTTCCGCGAGGGGCCCCAAATTCGGAAGCCGCCTATGGCCCCAACATCCATAAACGCGTCACTGGTCAATTTACCCGAAAAAAATACAAAAGAACCTAACAAAGACCAAACAAATGTATCTTTACGACAAAAAATAATCTGGCACAAGAAGACCAACAAAGCCAACTCGTGGCTGCAACTATCTCTGCAGCCACAAGTGTCCACCCTGTCCGCTCCCAAAGACGTCGCCCTTTTAGACGCCGCCCCAGACGGACATTACGTCTTAATCTGCGCGACAGTCACCAAAGAAAATTACGTCTTCCACTTGGCGTCCAAAAACTACGTGCGGGTCTTTCCAGTGTAAGTTGAGTCCTTTTATTCTTTGGATTTTCGAGGATAAATAATGCCCAATTTTCGAAACATAAGCAATGTCGAAAAGTCTCAAGACGGAAGAATAGCTCCATGTCAGATCTATTGCGACTTTGTCCAGCCTTAACAACGTGGATATAATCATCGAAGGACATATCAATTGCTCTAACCAAAGAAAACAAGAGATTAAGAGAATAGCCATACTGCCCAATTTTCGGAATATGTATAGTAAAAGAAGCCGACGGGGAAATGTAATATTTAATAAGTTTATTCACAACTTGGGAGCGCCACATTTGAACGTGTGGTAAGATTAGAAGTATCTTCCGAAGTCACGTAAAAGTGCGGACTCTAATGACATGATCATGTCCAATCGAACAATTAGGTGCGAGCATGGGTGATGAGAAAATGTCACAGAATTATGTTTGCTGAAGTAAACTGGTTCTGTGATAAAGACTGACTGGCGCCGTTGTGATGTTTAAGAATTTAATAAGTGTTTATAGCAACTTTATCCACCCCCAATCGATTCGGTAAAGCTCATTGAAGGATAGACCAATTACTATAACCAAAGAACCACCAAAGAGACCAATTACCAACCAAAGAAAAAACAAAAGATTAGTGATCGACAAATAGAAAAAAAATACAAAAGAACAAATTCATGTGACTTTACGACAAAAAAAATACCTTACACCATAAGACCAACAAAGCATACTCGTGGCTTCGTCTTTATCTTCAGTCCCAAGTGTCAGCCCTGTCCGCGCCCGTAAGACGTCGGCGTCGCTCGTTTAGACGCCTCATCGGACGGACATCTGGTCATAATCTGTGCGACGGACATCAAAAAGTGGACGTGTTTCATCTGGCGTCTAAGACCTATGTGTGGTCATTACAGATTGAGTTGAGTCCGTCGACTCTTTAACTGGCATGGGCGCCCATTAACTGACCTGGGCGCCCCGAGCAGAATGGGCGCGCTGGTCTCCAAACTCCAGTGCCTCAGTGTTAATTCAATGGCGAAAAAACTATTTTATCTGCCACATTTCTCCGGCTGTATTGAATATTTTTACAAATGGTTTATTTTTAAATAATAAATGTAGGTAACTTACAGGTCTCTATCTTCCCACTTTTTGAAATTACTTCGAATATTTTATGTAAAATTATTTATTGAAAATTTAAAAAAATATTCGAACCAATTTCAAAAAGTGGGAAGGTCGGGGACCTGTAAGTCAGCTACATTTATCACATAAAAAAATCAGCTTGTAAAAATATTCAATACTGCCGGAGAAATGTGGCAGATAAAATAGTTTTTTTTTCTCCATAGGATTAACACTGATGCACTTTGCTTTGGAGACCCCCGGTCCAGCGCACCCATTCTCCCTTAAGATATTTTGAATAACCATTATGACTAATTTTCAAGTATATGTAAATGCAATGTAAATCGTTGGTGGAAGGCTACTAAGTAAACACGTGGAAGCTGACAAAAAGTGCTGCCCCGTGTTGACGGAGTAAGTGGAGAACGCTACACCTCAAAATCGGAGGAAACTTGAAACGGTCCGATTAAGAACCTCCGATTGTGCGGTGTAAAGTTAATGAAAGTAAATATAAAGCTTTATTTTCCGCACAAGTCAGAGAAGCGGAAAAGTTATAAAAGTACCTCTTAAGTTGCGTCAAGTAAACATATATAAATAAACATAAAATAAGTTGAAACCAGCAATTTTCTACTTAAATTTATTCTAAACATCATGAAAAAAACGTACGCCGTCTGCAAAACTAAGAAAAAATTTCGTTCTTAAAGTTTAATGAAAATGACTTAAGAAAACGTTCTTGAACGACCTTATTATTCTTTAGAAATTGATATTTTAATTTTGATTTAATTTTTTTATTGATAGGATTTATGAGTGAAAAATTCAAGTAATTTATTACCGTCTTTTGTATTTTACGGCCATTGTCACTGCAGCATACTCTTTTTATTTTTTGAGTTTCAAGAAAATTGTTAATGTCTTAAGGGAAAAAATTATAATATGAACGCAAAGTCGAAAACTATTCTCCGTGACATTATTAAAATGCAATTCCTAACCCCCCCTGGTTTGACGCTTTTCTTTACCCATTCTTAATTGCCGAGCAAAATTTAATTATCTGAGAATATTAAACTAGTTAAAGAACTTTTAAGAATTCTGATGTAATACTTAACCCCAAGGACAACTAGTTATTATTTTTTCTTGATATAAATTAATAGTTTTTTTTATTCTATGAGATTTAACTCTGTTTTCGCAAAAACTGTTTAATTCCAATGTCTTCGAATTCTATAAACTATTTATAATGGTTTAAATTTCTTACTTTTCCAATCAAGGTTTGTATAGTTTTTACAACTTAGGTCTCAAGACAATACATGGTGGATTTGGAAATATTTAAGTAATTTCACATTAAGGATTCATAAATATTTAAAATTGTTGTTTACGGTGTTTGGAATAGTTGATGCACTTTTTTGGCTTTTAAACTTTATCCACAGCTCCTTATAAAATTTCAGATAATCTTGGCGAATTGCTTCACAAACCCAGCTTACTACAAATTTTGGAATGCGAAACTTTGGTCTTACCAATAAATTTTTTAAACAAATACAGGGTGTCCGTAAAAGAATGCCCGAGTTTTAATGTTTTATACTAAATATAACAAATCATACAGGACATTGAAGGAAAACTAACCTAGTTTTCCCTATAAGTGCTCAATGTGTGCGCCTTTAGTGATACGCACACATCCAAAGGAAAATGCAATTCTTCCCATACTGTCTGCAGCAAGTCCGGAGTAATGGAAGCAACAGCCTGTGCAAATCTACCTTTCAAGGTTGGTAAATCGTGGGGTAGGGGTGGAACGTAGATCCGATCTTTTACGAAGCCCCAAAGGAAGAAATCACAAGGCGTGATGTCAGGTCACAATTTGAAACTCGGACATTCTTTTACGGACACCTTGTATAATTTTTACAACGTAATTACTTGATATTTATGTTTCAATTTAAAAAGGCGGGGAATTCAATTATTGTCTGTCCTATTTTTTCTCTTCATGTAAGTTAGCCATGCACAATAATTATTCTTTTCATGCTTAATATTAAAACAGTCTCGGATATCTTGCTCCAGCAGCTTTTCTATTATCGAAATTGTTACAAATCTAAAAATAGTTGCCCTCTAATACGTTATTAATACGTCAAAGGTTAAAGTCAAACTTCTCAGTGCGCTGGGGAGCCCAGTCGGTTAGGCATTCGCCTAGAATGCGGAAGGTCCCAGGTTCGGATCCGGGCATCGCCAAAATAAAAGCGGGAGTGCACGTTAAATATCCTTCAAAGTCCTAACGCTGCGTACGATGTCGCCCTTAACGGTTGCGTTGGGCGCCTACTCAGGTGTCGGCTCGTCACTTGACTGTGGTTCTAAAATATGACGCCCGTCGCCAATAGCCCTCGTGTAGCTCTAGAGTGCGACGATAATTCAAACTAAACTCAAACTTCTCAGTGTCAATAAAAAGTCAAACTTATTAAATTTTTATAAAAAATAACGTTCTTTACTAACTTTTAAAAGAAAATAACATAAATTCTCCTTTACCCAAAAAATTGAGAAGTAACCCAATATTGAAGAAATTGGATTGCAATCGGCCATATTAGAACTATTTTTTTTATTTCCGACGGATAAGAGTAGTATTCATTTTCCTCATGAAAGTAAAAATAGTTTATATGGTTAGTTTTAATAGTTAGTAAAACATTTTTAGCTTTAAAACTATTGCAAAGATTTGTCATGAAACTAAAATAAGTCATTTTAATCAAACAGTTATTTCCTCTGGAAGTATTTTGTATATTGATTACAATTAATTATAATTACAAACATGTTGTAGCTACCTCAGTAATACATAGTTTAAAAAAATAATCCTTAAGGTCGAGATGAGTTACTTCAGCTTTTATATTACTGTTTTCGTTGTTAAGGGGATGCGGTACCCAAAAATTGGTCAAAATATCGATTTTTTCAGTTTTTACTTACAATATTTTTATTATATATTATTTACAATATTTTTCTGAACATTTACTGAAAGTTTCATAATGAAATCTTTTGTAGAAAAAAAGTTATTAAATATTTCTGGAGTCATTCCCAAAAGTTTGAATACGTATTTCGTTTGCTTCCAACCTTTTTTCTCGGTTTCGCGTTTTCAATTCTTGTGTTTCATAAATCCCTAAGGCTTTTTTGCTAATTAAGTTAGAATTTTGAAATTTTTAACCTGTGTTCTTATATAAATGGTGCACAAATCAGTGCATGGAATAAGGTCTACTATGTATAGTTGTTTTTTGAAAAAATGTTTAATTCAATAATTTGTAATTTTTTTTGTGATTTTCAGTATAAATGCATGTTACTTTTTAACTGTAGCTCACATTTTAAACTCCATGCACAGTTCTTGAACAAATAGTACTAAAAACAAACTATGAAGAATTAGTGGATTTATTCTCAAAATTGAAACAGGAGTAGCGTTTCAAATAAGTTCAAAATTTTGACTTTTTCTTTAAATAAATGAAAAACTACTTGTAAATATTTGTTTTTAAGGCTAGAAAATGTTTATTTCGAGTGAACATTCTATAAAACCACTATAATTTACAAAGTTTATGTTATTATTTCTAGAAATAATGTTTTGGGTACCGTATCCCCTACTTGATTACTGGTAGGAACAGTAGTAGGAACAGGCAGTAGTAAATCAGCTCCCACCTAGCGTGGATGTTAATTTGAGTTTGTGCGTGTGGTGAACCGCCACAATGTGATTTAAAATCCCTTTAACTTTAGTGAAATTATCAATTGAATATGAAAGGTGCAGTTTCAAAACTAACATTATCTTTTGTTTAACTAAGGTATAGGGCGGCTCGTTCATTGGCGAATTTTGATAACGGTAAATTAAATTAGAAGAAGTCGCAAACGAACGGTTCGAACCTTGTATCTTAGTCATGCTTTGGAAAATGTGAGTTTTTAAACTAAACCTTCATATAGTCTCTCAGAACTTATTAATGTGGGTTTTTTTTTTCAAGAAAAACTTAAAAGTTAGAAAGGAAGAGATTGAGCTCTTTAGACGCGATCAAGTTCGTTAAATGTCAACAGATTTCTTTCAGCAATAATTTATAGCCTTTTTCTATTTAGGTCACAAGGCTGCCATCACGTGTCTTCACGTAACCATTTCGGGGGCGTGGCTAATCACTGGGTCCGAAGACACTGACGTCATAGTGTGGCATCTGGATACCGGACAGATAAAGTACAGGCTAAGGTATGAGAACTTTGTTACTTCATTAAAATGAAGCCACTAACACCTCTCGAAATAAAAATGTCCAAGGCACATTGATAGTCATTTTGCGTGTAACTGTCTATAACTATGGTTTGTTGCACTTGCTAGCATCCTTAAAAACTAACTTTTGATGGTGTTATAAAACCACTTTAAATCTAGTTTAAATAAACAACTGGAATGGCCACACCTGCCGTGTAGTCAAAAGTCTTCTCTTAAACCCCGCTAACAAACCACCGTTGTGTTGATTCATCTAAACTTTAGCATAATATATGGTGGCGTCACAGCTATGTCAAACATTGCCTTCTATCCCACAAACAGACTACGTCCCGAATCGTTCGAATCGTCACTTCTCGTTTGGACTGCGAGAAGTTTCAGACCCACCACTTTATTGCCACCGCCAGTGATCAGGAATGTATCGTTGGGCTGGACGTGTAGAATACGGAAAATTTATGTGGTTAAAAACTGTTTTACATTGTTAAAAAAGACTCAGTAAATTAACCAGACACTTATTCAGGTTTTTTTAAAAATCATTCCTCAACTATTAAAGAGAAGCTAGTATCTAACTCTCATTCTTCCTCGTTCCAGCAACCACATCAGCGGTGTGGTATGCGTGAGTGCGACCCGCTCCGCGTCCCATGTACTCAGCGGGTCCGAGATCGGAGTGGTGATCGTGGCCAGCATGGAAACGGGACAACTTCTGCACAAACTGGACCAGCACCGCGGGCTCGTATCCAGCATCGTGGTGACGCACGAAGACGATATGTTTGCTACAGGTAAGGTTCAACATTTAACTCTGAAGCCCTGGTTTGTAAGAACGCAAAATAGGCCGCTGAGCTCTAACTCCGAATTGCCTGCTTCCTTATTGGCCCTAGTTGTCACGTGACCATACGTCATAAAAAAAACGTTGATCTCGTTCATAAAACTTGAATCAGTCGTGGTTTGATTAGAGCTTCCAAAACGTGAGAAATGGCTGATGGATCTACCCATTCGGAAGAGATAACCGTGGCTTGCGCTTATTACGCATGCTGATGACGACGCGTCGCTAGATGTGCATTCTAACAAACCATATCGTGAAGCGGGGAATTTTCTAGTGCCTTGACGTGAGCCTTTAGTACTCGTAGACCAGGTTGACTCGCAAGTCAAGCCACAGACCTGACACGTTGAAACACGATGTGAGCAGGAACAACTACACTGGACGTCTTGTATACCATTTTGTTTTTTTTAACACTTCAACCAGACAAAAGTCAATAAGTACACAATTTCTGCTCGCACACACACAGCAGCTCTGATAAACCTCACACTTGACGTCAATTAACAGACTTGGCAGTTGGAACCTTAGGTTAGGTTAAAATTATCGTCGCACTAGAGCTACACTGGGGCTATTGGCGACGGGCGTCATATTTTAGAACCACAGTCAAGTGACGAGCCGACACCTGAATAGGCACCCAACGACATCGTACGCAGCGTTAGAACTTTTAAGGATATTTAACGTTCACTACCTTACACGGGGAATTATTCGTCGGACATTTTTGGCTGCACGGGCCGTTTATAGGTCGGCAGTTATTTTGGCTATGCCCGGACCCGAACCTGGGACCTTTCGCTTCGCATTCTATGCGAGTGCCTAACCGACGGGGCTCCCCAGCCCTGGAACCTTAGGCTGAGCTAGATACCATCAAAACATTACTACTTTAAAGACACAAATAAATTTTTGCTTATTTACCGATGACTCGAAGCGTTGCTAAACCCCTGAAAATTTCAAATGCAATACTAATACCCTCCTGAGACCACAGTAAAAACCCACAGATATATTGTTTAGAGTTTTTCAAATAAATGTATATTTAAAAGTATGTTTTGTAAGGGGCTCAAAATTTGCTATTAAAATTTATATTCTGAATATCTTTTCGTGAGACCAGACACTTGTGCTTCGTCATTTTTTATACGATAAACGACATAACATTTAAAATAATTAACATGATAAAGTATAAAACAAGAAGTTCTGTAAGAACTAAAATAGCCTACTTTCCTATTGCTATAATAATCAAATAAATTGTTATAGTTCTTAATGATTTCCTTTCACTGTGTTAGAAGAATTATATGTAATCACTGAATTATATGTCAGCAATCAAAGAAACACAAGTTATATTATAATCATAAGGTATTTATAGAGTTTTTTAAAATTTATATTGTAGTTATAAAATATTAATACGGCGGACAGGCGGACAGACAGACGGACAGACAGACAGACGGACAGACGGAAAGACAGACCGACATACGAACAGACAGACAGATGGACATCAACCGCATTTCAATACCTACAGTGATTTAAATGACTCAAAATTGAATATCAATGCTAATTCAATGGGAAATTCGCCGACAGATAGTAGATTTATGTCCGTCCGGACGTACAGACAGACGGACAAAAAGTATGAAAGTTGGGTACCTGAGGTCATAGCTTTCTAACAAAAAAAGAATTTTTAAGATCCGATGATTAGAACCGATTTTGGAAGGGGGGTACAGACAGACAGACAAACGGACAGACAGGCGGACAGACAGACGGACAGACATACGAACATACAGACATACGAACAGACAGACAGATGGACAGACATACAGTTGGACATCAACCGCATTTCAATACCTACAGTGATTTAAATGACTCAAAATTGAATTTCAATGCTAATTCAATGGGAAATTCGCCGACAGATAGTAGATTTATGTCCGTCCGGACGTACAGACAGACGGACAAAAAGTATGAAAGTTGGGTATCTGAGGTTATAGCTTTCTAACAAAAAAAGAATTTTTAAGATCCGATGATTAGAATCGATTTTGGAAGGGGGTTACGGACGGACAGACGGACATCGACCGCATGTCAATACCTACTTTTTCATTTTTTTAATTCTTTCGAATTAAAAAAAGAAAAGTAGGCTAAAAATGTTCCCTCAATGTGACGATGTGGCTGCATACTTATAATTCTACCAGTGCGTTTTTTTATCCAAGTGGCTTCATGCTCTTTAATAACCCTTGCATTTGTTGGCCCGCAGTATTAAATTAACAACCAGTTTCGCAAAAGGTCTTCCTTTATTACATGATTTAAAGAACTCTCTGAACATATTAATTCAGCGATATTACCATAAGTAACAGTAACATGAAAATAAAGATACACTCTTAAAACAAACGAGCGGTTTTAACTCAGTATGAGTTAATTTCCACTCCTTCCCGGTGCCGAAAATGCACTTCCCCTATAAGAGTGGATTTCACTCTTTTGTTTTAAGAGTGTAATTCATAATCATAGATAATAAAATGCACTATGATTAAAAACTTATCATCCAACCTTCGTACGCCGACACGCCATCTACTAAAACTGCCGCGAAGAATAAAAGTTGTCAAAAGCAATCTTAGAAAGTACAATTTCTGATCCTTCCAGGTGGCTCCTTCCTCACTTATTGTTGACCAAAATGTTAGTTGTAGCTCAACAAATAACTCTTTAAAAAAATAACAAAACTTTTGTCTCCTGCAGGGTCTAGTGACAAAACCATCCATCTTTGGAAGCTGGACACTTCCGAACTGTGCCGCAGCTTCACACTGGCTTCGGGTGTCCGCAAACTGGCAGTCAGTCGTGACTCGACCTTCCTAGTCGCTGCGTGTGAGGACGGACGTGCACACGTACGGGCTCTGTCCACCGGATTCGAGTGTCACGTGCTGGGGGCGACCGGGGTGACCGCGGTCGCCTTCGGAGGGGACGCGTGTCGCTGCGTGGTCGGGTGTCTGGACGGGAAGTGTCACGTGTATGACATCCATTCGGCCACCCTGCTCAACACGCTGACTGGACATACGGATGCCGTCAATAGCATACAGGTAAGTGGAAACTTGACATTGTGAGTTGAATTTTCTGTTTAAAAGGTAAAGAATTTTAAACTAAAAACTTTTAAAAAAATAAGGGAAAATCCTTATTCCAGGAAAAGAACTCTGTTTCTTAGTTCGGAGAAAATATCCCTTGTGGGAGAGAAAATCTAATTGGGGAGCCAGCCATATTTTCTGTCCGAAATGTTACTTTGGGGGGTGGGGAGGGACTCAATTGTGGGTGAAAATCCCGAATTGAATGTAAGGAAAAATCTCTTACCTTGTGGGGGAGCTAATATGGGCAAAAGATAAATTAAAGTTTTAAAAAAACTACCAATTCTAAAAATATTTAATGTAACAGAATCAACAGGGCGAAAACAATGTAAACGGAAGCGTGACTCGACCGTCCTATAGTTAAACTCATAATTTCCCTTGCACAGAAGCCACGACCATGGGCGGGGCTATAAAACGCCCGGAGCAATCAGATGAAGAGGAAATTTCAGCCGTTTCATTTTGTCTTCATCCGATTGCCACGCGCGTCTTTCCTGGCTTCTGTTTATGCGAATGGTCCCAGGTTCGGGTCCGGGCATCGCCAAAATAACTGCCGACCTATAAGCGGCCTGTTCAGCCAAAAAATGTCCGACGAATAATACCCCGTGTAAGGGAGTGCACGTTAAATATCCTTCAAAGTCCTAACGCTGCGTACGATGTCGCCCTTAACGGTTGCGTTGGGTGCCTATTCAGGTGTCGGCTCGTCACTTGACTGTGGTTCTTAAATACGACGCCCGTCGCCAATAGCCCTCGTGTAGCTCTAGTGCGACGATAATTCAAACCTAACCTAACCTGGCTTCTGTTTAAGGAAACTATGAGTTTAACTATAGTAGGTTCCCTAACAACATAAAACATTTTAATGATCAAATAAATTGTCCTTAATCCACAGGTCCAGCCCAACGATACGTTCCTAATCACAGGTGGTGGTAATAAAGTGGTGGTGTGGAACTTCTCGCAGCCCAAACGAGAAGTGAATAACAACAACAGGAAGGATAAAGTGAAAAGGGTGGACAGTCACAGAGAACCCATCGTGTGTCTCACCGTGTCTAAGGATGGCGCCGTAGCTGTCACTGGTGAGTTCAGTGCCGGATTTAAAGATTTTCCACCTGTAGGCTACGATTTGCCGCCCCTGTCGCAATATTCTCCCCCTTCGAGGAAAGGTAGCTGGTTAGCTGCAAAATATAGGGTGGTATGTGCTGTTTAAAATAGATACACATATTAGAATCATCTATGTACCTTTACACACTAAATCGAAAGCGATATAGGCGAATTTTTTAAACTGTTATACTATTTTTCTTTCAACTTCGAAAACCGGGAGAAGGGGCCGAGAATGTGCAATTGCCCACGCACAGCAACCATGTTTGCTAAGAAATATTAGTACTATATGTACGTTTACGGTTTACGCATTAATTTAAGTTATTTGTTTTCTTTCTTAAAAATATTCGTATCTTCATAATAATTTTTTAATAACGAATGCCGCTTTAATTGATCGTAAAATTTGCCTCCCCGAAAAATTCGCTGCTCTAGGCTACAGCCTACTTAGCCTATTTAGAAATCCGGCCCTGCGTGAGTTGGTCTTCCTATTGATTCACATGGCCAAAGGTATTCAAACTAAAGTGCCTCTACAGTCCCTGGACAAGTTATTAGACGCACTGCAAGATTTCATGTATCAATCAATGATAAACAAAATACCTTTAGACGGACATTTGTGTTCCTAAACTTAAGCTATTGAATAGAAAAATACTATCTGCTATACTTACTACATATATCGAAATCTTTTTTAATGATATGGCATTCTTTGGTATGTTTTCATCATTACTAAAAAAATACAGTGCGTCTAATAATTTGTCCAGGGACTGTATGTTAATACAATGGAGAAAATGACTTTATAAGTCCCATTTCTCCGGCGGTATTGAATATTTTTAAAAGCAGTTTCTTTATATGATAAATGTAGCTGACTTTTACGTCTCTATAATTCCACTTTTTGAAATGGGTTCAAATATTTTTTGTAAAATTATTTATTAAAAATTAAATAAATAAATCGAACCTATTCCAAAAAGTCGGATTATAGAGACCTGTAAGTCAGCTATATTTATCATATAAAAAAACGTTTGTAAAACTATTTAATACAGCCGAAGAAATGTTTCCCAGAAAAATAAATTTTTCGATTGGATTAACACAGACTACAGAGGCACTTTGGTTTAGAGACCCACGGTCAGTCAGGCTCATTCGCCCTTAAATTAATGTGCCTCTAATTCAAATCTTAAAGGTTACTTTTTCTTAAATTTGCGAACTTTTACTAATCCTTACAAAACCTACTTTTAAATTTGTATTTGTTTGATAATTTGTTAATGCAAATAATATATTTGTGTTCTCAAGAGGATAGAATAGACTTCTCAAGAGGATAGACTTCGATATTAATAGTAAAATAGTTACTTTTGATGCGTAAATTACTTAGTTAGGAGGAAGTATTACTAATGACGTTAGAATTCCCTGAATAGGGAAAAAGTTTTCCCTAATAAGAGAGGAAATTTCTGTTGATGAGTTAGACTAGTTAATTGGTTTAGCATATTTACTGGTTAGGAACTTTTCCTCAGAAAAAAAACCAAGTTAATTTGACAACTAATCTCTTAAAGGAGCTTTCTTTTTTTAAGATCAGATATCGTTATTAGCTTAATAATTTGTATGGCAATATAAATTATCGGGTTCAAGATCCCGGCTGAGTTTACAGATTTTCTGGGAGGTTAGGAATGCATGTCATGTGATTATGTGCAATGATAGCCCTACCATTTGGTTTGGGTACTCTGGGCTAGTTCAGATAAATTTTAAACTGAACGTCAAAATTTGTAGTGAGAGCTGCCAAGATGGTTCCTTAAAAATGGCTTTCAGTTTCTTAGACTTTTCCGAGTTTGCGAAAAACACCGAATCTGTCAAAGAGCAGCTCATTAGTAAAATAACAAATGCGGAACAACTTTAATACAAACAACAGATATACAGAACAAAGCAACACTAGTACAAGCAACAGACGTACAGAACAGAATAACATTAGTACAGACAGCAGAAATATCTATCTGATTTCCTTTTTTGTTCCTCTTATCATTGCAGGTTCCAAAGACAACACCCTGAAAGTGTGGAACCTGGCCACTGGAGACGTGGTACAAAACCTGGTCGGTCATACTGGCCCCGTGACCTGCGCGGCCATAGCCCCGAACGGAATATTTGTGGTGTCTGGTTCTGAAGACACCACGCTCAAAGTGTTCGGTCTCGCTCTAGGACATGCAGAGTCCAGATTCAAGGTATTTCAAATATTTGTATTTTTTGTGAAGTTACCTTTGTAATAAGGGACTGGATAGCTTGGTTATGTAGCTGCCCCAGTAACCCACAGTCTACCAAAAGGATCCTCAAGGTGGAGATGAGTTACTTTGGCTTATATATACTACTAAACGTTGTAATCAAGAATAGTGGTAGGAACGAGATGGTAAATCAGCGCCACCTAGTTGTTGATAGCATATTGAGGTTGTATGTGTGGTGAACCGCCACAGTTAGTAAGTGTTGGACTGACATCACTTAGGTTGCAAGTTCGAGGACAGCCGCCCAAATGAGGTAGCAAGGAACTCTTCGACGCCGAAGACCCCCGTGCCCGTTAATTGTGACTGGTTCACGTTAAAATACGTCATGGTTACAAAGTCCTGCATGTTCCTATTCCAAATCATTGTCTACTCGGGTGTCATCTCGTCACTTGAATGTGGCTCTAATTTATGACTCCCGTCTCCAATAGCCAAGTGCAGACTTAAACCTACATCATTACAGGGGTCGCAGACGTCCTATAAATCCTATATATTTTTTTAAATTGGGAAAAACGTCTTATATTGTCCTATATTTTACACTTGTCCTATATATCCTATATTTTTGTATTGATTCGGTCTATATTTCCTTCGAATTTGTATTAACTGCGTCTTTCGTCGCGATATTTTATATTTCGGATTGTTTGCTGCGATCGCAATGAAATGTGTTGTTCCCTGAACTTATCTCTTATCATGTCACCTGAACTGCATTTGTGTTTTTTTGGCGTAATGATTGGGAAAGCGCCCGTCGCCAATAGCTCTCGCGTAGTTCTAGTGCAACGTTATACAACTCAATCATTATCGGTCGGTAAAATATGTTACCAATGAAATCTAAACTTAAATTTCGGCAAAAAACAAGTTTAAATAAATTTTAGTGATGGAAACGAAAAACTTAATTAAAGTTCGAAAATTAAGATTCGATTACTCGAAGATCTCTTCAAATATTTTCCAACCCAACTGCCAGTGCAATACAACAATGCCAATTGATTCACTTATTTTGCTGCCTAGTAATTTTTACAAAATCCACCGTTGGCGTCGCATTATGATTGACAGTTCTCTGGTTCTGCATTATCGGAAGAAGAGTGTCTTGTTACTTTTGTAGCTCCGGTTCAGGTTAAGTTGGATCAACCAGAATATTTGTTCTATTTATTCTAATGAAGGTTCCGTGATCGTGACCTTGTGATGGCAAGAAAAGCTTAAATGGAGAAAAAAAAATTCTGTGTTTTCAGCTTTTTTTAAAAGACACTTCTTCCACTATGCTGGCGGTTTCGGATTTTATGCAGGTTTTAGTTTTAACAAAAAGACTTGAGGTTTGGCTTATAACGTTTTATCTACAGTAGAAGGACTCCAATTATCTGAAGCAATTGGGGCCTAACCACATTCGGATAATTAGAGTTGATCGATTTTTTTTTAAATTAATCACTTAATGTATTGTTGGTCTGTAAGATAATGTAGTTCCATATGTAATTTAATATTTTTTTATTAGTTACAGTTAGTACAAAAGTTTCGTTTTTTTTATACCCACAAAAAGATTACTAGGCATGACATTAAATAAAGACGAACAGAAACGGGTAGACTGGGTAGAATTTTTTTCTGATATTCGGATGATCAGCCATCAGCACCGCTTCGTATAATTGGAGTTCTACTGTATTTCGATTTATTTAAATTAGCAATTTCTACTCCTTTAATTTTTCTGGAAAGTACTTGAATATTTTTTCCTAATAAGGGCATGAACCATGTGAAACTTTTAAAAAAAACTATGCCGTAAAATTGCGACATACAGGGAATTTTAAAATTTTTTGCTTGTTCACTGTATGCAGTTACTTGATGTTTTGTGTTGTCCTATATTTTTTTTTCCAAAAAATCCTATATATTCTTAATTTGTCACTTTGACTCTTGCATTAAGAACAGGTTTTAAAAAAAAAATGGTTTCAATTTTCAATAAGGGGAAATATTACCGAATGACCGCGAGTCTCCTCTGTGTGGAGGATGTGTTTAATGGAAAAAATAATTTTCTAAGCTACATTTCCCCGGCTGTATTGATTTTTTTTTACAAACTGTATTTTTATGTGATAAATGTAGCTGAATTACAGGGCTCTATAATCCCACTTTTTGAATTGGTTTGAAATTTAATTTTTTATAAATACTTTTGCTACAAGATATTTGAACCCATTTCAAAAAGTGCGATTATAGAGACATGTACTTCAGCTAAACTTATCATATAAAAAAAAATGTAAAAATATTCAATATATTAGCCGAAGTAATGTGACTTAGAAAATCATGTTTTTCTATTTGATTAATACAGAGGCACTTTAGTTTGGAGACCAGCACTGCCGTGGGCAGGTGAACATCAGTAATCGCAACAATGAGTTGTGCAATTTTTGATAAGAAATAATTTTTCCAGTATGTTTCTTATTGTTAGAGTAATTGAGTGCTTGCAACAATGGCCTAAGTTATTATGAAGTTATGCAGTTACCCTGTACGGAGAGCAGTCATTTGGCCCTTAAAAGAGGTTCATTAATGTTCTGTTGAGAGTCTAAAGACTATTGTTCGTTTTCTTGTCGCCTAATCTTGGTAATGCAAATACAGTAACTGTTCCTTACCGCTCAGGGCACCAGTCCCAAGATCTTAGCGTAGCGTGGCTCCGACGCGCCGTGTTCTGTCGCCGATGCGCAATGAACACGTAGACGGCGGCACCGGAAGCCAGCTGACGCATGGGAATCCGACGGATGGGACGTTGCCAATAACGTGGTTTTCGCGGTGGCGGGAAAGAACGACAACACGTGAGTTTTCTGCATTTTAGCATGGAAATATGAAGAGTTCAGGGGAAGAACCCCTTGATTGCCTAGTAATCTGTCTGCGTAAGGTCTGCTTGGCGAAGATAGCGAATCATCGCTAAATGGTGTGAAGAAACTATTTGTCTGGTTCTTATCACGGGCGCACGGGTTTACGTCTCTATGATCAGATTCACTCTAGAAACTTGTCTGACGCTTGAGCCGCGGAATAAGAACGATTGAGAAACCGGTTTCCAATCGCCACTTTGCCAAGCAGACTCAATATGACGATTTCCGTCAAGAAGGGGGGTTCCTGTAACCCGGCCGAGTGTGCGATATTTTGACAATTGACAATTCGGACAGAGCGGAGCGGTTTGTTGTGCGGCGAGAGACAATGTATGAGTCTTGAGTACTATAGGTGTGACAGTCTTATTGGGAACCGAAGTGGTGCCGGTGTGTTTTTGTACGGTATAAGCAAAATTTTGACGAGATGTGCATGGCCGTGGGACAGCAGAACTTGAACAAAAATCAAAACTGCAATATTATACATGGTATTGTAAAAAAATACAATAGATGTAATATAATAAGCGTAAACCATTCCATTAAAGATAAAAATAACATTAAAGATTACATTAGTAAAAGATTTACAAAAAAAAAACCTTCCAAGGTCGAAATAATCAAATGAAGAGTACATGGGAAAAACCGCTTAATTTCGTAGAAAACTTTCCTCGTCAGGCATCTTGCGATGATAGCGAGTAATCGCCTAATGGTGTAAAGGAAACCAGGTTTCTCACTTTTATTGTGCAATCTTCTCTACTGCACATCCTAGAAATCAGTCCGCGTTTTATCAAAAGACTGTGTTCATCATCATGTTAAGCTTTAAAAATAAAGTTCGATTGATTGAAAATCACGAATTTTTCTAAAACAATTAAGAGAAATTTTAAGATTCGCAAATTAATTGAAAAGTCCTAAACCACGACTTTTCTACCTACAGAGAAAACGCGATGCACGATTCCGACGCTTGGACCAAGCGAAGAAGAGAGAAACCGGTTTCCTGCCGCCAATGTCCGCCAAAAAGACACAATTACGGGTCGACTCCTAATGAATCATGCGGTTCTTCCCCTGTACTCTTCAAATGAGAAGAAAATTAAGTTGGCCAGAACTTCATCATCAACAATTGAACCCATCCAATAATAACAACTAAAAAATGGCTTAAGGGGATACGGTACCCAAAAATTTGTCAAAATATCGATTTTTTAGTTTTTATTATTCACAATATCTTTCTGAACATTTACTGATAGTTTTATAATGATATCTTCTGCAGAAAAAAAGTTATTAAATATTTTCCGGAGTCATTACTATAAATTTGAATGAGTATTTCGTCTGCTTTCAACCTTTTTAAATAAAACCACTATAATTTACAAGTTTGTTATTATTTCTAGAAGTAATGTTTTGGATACCGTATCCCCTTAAGAACAATTGTTTAGCCTACAAAATATTTTAGAATGTTTAAATAGTGTGTGCAAGTACTTTCGTTTATAAGCGTTAATATTTTCCCTCTCGGATGCCGAACTTCGTTTCTTTGCAATAGAAGAACAGTAAAGGAAAAACAAGTTTTACAGATACGGGAAGTCATGTAGTGAAAAAAAAAATATTCTATTAAAGTTGGGTAATTTGATTGCACTTTGGTGTAATATTGCTAAGTAGAGTCCCGGTTATCCGAATCCCGGTTATCCGAAATTCGGCTTAACCGAAAGGCTCCGAATTTTTTTTTGTGCTAAAATATGAAGTGTACGCATAAATAAATACCAATGCTACTTACAAAGTTGGATTTATTTCTTAAAATATACAATAATTTTTTTTTTTACTGGTCAATTTTGGTTCGTTTTAAAGCAACCCTGTCCTACCTTCTTTTAAACAAGAGAACGTCTGAAGTACTGGCTTCATTTTGCGCTTCTATGTATCTAAGGGCCTGATCTAAGATTTTTGTAACAAATCGAACACTCTATGACGTCAAATTTTCTCTTTGCCAGCGTTTTTCTTGGCGTGAAGTGGATGATTCCCGATTATCCGAAAATTCCTATGGAATCTCGATTAACCGAAAGGGCTTACATTTCGGATAAGCGGGACTCTGCTGTAATTGTGTTGCATTTGATGAAACTTGAGCAGATTTGTTAATCTTGATTTTAGCTATTATTTTTTACAGTTTAATTGCTAAATATTTAAAAGTATTATAAATGCTAAAGGGGAACATCAGGTTATTCCAAAGTTGAACGATAATCTATAAACATAAACTATAAATAATACCTTGCATGTAAAAGTAATAATAATTGTCTTGCATTAAGAATATTATTATTGGTAATGTATTACTCATTTCGTAAATTGCCTTACACTAATTAAATCTTAAATTTTTGTGTAGAAAATATTTTAAATAAAGGTATATAAAGCCAGTTATATAAATTTTGATATAAAATTAATCTCTTTTGGTTTTGTTTGATATCATAGACCAAAAAGAAATCACTTTGTAGTTTACTTTACCGATTACATTTGTCAGAGATAAAAGTATATTTTAGTTATTTTCTTTAAATTTATTATTACAATACAGAAACGCTAATCCGGACGGCCATAATCCGGAATATTCTATAACCCGCACACTTTTGAATTTCGGAGATAGTCCGGGAAAATGTTCGGAATTTCCAGGAAATTTTTTGTACGGATTTAGCAGGGTTCATTCACTTGATAGGAGGAATTCAAGTACTGAATATTACTAGCAACATAAAATCTGAAAATATAAAGCTTGTAAAACTGACCTTCCATTTTTTTTAATTTAAACCTGTCTTAAATCAGAAACCCCAGTATAGGTCGAAGAAGAAAAAAATGCCTAAACAAGTTTCAAACATAAGCAAAATTTGTTTTATTCAAACTGGTTCTTGTAATCAGAACGTCACGTCTCACTCAGTCTTGATTCGAAGAAAAAATTCTGGTTAGTCTGATTGGCCTGAACCGGAGCTACAAATGTAACGAGATACTCTTCCGATCACGCAGAAGCAAAAAAAAATGTCAATCATCATGAGCCAATGTGATCTCACCTGCGGATTTCATGAAAATTACTAGGCAGCAATAGGGGATTCTAATGGGGATTGGACTGGCCAGTAACTGATATTTAAAGACATCTCATTGTAATCTAATCTTAATTCATCTTCTAATTTTAATTACATTTTTTAATCTTTATTAATAAAATTTACTATTAACTGTTAAGTTGATCGAGAGATCTATGGCCGAGAGGACAAGGACGATAATTTTTGGTGAAATAGGCAGTTTTCAACAAAAAAAAATCCAGTGTTTGAAATATCATCAACTCAATTACGAAAGATAAAAATTATTTTATCAGCCACACAATGAAAAATCGCTACCAGGGTATCCACTACACTGTTAAAATTTTGGAGCAAAATTTCACCGGAATCCAGAACTATCTAGCTGCCACCACTATTTGGAGCGTGAATTTACTACTTTTGTGGTAAAACCATAACTTTGATGCACCGAAAAAGAGTTGAATCAACAATCCAAATAGTGGTGGCAGCTAGAAAGTTCCTGGATTCCGGTGAAATCTTGTGCCAATTTTTTTACAGTGTACACTGCCAATGTATTTATTGTTACACTGCCAATGTATTTGTCTAAACTGCCAATGTATTTGTCTAAACTGACAATGTATTTATTGTCTACACTGACGATGTATTCATTGGTTAACTGCCAATGTATTTATTGTCTACACTGCCAATGTATTTGTCTAAACTGACAATGTATTTATTGTCTACACTGACGATGTATTCATTGGTTAACTGCCAATGCATTTATTGTATCTGGTCTCCCAGCCTCAAGTTCTGGCCCCTCATGGACATAGACGCAGAGAAGAGCGTGAGCCACAGCGACTCCATACTGTGCTACACAGTGAGCCACGACTGTGCCACCCTCATCACAGGCTCGGACGACATGTCCCTTAAAGTGTGGGAAGTTGCTACTGGAAAACTCACCCAGGTATCCATTCAAATAACTTTCGATTTTTGTATAATTTTAATTTACGTAGCAATTGAGCCGCGGTAGCTCAGTCGTGTGAAGCGTCATGCTCGCATCGGAAGGGTTGTGGGTTCTGTCCTCGGCGGTGCTCGCAGTTCTGATGGTTGCTGGGTCGGCGCTTGTATTCTACTAAAGACCGCCGTGTTGCTAATGGTGGCTGGGGCACGTTAAATACGTCGTGGTCACAAAGTCCTCCATGTTCCCATACCAATTTAATACCTCTGGGGGTACCAGATCAGGGGGTTATCGGCCTTTGATCTGGATCAAAATTCCGATATGTGAGTGAGAATGGATGTGTGAAAGGGACCTTCCTGTAAAACGGATGTGTCATGCTGCGAGCAAAAGTCGGACTTCCTTCCTTGTGGCGCTCAATAAAAACGGAAGCCGCCCCACTTCGCCTTAATATCGGGTAGTTCTCTACTCCGAGCTCGGTTACCGAGTGGCATTAGAAACAGCAACAACACAACAACACGTAGCAATTAAACGCGAGATGGTGCGAATCTGGTATCCCGAATGGAACTGTGCACGTTATCATATAAGAAGTAGACATCTATAAAGGAAGACCTGATCTTACTGTTCACTGATTCCCATATCAACGTCCAGCCACAGATATTGGAGCTGTGGAGACCAACTTTTAGGAGTTTATTTCTTTTGTACTGACGGCAGCATTTAAGAAGCAATATTTCAAAATTTTAACCCAAACGAGCCTAGGAGGTCAAAACGTGAGCCAATTTATCCAAAACAATAGAATTGTAATTGTTGTAAATTTACGATTTATGATAATTTTGAATTTGAAATAAATTTTAACCTTCTGAGGGATACAGGCGTCTTAACCCACCTCCTTACTGTCACGTTTTCCAGCAACACATGTAATTAAAAAAAATTATAAATTTTACAATATTACTAAATTTTGGAATGTGAAGTATTGAAAAGTCATATATAGTCATCTGTTACAGAAATATAATTTTAAAGAAATAAAAAATTTTAGTTAAAAATTTAAATTTTAAAATCATGATTTTACACTTCAGTCACTTTCGCTTATCCTTCAGATGGTTAAGACTTTCGAATTTATAATTCACGTAGCATTTGCACACAAAAAATTGTGCAAATCAGGCGTAACGAAGATTATTGTAGAATGGTTTTAAATTAGACGCCCGTTGCCAATAGCCTTCATGTAGCTCCAGTGCGACTATTAATCAACCCATCAAATCATAACCCTCTCTTCCTATAGGTCCTCGCGGGTCACGAAGGTTCAGTGACGTGCGTAGCCGCCGCCCCCTTACGCCCCTCCCTCGTGGTGTCTGGCTCTTCTGATTGCACGCTCATCATGTGGGACATGGCAACCGGAAGTGAAGGACTCAGCTTCCGGGGACATACGGACACAGTACAGTGTGCAGCGCTGGCACCGGACGCATCCGCACTGCTATCTGGTATGAGGTCAATGACAGTAACTGTGGAAATGATTGAGAACGGTTTTCTTTCATAACAATATAGTTGTACCAGGCTATTGATATTTCCCGGCATGCACCACTTTGAAGGAGCATTTGCAACTGATTGGTTAACCACATGGGATATCTCCCGGGATGCATTGCTTTCTTGAAGGCAATACATCATCTGGTACAGCCCAATTAAATGATGCTTTCGATGAAGAGTAGCAAAAGGACAATGGTGTTGTTTCACGGAGGATCTGGCAATAGCTCTGCGGTTTTGTTTTCATGTCTCTCGAATTACTGTTGTTTTGGTATTCGGGAGTAAGTTTTTGAAGAGAATATTTTAGTTATTTTTTTTTTAATTCCAACTTCTTTCAATGCAAGTTTTCCTTGATAAATGATTAAAACAACCAACAGCACAGCAAGAAGTTGTAATTTAAAAAAATATCAACTAAAATAACTTATTCTTAGAAAACTCAATTTTGAATATCAACAAAAGTAATTTGAGAGACATGAAAACAAAACCGCAGAGCTATTGCCAGATCCTTTGTGAAACAACCCAATAAGGCTTCAGAACAAAAATTGTCGAATATCGTAGATACTGCCATTGACTTATAATGTCCAAACTATGTATTGCTATTTCCCAAAATTTGCTTTAAAATTATTAATTAATTTATTAGGAATTTTTTGGATTTAGTTTATTTTTCAAAGGATTTGATTTTTGAAATGTCTCCAATCTGACTTATTAACAAGAATTTTTATGTGAACTTTGCTGATAAAACAATCTTAGTCTGGCGTACACACAAACACTGCTTGAAGTAGAGATCTTGAATTTTTGAAAACCCCAAAACTGTTTAAAAAATTAATCAAGAAAAAAAAGATTTTTCGAAGTGTTTACACGCCTAGCATATTTTCTCTGTCATAATCCACACATCCAGCATTTCTGTTAACTTCCTATTTCTGCAGGTTCCCTGGACAACACCATTCAGCTATGGGATACCCGCACAGGGGACAGGCTCAGTCTGCTGGCCCTACATGCCCAGCTGTCACACGTTGCATGCAGCTTTAACCTGGATCGAGCAGTGGTACAGCTGGCCAAAAGCCCAGCAGTTCCAGTTCTGAGAGTTCATAACAACCCAGCTAAAGGGATCACATTGGCCATGCTACCAGGTCATGAGGACGAAAACATCCTGGGTAAGAGTCTCTGTTGCATCCTAGACAGCAGATTATCAACTTTTACCAAAACTTAAATTGGTACCTTAATGTTTGTTTCCATAAAAGCTATTGTGTTCCTGCAGAGTTGTTAGATAATCGCGGAGGAATAAAGCCCATATTACTTGTACCATTTAACTAGTTAATCGTTGCCACATATTTAAACTATTTTCCATTAAATCCAACAGAGTTCAGGAATAGCATTTATAGGTCTATCTATTATGAAATGTCCAGGTATGAAAGCTTCATAATCCTTAGGATCGTTAGACATTGGGCACATTAGGCAAAATCTCAAGATTGTCTCTACCTGGTTCATGACAGAACTAAATTTAATTTCTCAAATGTTAGCTTTGTGTCTCCAACAACTCGTTTAAAATAGTACTTGAAAGGATTTGAGTGGAGACTGCTGTGTTTTGGCACACCACTTTTGGTAATACTAATAATAATTTTGGTTTACTGCAAATGGCACCTACATTTTTGACATTGAATAAGAAAACTTTAAATTGTATGTCAAGTATTCTGTAATTGGAATAATTTTTTATTTTAAAGTTCAGCCATGTCCTTTGACTTGATTTTTTTACAAATTGGAATATATATTCTAAATTAAAATATTTATTTTTTCTAGGATCTCCTGGGGCCATTCCAAAGCGAATCAGCATGAAAGGCAACCTCAAGCGAGAACAATCATTCGATTCCCTGTACTGGGAACTCAAAGCCAGTTCCTCTCCAAGGCATGAGTTCCTACCAGGGCTGGACGATCTGAAGAGGCCCACCTTGTCCAGTGCCGGCAGCGGTGTCTGGGATGGAACCAAGGCCCGATTGACAAGCGGCCGACCATCCGATCCTCTGAAGTCCCAACCTAAAATGGCCAAGCACAAACTGCTTAAGAAGCAGCAGAGCATGTTTGCCTTCTTCCCAGAACACAGCAGCACCAAAGACCAGGAGGCCAGAAAGGCCGAAATGCTGGCCAAGATACAGTCCGCCAACAGAGAGCTCAAGAAACAGTCTTTCGAGTCTGCAGAGAATCCTAGTACCGAGAAGAACGGAGATAGCCAGGAAGCCAAGAAAGGGGCTGATGTGACGGACTCGACTGTGTGTGCCATTGCATAGTATTAAGATTATATTGTGACTCTTTGGACAGAGTAAGAAAATCGTGGACTTTAATAATCCTTGTGGTTGACTCGAATTAATCTGTCAACAACCAAGACAGAAGAAGTACCCGTCATAAGTTAAACTGTGGAAATCCGAAAGCCAGAGGAAAAGACCGCAAGCGCATACAGCTATAATATCCAATGTTTAATGTCCTTTTCAACAGTTGGACCAAAAACTGGCTTTGTACTTCAACAACAAGGCAGAATAAGGTTGTGAGCTAAACTGTGGAAATCTTGAGAATGACAAGTGGACACCAAATGCGTATTGATGACATTCCATGTCCTTTTCAACAACATCTGGTAGAAGTTTTTTTTTTTAAAAGCCAATGTTCGAACATCTCCTGATTCCAGAATCATCAGTGAGGCCAAATCAGTGACTTTATAAAACAGGAGTTTTGCCCTAGAAAAAACTATTTGCTGCTCACAGCTTAAATTTTACAGATAGTTGTCAGGCAGAATCTGATTTTCTTATCTCGTAACAATAGTTGGAGCAGTCTGCTAACATCAAGCTAATGAGCTAGTGATTCGACGAAGCTAACAAGAAAACCAAAGAGGTTCTATGTCACGAACTCGACCAAATTGAAGGCTGTGTCACATTTTCACAAAGTTTTCAGGATCTGATTTGATTGCATAATGCAAATACATTTTTTTTTAATCCAGCAAAATCCTGAGTCTGATATATTGGTCACAATGTTGATTCTGATAATACAGTAAAAGTTAAAATAATCATTAAATAAAAAGGCATCATTGGTTTCCAAAATGTTCGTAGCAACTCTTTTCTTTGTTTCGAATTGCTCTGAAACATAAAACAGCACTAGTAATATCTGGATATGACCAGATTTACTAATACGAGTTCTAGTCTACAGCCTGTAACCCCAATCTGGCTGTATCTTTGACTTGTGATAAAGTTAATATAAACTGTTGAATCAAATTATAAATCCTAAGTAATGAATGGATGTATTTCAGCAAGCAATTCATTGATTCATTCAAATACCCTTAATCTTGAGTAAACAAATCAAAATCTTAAGTATAATCTTGAGTACACAGCATTTTATACTGGAGGCATGCAGATATTTCATTAGACTAAATTCATGGCAAAATTACACGGCTCAGCCTCTAAAATTGTGTGACCAAATTAAGAAAATTCTGTATAGCATCGGCAATAAATAACCAAATAAAAAATTGGCATTCTAATTAAATTTATAGGAAAATAAAACAAATTTGATTCATTTAATGTGGTGATGCTATGGCTCAGTTTTATGAGACAAACTTTTTTTTAGGTTAAAGTATTATTTAATTAAGTGGTATGCATGAAATATGTTCTAGTGCAATGTAGTACTGTGAGGATGGTCTCTGATCAAACCTGCCAGTTTTGTTGTATTTGGAAGCCAAGATATGCAACTCTAATAAGCACTAATAGGTTGACAAGTTCGTTAATATATTTATCCTGTAAATAAGTATAATTTATTGGGTAGTATGTGTGAAATATGTTCTTGTGCAATATAGTACTGAACGGAGAGTCGTTGGCCAAACCTGCCAGTGTATTGTCGTACTTAAAATCCAAGATATGCAACTCTATTAAGCACTGATTGGTTGAAGAGTTTATTAATTTATTTACTCTGTAAATATTTGTTATTTATTAAGTGGTATGTGTGGGGAAATGTTCTTGTGCAATATAGTACCGAATGGAGTTTTTGACCAAACCTGCCAGTATTGTCGTATTTAAAAACCAAGGTATGAAACTCTAATAAGCACTGATAGTTTGACAAGTTTGTTAATTTATTTAAGCTGTAAATAAGTGTTACTGTAGCCTTTTACAATGTTAATGTAGTGAGATTCCACAATGTCGAATTGATATTTCCTGTAGCAGATAAGCTGTAATGCATTTTCAAACAAATGACCTTAAAATATCACAACTGCAGTAAAAGACTAAATGAAATGTATTGGAAATATTCAATTAGCTGGGACAATTATCAATTAGAAATGTTTAGCCATCATGCTAAATAAGCAATTGAGTAAATTGACTTTAAAAATACAATAGTCTTATCTCTGACTGATGCAGAGGATACATTGAAACTTATTTTTAGAGGTGGTTTTCAACTTCACAAGTTTGGTGGGGTCTTGCAATAAATAAAAAAAAATTGACTTGTGTGGAGCCTTAAAAAAAAAGTGCTTTTAAACAGGAAAATTTTACAGCCGTTTCTTAAAAATCTTTTAATTGATTTATCATTTAAACCTAGCTAATTGAATATTACCAATATACATATAGCATACATATATACATATTGTTTGTTAACTTCTTGTAGATTTATTTATTGTAGTTTTGGTAATTTGATGTAGTCTATGACGTTATGTTTATCAATGTCTAACTAGCTTAGCTAAAAACTAACATGTGTCTGTAACAATCACAAATATAGTTAGCATGAGCCAACCTATAAGTGTGTGGTGCACAAAGTAACACAGAGCTTGTGTACATAGCGAACAACTTGAGACAAAATTTTGATGTTTTATAGCAAATATTGGGGGGAAGCACTCCGAGCTTGTAGTAGTTGACAATTGTGAATGCAATAGACAAGACTATTTGATCGAGAAGTAGCATATGACCATAATGCATTTTTTTTATAATATCGTGCAAAAAAACTAACTTTTTCAAATTAATAATCGTGGCAAAAGTGATGCTTTTAACGAAATCGTGTTTCAAAGTTACTTTTACGTACTAGTGCGACAAAGTAAATAAGAGCATCTGATTGTTGTAAAATTCTTTATTTGAGCTTGATATTTTATTCAGCGGCTTTGTGATTGGTGGAAAATTCTTTATTTGAACGTGATTCTTTATTTGGTGTCTTATTTCCAAGCCAATTTAAGAAATACTTTTTGCATGTGATTTTAAAATAATCGTTAATATAAATATTCACCTTCAAATCATTTGAACGTGATAATAAAATAATTAAGCCAATCTATAAATGCCAATTTAATAAAAACTTCTTTTGCACGTTATTATAAAAAATAGTGTATGACAACACGTTGAAAATAGCCTTTTTTAAACTCGTGAATTTATTTATTCAACTCGTTTAAAAAAGCCTTACTTTTCACACTAGTTGCATAAATAACTATATTAAGACCTGAATAAAATTGACTAAGAATCTAATAGTAAAATTTAATGCTTGGACATGTTCAGCATGAATCTGCTGCAATCAGACAAAACTAATATTAAAACAATTAAAAATGCTTAGTGATATACTGAACTTGTATAATGGCAAAATAATATCAATACTTAAGTAAATAAACCGAAACTATATATATGTTACTGTTAAAACCCGAAATCAGCTAGAACTAGAATTAACTATTGAGAACTAGTTTTAACTGAGGTCATTTAGTTTAAACTAGTTTCCACTAGCTAAAACTAGACTTCCCTAGCTAATATTAGTTTTGACCAATTGCATTGGTTAAAACTAGTTGTAATTAGCAAAAACTAGAATTATCTGACATGTTTCAGATAAAAGTCAAAATAACTGCAAATGCTTGACTTTTAAATTATTGTGAACGTTAATTTCTTTAAAAAGAAGTGGCAATACGTAAACTTAAAAAGATTTGTTTGTTGTTGCGAAGCGTCGTTGTTGCACGAAATTTAAGATCTTCCACTTTGATCCATTAATTAAACATGAATCCATTATTAAATGTTTGAAAAGAGGAATTTTATAATCGTATTACGACAATGTAGTCCTTAAAAAAAAGCATACTACCGTTCTTAAAGGAGTCTTCCAATAACCATAACGCCTTCATTAAATTTCAGCAATATTTCGAATAACTAAACTAAACCAAACCTATTATCCTAAATCGCGTTATTTTCAGTTAATTCTAATTTTATCTAATAGAGCAATAAGTTTTTTTATAGTTAAATCTAGTTTTAACCAATCTATTTTGCTAAAACCAGCTGGGGATGACTGATTTTAGCTAGTGGAAACTAGTTTTAACTAATGGTCTCAGTTAAAACTAATTCCCACTAGTTAATTCTAGTTCTAGCTGATTTCGGGTTTTAAAGGTAACATATATATCTACAGTAAGCTCCCTCTTAACCATACTCTGTTTAATCGGATCTACGCTTTAACTGTTAGAATGAATATTTTTATCCTTAAAGTGTACAAAATAGCTAAAAAAAAAAAAACATGTGTTTTGTTTTCAATTCCTGTGTGATGCAGATAAAAAAAGGTCAAAACCATGCGGCAAGTAGCCAAACTTGTCAGCTTTAAATAAATGTTTTTTAATGGTATGTAACTTATAATGCTTTAATGCATTGAATAAAATGACAAAATTTCTATTGTATATGTATTTATAAGACAAATATCAGCAATGTAAAAATGTGCAATCAAATGCACATTAATTTTAACTGGTTTACTATGACTCATTTAAATCAGTGAAGAGAGTGCCCACTACAATAGGGTACTTGACTGTATCGCTAAAATACCTTCCAATATTAAATTAATTATAGTTTGAACCCCCAAAAATAACAAACGTATATATTTTTTTTGTAAAATAAATCTTCAAATAATTGATAAAAATCATTTTAAAATGGCTTTTTTTTTTTCATCGATACGTGACGTGATCACAAACACGTCGATTTGGCTGACGTCACTAATATATATAAACAAACCGGTGTGATGTTTTTTTTTGCTTTCAATTAAACTGGATTTAATCTAATTTACTATTAAAATAAGAATTATATAGATAATGGAAGGAGGTTTTACAGAAGTGGATAGTTCAAATTTGCTTAAAGTAGATTCCAAAATGGTGTTTCAAAGTTTGTTTATAGTTACTAGTGACGTCATAGATACCACGTGACAGCCAAAAAGCGTTTTCGGGCGTAAATTTTCATCCTAATTTTAAAATTCATTTTTCTGCCTTTTTATGGGGTACTTGAAAAACAGAAAAAATACTGGTCTAATATTTTTGGCATAAGAATATTTTGAGCCAATAAAAAATTTTTAGTCAAATACCCTATTCAGAGTAAGTCCACAAATATTTAGAGTCTGCTCTTGTAACATGTCATAGTTATGTGAATAAGATTATGCTTAAGTCATGTTTGTTAATAAATTTTGTTGTGATATCAGTTTGAAGAATATTCATTGTTTTTTTTATTGTATATGGCATTGTACTTTGACTTGGATCACATAATTTTTTTTCTTGCTAAAAACCTGGCACTTTTGCTTGATGTAAGACCTAAGAAATTACCAATTGTGACCAAAGTACAAAAATACCAAATTTGATTAGAAATAAACCTGAGATAATATTAGACATTAAAAATATTAGGAAAAAATTTAGTCAAAATTTAGATGGTAATTGTGAACTTGTGTGCGCATTTTAGAATAGGCATTTGCACTAAATTTTTTAACGAAATGGTGAGAAAATTAGTAAGAGAATTATACTTTGAACAAAGGTTACATATTTGATTATTTTAAATTCAAAAATATGTAATACATAGGGTATTACAGCATCACAAATTATCAATGTATTTAAGAATGAGGCTTCAAATTTATTAATTCAGATATGGATCTTGGATTACAAGATATATTGGCACACAACATCTGATGTGCATTAAAATATCTTTGCTAACAAATGGCAAACTTTTTCATCATTAATAGCATGCTCAATTGCTCAACTTGGATCAAAATGTGACTATTTGTGAATCAGACAAAATGCAGGAAATTGTGATCTTCTTATTTGTTTAAAAAGTTTTAAAATTTAAAAACTTACAGTAGTCTTTCATTAAGTTTATAAAAAAAAACTAATAAAAAATACAAATTGATCAATAACTTATGAAATATTACAGGTACAAATTAACTTAATGATACTGTTTTTATGCAATCGAGTTGAAGTAAAAAAAAACTGGAATTTACATCCACTATTTGTATTGCTTGAAATTTGAGAAAACTATGCTAAACTATTGATGGAAAAAAAAAGGTTGAACAACATGACTTTGAAATTATACGCATATATACACTGCACAAAATGAAATGTTAAATTTTGCACTGCTTTAAGTGTCAAATGTTTTCAAAGTGTAAACCAGTGATGTAGATATAAAATTTTATGGTTAATGCTAATAAATATATTTGCATTCTTTCATAACTTTTGTGATTTTTTCAATGTATTCTTAACTATGATTGAAACCAGGATTGGAGTAACGAGTTACTTGTAACAGTTACTTTTTTTAGGTAACGTTGGGTAACGCCGTTACAATTTTCAGAAAGTAACTGTAACTGTAACTTAGTTGCTTTTAGCGGTAACAAAGTAACGAAAAATTGCGTTACTTTTCCGTTACTTTCCGAAGGCTGTCTGATGCTTATTATATAATTCCACTCCTAAGAGAGAAGGGAACATTTCGCATTCCCGAAATCTGAGCTTTTCTTGGGAGGGAAAAAGCAAACTAGCATTGTCCACTTTGGCTGCCAGAGTTGTGAAATTGTTTCGTTAATAATGATTTTCTTTGAAAAATGGTAAGATGGCTAAATTACAATTTTTCTCATAACTTGTAATTTCAAAAAGTAACTGTGAATCGTTACTTTTCGTACTAAGTAACTGTAACGTGTTACTTTTCATATTAAGTAACTGTAACGGTAACAGTTACTTTTTTTATTAAGTAACTGTAACTGTAACAGAGTTACTTTTTTAAAGTAACTTCCCAATCCCTGATTGAAACGTTGATAACTATGAGTAAAAAGTTCTCAATAATTTCATTGGTTAACACGTTGGCTGCCACTGACGCGACAGCGCGGTTCCGATTCACCGACAGGTGATGAGTTATCCATTCGGAAAAGGCCAAGAACATTTCCTCGTTTTTTTACGACTAGCTGTCGTGTAGCTTTAGTTAGCGATGTTAATTCAACCTAACCTTGAAATTTTACGACCTCAAACTAAGATTTGTACTTGTTCAAAAATGAAGAAGAGTCAGTTCATTTCCATTGTAACGAACTGGTTTAAAAAAACAGGATGTTCTTCTACTTCATCAGCCTCTATCGATGAAAATTTTCCATCGCCATAGTGGCAGCAAATGTGTTAATATGCTCATATTTTAAAAAATTACAAAATTCAACAAAAATAATTTTATTTAAAGGTATAAAGTTAACAACAATAAACAAGGAAGTATATTATTTGCATCAAAAATACAAAAGCTATGATTAACTTATTTTTAAAAAAAATATGCACCTCTAGATAGTAGTTTCACAATAATAATAAAATATTTGGCAAAAATATAAAAACTATACATTACAAAAATCCATTTGACTTAAATTCACTCTTTAGAATTTCAATTTCATTTGTCGAGAGCTGTTTTAAAGGAGATCTACAAATTCCTCCATCATATCCTAGCAAGTCCATTGCGGCTTTTACACCAGGAATGCCAAAGATCTTTGTAACCTACAAAAAAAGTGATTAAAAAAAATAGATTATTAAAAACTATATACAGGGTATCCGTAAAAGAACGTCCGAGTTTTAATGGTATATTACAGGAGTTTATTTTGTACTAAATATAACAAGTCATACATGACATTGAAGGAAAACTAACCTAGTTTTTTCCCATAAGTGCTCAATGTGTGCGCCTTTAGTGATACGGGTATTGCACAGGTTGTTGCTTCCATTACTCCGGACTTATTGCAGACAGTATGGGAAGAATTGCATTTTCGTGTGGATGTGCGCCGTATCAATAAAGGCGCACACATTGAGCACTTATAGGAAAAACTAGGTTAGTTTTCCTTCAATGTCATGTATGATTTGTTATACTTAGTATAAAATAAACTCCTGTAATACACCATTAAAACTAGGACATTATTTTACGGTCACCCTGTATAATGAAACAGAAAAGAGGCATACAAATACTAGTTTATGATGAACACTATTAATTTTCAGAACAATTTAAGAGCTTTTTAACAAACATGATCCATATACTAAATATTATTCTCTTCTTTTTTTTCAACTTCTCCAATTTAACTTTTTCAAATGGGCCAAACTGACTATTAAGAAATAAAAGTATAACTCATATCTCTAATGACTATCTTATTCAAACTAATACACAACTTAGAAAAGGTGGCTAACAACGCCCCCATTTGCCAACAATTCGAAAACGTCAACAATTTATAACTTTCTTATTATTATTGCCAGATCCAGAATCGTGCCGAATACAAATAAAATATTTTTGTAGCAACATCATAAAAGCAGTTGACTGCCAATTGAGTCGCTTGGGTTAAACTAACCGACCTTTATCCAACAACAAACTTTAAGCTTAAAGATTCGTTAGGTTCTGGGTATTTTCATTAGATAAAGTAAGAGTAAAAAATTAAAGACCGGTCATCTAGCTTTCCATATTTTTTAGCTTCCACACTACGTTTATAACGTAAAAAGTGGAAGGTATTATAATCGTTCAGTCCGTCTGTCTGTCCGTCACCCACTTTCATAGCCCAAACTACAAATGCTTCGGACAAGTGCGATACGTCAAAAAATTCAGCGCATCGAAATTAAAATACATTGAAAGTTTCAGAAAAGAATTCAAATTCGAAGTACTTCAATTATTTAAAAAAATGCAAAATTTAATGCTAATTTAAAAAGCATAGGAAGCCATTTTTATTAGGATTAAATCACCATTGCCATTAGCAACAATCACTCGAGAAACTTTGATTCTTTTAGGCAATAAATTCAAATAAATTTATTTTTGCGACATCGATCAGTTTGAAATGACGTCAAATATATTTCACGATGAGGTTCTTTGTAATATTCTTTGTAATGAAATATTTTAATTCAATTTAAAAGCGTGGAATATTACATATTTATTCTTTGAAATATAAATTAATTTTTGAAAACGATAAGTAATAATTATTGAATTTTCGAAATAAAATAAATGAAACTAGCCAAATTTAGAATGTAAATGTTTAATATAGAATATTAATGCTGTGTTTGTCGCCTTATTTTTGTGTAAAATGAAGCAAAAGAAATTATACTGTGCATGGGCAATAAACATGTTAATTCGTAAAAGACACCCGAATCCATCTTGAGTTTATCGGTTCCGGCATCTTCTAGTACTTAAAGGGTAAAAGGTTCGTAAAAATCATTTAAAAAAAGTTTCTAAGGACCTTTAGGGACAAAATAATATGACATGATAAAAAAAACATGTCATAACATGATTAAAACATGATAAAAGTTTATAAACCAGGAAGTTTGAAAAAATACTACACTAAGTAAACTAATACTAAAAAGGCTTTAACCCAATGAGGCCCAGGCTGTTTTTTCAAAGTGTAACTTTTTTCACTGCACAAGATTAAAATTTGGGCTCATTAATTTAATTTTTTAATATTTAAAATGTTTTATTCATGTATTTAAGGATTTTAAGAACCTTCAAGTAATTATAATTTTTTAATTTAAATATTTAATAAATACTGGTCATTTTAATAAAACTGGCAGTTATTAGACGAGCTTGTGTGTCTGTATCCCTAAGGCTGTGTCCTGACTACGACATCAAATGCCACAAAACTTGGTGACTTGGCAGAGTCAGCCACATGCTATTGCATCGCTTGGCGCCCTTGGCGGTCGCCAAGTTTTGTGGCATTTGAAGTCGTAGTCAGGATACAGCCCAAGATGATTAATAAATAATGCTAAAAAAACACTGTTTATAAAAAGAGGATGAGAATGTACCAACCATCAAATTAGGACCAATCAGCCTGTGTTGGAGACTGCGAGCTTCTTCATGCTTTCCCTCTGATGCAAGCCTAAATAGCCTGCAGCAAGCTTCGCCAAGGGGATTTGCAAGAGCTAAAACACCTCCCACGCAACCTATGGAATTTAAAATACATTGTACATAAAAAGGTTTTATGCAATGTATTGCTTTGTCAGATGCAAAGTTTTAGTTTATTTGCACACATTTTACAAATTACTTGATTTTAACACAACATTTTAATGCTAACATTACTTTCTTGTTATGCATGGGTTATTAGTTTTAACTTTGTGAAGAGTTAGCAAATTGTCTGAAGTGAAAACAAGTTTTCACTGCAAAAATATTTTAATTTAATTTTTTACGGAAAATTTAGTTTTTTTTTTAATTATATTTTGTAAGTAGATGATAATGAAGGGTTCTTTCATACTTTAAAATTTAATAAAGTTATTAAATTTGTAAATTTTTTAAATTATGTGAGTTGCTGGGAAGCCTTACAGTCAGTTGATAAGTTTATATGTCTGTATCATAGATATCATAGTTAAAGTATTAGATTGGCAGATCACGTGACCTCCAACGCTAATGACGGGACGCGTATGGAGGCCAAATTAAGAGGACAAAATGGCCAGTGTTGCTGCTACTTTAAGGAGAAAAATACTACGAAAAAATTCCATTTAATTCTAAAATAACTAAAAAATATTGTAAAAATACTAGCTGCATTTTGGAATCTTTTTAATGACTTTAAATCCTTTTACAGTATTTTTTTTGTAATTTTAGAATTAAATGGTATTTTTTCGTAGTATTTTTCTCCTTAAAGTGGCAGCAACACTGGCCATTTTGTCCTCTTATTTTGGTCTCCATGCGCGTCCCGTCGTTAGCATTGGAGGTCACGTGATCTGCCAATCTAATACTTTAACTATGATATCTATGGTCTGTATCCTTCAGAGGGTTAAGTATATATTATTTCATTTTACATATAACAGTATTTCTTTTTTAATATTAAATTTTTTTAACATGGTATTTTACTTTTTTTATTAACAAATTCCAAAATGGTTGCAAAAAGTAGTGCTTCAAAACTATTACATCCTCTATAGTAGGGGAGAAAATATTGTGTAGTTTTGTATGAAAATAAATCAATGCAATCGACTAAAAAATGTATTATAATAAAATAAGAGCTTTTTTTTTAAAAAAAAAAAGACTTTGAAAGGCATGTTTGCATACAAAATACTTTACCAACACAAACAGCCGAATACAGAAAACCAGCAGAACCAGCAATAACTTGGAAGTTCTTGCCTTTGGTTTTATGAACAACAAGACCAATTTTGGTAATCTATAAAAAAAAATCAAGTGTGTTAAAATAAAACTGTCTCAAAAATGGACTTTCAAATAATGTAAAAGTTTTGTTTTTTGAAAATAAGTATTGATATGGAATATCAGTTTAACAAATTTAATTTTAGTCAGATAATTAAACTAGAAGTTTAAATTTTAAAAACATTACAAAAAAATGTCCACTGAAGTAAGATTAAGGCTTAGCTGTTATTGGTTTAATTACTGTTGCACTAGAGCTACACTGATTTATTGGAGATGGGCTTCCAGTGAAAAGCCCTTTATCTGAGCTGGCACCCAACCAAACCTTACAGCAACATTGTTACATGGTCAGGACTGGACTATGGTAGATTTAATGTCTGCCCCAGACACATATTCACAAAGTTTTCTATTGGTAGGATTATTTATCAGTATAATCTGTCTTTTATAGGCTGTGTCCTGACTACGACATCAAATGCCACAAAACTTGGCAACCTCTAAGGGCGCCAAGCAATGCAATAGCATGTGGCTGACTCTGCCAAGTCGCCAAGTTTTGTTGCATTTGTGGCTTTTGATGTCGTAGTCAGGACACAGCCACAAGATGCCTAACACAAAGATGAACCTAACAAGATATCCCCCTATGAGGAGAAAAATCTGCTAATTCATTGTAGGATGTAAACATTTAAAAACCCGACTTAAGACGTTACGAAACTGCGCATGGCAACATTGCACGAAAATACTGTAGTACAGAAAATGGGAAATTAGTTTACGTTATATTCTAAGAACACATTGTAAAAATATAAAATAAAAGGGGATCTTTTTTCAATTATGCTTTTTCCTTGAATTTATGTTGCACAAAGCTGCTACCTTTGGGATATTGGCAATAAATCTTATAATTTTGTAACAGTAGTTAAAGTGCAAACTGATGCCTAAGGACATCCAACACAACATATGTGGTGTCAAGTTTTAAGGCTATGATAGATTTAAAATTCATCAGACTCTTCTATAATGTTATAATTATTTTTTTTAAAGGATTTTGATTCAGGGATATCAAATTCAATGGGAATAATTCTATTTGAGAAAAATTTTTTTAGACCTTACCAGGAAAATATTGCATTTCCCATGATTTGTGCCCATATTTAATTGATATTCTCAAAACAAAATACATTGCTTAAAGACTATTTGTGTTCAATTTCATGTCATTCTGGACACTTATTAAAATTTTAAAGCACAATTTGGAATTAAAACTTAATTATCAATAAATAAAATATATAAAACATCATACATCACCACCACTATCTTTGAGGCCAATAATGTTTGGGTGATCAGCAAGCTTCGCAATTAGTGAGGCACTCAGATCTATATTTGTATTGGGGGGCACACTGTACAAAATGACAGGGATTTTACTGGAATCTGCAACCTGCAAAAAAAGAAAGTAATCAGCCAAAATGTATTTTTGTGATATACACAATATCCTTAAGTATGACATCTTTATTAGTCATCATGGAACTGTGAGCCAACAGTAAGTTATGAGTTTTTCCGCTCCTAGTAATTTTTTCACGGCATCCACCGATAACGTCTCATAATGATTGTGTTAGTTGATGGCGTTATCAGTGGATGGCCGTATTTGGTTACAGAACATTTAGGACCTGGTCGGTCAACCAATGCTATGATTAGTTTAAGAAGCTGATGCCCCTGTCTGTTAGGTTGCGTCACAGCCTGGTTTATACCGCATGTTGCATTTGTTTTTTGTTGTTCCTTTTTCTTTCTTTGGTTATGATGTGTTTTAATAAACGTTAGTTGTTTTTAAAACGTTAGTCATGCTTTAGTTTTTACATCTGCCAACAGGAACAGCTATTATATAATCGCTGGTCTGGATATGGGGATTTGCGTTACATTGCCAAGCAACGAATATACCCAAATGTGGTAAACATTCCATTTACTATTTTATACCACTGGATACGTACAGAACCCTACATTAAATTTTCAGTTTGCCAAAAATCGCCAATGAACAGACCGACCATTTTATCATAGCTGTACTGTCATTATTAATAATTAGGTATGATAAATCTAAGTCCCAAGCAAAAATCCAAGGAAATATTGGAAATATCTAAGCAAATAATTCAAAAAAAAGTTATGTAAATGAAGGGCATTTAGATAAAATAGTGTTTACCGTAAAAACTTCAACATCAATTAACTTAACTCCTTACTTTAGAAAAAGGCAAAAATTCGGTTAACAAAAACTCATTTTTGTAGTAAAGAGTTATCCATTAAAACACTGTAACTGTTGTTGGAGCTGGGCCTGCGCACCATGGAGCACGAAAACCGAGTGACAACTGACTTGAGGAGTCTAGTGTAGTATTAAAAAGATGTGTTGATTTTAGTCTTGCGTTAGTTTTATTCCAGTAGTATTTATATTATACGTGATTTTATTAGTATACAGCGGCTTCAGGCATTAATCAAACACTATATTTCTTGGAGAGATATTTCATTTGTTTTAAAAAAGAAGTTTATAATTTCTTTACCACTTCTGTGTTAGTCTTAGATTTAAAGAAAAAGAATTAGTAAAAATGAATAGTAAAAAGTTTAAATAGGAAGATAGCTGAACAAACCTTGGTGTAGTGTTCATAAAGGGTATCTTCTGTCATTTTCCCTTTGTAAAAGAATGGCGAAACGACCAGGACTGCGTCCGCACCAACATCGGCCATTTTGTTGGTTAGCTCAATGGTGTTGCTTGTTGCTGAAACAACGTTTCAAAATATTAAGTTCAAAAGAAGCTATTTAAGGCCATATCACGTGGATGCTTATTCATTCGACCCTCAATCAGTGGCGGATTTCCAAATGTGCCGCCTATAGGCTGAACCAAAAATTGCCGCCTATAGGATAGGTTGTTGTAAAAATCGATTCAAAAGTTGACCACCAATGGTTGATTTGTCTCATTGTAACCCGTTGTTCAATGAAAGTTCGTGCCCCTAAATTACTAAACTAATTAAGTTTAAAAAATGCTGTAAGTATGTTTTTCACCATTTTTATGTAATTTTTCTCATCTCTTACTTTAATGCTACATAAAATAGGGCTTGAGGTGAAATACTAACAAATAATACAATGTATTATAGCACTTAAACTTCAGTTGCGCTTTGAAAGAATTGCCTCAACACGTCTCTAAAAATAAATAGGCTTGCTTTTCAAAATAAAGTGAAACGGGGCAAATTCACGTAGCTTCAAAACTTAAGGAATTCCCCAAAGGGATTATCTACCCCCTTTCGACCACAATGCATGGAAGGTTTTGCGGAAGTCGAAGAAAATTTGCGGCCTACGAAAATTTGCCGCCGTAGGCTCTAGCCTAGCTAGCCTATTTAGAAATCCGCTACTGCCCTCAATACAATCTTCAACTTTTACCTCAACTTTGTCTTCGCCAAGTTGGACATAGGGTTGTCAGCGTTGAAAGAACAGTTGCTCGTTGAATGAAAGGTTGCCGCCATGTTCTATTTTCGGGCAGCCATAAATAGAATTTCATCCAAATTTTTGGCACAAATTTATATATTTGCTCATCAAAATTGGCTGAATCTAAGTCTGCTTTTAAAATGATGCTGTATCTCTTCATTGTAATCTATGCATCTGATTGTTCAAATACGAGGTTGGATCAACCAGGTCATTTTGGGTTGCCGACGTTGAATATACTTTCTTCAACCTCAACTTCCATAGAAGACGGCATAATACATCCCACTTTTGAGATATGGTTGAGTTTAGGGTTGGAGAATTTTCATTCGTGTGATATACCCTTTATTGACAACTAGAGCACTTTAATATTTGCTTTAAACAGACCTGACAAACAAATATATCCATAATGCTCTATTCTATACACTGTTTAACAGGGCTTTAAATTAGGATTAAATCAAGTCAAGCCAAGTATCAAAAATGATTGGATATGGCACCTTTTTTTGCAGCTCATTTTTTCTTTATCAGCTAATTTACAACAATCTTTGATTTTGTAGTGACCTCAGTAACCCACAGTCTCCCAAAAGGATCCTCAAGGTGGAGATGAGTTACCTCGGCTTATATACTACTATTAACGTTGTAATCTGGAATAGTGGTAGGAACATGGCGGTAAATCAGCGCCACCTAGTTGTTAATGGCATATTGAGGTTGCGTGTGTGGTGAACCGTCACAATTTAATATCCATTCAAACACTGAATCAACTACACAATCTATACTAGAGTTATTTCTAATTATCTTACAGTATTTGGATACTTACATTCACATCCAGAACCGGCAATTATTAACTTCTCTGGAGCGCTGGCATTTCTCACAAATTTCACAAGGTTAACTTTTTCTTTTTCAGAAAGAAAGGGAAATTCCCCTGTTGATCCCAGAACAACATAACCTGCCACAGAAAAGAGAACATTTAATGACATTAGTAGGGATCCACCGAATATTCGGTTACTATTCGGTATTCGGCCTATTTGGCCACTTTAGCCGAATATTCGGTTTGGCCGAATAGTGAAATTTAAAATTTTCCAAATTTCTTCAAGTTATCATCTTATAAAACGTCGAAAAATTCCCAAACAGGACTTGTTTTCTTTTATAATACTCAAATTCTTAAGTTTTAGTTATTTATAATGTTAAATCAAGCTTTACTCAAGTTATATTAAATAAACATGTCTCTTTAAGTTAACAGTTACAATGAATGGGCTTTAAAAAAAACAATAATTACTATATATATCACAATTGTAATTTTTTCACTAAAAGATAAAAAAGTAATAATTTTAATTGTATAATAATATTGTAAGCCATAGTTTTATTATTTTTTTCTGATTTTCATTCTACACCGGATCCACCTACTTCTGTTTTTGTTTTCATACTTCTGGTTTCGTGTTGTGATTTTACCAATTTACACTTTCAAAAAATTCTTGTTTTAATAACAAATGAGTACTACTTTATTCTGTGTTGCTTCAATTAAAAATTTAATAGCTACCTATATTGTATTAAAATTATTGTGTGATTGTGTACTTATATGATTATGTTTAATTGAAATTGATGAATAATAAATACAACTTACTTAGATCCAACAAAAATTAAAAATTGGTTTAGGTAGGCCGAATATTTAATAGCTACCTATATTGTATTAAAATTATTGTGTGATTGTGTACTTATATGATTATGTTTAATTGAAATTGATGAATAATAAATACAACTTACTTAGATCAACAAATAAATTGGTTAGTAGGCGAATATTAATAGTACTATATTGATAAATTGATTGTGTACTTGTAGATGATGAGTTTGCACAAAAATTTAGAATATTCGGTATTCGGCCGAATATTCGGCTTAGACTTTGGCCGAATAACGAATATTCCGCCCAATTTGGTATTCGGTGCATCCCAAGACGTTAGTGAATGAGGTTTGAAATAGAGCTGGAAAAATTTTTATGAATTGTCATATACCATCATATCGTCAGGTCCAGCGTGTAAAATACTTTTTTTTTGTGTATAGCAGTTCTGCTACACCAAAGCATTTGTGTGTAGCAATTTTTGATTAATGCATAGCACTTTTGAATATTGTCCATCTTTATCGACGCACCGCTAATTCCGTTAATTAGCGATGCATTGAATTTTTTTTTACATTTTAAGTTATCTACGTGCTTTGCACATAAAGCGCACGTTATTTTAGTAACAACGTTACCGTTAGATTCGTACTTCAGCCACACTCATTATTCGGATCCAACGACGTGATCATTTTTAACAGTTCGTAACTGAACCGCCATATTTTATTTTCGTTGCTTTTCGCAACACAAATAATAACGATTGGAAACTGTAACCTGCCATATTGTTACTTTTCGTTGCTGAGTTTTCGAACAAGCCAACGAATGAACTATACGAATTGCAAAATCCTATGCTTTGTGAGTATCGCAACTAAATGCGATACAAAGCTAAATCGCTATCGCAAGTTTTCATTTTGGTGTCGCGTTTCGCGATGCGATACCGCTTATTTTACACGCTGGTCAGGTCCAATAGCAAGAGTTACCAATAAGGTGGAAAAACACAGGCATCAGGGCTCGAAAACCTGCTCCTTCCACCCTCAATGGTCAATAATTCCCTGTGGACAACGAATTTCTCAAATTGATGCCCGCATGGACAGCCATTTCCCCATTAATGATCGTGATACATTTTATATTTTAGTTATCTTACAAGAGTCTCTTCTAAAATGACCGGCTCTAATTTAGAAATCCTGTTAATTCCTTCGTCAGATCAAATGTGCATGCTCACGTAATCGGTAAGCAAAAGAAAAGTTTCTCTGAGTATGTGCATTTGGATTCCAAATAAGCAATTAACAATTACATACAAAACATTACGCATTTACATACAAAAATTAACAATTACATACAAAACATTACACATTTGTATTAAGCGTTGAACACAATTATGAACATCTACCTAAATGGAAAAGCATTCCGGATTTCTGTGCAGAAACCTCGGTATGTAGGATCAGATTTACTGTACGGTCCCCCTTGGCGCGATTTTTTCGGATTTGGTGATAAATAATTTTTTCTGGCAACTGTCTAACTTCGACTGAAGATTCGAATTCGAAGACGTTTTCCGGCAACCCTATCGGACCGTTGGTGAGTTTTCATAAGAAATATTCCCATACGATCTTTTCTTTGAATCGTGGTTTTTAAAAAAAGTCGCCAAAATACGGACTTTTGGTGCGATTTTGGAAAGTTCGCCAAGGGGGACCGTACAGTAAATCTCTACCACCTCTGTATATCATTGGCTTGATTGTTTGACGGGTTTTTTTTAAAAGAGTATGGGTAAAATTTCTGAGATTTTTCGAGTTCTGACAGGCATGCAATGATTACTTTTTTATTTTATAGTCTTCTAAACACGACCGGATGGGCTGTTCATTTATCATTTAAAAAAAAGCATGCATGGTTTTTACTTTTGATTTCATTCAAAACACATACGTCTCTACTCTTACCTTTAAATGGTATCGATTGCCATTTTTGGAGATTTTTTTCCAATTTTGGAGTAGATATTTTACCGTCACCGTCAAATGTGGTAATTATTGGTGGATAAATTCCCGATATATCTAGAGCTGATTTAGAAGAAGACAACCTATGTGTGAAAAAATGCAAGGTCTTAAGTCCCACCGATTTTCGTATAAAAAATTTGCCATTATTCTTTAAAAAATAAACATTAATAAGATTACGAAACATTGCACCGAATCTTCAATGTAAACAATAACAACGTTCATCCGTTGCCAATAACTAATTTAAATGCAAGTTGAAAATCAGTAAAATTCAAAAATTTTCAATAAAATATTTTATTTAATAATAAAAACGCATTTCATATCATAAAAATTATTATAAATAACATTTGGTTCGATTAAACAAGCGGCAATTTATAGTTTCTTTACTGCAGAGTTATTTTGGAGTTCAGCAAGTAATATTTAAAAATTACTTTTCGTAAAACGGCAACTTCTATCGTATCAGATAATTTCAATTAATCAGAAAAAAAATTGTAGGAAAACAAGAAAAAACACAGGTAAAAAATACGAGAAATTTCCTTATCTTTCTGCAATTTTTATTGGAAATTTTAATTATTTACCTTTCGGGTTACGTTTTACTACAGACAAAAAATTATCATATAATTTAAGATGCCTTAAATATAGTTACAAGTAAAAAGTGAAACATAATTTCTTTCAAGGATGTCGATGTGGGTTTAGTTTTGAAATCCACATTTTTTTTTGCTATGTTTTTTTTTTTAGAGTGAAGTAGCTAAGTAAGTGCGTATGAAAATATTAAATGATACGTAATTTATTTCAGTTCATATCTGTGCATATTGTATTAAATGCTCGTGTAATTAGACTAAAATATTGGCAATAACGTTTTACTTAGTTTTGGCACTCCTAAAATTTTTTTCTTCCCAAAGACCAACGTGATGCCTATGTGAGTAGTGTAAAGAGCCCTAGTTTTAAATGTGCAGTCAAAAATTGCTTATGTAGGTAAATAAATGTTGGGCTACTATCCAAAATTATCAAGGGGCTCGGGAGACATTGGTGAGGCGCTTGCCTTGCATGCAAAAGGTCCCATGTTCGCGTCCGGCCATTGCCAAAATAACTGCCGACCTATAACTGGCCTGTGCAGCCAAAAAGTCCGTCGAATAATACCCTGTGAAGTGGGAGTACACGTTAAATATGATTCAAAGTTCCAACTCTGCATACGATGTCGCCTTTAAAAGTTGTGTTAGGTGCCTTTTCAGGTGTTAGCTCGTCCCTTGACTATGGTTCTAAAATATGATGCCCGTCGCCAATAGCCCTCGTGTAGCTTCGGTGCAACGCTAGCTCAACGTAACCTAACCAAAGGTTACGCGAACTAATGGCCTAGAAATCTTTAATTTTTGGTCTTCTATAAGCTTCTAGCATGTTTACAACAGTTAGTTTCTCTATATTTTGTTAAGAGACTGCCCTTGGTCCAGTTTTCAATTCCACTTTACCACAGGGTGGTAACAGAACCTGGAAATCAGGGAATTCTCAGGGAACTTTTTAATTCCGGAAATATAAGGGAATTTTTAAAATTTTGCTAAATATCAGGGAATATTTCCATTTCGGATTATTTAAACAGTAGATTTAGGTTTTTTTTGCGATCAGTATACTGGCGGACACTTCTTGATCAAAAGAAAATATTCTGGTTGGTCCGATTGGCCTGAACCAGAGCTACGAAAGTAAACTCAACTCTCTTCCTATCATGCAGAGGCAAAACACTGTCAATTATTATCAAATGCCAAACATGCTGCTAAGTCCTAACGCTGTGTACGATGTCGCCCTTAACGGTTGCGTTGGGTGCTACTCGGGAGTCGGCTCGTCACTTGACTGTGGTTCTAAATTACGACGCTGTCGCCAATAGTCCTCGTGTAGCTCTAGTATGACAATAGTACAAACTAAACTAAAAAGTAATTGTAGTATCAGGGAATTTTTTATGAAAGTATCAGGGAAATCATGGAAATATCAGGGAACTTTTTTTAAGGATTTTGTTACCACCCTGGAGAAACAAATTCTTCTGGTACTATTAAATTAGGTCTTTGACATTGCTAACACACAAATTGTATGTTCAAAAATTTGAAGAAACCTATTCTGTGTGGAGGTAGAGGTAGCTGGTGCATATTAAATATATCATAGTCCAAAGCCCTATATATATTATGGCTCCTAGGTTGTACCAGTTGCCTTTTAAGATGATACCCTTCTCATTTGATTGTGCTCAAAATTAAGTTTTTTAGTTGGTGCCACTGGTTGATCCTAAATTTCTTTATCGAATTTCTAACACTAGTGCCTGCATTGATATACATGTATGTTGGTTGGTTGGTTGGTAAACTACAGTGCACACAACAATAAAGGGATACAGAAATAATCAGTCTTTCAGTATACTTTCTTATAGGTTAGTTATTGAGCACTTGCAACAATGAACCGAGTCAGTAGCGTAGATCAGCGGTTCCCAACCTGGGGGCGATCACCCCCAAGTGGGCGATTTGTGTTATCAAGGGGGCAAAAAATACTTGAGGGGCGATCAGGAGGCGATGAGTATTCAAAGGGGGGAAATTAAAATAATGTTGTACCTACAGTAAAACCATTCTCCAACCATAACCAAACCAGAAAATTTTTAATTCCTCTCTTAAATTTTCTAGAAACCAGTAAAAATATCTTAGTTAAAATTATTTCACTTTTGTTCTTTAAAAATATGTGTTTTATGTTTTTTTCTATTTTATGTAAAAGTGACCGGATAAAGCTTCTTTGGTTGCTTTTATAAACGGTTAGTAAGTGTTGTAAAACTTTTTTATAGTTACCCTTTAACTCAAATTATGATTCGACATAACATGAAAACTAAAAGGGGCGATGGATGTTGATCAACCTAAAATACGAGGCGATGGTCCAGAAAAGGTTGTTAACCACTGGCGTAGATAGTGCAGTTTACCTGCCCAGGGAAGTGTATCCCTCTTGTGCTTAATTTGTTTTTCTCTTTCAGGTGTAGGTAGGAGATTATGTCCAAATTTAAATATGATTTCCCTCTCGAAAAAAGTTAAGAAGGAGTCAGAAAAGGTCTACATGGGATCCAATAAGCCTAGCACTCGAGTTTCAATCAGAGATAAACTGTTGGTAAAAGGTAGTCTTTTTATATGTTAGATTTTTGAAAAACTAATGATATTTTATGTGCAAGTTTTCCAGAACACTTAAAATTTAAAAGGGTTTGAGAGGTGCCTAAACTTCCTCTAAACCATCTTTAAGGCCATAAATTTTACTATAAAGTTCGAAAAGTGCAAAGTTTAAGATAAAACTGACCACTCCATCAAAGTGTTATAGAAATGCCTACTTTATGCTTAACATATGAGAGTTATTTCTGTGGTAAACATCTAAGAATTAAGTTTTTGATAATAGAATTATATAATATATTTTTTTAATTAAAAATTTTGTAGTGTTTACTATTTATTAAAACTTTTAAAGAATATTTTTTAGTGTAAGCAAAAATTGGTTAAAGTATTTCAAAAAGCTTAACAATTATGTTTTGCCTGGAATCTTAGTTTAATCTGTTATGGAGTGGTCCATTCCCTGTAGTTAAGGTTTTGGCTTCAGTTGAAAAACATTTTGGCATTTACTTATAACTTACTATTTGTGGGATAAAGAACTTCTTGATAATTTATGTTAAAATTTATCAGAAGTTATGACATTTATAATTTTTTAAAAACTATATGGTGAAAAACTGAGTTGCTAAATACAATTCAATACATATGAAGAGCTTAGTGGAAGAACATGCTATGCGTCAATGTACATGTTCTTCCTCCTTTAAAGATAAAAACATTTCTCTTTTCATAAACTAAACTACTTGGCGCAACAGCCTTTAAGTGGGCCAACCTCACGCAGAAACCCCAGTGTTTTGTTCCCAAGCATGCTCGGTCCTCATTTTATCGACCCACTTAAGGGATGAAAGACTAGGTGAACCTCGCCCAATCCGGGATTCGACCTGGGGCATGGCAATGCTAAGTACTAACACCAAGTAATTGGGCCTTTTTTCATAAAGTTAAGTGTATTTTAACCGATCTAAAAACTTCAAAGATCATTATCTAATTTTCACTTTTATTTGTCACATAGCATGTTCTACCACAAAGTGCTCAATGCTCATCATATGTTTCTCTCTGGCAGTTAGCTTTTTGTACTGACAACTTATGAAACAACACAACTATTGGGCAATTAGACGTACCCCATTGAGCTAGAAAGAAAACTGGAGTGAGGTGTGTGATTCACTGAACAGAGCAGCAAACGAGTTGATCCAATAACGAAACACGGAGGAATACACAGCACTGCAGCAGAAACGAACCGGGCAGAAAACCTAGAAACTTGCCTATTTCGCTATTGGGTCCGTCTTCGCTGGTTCTTAGTGATCCACATGGTTATTTCTGAAAATAGTTGGAATTTAAAGTTTAAAAAAGTTAATTTCTTTCTAACTAAAAAAGTTAAAATACATTTAGGAGCCCAAGTCAATATGATAGAGGGGTCTCATACAAGCATTGCAAACAAGTGTAGGGAAATAGTCCTTTTCTGTCCTGTTCGCTCAAAAGGGTGTGAGTGGGTAGTCGGAACGCTGACACCTCACTCCAGTTATAGCTCAATGACGTACCCTAATACCTTTAAGCCTTATTTTGTCCTGAATGAATATGTGTGCTTTTGTGTCTCCGCAGAAGTGCAAGAGCTGGAGTCCAATCTTCCACCTACGTGCCGTACCCACTTTCCTAACCCTAATGAGCTACACAGATTTGAGGTGACCATCACTCCTGATGAAGGTTACTGGTACGATGGAAAGTTCAAGTTCCTCATAGAGGTCCCTGACGAATACAATATGGTGGTGAGTGAATAGACTAATCATAAGATCTACATTCACAAATTTGTTGTTACTGTTGTCGCGAGCCTACCTAGTTTGGTTGATTTTTAAAGTATAAGTAATCCAATTATCGTTTGTAAACATTTAATTGTATTCGTTTTAAAATAATTAATTGTATTTCGTTTTAAAATAATTAATTGTATTCGTTTTAAAATAATTAATTGTATTCGTTTTAAAATAATTAATTGTATCATCGTCAGAAAATAAGTTTGTATATTGGCTGTGGCATCTGTTCTGATTGTTAAGAAATAAATGGAAGAAGGTTTAAAGAACCCGTTTTTTGTTTTTTTCTAATTTTATTAGAATTATATAATATTTTTGTTTGTTTATTTTATCCTTACTGCAAGAGGATTTTAGACTTAGTCTATTTTCATTACCGCTGCAACAAACGACTTAGTAAAAGTGCAAGAAGAGAATTTACTGGGTTTAAGAAAAGTGTCCGTTTAAGAAGAAAGTTGGAAGCTAGGTTGATTAGGTAGTTGACCTTTAGAAGACTTCAACTACTTTATATGCTCCGGTATAAAGCTACCCCCCCCCCCTTTTTTATACCAAGAATCCATCCAAAAATAGATTTTGGTATTGTTTTCTTTACCTACATGAAGAATACAGGTTGACTGAATTGACCAGTATGAAAGCTACTCTGTGCAAATCATACCGTGGACAAATGATTAAACGTTATTGTCGGATACTATGAAAAACTTTTGTGTGTTTAATTTTAATAGATAGCATCTAAACCTTCAGTTGTATTAAAATTTTACAGTTTAAGGATAGGAGATTTTTTTTGTTGAGAAATTTTGACGTTCCATGTATAAGTCGGACCCAATTTTCACAGTGCTAGTTTTGTCCAAAATTTCTTGGCTTATACAAAAATATGGTACATAATTATGTTACTTATAGTTCCACTTACTTAAATTCACCTTCGTTTTGTTATCCTTTTACACCTCTAAATGTAGCTGTTGCCCCTTTCAAAACAATCCATATTTAGGGAAGAAATGAGTTTGAATACAATAATTATGTTTTCCATAAATGAGTTATTATAGAATTATCGTATATACTCGTGTATAACCCGACTCTGTGTATAAGTCGACCCCCCATTTTTAAACCAAATATCCTTCCAAAATCGGTAACCTGTGTATTAGTCGAGGTAGGAAATAAGGTCAGGGTCTTCTGAAGAAAATAAGAAACCGGTTAATGACGGGCCGTAATTTTTCTTATTTCTTTTGCAAGCTTAATTTCAACCCCAATGAAAATAAAACAGGTTTCGACTCCGAGTGACCTTGACATTGCTGACCATGAATGGAGAAGCTTAGTTGAAACTATGTTCCATGAAGCGTGAAGACCACGCTGCCAAGGTCACAGACCGGCGTTGTTTTCTTTAGGACTTGAAAACTGGTTGACTGAACTGCCCTGTGCCAGAGCTACACCAACAAAATACGCATTACGCCAAGAACTAACAATGAAGCATCACATGGTGGATACCATGAATAGATACCAATCTTATTTCATCTTCAAAATGTAACTGCTTTTGTGTCTTTATTTTTAATAGATAGTATTTAAACCTTAGGTTTAATTGAAATTCAGTTTTAGTTTAAAGATTAATGATTTATTTTTTTCGGAAAATCGATGTCTCATGTATAAGTCGACCCCGATTTTTACGGCCCTAAATTTGTCCAAAATTTCTCGGCTTATACACGAGTATATACGTTAATCACCTTTTTGCTTTTGTCCCAATTAACTCTCAATTTATTATCCTTTAGCCTCCCAAATGTAAATGCCTTACCCGCCTTTGGCATCCCAATATAAATGAAGAAGGGGCTATCTGCTTGAGTCTTCTGCGACAGAGCTCTATAGATGGTCTAGGTAAATATCCCTCTAGGTACAAAATAGTTATAGATGTGTGACAAATTCAATACTTTAAATTGTAAATGAGTGTATAACATCGTTGGTCAAATGACAAAACCATGAATATATTAAAACACAGGTACGGAAAACAGGATACTGTTAACCCTTTCAGTCCCAAGAGCAATTTGGCATCATCACTTTAGAAATTTTTTTCTGATCGTCTATAGCCATTTATGATATCAAAAAGCACATCATTCGATTCTTCAAACTTTTTTCTATTAGAAAATATTTTTTATTAATCCCAATAGATGTCACTCCTATTATTTTTTTTAAATTATGATCAGAAAAATGATGATGCCAAATGGCATCACTGGGACTGAAAGGGTTAAGCCCACATTTGCACATTTGTGGTTTTGTAAATGTTTTATATACAGCATTAATAAAAATGAGTCTTTCTAACTAGAATATTAAGTTTATTTTCAATTTTGTTTTAAGTAAGCATGGTTAACTCTCTTGTGATTTAATAGTGAAATGTGCAAATTAGTGTTGGGATGTGAAAATAAGAAGTTCTTGTTGTGTAGGTCGTCAGCAACCAAATTATTTTCACTTAGTGTATTTTAAAATTGTGTTTCGGAGTTGTAAACATTGACTTTGAACGTATAAAAGACTAGTAAATTGCTTACTATCTCTCTTATGCACTTAATAACTAAATATTTTTTGTTTGACTTGATATTATGATTTGTTTTTATTTGTCAACTGGTACAGCTTTCTTAAGGTATCCGCCTACGTTAAAATACCTATTTTTATGAAATTCAAGATTTTTTTTTTCATTTTGTAGTTTAATAGCCCAATTATTCTAGTTTCCAAAACTGCCAGAAGTTTAATTTTACGTCATCTAGAAACGAAGTTATGATTATTTTAATAATTAACAAAAGTAGTCGAATTCAACCGGAAATCTTATTTCGAAACCGAAACCAACTTTTTAAAGGCTTATATTTAATTAGTAATTATTTTTTTCTTTGTTTTTTTAAATTAAATTTTAATATATTAAATGTTATATCAAATCCACATTATTTAAGTTTCTTTGTTATTAAGTTTTGATTTAGTAATCTGGCAATATAAATGATTGTTTCTTTACCTTTTCAAAACACGTTTGTTTGAAGATTAGAAGTTTCAGAACACATTTCTGAGAAATATAAATTTTGCTTTACATATTTTCACTCAAAACATGATTTAACAAAAAGTTTTATAGCTATCTTCACCAATTTTTTCCAGCATATTTATCAAACTGTTTTACAGCCAATGAACTAGAATCATACGGTTCTATATGTAATTTCATTTTTTATAGCTGGTTTTTCAAAGTAACAATTTTTTAAAAATGCAATTTTTTACGAAAACCCTGAGTATTGTGTTTCGAAAAACAATAACTTTTTTTCCTTTTCAATATATCTCTTAGATTTTAGTTCACTGCCTTTAACAGGGTTAGCACTGTAATGTAGTAAAAGAAAATTTAGTTATCTTAATTAGTTTTTATGAAATCAGGTTTTGAATAATGGTGTTTTACTCCCTAATTTAACAACAAAATAGCTCAAAATTTATTAACAAGGAGTTTGTATTCAATTTTTTTTTTGCTTTTTCTGTATACTTTATGTATATAAGTGTTAAAAATATCTATAAATGCTTAATAAAAAATAACGTTTTTCAAAAAAATTGTCTCGTACATAGGAAGACCTTAGTACCTTAAGACAAACAAGAAGTTCATAAAGAACTAAAATAGCCTACTTTCCTGTTACTTAAATACTTACTAAAGTTCTAATCGGGAAAAAACTAGGTTCTTACAGTAAATATCATCAATAGCCGTTTCTACATTAGATTTATACAGATTAGAAAAAAAAATCGAAACACAGCATCCAGCTAATAATTTAAACTTCTAAAAGCCAAAATCAACTATTTTCCTTAATATTATTTCGCAAATTAATTAAATATTATTTATCGTCTGCTCGCAATTTATTTGTAGTTCGAAGAATAATTAAATATTTATTAATAACAAAAGTAATGAAACTCCAAACTGCATTAAAAAAATAAGAAATGTAAATTAAAACTAAGCATAATTGTATGCAAAAGTATGCCTTGCCGCTTTCTTGTCAGATAATTAATGAACAATCAAAGAATCAAATTGTGCTAAATTTTATGACGTCATTCCAAACTGATTCATGAAAATATTATTTTGCTTCAAATATATTTAAATAAATAAAGTTTCTCATGTCATTGTTGATTTGGCAACAGTGATTTAAATGACTCAAAATTGAATTTCAATGCTAATTCAATGGGAAATTCGCCGACAGATAGTAGATTTATGTCCGTCCGGACGTACAGACAGACGGACAAAAAGTATGAAAGTTGGGTATCTGAGGTTATAGCTTTCTAACAAAAAAGAATTTTTAAGATCCGATGATTAGAACCGATTTTGGAAGGGGGGGTACGTACGGACAGACGGACATCGACCGCATGTCAATACCTACTTTTTCATTTTTTTAATTCTTTCGAATTAAAAAAAGAAAAGTAGGCTAAAAATACAAAATGATATTCAATAATTAATATGTATTTACTCTGCATGTGTTACTTACATTTCCATCCTTTTTGTATAGGTTGGGCACCAACTAGAAGGTTAAAAGATGTTGTGTGGGGTTTAAATTCTCTATTTACTGTAAGTATTTCTTTCATCGTATTCTGCTATTGATCTTCGCTCAAAACTTTTTTCTTTTTACTGAAAAAATTGACTTGTCTTCTTCAGGATCTTTTAAACTTTGAGGATCCATTAAACAACGAAGCTGCCGAACACTACTCTAGGGATAAAGTGAGTTGTCTTTCATTATTTGAACTTTTTTTTTATTGAACAATAAATGTTAATTTTAGCTTCCACACTACGTTTATAACGTAAAAAGTGGAAGGTATTATAATCGTTCAGTCCGTCTGTCCGTCCGTCACCCACTTACATAACCAAAACTACAAATGCTACGGACAAGTGTGATACGTCAAAAAATTCAGCGCACCGAAATCAGAATACATTGAAAATTTTCAGAAAATAATTCAATCAAGTACTTCAATTATTAAAAAAACTGCAAAATTTAATGCTCATTTAAAAAGCATAAGAAGCCATTTTTATTAGAATTAATCACCATTGCCATTTGCAACAATCGCTTGAAAAAACTTCTTTTAGACCATAAATTAAAATAAATTGATTTTTGCGACATCGATCAGTTTGAACTGACGTCGAATATATTTCACTACAAGATTCTTTGTACGTTGATATGAAATGTTTTAATTCTATTTAAAAGCGAGGAATATTACATATTTATTCTTTGAAATATAAATTAATTTTTACAAACGATAAATAATAATTATTGAATTTTCGAAATAAAATAAATGAAACTAGCCAAATTTAGCATGTAAATGTTTAATATAACTGTTGTGTGGAAACAGTTTAAGTGACAGATTCTGTTACAAACCTACTTGTTTATTATCACCATGTGGAAACTGATTCTAAAAAAATGTGATTTTTGAACATTGGTCTGCCTGTCGTTCTGACGTCTGAAAGCATTCTACAGCGGAACTAAAACAGTTATGGACTTCAAATTGGGTACACAGGTTCCCAATACCTGTCGAACGGCATATAGTTTTTGAGAAAATTGTGCATAGACAAACGGTTGCTGCCTTGATATAACTTTTTAGGTTTGAAAGTTATTGAAATTATAAGATAGGGTTTATTATTACCTTTTAATGTTTTGATTTATTGAGTGGCATTTGTAACTTGCATACACACCCTTAGTTTTATTTTAAGATTTCCTCCCTATTTTATTTAAAAGTTTAAAGTATAATTTTTTTTTTAACCTATGCGGTTTTATGCCTCCATAATATAATTATAGCTTTATTTTACACTTTCCTACATTTGTTTTCTTTTAGAAACTTAATTTAAGTTAAGTTTCCGAATAAAATAAATGATATTTAAAAGATGAAAAAATTGATTTTTAAATTGTAACTTTTCCAAGTTTAGGAATGCCAAAAATTATCTTGTAGTAAAACAACACTTTGTTTTAAATATTGATCTATAATTTTAAATTTATTTTCCTTTTGTATTCCAGGAAGGATTCAAAGCCAAAGTTCGAGACTTTGTGCAACGCTACGCAAGAAGATGAGATTTATGCCTTTTAGCTCTTCTGTAAATAATTTGTATTTAAATTTCTCATCCAGAATCATGTTAGTCAGCAAATTCTCATTGTCATCACCACTTCTTCCTGATTTCGGCATAATTAAATTCAATTTGCATCATTTCTTTGGGATTTTTTTAGTATTTCTTTAAATGAATTTTTTTATTAGAAATATGACAACAGCCAATATTGGTCCATTCAGAAAATATCTTAAATTTTGGTACATGGTACAGGAGATGATTCATGAAGTAAACAATGTAGATTATTGGCACAAATCTATAACAATAAAGAAAGTCGTGTTAGTTACACAATTTATAACTCAAGAACGGCTGAACTGATTTGGCTGAGAATTCGTGGGGAGGTAGCTTAGAACCAGGAATAGGCTATAGGATACTTTTTAATCGAACGCAAACGGGTGTAGGAGTGCAAAACGTGAGCCGATTTCCCCATAGGAATAGCATTGTAAGATTAGAATTTATACTTTTTATTTCAATTTAAAGAAATTTCAGCGTGAACGAAAATTAGGGTTTAATTTTCTGGATTGTTATTTGAATATCAGTATTTTATTTTATTTGTTGATTTTAAATCAATTTTTTTTTATGGTGGATCAGATTTCCTCAACTAGATTTTAATTATGTTTCCAAATTTAATTAAATTGATGTTTACAAATGGTAAGAAATGAAGATATGGCGGGATATATTCGGCATGAATTAGGAATTTGTAATTTATAAAACTTTTCCAACCATACAAGAGGATGAAAGTCTGTTTTGTTTTCTGATGTTAAGATGGCGTAATGGCCTATTGAATTTTGGCATTGGCGGCTTACCCTTCATATCAGAATGGGAGGAGATTATAATATCCTGATGGAGTGGACCAGTGGAGAGGGATTATGGTAAATAAGTTCATAAAAAACTATTAGTTATTAGGTACACCGGCACCGGTTATAAAGCTGTAGTTTAAGGAAAATTATAGTTCTGTGAGATCAAGCCACTTTTCAGATGCATTGACCAAACTAACAGTGGGAGGCAGTTGAGCTGATACCGAAAGTGTAGAGGGGCGTGGAGAACAATTATCTATGCTATAAGGCTTTCAATTAAGGAGACTCTATTTGAGAATACTAAATTATTGTGGTTCTTAAGAATATGGTAAGTTTCGTTCAAGTCAAGTTACCCAATGCTAGAAGGTTTAACTAAAATTGAAACTGTTAGTTTGTGTTGTGTGCTATTCTGAAGAAGGTAGGCGTCTTGATATCACAGAAACATGTAAATTTGCACTAATAAACTATTCGCGCCAATAATCTATGTTTACTTCATAAATCTTCTCAATGGTATTTTGTTAATAAATTCTGAACTCATTCATGAATAGTGTCTAAGACTAGAATGGTACTTACCGGTCAACCCTGAAGGTTTGCCAAAGATAATTCTAAAGTTGAACTGTCTAGCACAATTGGCGACTTAGTTTTATATATATTTAAAATATTCTAGGTTATAGCTATATGATATAATGGCTGATTTGTCCATTGGCCGCTTTTTGTGAGCTTGAAAATTGAACTGTAGTTGCTATGTCTATAGAGTTAGATGAAATATGACGCAGAATGTTTACCACATTTGATCATTTTCGTTATTTGGCAACTAACGTGAATTACCAAATTAAGACTGACCGATTTTAGAATTAAAAATATTGTACTCTCTTTACTTTTAAATTTAAGTTTTAAACATTGGAGTGTAGATCAGTATATAAACAAAAAAGTAATATTTAAACATTTTTTTTATTTAACTTTTTTTATCACTGGAAGTTTGTTTTATGGTTGTTCTTTTTTATTATAAACTTAATTTGTGTTTTTAGGCAGTTTGTCTTCTGGCTTGCAAAATTTGTTAGTAATGTGATTCTTGTTAACTAGAAACATCAGATCAGAAACATGATCTGAATTAAAATTATTTTCAAGTTTGACAAGTCAGGGGATCCTTTCTTGAAGTCATCCAACACATATTCTTATGAGCTAAAAATTTTATCTATGGTTTGAGGTGAGGTAAAATGTTCTTAATCTTCAGAATTTGGAATGTCCTTAGAATTGTGCGAGTCAGGTGATTGTTTAATATCTTTATGTGAAGCATATTCTTGATCAGATTTTTGAAATCCAGTATCTTTTGAGCCAGGAACAGTACCTTGATTTTGACCGCTAGTAACATTCAAGTCTCGAACATCTGTAGTATTCTTGGAATCTTTAAAATCTGGTGATTCTTTATGGGAGTCATGTGAAGCATTTTCTTGATCAGATTCATGAACATCAGTTACATTATCTGGATTTTGAGAGCTGGTAAGATCTGAATTGTGGGCATCGTGATTATCTGATGATTCATGAAAATCAGTTATATTCTCTGGATTTTTAGCCTACTTTTCTTTTTTTAATTCGAAAGAATTAAAAAAATGAAAAAGTAGGTATTGACATGCGGTCGATGTCCGTCTGTCTGTCCGTACCCCCCTTCCAAAATCGGTTCTAATCATCGGATCTTAAAAATTCTTTTTTTGTTAGAAAGCTATAACCTCAGATACCCAACTTTCATACTTTTTGTCCGTCTGTCTGTACGTCCGGACGGACATAAATCTACTATCTGTCGGCGAATTCCATTGAATTGCATTGAATTCATATTTTGAGTTCATTTAAATCACTGTAGATTTGAAATGCGGTTGTGTCAACTGTCTGTGTGTCTGCGTATGTTAGTTCTGTTCGTATGTTGTCCTTTCTGTCCGCTCTGTTTAGTTCCGTTTTGTGTTCTGTCTGTAACCCCTTCCAAACAGGTTCTAATCATCAGGATCTAAAAATTCTTTTTTGTTTGTAGAAGCTTTTGACTCAGATACCCAACTTTCATACTTTTTGTCCGTCTGTATGTACTATCCGGACGGACAAAATCTATTTCTGTCGGCGAATTTCCCATTGAATTAGCATTGAAATTCAATTTTGAGTCATTAAATCACTGTAGTATTGAAATGCGTTACGGTCCATTGCTATGTCGGTTCGTCTGCTGTCCGTCTGTCTGTTCGCCTTGTACTGTCCGTTTCTGTCTGTCTGTAACCCCCTTTCCAAGTCGGTTCTATATCAGGATCTTAAAATTCTTTTTTGTTAGAAAGCTATGACTCAGAACCCAACTTTCATATTTTTTGTCCGTCTTCTGTAGCTCGGACGAATTACAAATTACTACATTGTCGGCGAATTTCCCTTGAATTTTAGCATTTGAAATTCATTTGAGTCATTATAAATCACTGTTGCCAAATCAACAATGGCATGAATAACTTTATTTAAACAATTTGTTGCAAAATATTATTTCATGAATCAGTTTGGAATGACGTCATAAAATGTGAACATTTGATTCTTTGTATTCATTAATTATCTACCAAGAAAGCGGCAAGGCATACTTTTGCATGCAATTATGCTTAGTTTAATTTACATTCTTTTTTAATGCAGTTCGGAGTAGTTTCATTACTTATTTTATTAATAAATATTTATTCTTCGAACTACAAATAAATCGAGATTTGAAAATATTTTAATTAATTTGCGAACGAATATTAAGAAAAGTTGATTTTGGCTTTTTAGAAGTTTAAATATAGCTGGGTTGTGTTTCGATTTTTTTTCTAATGTGTATAATCTAGTGTAGAAACGGCTGTTGATGATATTTACTTTAGGAACCTAGTTTTTTTCCATTAGAACTTCAGTAAGTATTTAAGTAACGGAAAGAGGCTATTTAGTTCTTTAATTGCTCTGTTTTATGTTTAATAGAATTCTCAGAATTTTATTATCCTTAAAACCTTCTGATTCATCATGGGAGTTATATGAATCATTTTCTTGATCAGATTCATGAATATTAGTTACATTCTCCGGATTTTGAGAGCTAGAATTTTGCTCGGAATCTTGAGCATCAGTACTGTCCTTTGAACCTACTTGGACCTCTAATTCGTTATTGTGGTCCTTTGAAACATTTTCTTGGTCAGATTCATGACCACCGGAGTCTTGAGAACCCATAACATCCTTTGCTTTTTGAGAAGCAGAAACTTTTTCAGAATCAAGAATGTCCTTGGAATCTTGATCAGACGATTCTTTTGAATCTGAAGAAGTTGCTAACTCCTCTGAACTTTCCGAACCTGATTCATATCCCGATTCTTGCGAAACTGACTCTTCTTCCTCAGAACTTTGCGATAAATCTGAAGAAACTTCTTTTGAATCTTGCAAATCTGGCCCTTGTTCCACAGAATTTTCCGAAGAACCTGAAGTCTCCTCTTTTGAATCTTGCATATTTGAGGCTTGTTCCTCATCAGAATGTGCCGAGGAATCATCTGAAGAAACTTCTTTTGAATCTTGCAAATCTGGCCCTTGTTCTACAGAATTTTTCGAAGAACCTGTAGTCTCCTCTTTTGAATCTTTTATATTTGAGGCTTGTTCTTCATCAGAATGTGCCGAGGAATCATCTGAAGTGTCTTCTTCTGAATCTTCGCGAGGAAGACGATGCTTCTCAATCTGAGCCCTTATCTCTTTCTGCCTGGCCACTTCGACCATCCTTTCCAAGTGTGGCACAGGCATTTCGATCAACGTCACAGATGTCTCTTCAATTCTGTCTGTCCGTTCATCGTCATATAAGGGCCGTCCATTAATATACAGGGACACTACAGTAGGCACGACTGCTTCCCGAATTTCTTTTGCAGACCTAGACTTCCTGGAGCCTTGTAGTTTTCTGTCAGGCTCGATGACAGATTCCGGTTTTCCTGTACCACGATAAACATGACCGTCTGCACCTAATAACGAAACTCTTGTTTTTTGGTTTTCTTCGGTGTCGTTGACTATGGCAGGAGCAAAACTCAACTGCTTGTTCGATTTTGTATGTGCGCCTCCGATGCGTCTGCCTGGGCCTAAGGGTTCTTGTTCGGGTACTTCAGGAAATTTCATGTCCCTTATTTCCTGGAAATTAATTGAACTTTTGAGCTTTGAGACATTGTATCTTAAGATAAAATATGTCATTGGGTTTATTTTAATTTTATGAATACAATTAATTTCTGCCGGACAAGCATACAATGATATATGCATATGTAAATGACGGTATTCAATAGGTCGGCAGGTACTTAAGAGATTAAAATATTTATATGTCTTACGCTGTGTCCTGACTACGACATCAAATGCAACAAAACTTGGCGACCGCCAAGCGATGCAATTGCTTGGCGGCTGACTCTGCCAAGTCGCCAAGTTTTGTTGCATTTGATGTGGTAGTCAGGACACAGCCTTAGAGATACGTGCCTAGCTCTTGGAATGTGATTTGGGTTTTAAGTGAAGAGTGACTTCAATTCCACTTTTGGAGGGGTTTTTTTTTTACATGTGTGGCTTAAGAGGGAATGAGGGCGGTAATCTTCCCTTTGTGTTGATCCAATGGTGAAAAGAATACTAATCCAAATTACTCCTGCTGTATTGAATATTGAATATAAATGTAGCTGGCTTTACAATGGCTCTAAAATTCCACGTTTTGAAATCGGTTCGAGTGTTTTGTTGTAAAATTATTCATTAAAAATTATAAAATATTCGAACCAATTTCAAAAAGTGATATTAGAGCTCTGTAATCGCGACACATCATAAGGAATTAAAGAAAGAGATAACTAAATTATAAAATTAAATATATGAGATAGGAATATCATTTTTAAGAGGCTTTAAGCTATCTATGTGGTATATCTACCTTACCTCATAGAGCTCCTGTTCGCCTACCACTTCGACACCGGTCGGCAAGCGGTCGAGAGGCACTGCCGGTATCTGTCCCCTGAACACGCGACCGTTCAGGCCGATCACGTTCACTCGCCGATCGGTGGTCGGCGGCAACCACACTCTCAGAAAGTTGAGGCCCCGGTGTGCTTCTTGGTAGCGGCGAATACGAGCTTGCTGCCTTTGCTCGAAGGTCATGGTTCCAACTTTAGTCTGAAAGCGTTAAGTAAAGAATATAGTGTATTTGTTCTTAGGGAAAAGTGATATTTGCGTGTTGTTGTCATGTCATGCCTATAGATATCCCATGGAAGATGGTTGCCAAAGCCTCCAAGGAGAGAGGTTCGTGTGTTGTTTAAGAGTATGATAGTTTACTAATTAATGAACGATAATTTTGAAATTGCTTAATGATTCATTTAAGTTTCTAACGATTGGTTTCAAATTGATGTGTGTGCATACGTGGTGATCGGTAATTTAGCAACCCTTAAGGCCGAAATTCAAGTAAAATCGCCGAAGATCGTAGTACATTTATCGGTATCTGACCCCTGGACACGTCACCGTTCAAGCCGATCACGTTCACTCGCCGATCGGTGGTCGGCGGCAACCACACTCTCTGAAAGTTGAGGCCTCGGTGTGATTCCTGGTAGGCGGCGAATGAGAGCTTGCTGCCTTTGCTCGAAGGTCATAATGGGGTATGAAACAGTGAAGTAAAGAGCAGTGTGTTGTGTTCTTGTAAAAGTTATATTTTCGTGTTGTTTTAGGACATGATAACCCAGGTCCGGGTCCGGGCATCGCTAATATAACTGCCGACCTATAAATGGCCCGTGCAGCCAGAAATGTCCGACGAATAATACCCCGTGTGGAGGGAGTGCACGTTAAATATCCTTCAAAGTCCTAACGCTGCATACGATGTCGCCCTTAACGGTTGCGTTGGGTGCCTACTCAGGTGTCGGCTCGTCACTTGACTGTGGTTCTAAAATATGACGCCCGTCGCCAATAGCCCTCGTGTAGCTCTAGTGCGACGATAATTCAAACTAAACTAAACATAGGACATGATAATGGACTCATTAATGAACGAAAAGTTTGAAATTGCGATCGATTGCTTTCAAACTGATGTGTGGTAATATGATACATTTAAACTTTTTTACTAATCTAAAGAAGAGGCCTTCCGACTTTTTGACTAAATCAGTATTATAGAAATCCTCAGCGCCAAAATTCGAGTAACTTTGGGACTCCAGTATGTTCCAACTCCAAAGATAATTTTTTAAGCGAAATTCGAAGAAACCACACTCTCTGAAAGTTGAGGCCACGGTGTGCTTCTGGTAGCGGCGAATACGAGCTTGCTGCCTTTGCTCGAAGTCGAAGCTCATAATGGGGTCTCTCGTGTAGCTCTAGTGTGACGATAATTCAAACTAAACTAAACCATAATGGGGTCTGAAACAGTGAAGTGAAAAGTAGTGTTTTGTTAATTGAAAATTTTATGCCTGCGTGTTGTTTTAGAGTAAATTACTAACTAATGAATGATATGTTTGAAATTACGTAAAGTTCCATTTAAACTTCTAAATATTGGTTTTAAATTAGAGAGGTGATTTGTTATTTGTACACTTCTTTAATTAATACAAAGTAGAGGCCACCCGATTTTTTTTTGGCAAATCAGTATGTAACCAAAAAAGTCCGACGAAATATATACTCTGTGTAGAGGGAATGCACTTTAAATACGCTCCAAAGTCCCGACGCTGCATACGATGTCGCTCCTAAAAGTTGCGTTGAGTGCCGACTCGCATCTTTACTGTGGTTCTAAATTACGACAGCCGTCGCTAATAGCCGTAGTATGTAACTCTAGTACGACGACAATTCAACTCAACTAGCCTAAAGGAGAGAAACCTCCCATTAATATTTTATTAAACAACCCTTGGTGCTGAATTCAACTAAAATCGCCAAAGCTAGTGTTTCAAACGTAATTCGCCAAATTTTACAACCCTTTCATTTCTTTAACCGCCAACAAACCTGAAGCAAGTTTTTTGGTTTCTTCAACCTTGGCTGGTATTTTTATTTGCAGGTACTGCTAGCGTATTATGGCCGGTCTCGATTTTCCTTTTGAAGCCAAGTAGCGAAAACGTACTAAAATTAGTAAACATTCCAGTTCAACTCAATAGATGTTTAGATCAATCTTGTTGCTATAGCAACCCTGTGTTTACTTTTTCACGAACCCCAAAGTCGCCAAATAGCATTCCGACCATAATACGCTAGCTGTTCCCGCATACAATTAAAGGCTGCACTACGCTTTCTTGGCATGATATAAATAATTAGATTCTTCAACTTTCAAATACCGTCAAGAAAGATTATTTCCCCTATGAAATATTAAAAAAAAACGCTATATTAAAGTATAAAATAAAATTACTGGAAGATTGGAATCTAGTTCATGGCGGAATTAAAGCAGTGTAAAACCAGTCTTCACTTCTCCTTTTCTAAAATTCATTTTATAGTTTGACTAAATTTGAAATTTCAGCTTCAGTTGAAGAATTTTTTTAAACTCTGTAAAAAGAATAATCTGATACCACAACTCAGAAATCTTACCTAAAAAATTTCTTCGATTCGAGAAAGTAAAACTTGAATTTATTAATATTATTTTATTTAAACTAAATCTATTGGTTAACCAATCTATTTTCGAAATATGTGGGAATCAGTATAAAAATCTTTTAAGCTGTTATGAATTTTGAACTCAAGTCTTTGAGTGTAAATTCGCTTTAAAATTATATCTAATCAACCTGAGTGTCTTCTGTTGCCAAATTAAATTTTTATGTTCAAGTAATAACATAACTACAGTTATATCATTTATTTTTTTTATTTCAACATCGCATTTTCACGAACATTCATAAATTGGGTTGATTCAGATGACGAATATCCTTTCAGCTGAAATGTTTGCACTTTCTGCGATCGGTACTCCAAATGGTGCTCTGTTTCCATGTGACATGGATTTACTAATCGCGGATCGAGAAAGAATATATTCTCCTTTAGCATCATAAATTGGCGGAGTTGGTATAACCAATGTCATTGATAAATTGAGGGGATCATTTAAGGGTAAGCCTGTATTTTAATTTCTTAAATATAGATGGCGACACCACTGTAACCACGAAAAGATGCGAGTCTTTAGTAAGTATTCGTAAAATATATTGAAGGTCCCTGGGGCCTGGGGGTCCCAGGAGCTTGTCACAAAAGATCGCTTTTAGCCTATGATAATCCATACAATGCTTCAAGGGGTGAAGGGACGCTTTCACCAACTATCCTTGGCTCTCGTCGCCAAACCACTGTTCCAAATTACGAGGCAAGCGCCGATATAGTCCTTGTGTGGCTCTAGTGCTACGTTACTTGAACGAAAACTAAACTAACCCGGTGAAACTAAAATGGGCTTGTTTCAACACTTTGTCAAAGAAAACAAAACAACCAATGAAATCGCAGTATGAAGAGCGTGATATCATAAAAAATATTCCTATTTTAGCTTAGCGCTCGAGCGAAAATTCTCCAATCCAACCAAATCTTCAACGCAAAGCTCAAAATTTAACTGTAATCTGCCGTCTGCTATGGAAGTTGAAGAACGTATCTTGAACCTCACACAACCTGGTTGATCCAACCTAGTATTTGAAGCAATCAGATGCATGGATTACTAACGTTCGTCACAGCGAAGAGACGTCATTTAAAAGCATGCGTCGATTCAATCAACTTTGATGATTAAATATAAATTTGCGCCAAACATGAGGATAAAGTTCTATTTATGACTGCCCGAAAATAGAATCTGCGAGCAACCGTTCATTTCACGCTGGCAACACTACGTCTAACTTTGCGAAGAGGAAATTGAGATATAGTCTGATGGCTACCACAACTTAGCATCCCAAATATTTTGATTGTGGAAGATTCCACATTGAATTAAAGTTTTAAGCCGAAGAAGGCAGGGTTGCCAAGCTCAAGGCGTTTGGCGAGAAGAGAGGATTGTTGGTCGAGTTCGATTGTAAATAATGTATCACACTCTAGAGCTACACATCAGTTATCGGCGATAGAGGATTGTTGTTGATTGCTGGTAGCAGTTAGCGATTATACGTGTATTTCTTTGTTATCTTGACTTGATCATTAATCGATATAAGAGTAAACCCAATGCAAGTTCGATCTACCCTTTAATTGATAATCTGTTTCTAAACCTTAAATAAATATGCGCCCATAAAAGCAATGAATCGCCAAAGTAACTCTTGCCCAAACCCAAAACCTTCCTTACCTTTTTTCGAAGTGGACTCTGTTCCACAATCAAAATATTTGGGATGCCAAGTTGTGGCTGCCAGACTATAACAGTTAAAGATTGAGTTGCACTGAGGGTTGGGAGGGGAGGGGGATGGCGGAATGAAAGGCCGACGTGTGACAACTCTATGGTTGGTGACAGTGCCGGATTTCGGCCTAGGCCTACAAGGCCCGGAGCTAGGGGCCCAGTCAGGAAGGGGACCCTTAAAATGATAAAATCGCTAAAAAAATCGTCTAAAAAAATTGGAAAATCGCCAAACTCAAAAACCTATCGCCCGTATAATTAAATTACTTAAGATCTAACATAGGAGAGAACAGGCTCAACTCACTCTCAGTAATTTACATAGAGTCAGAAATAATGCAGTCAATTCACTATGATGACGCCATTCGTTCTTTTGCACAGAAGAAAGTTCGCCATGTGATTTTATAGAATAACTGTAGCAACATACTGTATTATTCGGATGTTTATTAAAGTCGCTTAAAAATTATCTGTACTAGTGTATTTAATTTGCTAAATTTCCGAAATAGCTTCGAGATGGTGGGGGGCCCCAAATGTCAAGTGCCTAAGGGCCCTGGGTCTTTAAATCCGGCACTGGTTGGTGACGCTTCGGTAAATAAGATAGGAGTATAAGGATTTTTAGTATGTGTGACAGTTCCTGTTGCAAATCTAACTTATTCTTATCTAGCATTAGAACCCAATAAAGCACAGCGACCATATTCGTCTTTAGGTTATTTAGTAACGTTAAAAAACTAATTTATTCGAAGAAATAAACAATTACTTTTTTAATTTTTCTGCAGAAGGAATGTTCAAATATGTATAATAAAAATGCAGGTGTTACATTTGTAATGTAGTAGCGTGATCAGGAGATTACTAATACCAAACACTACAATCCACCAACGATGACAAGTCGATTAACGAGTCGATGTACCAAGCATTAACGTTTCATTTTTATTAGAAAACATTTAGATTTAAAACCATTTAAACAGGTTCCTTCTTAATCAACCTCACGTCCATTTCGGACAAGCTCTCTATTCGTCCATAATATCCAGTTCCAAAAATAGTTCTGTTGTCGTTCCGTTTCGGCGGGGAACTTCTGGAGGGGCCGCTAGAGAGGCACGGATCAGGTACGTTACACATTGCAGTAAACATAACATAACAATTTGCATCCAAAAGGGAAGAGTGTAGGCTATGTAGCCCTTTCATTGCATACGTTACTTTGCAAGTGTAGCTGCCTCAGTAACCCACAGTCTACCAAAATGATCCTCAAGGTGGAGATGAGTTACCTCGGCTTATATACTACTATTTTCGATGTTATTCAGAATACTGGTAGGAACGCACAGTTAAATCTGCGTCCTCTAGCGAGTAGATGATTGATTGAGGTTGCGTGCGTGTGGTAACCGCCGCACACAAGCATTGTAATGTATTTTTATATAAATATGGTTACAAAGAACTCATCATAAGCAGTTGTTATACAGTACTATTGTACAACAACTGGCCAATTACAAACTTTAAAATGCCTTTGAAAGAAATTTATACCATCAACAAACGAATCAGTCTCAAACTTCAAAATGTCAGGGGTGTAATTTTTTTTTTTAATTTGTGTGTAGAGCAAGAAAATAATATTAAGAAAATTAATAAACATTAAAGACCTGATTTTTTAACCATATAAAGTAACAAGAATACGACATAGCAATATTCTTATAATAAAATTACCTCATAATGTTAAGATTAAGTTAGAGGCACTGCACTAACCATATAAAGTAACAAGAATACGACATAGCAATATTCTTATAATAAAATTACCTCATAATGTTAAGATTAAGTTAGAGGCACTGCACTAACCATATAAACTAACAAGAATACGACATAGCAATATTCTTATAATAAAATTACCTCATAATGTTAAGATTAAGTTAGAGGCACTGCACTAAACATATAAAGTAACAAGAATACGACATAGCAATATTCTTATAATAAAATTACCTCATAATGTTAAGATTAAGTTAGAGGCACTGCACTAACCATATAAACTAACAAGAATACGACATAGCAATATTCTTATAATAAAATTACCTCATAATGTTAAGATTAAGTTAGAGGCACTGCACTAAACATATAAAGTAACAAGAATACGACATAGCAATATTCTTATAATAAAATTACCTCATAATGTTAAGATTAAGTTAGAGGCACTGCACTAACCATATAAACTAACAAGAATACGACATAGCAATATTCTTATAATAAAATTACCTCATAATGTTAAGATTAAGTTAGAGGCACTGCACTAACCATATAAACTAACAAGAATACGACATAGCAATATTCTTATAATAAAATTACCTCATAATGTTAAGATTAAGTTAGAGGCACTGCACTAAACATATAAACCAGTGTTCCCAACCTTTTCTGGACCATCGCCTCGTATTTTAGTTGATTAACATCCATCGCCCCCTTTTAATTTTCATGTTATGTCTAATCATAATTTCAGTTAAAGTGAAACTATAAAACAGTTTATAACACTTACTACCGTTTATAAAAACAACCAAAGAAGACCAAAACAACCATAACACATATTTTAACATTTTTAAAGAAAAAGTGAAATAATTAACTAGATATTTTTACTGGTTTCTAAAGGCAAAATTTAAGAGAGTTTAAAGTAAAAATTGTCTGATTTGATTATGGTTGGAGAAAGGTGTTACTGTACAAAGGTACAACATTATTTCAAATTTCCCCCTTTGAATACTCATATACTCATCGCCCCTCAAGTATTTTTTGCCCCCATGATAACACAAATCGCCCACTTGGGGGCGATCGCCCCCAGGTTGGGAACCGCTGATATAAAGTAACAAGAATACGACATAGCAATATTCTTATAATAAAATTACCTCATAATGTTAAGATTAAGTTAGAGGCACTGCACTAACTTTGACCCCTCATCGCCACTTTTGGGAACCGCCCCTTACGATATAAGGGTTATTTTATTAGCTAAGTGTATTATAATCGAGAATTTACTTTACTTCGAGAATTTACCAAACAACCGGGGGTAATAGATTTAAATACATTGTACGAATTACGATCATCGCACAAGTTCTCATATTTACAAAAACAAGTAAAAAAGCAAAAAAAAAATCAAAAGTCTTCAATGCAATTAATTAAGGAATGGTTTAGATAGTAATTTAAGTTTATGATGTAACATTCAGAAATTTTAATTCTTTGGTAAATGTGTTCTTAAACATTATAGCTATAAAAGTATCAATAGTTAACAATAATCAAGCGAAACAATATTAAGATGTAGGGCAATTCCATATGTGACGGAATGACATTTTGAATTGTAGAATTGAAGTAAAACAGTTACCACGAAGCTATTTTCAAAGGAAAATCGTTTTTTTTCAGTTTATGTATTACTTTTAATGATTAAAAGATTATAAAAAAAGTTGAAATTTTTTAAAAAGAATTTTTGTATTATTTCATTTTTGACTAACTTCTTTTTGTGTGACGGAATGACATTTTTTCAACCACGACCGCATCCTGGTACTTAAAAATGGATATTTCTGTGAATTAACAATACATTGAGTTTTTAAACTAATGCATATCTTAAATATGATATATAAGCTATGTAAAATCATAATTTAGAGCAACCTACCTGTAACATGGTTTAAGTTATTAACTGTCATTTGACGTGACGGAATGACTAAAAGTATCATAAACATATATTAAATTAAAAGTGTATAAAGTATTAAATTTAATATTTTTTTATTATCTAGAATACTCATAAGATATCACATATTACATTATATACATTTATTCACAGGTGAAAGGTTTTTGAAACACGTATCAAGGTCGATTTCCAACTAGTTGAAATGCGGCTGACTTTGCAGAGAAAACAAATATTTTTTGGCTACTAGGCATTGATCTTCTTTTTCGGGAAATGTGAATACGTGTCCTTTATCTTCCCTGCTTTCTTAAACCATAATTTGAAAACTTAAAATGCATTTTTAAACTTAATTTGTAAAAATTAATTTTATCAAAGTTGACATTTTTATGGAATTGCCCTGTATTGATAGTCTTTTAATGTTAAATTTAAAATATAAAATATTAAATTTAAAATATTGTATTTAAGTTATTAAATACTAATTATTAATAAAAAATCGTATAAGAAGTTGAAAAAAATGTTCCTTTATTAAAAATCATTTTTAAAAATACACAGGTGACAAAAACTTGTAAATTATGTTTTCGATTTGACTGGACTTGTGACAATTGTTGATATCCACTGCTTTTCAAACACATATGACTTCAATTTCCAGACAATAGCTGAAAATATTATAAAAATGGCCATATACTGGACTAGAGCCCATTTTATAAGCTGCCAGAAACCTGTTCTGTATCTATCATTGCATTAAGGAAAAAAATTATAATATTGTAAAAACACAATTTTTTTTTATACTGTATTGCCCTGTGCTTACTATAATAGTTTTTTTCAAATATAATTTAAAATTAAAAAATATATATATCGAATGAAACTTATAAAAATGTTCTAAAATTGAGTGCTGGGTGATACAGAGAGTTTTGCAACGAAGAAAAAATATTACCAAAATAAAAAGCACATCTAAGGATAAAAATCTTTAAAAATAATAATAATAATAAAAGGGAATTTAGATACAGTTGCTTTAACATTTAGATAGCTAGCAAAATATACCCCTTACAACATTTTGAAATCAATGCTAAGGATTTAAAAGTTAAATACAGATGATGCCAGTAATAAACACATTAGAAATTGAAGAGAAAGGTTAACTACATATACACTGCTCAAAAGAATTAGGGGAATACGTGATTTAAACCCTTTCACCCCCAATGATTCCATTTCGAACCATCAGCTTCTATTTTTTTTCTCACCAAGTTAAGCTCTCACTTATGTATCGTTAGAAGGAAGAATCATATCTTTTGAAGAATTAAATAATGTTTGTTTTAATTAAATGAAAATATGAAAAACATGGTAAAATAAAATTCACTCCCAAAAAATTTTATGAAATAAATTGACCCTAAATTCTTCACGCTTGCATTCTTCGATGTTTAAAAATTGATTTTAACTTTTTTTAACAAATAAAGTTTTGCAAAAATTATTGTTAAAATTTATTCAAAAGTTATGATTCCAATTTGTTTCCCCTTAAATTTTAATTAAAAATTTATGAATTTTTTCCCTGACTTTTACCATTTCATTCTGGATGCTTAATGAATCTATTTTACAAATTTTTGATTTTTAGAATAAAAAATAAAACGTTGGAACTGAAAGGGTTAACAAAAGTACGCAAAGTGTCCCCTAATCGTTTTGAGCAGTGTAGATAGAATATTAATTTTGATACTTTGAATAAAAATGTTGCTGCATAAGTTTTAAATAATTTAAATATTGATTTAAGATTGAGATGTTTCTTGTCAAAAAAAGTTTTATTTTGTAAATCCACACGTAAAAACACTCAATAGAAACCAAATATTTATGTTTGCAATGACCATAGATTGATTTGAAGAAGATATAGTCCGCCTGCCACAACTTGGCATCTCAAATATTTTGATTGTGGAAGCGTCCACTTTGTAAAAAGGTAGAGAACCTAAAGGAGGCAGGGTTGCCAATCCCATAGTGTATGGCGAGCCGTGCGGATTGTTGGGTTAGTTTGGTTGGAAATAATGTGGCACACTAAAACTACACATAGGTTATTAGTGAAAAGAGGATTATAGTTAATTGCTGAAGGTCGTCATCAATTGACCGTGCATTTCCTTTCTATCTTGACTTGATCGTCAATAGATTTGCATCTGTAGCATGTATTATTTACCATATTCAGTATCACTTCGAGGATGCTATAAGTTAAAAAAAATAGCTATGCAATGATAGTGGACCCATACAAGTTCGACCTGCCCTTCAATTGAGAAACTGTTTCTAAACTTTAAAGAAATATGCACCTGTAAAAGCAAATGAATCGCCAAATATAGTAACTCTGGTTGAAACCAAAATCTTCATAGATGCTAAGATGTGGTGGGAGGACTATATATCTTATTTAATTTGAAACATGTCAATTCATCAAAATAAACCTATTTGTGCACCAAGGATGTATGTTATGTTTTTCCAACGATCATCTCATTTTATCATGGCTCTAAGTCGTATTTGTATACATATTTTCTGAATAACCGATTTTAAACTCATACAGTGTGGTAGCCAGGATTGTATGTAGAGGAGAGAGTTAGGGAAGTTTGAAGTTGCTGATTTGGTTTAGTGAAAATTTAATTATGATTAAGTAATGACATAGCCCAGGGCGCTCTGACTCTCCCCTATGCTGCACCACTGAACTTAGAGATAATAAGAAAAGTAGGAGTTAATGAGTTTAAAAATACACACTTAGGGAGACACAGTTTTGTTTCACTCCTTGAAATTAAAAAAGGCGACAAACACAGCATTGATATTCTATATTAACCATTTACATGCTAAATTTGGCTAGTTTCATTAATTTTATTACATAAAAATTCTAAAATTATTACTTATTGTTTGCAAAAAATAATTTATATTTCAATGAATAAATATGTCATATTCCTCGCTTTTAAATAGAATGAAAACATTTCATATCAACATACAAAGAATCTCGTAGTGAAATATATTTGACGTCATTTCAAACGGATCGATGTCGCAAAAATAAATTTATTTCAATTTATTGTCTAAAAGAATTAAAAATTCTCGAGCGATTGTAGCGAATGGCCATGGTGATTTAATTCTAATAAAAATGGCTTCCTATGCTTTTTAAATGAGCATTAAATTTTGCAGTTTTTAAATAGTTAAAGTACTTCGAATTCGAATTATTTTCTGAAATTTTCAATGTATTCTAATTTCGATGCGCTGAATTTTTTAACGTATCACACTTGTCTGTAGCATTTGTAGTTTGGGCTATGAAAGTGGATGATGGACAGACAGACGGACTGAACGATTATAATACCTTCCATTTTTTACGCTATAAACATAGTGTGGAAGCTAAAATATAGAGAAAAAGATATCAGGCTATCTTAAATACAAGCATTATGAAATGCAATAAATTAGTCCTGTACTTGAGGGAATTTCAAATCAAATTAATAGACCTCACTTATTTAAATTGATTTTACTCTTAACCTATAATATATATTATAAAAAGGATACAAAATTGTGACTTCTGGATATAGAACGACTAGATTGATTTTAAAAGATTCATTCGCAGCACGCCCAGCTTCCCAAACTGGATATACATTTTGAAAGGAAGTTGTAACTGAAACAACAACATTTTATTTTTATAAAGAAGTGAATATTATATTCACCAACAGTTCCTTAGAACAGTTCCAAGGAAATACAGAAAAGTTGAAATGATGATGCATCTATAACAAATTCAAAATTGGTTTTTATTTCAGATATATAAGTTTTATTGTAATTATGCAATTATTTTTCAATTTTTTTTGGATTTTATGCTTTAAGTGGTTACCTAGCGTCCATTGCTAGTCCATTTTTAGAATAAAATAATAGAAAATACACAATAAATTAATTACAAAATTTTTTTAATGTACATTGTACAGTAAAATTTCTTATAACGAATATCATTACAACGAAATGTCCAATATAACAAAATAATTCATAGTTCATAGGTAATAATGTGTATTTTTATTGAATTTTGTATTACTTTAAATTTAACTAAATTAATCAATTTTCCCGTCTTAGAACATTTCACCGTAATGAAGAAATTTTTCGATCTCTTGGATTTCGTTGTAACAAATATTTACTGTATTCCAATACTTACCATTCCTTCTTGAATAACTTAACAGGATGTTTTCTAATCTGGTTGGTGGGAGTTCTGTGCTAGACACTTCTATCACAGGATTCTATGGAAATTATAAATACATTTTATCTATGCTAATCATAATACAAATAAATTATTTTTTAAAAACAGGTTTACAAACAAAATTACAAATAAGATTTGAAAACAGGTTTTAATTTATCCTCTTTTGTGAACACAAAGGACAATTTCCCAATGACCTTAAAATAAGTAGTCCATTTATGATGAAAGCATGCTTCTTGAAATGAGAAATCACTCAAATTAAAGCTGTTTTTCTAACAATTGCTGTCTACAATGTTTACCAGAATATTCAAATAGCATTAGTTTTGAAAGAACTATCATCAGTGACTGAACTATCAGCAAAACCTGATCTAGGAAAATATGACTATGGGCACTATGAATTATAGGGCCCCTTTACGGAAAATAATATAAATGGTTGCTTGTAATGATGGTACTAGTTAGCCGATGTATCACATTTTAGCTTCTACACTAGGTTATAACGTAAAAAGTGGAAGGTATTATAATCGTTCAGTCCGTCGCCCACTTTCATAGCCCAAACTACAAATGCTACGGACAAGTGTGATACGTCAAAAAATTCAGTGCATCGAAATTAGAAGACATTGAAAATTTCAGAAAAGAATTCGAATTACTTCAATTATTTAAAAAACTGCAACATTTAATGCTCATTTAAAAAGCATAGGCAGTCATTTTTATTAGAATTTAATAACCATTGCCATTCGCAACAATCGCTTGAGAAACTTTAATTCTTTTAGACAATAAATGAATTTATTTTTGCGACATCGATCAGTTTGAAATGACGTCAAATATATTTCACTACGAGATTCTTTGTGCGTTGATATGAAATGTTTTAATTCTATTTAAGAGCGAGAAATATTACATATTTATTCTTTGAAACATAAATTAATTTTTGCAAACGATAAGTAATAATTATTGAATTTTCGAAATAAGATAAATGAAACTAGCCAAATTTAGCATGTAAATGTTTAATATAGAATATCAAGGCTGTGTTTGGCGCCTTCCTACCTGTTAAACACAACTGTTGAGTGGAAGCGGGTTAAGTGACAGATTCTGCTACAAACCCACTTGTTTAATACAATGTTATCACCTACCTTATAACATTAATCAAACCAATCACATTAGTTTCTGATTTAAAGTCAGTCTATTCACTCAATTTCTGAGTCAATCAAGCTAAATACAAAGTGGGGATTCAGAAATTTTTAAAATTTACTAAAAAGTTGTCTGTCTACAAGATTTAGAATATAACAGAAACTAAAATTAGGAAGCCCTTACAATTAAGGGACCCCCTAAAATTAGCTTAGAATCTGACCTTATGGTAGATCAGACCCTGGACATATGTGTGTGTTCTTTCTCACCATTTACACAGGGGTTTGAGCCGCGGTAGCTCAGTCGTGTGAAGCGTCGTGCTTGCATCGGAAGGGTTGTGGGTTCTGTCCTCGGCGGTGCTCGCAATTTGTGATGGTTGCAGGGTCGGCGCTTGATTCGACTAAAGACCGCCGTGTTGCTAATGGTGGCTGGGGCACGTTAAATATGTCGTGGTCACAAAGTCCTCCATGTTCCCATACCAAATTAATACCTCTGGGGGTACCAGATCAGGGGGTTATCGGCCTTTGATCTGGATCAAAATTCCGATATGTGAGTGAGAATGGATGTGTGAAAGGGACCTTCCTGTAAAACGGATGTGTCATGCTGCGAGCAAAAGTCGGACTTCCTCCCTTGTGGCGCTCAATAAAAACGGAAGCCGCCCCACTTCGCCTTAAAATCGGGTAGTTCTCTACTCCGGGCTCGGTTACCGAGTGGCATTAGAAACAACAACACAGGGGTTTTTTTCTGGTCATTTAACCATAATAAGAAAAATATGGAATGGTTGAATTTCAAGTCAATTTTTTCAGTATTTCAAATGAAAAAAAATATGGTTCCCTTTGAAATATGTCAATAAACAATCTGAATGATAAGAATACAAGAAGTATCAGCCAACAAACAATAAACTACCAACAAAGTGAATGTTTACTTGTTTTATACATTGCAAACTCTTAAGTCGTGTAAGCTTACATTGAACCTTGTGTCTTGTCCAGTGTGACTCAATGGCTCTCGTTGATGTAAGGATAGTTCTCCAAAAGCACTAAACGCAGATCCCGGCAGTGAAGTGCTGTAGTGGATATAAATGGCACTTTCCATGTGAAGATTTGAATAGAGCTGGAAAAAATCAGGAATTAATGAACCTTAAAACATTAACTAGAGCTGTGATCATTTAATATGTTAGATAAAGAACTTTACTTTACAATCAACCTTGTTATTTTAAATATATACATAAAAGCAACAATAACTGATTTAGTATATTACTGATTATGATTAAAAACTACTTTTATTTTCAACTGAATCAAATGCCGAATTTTTAGTTACTAATTTTCTGAACTTGTTTGCAAAACTTTGGTTTTGAAAAATAAGTTTCCTTTTGTCAATTTGATTCCGGTTATTTTAAAAAAGTTATTTTTACTAAAAAGCAATTTTTGTGTGAAGAAAATCAATTTCACACACTAGTTAATGCTTTTCCATTGCCGTTTACAAACTATGGGTTCTAAACTTCATACAAATGATTCAGTGTTTGAGTAATAGATCATTTTCGCCAAACCCAATATTATCTCCAAACACAATATACATCTATAATTTATAATATATATAATAATTAATAAAAAATAAATTATTATAGAAAACACCGATAAAAAACGTAACTAAAAACAAAAAATCATAAAATAATTATATAAAAAAATAGAAATAAAAATTATATTAATTAATATAATTTATAATGCAATAATATAATATAAATATGTTTTTTTAATTTTTCATTGAAAAACTAGCATCAAACCAAAAAACAGTGTCAAAGGATTTGGCAGGCGTTGGCAGGTCGACGGGATAATACACAAGTACCAAAAATTTTGAAATTAAAAGCACAGATAAGGTACTGTAATACACATGTTTTACTGTAATAAATTTCCCTGATTTTGAAAGCCATTCTGAAATATTCAGATGGTACAGTAACCCCTTGCTATATCGCACCTCATTACATCGCACATTCGGATATATCACGCCTTGTATCATGTCTTCCAATTTTTCCCCTGGGTTTTTTTTTCAATGTGTCTTTCCTTAAAATAAATAATAAACTTCTGTTTTTTTTATATTTGCCGGAAAACAGGTTTTACGAGAAAAATCAAAACAGCCAACTTTAGATGGATTTTTTAATAGAAAATGAGTGAAATGTGTCTAGTATGCCTGTGCAATAATGTGTATAGTAATTAATAATAATATGTCCTTCCTAAATTTTTGTTTCTTTTTTTAGAGTACATAGTTATATTATTTAAAATGATTTAGTTTTATCTTTCAAATACAAACTGTGCTTTAGTTTAAAAACTATTTTGATACCATAAATACATCAAAAGTATAATATTTATCAAGTCGCTCGTTATATCGCGCATTCGGTTATATCGCGGTTTTATGCTTGTCTCCCAGGAAGCACGAAATAATGAGGGGTTGCTGTAATTCCACAAAAATGGATAAATAAAAAATTTACATACATAGAGCTTGTAGTCAAATATAAGAATAAGCTTCACAGACACAACATCCTGCTTTGTAAGAGGAACTTCTATAGTCATCTGAAGTTCATCTCTCTTGCCATCCATATTAAAGTCTTCTTCTCTGTGCTGAAATATTAAAGGGTATTTGATCATGCTTTACATTATGTTCCGTAAGTGCTTACTTTAGTACCTTAAGTACTAAAATGATTGAATTGAGTCAATATATTGGACAGATCAACTTTGGCATGAGGCATTTGGACAGATCAACATTGTTAATGTCTTTTTTTAATTTTCCAAATAAAATATTTTATGTGGTATAAGCTATGACAATATACAGTCCCTGGACAAATTATTAGACACACTGTATTTTTTTTAGTAATGATGAAAACATACCAAAAAATGCCATATCATTAAAGAAGATGTCGATATATGTATTAAGTATAGCAGATAGTATTTTCTATTCAATAGCTTAAGTTTAGGAACACAAATGTCCTTCTAAAGGTATTTTTTTCATCATTGATTGATACTTGAAATCTTGCAGTGCGTCTAATAATTTGTCCAGGAACTGTACTTCTATAGTCAAAGTTGCTCTGTAAAACACAAGAACTCGGTTTACTCAATGTTTATGGAGCCAAAAATACTTATTAATAAACATTTAGATATTCAATTTGCTCACACTAGATATTCAATAGAGAGCAGAATGTATTCAAGTAACTGTCCATTCTAAAAATTAAATGGGTGTATAATTGTAATTGTGACAATGCAATTTCTATTTCAACTCACAAATATTTAAAACCTTATCATAGTCGAATGATTTTAAAGCAAAATTTACAACTAAAAATAAATACTAAAATTATTAATGTAACATTTAAATTTGCAAAACAAAATTATTTTTAGCAATATAAAACATTCATGTCTGACTGGAAGCAAAAAACAGTTCACAAAAGATTAAAAAAAAAAGTTTTTAATATAATAGTTTTTTTTTAATTATTTAGTTCAGCAATGATATAATGACTGGCCTGTTCATTGGCGAATTTTGGTGAGCTTGAAAATTTAATGTGGGGTTTCTATACCAATCCAACTGTATGAAATATATAGTGGATTATTTACAGCATTTGGGCTTTTCATTGCTGGGCAACGTAGCACAAATCACCAAAACAAGACCAACCATTTTATCATAGCTGTTACTTTTATTTTCCAGGTATACTCAGCACATTCCAGATTTTTTAACACAACAAAAAATAATATTATTTAATTTTAAAGAATAATTTTTAAAATGTGAAACATCACTTCCACAGACAATTACTTATATATAATAATATATATATATATATATATATATATATAATATATATATATATATATATATATATATATATATATATATATATATATATATATATAAATATATAAATATATAAATATATAAATATATAATATATATAATATATATATATATATATATATATATATATATATATATATATATATATATATATATATATATATATATATATATATATATATATATATATATATATATAATATATATATATATATATATATATATATATAAAAAGATTAACGAATTTTACAAACTTCTATTGATGGCACTATCTGCTGAGAATGAGGGTTAATTAATTGGTTTAAACTTTTGTAAGTGCTCCAAAATATGAGTTCTTGGGGTGATTTTGTTTCCAGAACAAGCAGCATTTTGTGTTTAAAGGACACATCGGGTTGCTCTCTGTAAACATCAACTTTTTTCCAAAAACCTGCAATTGAAGATTCAGGTAATAAAAAGACAATGAAAATTGTTATTGGAACTGGTATGAAGTAATGGCCGGTCTTGAGTTGGCGATTTGTGTTATGTTGCTAATCAATGAAGATGTTGAAATGTGGTAAACAGTCCACTTCATATTTCATACAACTGACAACTCGATAGGTACAGCAACCCTACGTTAAGATTTCAAGTTTTCCAAAATTCGCCAATAAACAGACTGGCCATCACATCATAGCTATACTAGTTTTAAAATTGGACTTTAATTTTCATGTTTTGGGTAGAGATTTACTGTACGGTCCCCCTTGGCGAACTTTCCAAAATCGCGCCAAAAGTCCGTCTTTTGGCGACTTTTTTTTTAAAAAACCACTATTCAAAGAAAAGATCGTATAGGAATATTTCTTATGAAAACTCAACCAATGGTCCGGTAGGGTTGCCGGAAAACGTCATCGGTGCGAAGTCATAGAATTCGAATCTTCAGTTGAAGTCAGACAGGTTGCCAGAAAAAATTATTTATCGCCAAATCAGAAAAATCGCGCCAAGGGGGACCGTACAGTAAATCTGATCCCATGTTTTGTAATATATATTTCTTCTTTATTTTCCACCAACCTGTTATATTATTGGGCAAATTTACTCTAAATGCAATTTTAACTAATTTTCATAATAATTGAAAGAATATTCCATTATTAAGGACCAAAAGTGCATTATTCAAGACTTAGCTATTAACCAAACTGCAACTTCAAATATTTGCCTTCTTTATTGCTAAAAAATTCTTATGAGAGCGTTGCTAAACTAATAACTTACCTTGGGTATAATAAGAAATTAGAAACGGACAAATCAAACTCAGCAAACTTGTTATTAAACAAAAGCATGTTGATTTTGAGCATAGGCTACTTTTGTATTTTATCGCAAGCGGTTGCGAGAACACTTCGTATACAGCCATTCCAAGTTGTCAAACAGCTACGTCTCTTCATCGGGTTATAAATAAATCGTTAAAATGTCAACATTTATTTATTAAAAATGTAAAATAAACCAATCCAATTTATTGTAAAGTGTATTTTAAAAGTCTGTAAACAAAGGCAGGCATCTTTTTTCTAAAAGTAAACATTACAGTTGCTTAGCAACCATTGAGTTGAGTAGTTCGTATACTGCAAATAAAGATAAATTTTATTGATTTGCAAAAACAAAATGTATATTTTAATCAAATAGCTCTATAAAATATTGGAAGTAATTTAAATAATATATAACATACATACTTTTTAAAAAGACATATTAATGATATCCTTGATCAACCAAACCAGCAAGCAGAAATTATTAAAACGTCACGCTTCGTTGAGAAACATCATGGTCTGTTTATTTTGATCTGGTTTTGATTTTTGAGGCGTTCTTAGCTGTCAAAAAATAAATTCTACGAAATTTGCTTAGGTATGATTTCGCTTAAGAAACTTTTATAGAATAGTAAAATAAGTAGCCCTATGAAAATTGTTTTTTTTTATGATTTTTTTTTAAAGTTCCCCAATTTTTAATGTAACTTTTCAGATCAATGATTTATACACAAAAAATTATTTTACCGCCAAGATATTTTGCTTATATGCTAATTTATCGTTTTATTAATTAACATATAGGTACATAGCGTAATAGGCACGGAATTTAAATAAACTAAGTCTCACTACTAATGGCCTATCTTACAAGTAAGGCAAACCTTCCACAAATTTCGAGGGCGGAAATAATATGAGTATAATTTTTAATTGATAATTATTATTTAAATTAAAATTGTTTGATACCCTTATATCTTGCTCAGCAAATAAGCAACATTCCTCTCATTGTAAAAGGTTTTACCTTTATAAACTTTTACTGCATTAAATAACTATTTAACTACAGTAGACATCCTCTTAACCAGCTTAAACAAGACCAGCTTAAACTGGTTGAGCGAATATCCAGTTAAACCAGAGAGGTGAAATACTTTAAGGTTTGGATGTACATGTGATTGCAAATTTTTACATTGATGATATTTACCTTATAAATAAATACATAATAGTAATAATAAATCATTTCATTCAATGTATTAAAGCATTATAAGTTACATACCATTAAAAATATATCTATTTTCACACCTAATTGGTCTATTGAACTGAACAAGCCATTACAATCTGGATCGATTCGACACTTAACGACTTACTCTGAAAGAGACTGCATGCTAAAAAGTTCCGCGAGAATGGGTAATGGGAAAAGGTGAAAGGATCATGGAAAGATATTTGTTGAGCTAATCATTTTCTATAGAAACAGCCTTATTGGAGCCATTGAGATGGTAAAGATTTTAACAAGTATTATTAAAGATATGTAAAAGAGGTAATTTAAATTATGAAGTTTAATAGGGGTTGAAAATAGGGTTTTTGAGGGGTTTAAGCCATATATACATATTTATTAAAGCCTAGAAAATTGGCTATGTGCCGCTTAGTTCCATAATTTTTTTTTTATCAGAATTAGTAGAAGTCAAAAACAAGGTAAAAAATTCAAACAGTTAAAGCAGTTTAGTTTGAATCATCGTCGCACTAGAGCTACACGAGGGCTATTGGCGATGGGTGTCGTATTTTCGAACCACAGTCAAGTGACGAGCCGAGACCCGAGTAGGCACCCAACGCAACTGTTAAGGGCGACTTCGTACGCAGCGTTAGGACTTAGAAGGATATTTAACGTGCACTCCCTCCACACGGGGTAATATTCGTCGGACATTTCGGCTGCACGGGCCGTTTATAGGTCGGCAGTTATTATGGCGATGCCCGGACCCGAACCTGGGACCTTCCGCATGCTAGGCGAATGCCTAACCGACTGGGCTCCCCAGCCCCTTTAGTAGAAGTCAAAAACAAGGTAAAAAATTCAGACAGTTAAAGCAGAGATTCGATTAAACATAGTCCGGTTCAGAGGGAGCCTACTGTACTACCCGAATTTTAAAACTTTTGCATTCAGTTTTTATAAAGTCCTTATTTTCCAAACACATTTTAGCACAAAACTATTTTCTTGTGTTCTAGGTAAATGAAGTTCTAGCCCTACATAACTATCTCAATGGGCGGCCTATCTCGCATTCTGACGTTCTTTTTCGGACTGGCTTGGGAATCACGAGTTCGCTTACCTGCTTTACTCACCGTCTGGTTCATGGTACTAGACGTTCGCATGCAGTTGGAGATCAATGTTAACCTTGGGCCATAACACACCAGGACCGGTAATTTGGAACCAGCAAATCACAGGTTCTGTGTTCAGCTTTCTGCTGAATACAGATGGATCTCTTTGTGACCATGTTTTTTTTTTAAATGTGAATTAATTTTATACAAGGAATGCGGTTGTTTTTCTACTGTGTATGTAAAGATGAATAAATTATTTTAAATTAATTTTTGCAATCATGATTTTTGAACACGTCTTTCTTATTACATATCTTTCATACAATATATTTATTCTGGGGGCAAAGAAAACTGTCTAAAATACTTTTAAATAGCTGAAAAACTTTTATTTTTAAAACTAGCAAATTTATACCCGTTCTTCGCACGGAATAAAAAAATATCAAATAGATTCCAAATATGTGTACCATATAACCTGTTATAGGATCATAAACTTATTATGGTTTCCGCTCGTTATAAATTATAAAATCCCGTTTCATTGCCTTAAAATTCTAAAATGAAAAATACGCTATAAAATGCACTCATAAATGTCATCACAATTCCCTCATAAATACATAAAACCTTTTAGCTCATCTGGCGCGTTTTGGGAGATAATTTGGCGAGAAAATAGATATAGCTACCCACACCCATTATACAGCTCTAACACATTGACCTTCGAACAACCGACCAGCTTATAAATTATTTATAAAAGAAATTGCCTATTTGACGAATTTTAGTTAATAATTTGGCGAACTTGGCAACGTATTTGGCGAAAAAATAAAGACAAACAACACTAATAGCTCTAGTGTGATGGCCTCATGGTTCAGTAATAGCTTAACTATACATTTATTGCTTAAATATGCATACATGCAGTCAACAGAAAAATCCCCCCCCCCCCCCCAATGAAAAAATCATCAAATAAACCTACAATAAAATCCGGGAATGAAGACTGCCGGAATTACGTCCCTTGAAACATGTCAATTATTTTTCAAATAATGAATTTAGTTTCTGAAAGTAATGGCAAAAGAATAAAATAAACATTTTGAATTTTAAATGTTTTCGTTAAAAGTTTTATTTATTTTTTTCAGCCGATGGCATCAGGAAAGAGAAAAAATGATCGGATTTGAGCGAAAGTGGTGTATTTTTTTCAGAAAATTCGAATTTTCTCTAAAAATGGAACAAATATGAACAATCTAAGCCTCAGGTGCACACGTTGGTATTAAAGGGAATCTATCTTAAAAATTTCGAATTTCTGAGGGCAGTATAAGTAGGTCTTTTACGATCCGAAAACAGACACACACACAGACAGACTCTTTCTTTTATTATTATAGATTGGCTACGTTTCAATTGTATTTCTCCTACAATATAAAAAAAAAAGTTGACAATATAGTAAGAAGTATTTAAAAGCCATTGATCGTTTTTTTAAAATACTTTTTCACTACTTTTATCTGTAAATATTTTTCCTTTGTGACAATCAAAACGCAATATTCAATTTCCTTCGACTGCATAAACTTCAATCACCCATTTACATTAATTCAAGTCATTCAGAACTAGTCTTTGCTGTTAAGTTATGGAAAGAATCATTGTTGAATTGGTTCCAAATATTACATCTGCAACCATAATGGTTGATGTCCATTTAGCTTTAGATGATGTTCACGAATTAAATATATTATTTAACAGATCTTAGAAATGGTAAAAGCACAAAAATCCAGGCCTTGTTAGAAATGAAGCAAATGAACATTCTTTTTTTAAAAAAAGGAAAAACTTCAAGAACTACCTCTCACTTGAGTCGAGTATTGTCGCACTAGAGCTACATGACTGCTATTGGCGACAGACGCCCAATTTAGAACCATAGTCAAGTGACTAGCCAACACCTAAGTAGGCATCCAACTTTTAGGAGCAATATTGTATGCAGTGTCGGGACATTAGAGCATATTTAAAGTGCACTCAATCTATACTGGGTGTTATTTGTCAGACATTTTGGCTGCACAGAACATTTATAGGTCAGCAGTTACTGTGACAATGCCCGAACCTGGAACCTTTTGCATGAAAGGCAAGCGTCTTATCGACTGGGATCCGCAGCCCACCTTTTCACTTGAATAAAAAAATAGAATAAGTAAGTTCAAATAAAGTGGAAATTCAATTTTAAATACTTTTAATATCAAATCTACAGTGTATGTAGTTTAAGTTTTACCAAAACTGTTAAACATATATTACAATAGTATTTTGACCTTCATATTGCTGATACGTCCTTCAGAGCAACTCTTGACTCTCTCTTGACTCTAGAATAAGAAATTATAAACGGACAAATCAAACTCAGCAAACTTGTTATTAAACAAAAGCATGTTGATTTTGAGCATAGGCTACTTTTGTATTTTATCGCAAGCGGTTGCGAGAACACTTCGTATACAGCCATTCCAAGTTGTCAAACAGCTACGTCTCTTCATCGGGTTATAAATAAATCGTTAAAATGTCAACATTTATTTATTAAAAATATAAAATAAACCAATCCAATTTATTGTAAAGTGTATTTTAAAAGTCTGTAAACAAAGGCAGGCATCTTTTTTCTAAAAGTAAACATTACAGTTGCTTAGCAATCATTGAGTTGAGTAGTTCGTATACTGCAAATAAAGATAAATTTTATTGATTTGCAAAAACAAAATGTATATTTTAATCAAATAGCTCTATAAAATATTGGAAGTAATTTAAATAATATATAACATACATACTTTTTAAAAAGACATATTAATGATATCCTTGATCAACCAAACCAGCAAGCAGAAATTCTTAAAACGTCACGCTTCGTTGAGAAACATCATGGTCTGTTTATTTTGATCTGGTTTTGATTTTTGAGGCGTTCTTAGCTGTCAAAAAATAAATTCTACGAAATTTGTTTTCGTTTAAGAGCAAACTTTTATAGAATACTAAAAGAGGTAGCCCTATGAAAGTTTTTTTTTCTGATTTTTTTGTTAAAGTTCCCCAATTTTTAATGTAACTTTTCAGATCAATGATATATACACAAAAAATTATTTTACCTCCAAAATAGTTTGCTTATATGCTAATTCATCGTTTTATTAATTAACATATAGGTACATAGCGTAATAGGCACAGAATTTAAATAAACTAAGTCTCACTACTAATGGCCTATCTTACAAGTAAGGCAAACCTTCCACAAATTTCGAGGGCGGAAATAATATGAGTATAATTTTTAATTGATAATTATTATTTAAATTATAATTGTTTGATACCCTTATATCTTGCTCAGCAAATAAGCAACATTCCTCTCATTGTAAAAGGTTTTACCTTTATAAACTTACTGCATTAAATAACTATTCTACAGTAGACATCCTCTTAACCAGCTTAAACAGGACCAGCTTAAACTGGTTGAGCGATATCCAGTTAAACCAGAGAGGTGAAATACTTTAAGGTTTGGATGTACATGTGATTGCAAATTTTTACATTGATGATATTTACCTTATAAATAAATACATAATAGTAATAATAAATCATTTCATTCAATGTATTAAAGCATTATAAGTTACATACCATTAAAAATATATCTATTCTCACACCTAATTGGTCTATTGAACTGAACAAGCCATTACAATCTGGATCGATTCGACACTTAACCACTTGCTCTGAAAGAGACTGCATGCTAAAAAGTTCCGCGAGAATGGGTAATGGGAAAAGGTGAAAGGATCATGGAAAGATATTTGTCGAGCTAATCATTTTCTATAAAAACAGCCTTATTGGAGCCATTGGGATGGTAAAGATTTTAACAAGTATTATTAAGGATAGGTGAAAGAGGTAATTTAAATTATGAAGTTTAATAGGTGTTTGTTGAAAATAGGGTTTTTGAGGGGTTTAAGCCATACATATTTATTAAAGCCTAGAAAATTGGCTGTGTGCCGCTTAGTTCCATCATTTTTTTAATCAGAATTAGTAGAAGTCAATTTAGTTTAGTTTGAATTATCGTCGCACTAGAGCTAAACCAGGGCTATTGGCGATGGGCGTCGTATTTTAGAACCACAGTCAAGTGACAAGCCGACACCTGAACAGGCGTCCAACGCAACTGTTAAGGGCGACATCATACACAGCGTTAGGACTTTGAAGGATATTTAACGTGCACTCCCTCACACACGGGGTATTATTCGTCGGACATTTTGGCTGCACGGGCCGTTTATAGGTCGGCAGTTATTTTGGCCATGCCCTGACCCGAACCTGGGACTTTCCGCATGCTAGGCGAATGCCTAACCGACTGGGCTCCCCAGCCCCTTTAGTAGAAGTCAAAAACAACGTAAAAAATTCAGACGGTTAAAGCAGAGATTCGATTAAACATAGTCCGGTTAAGAGGGAGCCTACTGTACTACCTGAATTTTAAAACTTTTGCATTCAGTTTTTATAAAGTCCTTATTTCCCAAACACATTTTAGCACAAAACTATTTTCTTGTGTTCTAGGTAAATGAAGTTCTAGCCCTACATAACTATCTCAATGGGCGGCCTATCTCGCATTCTGACGTTCTTTTTCGGACTGGCCTGGGAATCACGAGTTCGCTTACCGGCTTTACTCACCGTCTGTATCATGGTACTAGACGTTCGCATGCAGTTGGAGATCAATGTTAACCTTGGGCCATAACACACCAGGACCGGTAATTTGGAACCAGCAAATCACAGGTTCTGTGTTCAACTTTCTGCTGAATACAGATGGATCTCTTTGTGACCACGTTTTTTTTTTTAAATGTGAATTAATTTTATACAAGGAATGCGGTTGTTTTTCTACTGTGTATGTAAAGATGAATAAATTATTTTAAATTAATTTTTGTAATCATGATTTTTGAACACGTCTTTCATATTACATATCTTTCATACAATATATTTATCCTGGGGGCAAAGAAAACTGTCTAAAATACTTTTAAATAGCTGAAAAACTTTTATTTTTAAAATTGGCTACGTTTCAATTGTATTTCTCCTACAATATAAAAAAAAGTTGACAATATAGTAAGAAGTATTTAAAAGCCATTGATCGTTTTTTTAAAATACCTTTTCACTACTTTTATCTGTAAATATTTTTCCTTTGTGACAATCAAAACGCAATAAAAAAAATTCAATTTCCTTCGACTGCATAAACTTCAATCACTCATTTACATTAATTCAAGTCATTCAGAACTAGTCTTTGCTGTTAAGTTATGGAAGGAATCATTGTTGAATTGGTTCCAAATATTACATCTGCAACCATAATGGTTGATGTCCATTTAGCTTTAGATGATGTTCACGAATTAAATATATTATTTAACAGATCTTAGAAATGGTAAAAGCACAAAAATCCAGGCCTTGTTAGAAATTAAGCAAATGAACATTCTTTTTTTTAAAAAAAGGAAAAACTTCAAGAACTACCTCTCACTTGAGTTGAGTATTGTCGCACTAGAGCTACATGACTGCTATTGGGGACAGACGCCCAATTTAGAACCATAGTCAAGTGGCTAGCCAACACCTAAGTAGGCATCCAACTTTTAGGAGCAATATTGTATGCAGTGTCGGGACATTAGAGCATATTTAAAGTGCACTCAATCTATACTGGGTGTTATTTGTCAGACATTTTGGCTGCACAGAACATTTATAGGTCAGCAGTTACTGTGACAATGCCCGAACCTGGAACCTTTTGCATGAAAGGCAAGCGTCTTATCGACTGGGATCCGCAGCCCACCTCTCACTTGAATAAAAAAGAATAAGTAAGTTCAAATAAAGTGGAAATTCAATTTTAAATACTTTTAATATCAAATCTACAGTGTATGTAGTTTAAGTTTTACCAAAACTGTTAAACATATATTACAATAGTATTTTCACCTTCATATTGCTGATACGTCCTTCAGAGCAAAAACATCCAATGTTTAATTTTTCAACAGAAATATACAAATGAAGACTTAGGTTGTAGTTACTTTGACATATCCACATAGTTTTTGAGTAATAATGTGACATTCTTTAGTTAAACTCATAGTTTCCTTGCACAGAAGCCACGACCATGGGCGGAGCTATAAAACGCGCAGAGCAATCAGATGAAGACAAAATTTCTTCAGTTTTATTTTGTCTTTATCTGATTGCTCCACGTGTTTTATAGCTCCGCTCATGGTTGTGGCTTCTGTGCAAGGAAACTATGAGTTTAACTATAGAAATATAATTTATATTTTAATTTGTTTGACATGTTCCACGAGATCATCACAAATGTCTCCAGCGGCCATCATGTATTTCTTGGCCTCTATTTCTTCCAGCAGGACGTCAGGAGCAGCAAATGCTACATCTTTGAGCAGTTCTGAAAATTAAATATATTGATTTATTTTTCTTAATTTGTTCACAAATATTTATTAAAGTTTTCAAAAATGTAATATTTGTTTCCTGACTGAAAGAAGCTAATTACAAAATTAATTTAAATTGATACTGATAATTTTCATTGCATAGGAGATGGATTTGTAGCAAAAAGTATATGTAGATGAAACGTACACCATTTTTTCCATTTAAAGCAAGCAGCAGAAGCATTGTTATTTACATTATTTATCTTGGCATATAAAAAAAATTAAATTAAAAAAAAATAACAAATGCAATGTATAAAATAATTATGAACTCATTTCCAGCATTTAACCACCAGTGGTATACAATATGTAGGGTCACAAGGGGGAATTATGGGTCACTTTTTTCAGGGTAAATAATGGTCACTAACTTTTAAGAATTAAAAATGGTTTTTACAAAACAACTAAATTATGCCAAGTCTAAATTATGCCATTTGGAATATTTATTTTCTTTTGACATGCATTACTATAAAAAAAAAGTGGTGACCCATATTTACCCCATGTGTGACCCATAATTGCCCAAATCTGGGGTAAATCCTGGTCACTCAATAATTAATAATGAAATTTTAGGTAAAGTTATTATTTTAAAAATTTTTAAACTATTTAAGCTTACTCCATGCCAAATTAAATATTTTTATCTTTCATACTTTAGAAAAAAATTGGATGTTGTTTTTCGACCCACAATTCCCCCATGTGACCCTACCGCTTCTATCAATGCATTTTTTTTAATTTATAAATTTCACGATTTCATTACATTTTTAAAAGTTACCTAAGCATTTACTCTCTGTGGGATAAAGAAATTGGCTGAAGGGTTAACTTGTTTCCACTGCATAATTTTCATTTTTAACTGAAAATTTTAATTTCTTCTAAATTTTTGTAATTATATTTCTGTAGCAGATGATTATAATAAATGTTCCATACTTCAAATTTTAAAATTTACTAAATTAAAAAATAGGTTTAATTTTTTTAAAATATGTGTGTTGCTGGAAAACCTGATAGTCAGGTGATGGGTTTATACGTTTGTATCCCTCAGAATGTAAATCAGTCTTTTAAAACTATTAACTACAAAATTTAATTAAAAAATTAACTAATTGGTGGAAAATGTAAATTTTATGCTGCAAAAACAAGTTGACATTTTATCCAATTCGTTGATCCCTCAAACGATTAAGCATATATTGCATTTTTTATTAACTTGTACCTTTTTCACTCAGCAATAAAACTCAAACTGCAATGTTAACTCTTATTCTCATTATCATTGATTTTTTTTTTAATTTTTCTAATTTTCAATTTTTTTCTGTTTTTTTACAGCTAAAATAAAGATTATTTTGTGTCATAACCTTTCTAAAATAATTAGTGCAGTAATTAATTAGAGTTTTATAAAATGTAACATATATGCAACCTTCAGTGTTTAGCTTGTATCTTTTCCAAAAACAGTGGTTATCCAACAACTTAAGCAATTTTTTAAAACTACAGAACGTAAGAAATGTAAAAAATATTTTTCAAAGTAAAAAAAAAAAATTAATATGAAAAATAATTCAATGAACTTTCCTTGTACAAACAACGAGACATGATGCACAAACACAACAACCCAACAAGTTACCTTCCCCTAAAACAAAAATAATTTTAACTCTGTACATTTTTTCACTCTGAACGAAGCTTCTATACTGTTCTTCTAACAAATAACAATGCAACATACTCGCTGGCGTCACTTAACAAACAGAAAGTAGGGGAAAACCCCAGGTAGCATATATGCTACTTTATGAGAATAAGGGTTAAAACCACAGAGTTAGGAAGGAGAGGTAGAGGTGTCTATGTGTTCAAATGGTTTGAAGCAGGGCTGTCAGGTTTTTCGAGCTACTGCGCATCACATACTGGCACTGAAGTATCCCAAGATGCACCGCTCTAGCGGTGTTTTGAGCTACTGCGCATAACATAGTGACCGAAACAGGCACTGAGGTATCCCAAGATGCATCGATCTAGCCTGCTTCATTTGTTGCGCTACTGCGCATATACATGGACCCCTCTATTCTCTTTCCTACCTCTATGGTTAAAACTCACCTAAAACACCTTGCTGTATTTTCCCATTTCCATCATCCAGATGCACCAAAACCGTCTCAAACATATGTTTCATGTAAGACCTATACAATTTCCAATCATAGTCACTGGGAAAAGACTTCACGTAGGCCTTCAGAACTTTGGTCGCCATTAGACGAACCTCATCCGATTGGTCGTCCATGCAACCCAATAGCTCGTAGCAAGTCCTGTGGATTTTCAAGTCGTCAACAGATCCTACGAGATCGGGTAGTGCCCTTTCCATTATTTTGCAGGATAGTAGCCGAGTGGTGGCAGCGTCATCTTCGAGTAGGGTTGAGAGGGTTGGTAGGAGATCGGCTCCTAGGGACTTAAACTAGAATTCAAATTAAAAAAAATTAGTACAATCAGAAACCAGCCATGAAAGTGCCTAATTATTTATTCCTGAAAATTATATCAAAATATGTGTATGAACAACATAAATGTATTCTGCTTTAATTTTTCATTTGCATTTAGCTTGAATTTTTTTTTATAAAGTTAGTTAATCTTATTGCTTGGATTAACTTGTGTACCAAATTTAAAGTCAGTGTTCCTTTCGTTTTTCAGCAATACATTTAAAACAACAAAAGCTGTAATGCAGCTACCTATTATGCACACACAATTTTCTCGAAAACTTTATTATAACCATAGATATCTTAGTTAAAGTATTAGATTGGCAGATCACGTGACCTCCAATGCTAACGACGGGACGCGCATGGAGGCCAAATAAGAGGGCAAAATGGCCAGTGTTGCTGCCACTTTAAGGAGAAAAATACTACGAAAAAATACCATCTAATTCTAAAATTACAAAACAAAATACTAGAAAAGCATTTAAAGTCACTAAAAAGATTCCAAAATGCAGCTAGTATTTTTACGATATTTTTTTGTAATTTTAGAATTAGATGGTATTTTTTCGTAGTATTTTTCTCCTTAAAGTGGCAGCAACACTGGCCATTTTGCCCTCTTATTTGGCCTCCATGCGCATCCCGTCATTAGCATTGGGGGTCACGTGATCTGCTAATCTAATACTTTAACTATGATTATGACATACAATCAGTACTAGGAACGTTGTGTACCAACTTTTAAGTACATAGCTCTTTAGTTAGCATTATTTATTTATTAATCAGAGGCCCAGTGGCGTAGTGGTAGTGCTTCGCATTGCCACGCCACAGGTCCGGGGATCGAATCCCGGATTGGGCGAGGTTGACCCATCCTTTCATCTCTTAAGTGGGTCGATAAAATGGGGACCAAGCATGCTTGGGAACTAAACACTGGGGGTTCAGCGTGAGACTGACCACCTTACCGGGACATATGCCTAGCACCCCAGAGCCCTAGGTCACGAAAGCTGAAATGGGCACGGCAGGCCTTGGCCCACTAATGGGCTGTTGCGCCGAGGAGTTTAGTTTAGTTTTTTAGCTCTTTAGTTAGATATGTATTGTGGTTTCTTGTAGACTTACCAATGTTCAAAATCATCTTTTTTTCAGAAACAGCACCCTCCAAAGCGTATACTAAACCTAAAATCTTGATTTCGGATTTTTGATCCCATCGCAATACTGCCATTTCCTTAGATAATATAATGGACAATTGAAAGTTAAAAACACAAAACAAACCTACCATTTCCTTCCTAACATCACTTTGGTTGAGAATCTCATACAGGCTTGCTGTAGCCAGAGTCCTGAGTGAACAAGCTGTCTTGCCTGCAGACCAAGTCAAATTGGGGAAGATTCCCGATTTTATCAGATCCAGTATTTTCTCGGACATTGCTTCAAAATGGAATGGGGACAGTTTTTTGAACACGGGAATCAGCAGGGATAGCATCTGGCTCCGAAGTTTGGCTTCTTTGGCGGGAAAGAGGTTGTTGATGAAGACTGGGAATATCAGTCCGGCCATATCTGTGTCGAAGCAACCTGGTTTAGAAAGAAGAAATATGATAATTAATCGAATGATAATCGAAACCCTAACAAAAGAGGGTATTTCTCAATTTTACGTGGGAAAATCTCGCCAAACAAAACATTTGGTGAATATTTTTTTATGAAACACAGCATAAACACTTCAAAAACTGCAGTACACACAGTTAAAGAACCACAGTATATAATAATAATAATAATTTTTTATCGCACAAAAATAACAGATATTAATTTGAAGGGGAAAAAAAATACAAAAGAAATTATACAGTAGATAGAACACCAAGGGTCACAAGGACCATATTGGCGAACGTAAAAAAGTACATAGATGTAAATTTACAAACACAAAAAAAGAACAAATATTAAATTACAAGTAAATAATATTATGGCAACAGAAGTGTCGGGGGTATATTTAAGAGGGTTAGTCAATACAAAATGAATTACTGTACAGTTATTTTATTTCAATAATTGAAGTATGCATAATTAAAAATAGTTCTCTACATCGGGAATATCAAACAAAAGATTTTTCAATTGGTTTTTGAAGGAAGTAAGATTAACTAAAGATTGTATTTGAAGCGGAAGACTATTAAAAAACTTTGGTGCAAGATAAATAAAATTTTTACAGAAAATGTTCTTTTTAGGTTTAGGAATGATGTAAATACCATTAACGCCCGTATTCACCGCTTTTTTCAACTCTGAGTTATCTCGCGAAAACCGGTTCTAACACCTCGTTTGGGGAAAACCGTATTCACCGCTTAAATTACCTCCTGATTTATCTCAACCATAGGTTCAAATGGTAACTCGCCGAATTGGGAGCGTTAACGTGAAACTTTCCGAGTTACGCATGCGCACAATCGAATTTCTGTGTGTTGTGATTATCGGCATTCTTTTTTCGCATTCGTTTTCCTGATTTGTTTATTTTCTGAATACACTTTGCAAGCCGCACATTTGTAATTTTCTTGGTATTTTTGTATATCGTCGTTAAATGGAACCAGCAATCTCTTGCCACGCTTCTAGTTTTTTTTACATTACTTGCTTTGTTCGTTTCTTCGCATTCAATTATTTTAATTTGTGGTTTGATTAAATTAAGAATAAGTTCTTTCTCGTAGTTTGTGTAAAAAAACATGTTTTTTTACGTTTTCTGGTTCCATCTTAGTAATTATAAATAAATACTTTAAAAATGCAATAACAACAAAAACGAATGTAAAATAAAGATTATAAATAATAAATAAAAATTGTAAATAATAACGAATAAATAATAAGATTAAATAATTCACACAGAAATTACCACGAGTTTGCACGGAGAGAAAAATCAAAACAGAAAAGCGAAGGATTGTGGGTAAAGAAAGAGTGGGTTATTTTCAACCAATCATATGCCGCCCTGAGCAAGTAACGTTCGCTAACTCTGAATCCATATACTCGGTGTTCAAAATACGTGGTAAATAGCGATTTCGTTAACGAGGGTGAACGCGATAATGCGCGGGTATATCAACTCTTGAGTTAACGCCAATCACTCGCGTTGCGGTGAATACGGGTGTAAATCTTCTTGGGTTAATACATATCCAAGAAATAATGCAGTCAAAGGTTACTATTGGATATATTCTGTTTGACTGTGGTTATACGCTGGATGGATGTGGTTTATCGCTAGTGCCTGGAAAGTGGACCCAAAAGAGGATTACAGAAGTCGAAAAATATTTGAAAGGTATAGTTTCAAAACACATAATCTCCAAAAGTATAACTAACATATAAGGGCCGCCCCTTTGTTGGTGATTTTGTCCAATTGAATTTAATATCATCAGAAGTCGAAAATGAAGGGGCCAGCCCCTATATCTTAGTTCTACTTAAAAGAATATGAGATTTGGAGAACTACACTTTTTATTCAATATTTTACATAACTTTGATGGCACTTTTCATCCCATTTTAGATCCATATGAAAGTAAATATCAGCAGCAAATACATAGCTACCCACAATTAATGATATGACTCAAAACGAAACGTAATAATACACACATAAGTTTCAAAACTCCAGTTCTTAATTGAAGAGCTTAGTGGAAGAACCTAACTAAGTGACATAAAGGTGAAAACGAGAAAATGAGCTTTTAAGTTCTTCGTTTGCACTTGGATACGTTAAAAACAGCACTTACAAAAGGTAAAAAATATACTTAACTTAAAGTTTATGAAAAAGGGGAAACTTGTTATCGTTAAAGAAGTTAGTAATGTGTGCATTGACACAAAAATCTCAATTTTAACAAAAATGTCACTTAGCACGTTCTTCCACTAAGCTCTTCAATTGAAGAGTTTGGTGGAAGAACATTCTATGTGACATTTTTAAAAATATTGAGTTTTTTTTTTTATCAATGCACATGTTATTACCACGCTTAAAGATCACAACTTAACTCTTTTTCATAACCATAAAGTTAAGTATATTTTTATCGTTTGAAAGTACTTTTTTAACACATCTAAAGTGCAAACTAAAAACTTTAAAGCTCATTTTCTCGCTTTATCCTTTTTGTCGCTTTGCATGTTCTTCCACTAAGCTTTTCAATTTATTCTTACACTTTAAAGAAAGAATATCTAAACACTATTGGTAAGTAACCATTATGTATAAAGGATTTATTTTACTATCATTTGAAAATAAGGTATTTTTTCATCTTGTGGGCACAAATCTCCCCAAACGGAATCTTCAGTGAAAAAACACAGTATACACAGTAAAAGGATAACAGTATACACTGTTCAAAGTTACGATTAGAAATATTCAGTTTAACAGCGGTTGTAAATTTTTGACGACTTTATCACCTGTTGGAAAGGATAAAGTTATAAATTTGTTTATGTAAATTTCAAAGTATTGTACAGATTTAAAAAACTGCATTTGTATTTACGACTAAACCATTAACATAAAAAGTATAAGTACAAATAACATTTCTTTCACTTACAATAAATAGAGAATAAAAATTAAAATATACCTTGTTCTACTACAAACTTAAATATGGGCATTTCAGGACTATGACAAGTCCACAACTCATTGTTTTCTATCAAAGACTTCACGAATTCAAAATTATGTTGTTGGAGGAGTGGCACTTCTGAGCAAGACTGAACGTTTTCTAATTCTTTTAATAGTTCTTGTGACTGTAAAAAAAATTGACAATAAATGAAAACCCATGATTCTTTTCAAAAGAATGACGAAAAAAATTAAACAAAACAGTTTAAACATGAAAACAGTGAGTGATTTTGTTATAATTATCTGACAAAAATGTTTACTTTCATAAAGGTCATTTTTATAGTTAATTGTGGCAAAGAAAGAATAGTAGTTAATAATTGTACGGAAAAAAAAAAACCTTTTTTTTCAAATGTTGTATAAGGAAAGAAAACAGATATTGCTTTTAATTCAACAGATATTGCTATAAAGTCAAATGACACATTTTCATAAAAACTAAAGAATATAAAAATTCAATATTTTAAAGTTTTCAAACATAAAAACAAACAAAAAAATTAAATGGTAATAAAAACAATACCTTTGATGTAATTTGTTCATTTGTGGTTAGTCCAGAAATAGATACAAGTATTGTAAACAACTCGTAAGAAATGCTTGAATCAATTGCATTGCCATTGGATATCAAGCCTTCCACACACAACAATAAGTTTGCTTGTTCTTTGGGCTAAAATTAAGAGCTGTTATAAGGACAAAACAATTTCAAATGATAAACTTTTCAAGATATTTTTTGTCTAATAAAATTCTACATTTTACTTAAAGATATATTAAAACAACAATAAGTTTTAAAATGAAGTTCTGTGTGTTTGTTTGTGGATATGTCTCTTATAGACTCATAAACTAGACATTTCTTTGACACGTAACTTGGCACAAATGTGTAGTTCATACTTAAGTTACACATTTCGAACTTTCAGAGCTCAAAATGTTCTATTTTTAGAGAAAATTCAAACATTCTGAAAAAAATACACCACTTTCGCTCAAATCCGATAATTTTTTTTACTTTCCTGATGCCATTTGCTGAAAAAAAATTAAATAAAACTTTTAACGAAAATATTTAAAATTGAAAATGTTTATTTTATTCTGTTGCCATTACCTTCAGAAACTAAATTCATTATTTGAAAAATAATTGACATGTTTCAAGTGACATAATTCCATTCAGTCTCCATTCTAGGATATTATTTTGGGTTTAGGTGATGGATTTCTTCATTGATGGTTCTGTTGATTGCAAAAATATGCATATTTAAGCTACATCCGTGAATTATAACTATGATGGTTGTTCAAGGTCATCGTACTAGAGGTACATTTTAGGGTTTTGTTTTCATTCTTTCGCCAAATACGTTGCCAAACTCGCCAAATTCTTACCTAAACGCGACAAATATATATATATTTTTAATTTATAAGCTGGTTTGTTGTTCGAAGGCCATTGTGGTAGAGCTGTATAATAAGAATGTTTGTAGCTATATCTATTTCTAGCCAAATTCTTTCCAAAAACGCACCAAATGAGCTAAAAGGTTTTATATGTTTGTGAGTGCATTTATAGTGCATTTTTTATTTTGGATTTTTAAGGTAATATAAGTAACAGTATTTTATACTTTATAACGAGCGGGAATAATAACATAAGTTTATTATCCTATAATTTGGATTAAAATGTACATATACTTGGATCAATTAAAACTTTTTTTTTTAGTCCGTGCGAAGTACGAGTATTTATTTGCTAGCGTTAAATAAATACATTGTTTCATGTTTTTCTAAATTAATTTTTGAATTTTAAGCTAATATCTAAAAAAGGTTCTATTAGAACTTAACTTTAGTTCGTGATTTGTCTTGCAATTAATAGATAGGGACGCTAGGGTGCATCAAGGTGGCCCAACTCTCCTTGCTATAGGCCTACGACTCTGAATCAAAAAACACTAGGATCAGCCAAACACTTGTAAATTGTCAAGAAGCATAGGTCAATTGTGGTTTGTGAGAACAACTGCTAAAACACGAGATTCGTTCAGATTTAGTTGGGCCATGCTTAAGTCATACTTGTGTAACCAGAAGCTTTGCATTTCACAGTACAGTACCACTTTTTAGGTATTAAAGTCTTAAAATATAAAATGTCATTGTGTTTGGATTTGTACTGCTAAATGTCTTGCATTTTGATGGATGGTTACAATTTCTTAATAAAAACCATCTTAAGCAAGACATTTCTTTGTAGACAGCTCCCTCTTATTCTAATCCCACTATAATACAAAGCAAAAGAGCTATGACATCATGTGATTTCAATTATTTAGTAATTCAGTAAAAGTTTCATTTTTATCAAATAGTCTAAGATGCATCCAGGTTGGGTTGGGCCATGCTTAAGATGCTGTCACTTAGGAGGGGAGGGGAAACGAAATAGCCAAGGAGTTCTGCGGCCATCAGCGACTAAAAATGCTTTCAGTGACTTTCATGCAGGTTTCAGTGACCCGCTGTGCCCTCTGAGAACAGCCGCCAGCACACTCAGATGGTTAACGTCACAGATGTTAATTCAACCAACCAACCTGCCAACTCTTCTGATTTTACTTGGTAATAACCATTTCCCGGTTACTGGTCGTGCGCGCGTCAAGAGAAAATTTAATGTTTCCTCCTTTAGAAATATCCTATTTGGTACACATATGACACAGAAATTCAGAAAGTAGCAAAAGAAATCTGGTACAGCCATGTTAAACCCAGACATTTGGCAGGTTCATTTAAGAGGATGTCTTAATTACTTACCTCCCTAAACCTAGCAACACTAGGATCAGCCAAAAACTTGCAGATAGCCGAGAAGCATTCACGGGGCAAGGGCCCGCTGTGCCCTCTGAGAATAGCTGCCAGCACACTCAGATGCACCCAGGTTGGGTTGGGGTGGGCCATGCTTAAGATGCTGTCACAGAGGAGGGGAGGGGAAACAAAATAGCCAAGGAGTTCGGAAGCTTTGAGTGACTGAAAATAGATAATATGGTTTTAATAGTAATAAGAACAAAAATCATAAACATGTTTTTATACAATTACGGATTATTAATGTTAGGTTTAAATCAGTTAAAAGTATTGTTAGAAAAATGAATTGTTTTGTAGCATTTTAAGTTTGGTCCAATTCAGTATTTGCATAAATTGCGGAACAATAATGAAAAAGATCTACTCTTGAGTACAAGAAAAAAGTACATATAATTTTTTAAAATATTTTTGGCTGTTCAGACTTAAATTTCTTTTAAGGGGTAATTAAATTTTCACAAACATCTCGTCTCAAATGAAAACATAAAATTCTAGCTTGAAAATTCATTTTAAATACAAAATATAAAGTAAAGTTAACATTTAATTTTATTAAGTATTTTTATGCTAAATCCTAATTTTTACTAATTATACAAGATTTTTTTAAATACTTTCCTATATTTATAAATATAATTGTTTCATACTCGTATTCTAAATTTAATATAAAATTAGAAAATCAATTCATTTAACACTCATCTCAAGCTCGGAACAAGTTAATTAAGCTTAAACTAACATTGGCACCATAAAACAGTTTTATTATTTACATGCTTCTTAGGGTTTGTCTTTAAGATAAATAGGAGCTGCAGGATTTGAACGAAAGTTCATATTTTTTCAGCTAAAGCCCATAAAACCGCTTTTTTTAATCCACATTTCGCAGGGTTTTTTTACCATGAATGAACTGTTTATTTTTTTTTATTTTTTATGACCCATCCTAAAATTAACATGCAAGTGGAAGCTTATGGGGTTAGTTAGGATAATTATGACAAGCCTAATTTAAAAAAAAAAATTGTCAAAAAGTTTTTAAAAATTAATATTTATAAAGTTTTTTGTCCGTACATATTTTTTATCAGGAATCTACTGCATAGTGGGTTTGAGCGCAGAGTTTAAAAGCAGCCTTGCTGAATTTGAGCATAGTAAATTTCAACACATCACATTAACCTTTCAAACTTTATAAAATAAAAAAATTAGAAATAAAATTGGTTATATATGTTTAAAGCCAAGCAGTTCAAACCATCGAACCCACATGAAGGGAGAATAGGACCTGTGATGTCTTAACAGTGGTTTCTGCTACCAAGTCACCTATGCCAATCAACAAGGGCAGGAAGTACAGATTCCAAGTTTTAGGACCTTATTTCTTTCTCTAGGAATAGCATTGTTGTAAAATTAGAATTTATGCTTTTCATTTTCAATTTGAAAGAAATTTCAGCATGTTCAGTGCAAGTGGAAAGTTTTCCTCTTTTTATGAAACTGGCAATTTTAATAGTACGGGAGCTCACCAGTGAAGAGCCCAACACCGTTATTAAGGTTACACCAACAAAACACTGGGTTTATAAAGCTAGTAGCTTTATAATCTAAACACATACATATTCAACCACTTCTTTATTGTCATCCACAGCTCCTAGGAGTATTCCCTCTAGTACAGAGGGCAGTTTGATTGTGATCTTATCTTCTGCATGAAGAACCAGGGAGTACAGGACCTGGGATGTCTTAACTCTAGTTTCTACAACCCAGTCGCCAATGTCGTTCAACAAGGGCTGTAGAATGTTGTAGAGGTGTCTTTGGACTAGTGTGCGACAGCCTAGAGTGGGTCTGCTAGCTGGAAAATAAAGATGTGAATGTGACATGATTTTAACTTGGAAATACAAGTTACAGCACTAGCAGAGGAGGTTTTTTATTATTAATACTTAGAGGGATACAGACACATAAATCTGTCACTTGACTGTTAGGTTTTCCGTCAACACACATAAATTAATAAATTTTACTAAATTTTAATATTTGAAGGACGGAGGAGTCAACTATAATTTTCTGCTACAGAAATATAATTTTTAAAAATTACCGAAATTAAATTTTTAATTACAAAATAAATACTTGACAAGTTTACTTTTCAGCCAATTTGCTTAATACCTCAGAGGGTTAAAGGGACGCACCAGCAATATAGGTTACGAGAATGCCAAAAAAAGTAGCCAATGTATTGAACACACTTTTGGTTGTGATTGGATTACCCGTACTGGGGCAACACATAGGGGTATTGACATAGGAAGTGATATTTTAATTTTATTTGGCTGAATTAACAGCAGCTGGTTTCGTAATTTTAAACCAAAGGCTAAATGCTTTTTGGATATTCGGATTCGTGAGTTGTTAATTTAACTAAAAAGATCACATCCCTATTACGAATGCAACAATTACGACTTTTTGGGTGTTTTCATAACTAATATTGCCAGATCCTCCCTTCAATAATCACCCCTAAGTACAGGTAATATAATGTTTAATGTAAAAAAACCCACAGTTATAGGATGAAAATCCTTGTGTTTCTGTCCAACAAGCTCTGTTTGCTGTTTATTCCCATATGTCCTGATATATTTGAATCCATGAAACTTATTAACATGCTGAATGGATGACGTCAATTTTTAAAAACAGATATTTGCATGACGCGAAATTGCTTTATTTAAAAAATTAAAATACATAAATTACGGTAAATTTAATCAGTACTTTTCCATTTCATGGCCACAAGTGATAAAGTCTCCAAAAATGCACAACCACCACCAAACAGAATATTTCTAATGACAACCTTAAACTGTGTTATACTGTGTTTTGGTGCCAAAAAATTCCATTTGTCGAGATTTGTGCAAACGAAATGGAAAAGTACCATTTAATCTTGAAAAATAAACAGTGAACTTGTAATTATATTTCAAATTTTATTAATTTTGAAATTTCTTTTTTTAAAAGTAAGAAAATAAAATAAAAGGAACTAAAACGCATTTAATTCGAGAACAACAAAATGAAATTTTTTTTTAGCAATACATATAGGTTTATAAGTACCTGATTCAGGGTAATCTACTGGATCTGGTCTTGGATAATCGATAAGGTCTTTGAAGTCCTTTTCATTTTCACTAAGATATTGATTGCCAGCTTTAATCCACAAATCTAGAGCTTTAGATCTGTAATCAGAAGACATAGACTAGACAAACACTTGAAACTTATACATAAAACATACCTTGGAATATGGTTCAGTACAAGTACCCTCGTCTTCTAAAGTAATGTAAATTTTAAACTAAAACCTATATATATATATATATATATATAGTACACATAAAACAAGTGAAAAATTATATAACATACCAAACACATAATACAAAAAGAGAGAATCTTACCAACTGGCGCTAAAGCTGCCATAATCAGTAAAAAACAAAATAACGAATACAAAAACAAAAAAAGTAAAACAAAAAAATGAAAAAATATAAAAAAAGATATGGAAAGAAACCAAAAATAGTGGAAAGGCCATTTCATCAGGAGGTAAAAACCTTACGCCACTATTGAAACAATACACTTTTCTGTATTGGGATGGACGAGAGTCAAATCAAAAAATCCCAATTTTACCCCGAAGTGTACTGTGGAATTTCCAGAAGAGAATTAAAAAAACAAAATAAAAATTAAAAAACAAAATCAAAAACATAGGTAAAGACAAACTTACTTTTTGTTTTTGTATTCGTTATATATATATATATATTATATATATATATATATATATATATATATATATTATATATATATTTTATAATATATATATATATATATATATAATATACATACATATATTAATTTTTTAAGCTTTAAAATTGGTGTGTTTAATTGGAATATGCCTTGTACGTACCACTTAAGTATTAGTGGTGTAACATCCCAAAGAGGGGCTAAGCTTTTTTTTTTCTTCTTCCTAAGCTAGTTTATACCTTATGATACTTTTGATTTAGCGTGTGCAAATCTCGCCAAACAGAATCTTTTGTAACAAAAGAAATTTCCAGAAACAAAACACAGTACACAAGTTAAAGGACCACAGTACCAACAGTTTAAGGTAACCATTTTGAAATATTCTGTGTCGGAGCAGTTGTACATTTTTGGCGACTTTATCACTTGCAGTTTGAAATTGAAAAGTACCTACGTAATTTATTAAATTGTGTGTTAAATGGCTGAGTAATCTTTGTCAAATTCGAGGTTTTGACCCCAGATCTGGAGCATTTTAGATCAAATATTTATAAAAATTACATAAAATTTCATACCTAATTTCTTCTACATCATCATACAGAGCCGAGAGCAGGAGGGGAATCAGGCGATGAAAGTAAGAATATCGGTCTTTCAACGACAACAACATTTCACCGACAACTTCTGTCACTGCAGTCCTGACGACAGGAGAACGATCGAACAGTCGTTGAGCCAAGTGAGAGGCTGTTTCTTTAAATTCATCACTGTTTATGTGATCCGCTATGCAACCTGTAATGAAGGATTATATTCAGTGATTGTTATTTGTAATATTTTACAAATAATTTAGGGGCATTTGTAAAACTTAATTGAACAGGAACAGCAATGATATAATGGCCGGGCTTGATTTAGTGATGTGTGTAATGTTGCCAAGTAACGTAAATGCATAAATGTGGTAACTATTCCATTTCCTACAACTCAATAGGTATAGCAACCCTATCTTAAATGTTCAAGCTTGCCGAAAATGCACATGCACCTGACTAACCAAAAGGTACTGCCTTTAGCCAATATAATTACAATTAAAAGAATAAAGGCCGGTCGGTCTCGTTATGACAATCTTCAATCAGTTGCTAAATAACAAAAATTCCCAAATGTGGAAAAAAAATTCAACCACACATTTTATACAAATCAAAAGGCCTAGCAAACCTAAGTAAAATTTTCTAACTGTCGCCAAAAAGCAAATGTTGCCAATTACAGGACTGGCCATTATATCATAGCTGTGTGTGTCCCTAAAAGTACTGTCATTAGCCAATTTGATTACAATCCCAAGAATTTATTTAAATGCTTTGGCAAAAGTGTGGATACAAGGTTAACTTTCTAGCGGAAAACAGCTTATTATAAAATAGATGATATTATAGTAAACAACAGCTGAAAAAAAACTGTAATACTGTACTCAATTGGGATTAGTACTTTAAATTCCCAATGTTAATTCAGCAATTTGGAACAGCTATCATATAATGGTAGGTCCTGACTTGGCAATTTTAGTTACGTTTCTAAGCAACGAAATTGCCCAAATGTGGCAAACATTCAACTTCAAATTTCATACTACTTCGTAGATATAGAAACCCTACGTAACATTTTCAAGCTAGCCATATGTCGCCAAGGAACAAACCGGCTATTACATCATAGCTGTACCAAATATTTTTACAGTTAAAACAAAATTTTACCAAGAGCTCTGATACACAACGCCCGAGTTTTCAGATGTTGATGAGCTAAAGTCGAAAGCAAAGGTTTCAAGAAATTCCCGCCAACCATATGAAAATGGGGAGTTTTCGTCGCCAACAGTGTCAGACATTGGCAGCTTTTTCTTTTCACTTCTGGACACTCATCAACGATACAACTCGAAATTATGCTCGACATATCACTCAAAAATGGCATTAAATCGCCTGGATATGTGTCTATAACTTGGAATAAAACGTCCATTTCTAAAAGACGAACTTCTTCCGATTTCTCTTGTTCATCAGTCCTATTTAATCGTAGGGCCAGAGTACTCAGAAGAGATGTCAATGATGCTTCGGTGATTGGAAAATGGAAACATGCGTGTTTTAATGTGGTGGCGGCTATTTCCCGACATTTCTCGCTGTCATCGGATAGTGCTAAAATTAAAGACTTAAAAATTGTGTCTTTGATATCGTCGTTTTGTTCTTCTTCGAAGGAAACTCCGGTCAAAGACGAAATGAAATTCTGTATTTCTTTCAGATAGTTTCTTCGACTGATGATGTCTGTTCCTTTGAGAGAGATTTTTTCACACGCCACTTTCAGGTTTTTCGTTTCTTCTAAACTTATTTTTCTGTTCTCCTTACAATCAGATTCCATTTTAATAAGCATTTATTACGATAATGTGTATTTTTAGGTAGCACGTTGTTTATTTCGAAGTTTGAAAACGAATCTTGTTACCATCGCAACCATTAAGTTTAGTTGTAAAGTTGAAAAATAGTCTCTTACTACAAAAAAAACCTGTTCAATTCTGATATATAACATAAAAAAAGACTTAACAACGGTGTCTCTTCAACGATTGTGATATAGTGTCTGGTTATTATTTGGCGACTAACTATGTTGCTAAGTAGAGAAAACCAACAAATTTGGTAAACCTTCCCTTTACACTTTAATGCCACATAAAAAGTACAGCAACCCATAAAGTCGCCAAAATTATGGTCATTATATAGTAGCTTTTCTTTTTTAATACGTCACTAAAATCGACCAATAATAGCAAGTTTCGTGGATACATTACAATAAGTGACCAATTAGAGTAGTATTTGGTTATGTCATAAAAAGTGACCAATTACAATGAGGAATTTTAATTTACAATTTGACGTCAAATTAACCTTCATGATATCGGTACACTTTAATACCTGAACTGATATCTAATGTCTATTCAGTTTCAGATCATCTTTCATTCAACTTTTAGTGACGCATTTTCATTTGGCGGAATAGAATGTTTGTTTCTTAATATGAAAGTTATCTGTTTTTTTCCCCCGGAGTTGTAGTGTTGATTCGATTATTAAGGGATAAATGGAATATTTTGTCAAAAGGACTTTTTGCGCTATTTTTTTGTCTTCGCGATTATCTTCTTACTGCTTTACGAATTTTAATTGATTGACATAGAAAGTAGTAGGATAAGGGTATATTTTTTGTTCGATATATCTCGCATTTTCACGTGGAGGACGATGAGTCAAATAAATCTAAAGCTTACGGAATAACTGAAGCTGTTTTGTTGCATACGTAGTTTTGGAACTGTCGTTCAGTACAGATTTTACATCTTGTTGTTGACCTGATTGCTCCAAAAGTAGTAAAATAAACGAATTAAAAAAAGAATGAAAATAATAAAAAAAATATGATGTTAATTGAAACCGAAACCAACGTTCGCCATTTGCCCCCCCCCCCCCCCATTTTTTGTGTGCATAATATATCACTCAATCAAAAACATATAAATCTATAATAATTAAAGAAAGAGTCTGTGTATGTGTCTGTTTGTCTTCGGATCGTAAAAGATCTATTTATACTGCCCTCAGAAATTCGAAATTTTTAAGATAGATTCCCTTTGATACCAACGTGTGCCCTGAGGCTTAGTTTTTTTTTAATATTTGCTCCATTTTTAGAGAAAATTCGAATTTTCTGAAAAAAATACACCACTTTCGCTCAAATCCGATCATTTTTTCTCTTTCCTGATGACATCGGCTGAAAAAATTAAATAAAACTTTTAACGAAAACATTTAAAATTCAAAATGTTTATTTTATTCTTTTGCCATTACTTTCAGAAACTTAATTCATTATTTAAAAAATAATTGACATGTTTCAAGTGACGTAATTCCGCCAGTCTTCATTAACGGATTTTATTGTGGGTTTATTTGATTTTCTTATTGATTTTTCTGTTGACTGCATGTATGCATATTTAAGCATAGAGGTATGAAAGAGAATAGAGAGGTCCATGTATATGCGCAGTAGCGCACAAATGAAGCAGGCTAGAGCGGTGCATCTTGGGATACCTCAGTGCCAGTTTCGGTCACTATGTTATGCGCAGTAGCTCAAAACACCGCTAGAGCGGTGCATCTAGGGATACCTCAGTGTCAGTATGTGATGCGCAGTAGCTCGAAAAACCTGACAGCCCTGCTTCAAACCATTTGAACTCATAGACCCCTCTACCTCTCCTTCCTAACTCTATGTATTTAAGCAAAAAATTTATGTATAGTTTTTTAAGCTATTACTGGAACTATGATGGTTAGTAAAGGCCATCGCACTAGAGCTATTAGTGTTTTATGTCTTAATTTTTTCGCCAAATACGTTGCCAAACTCGCCAAATTATTAACTAAAATTCACCAAATAGGCAATTTCTTTTATAAATAATTTATAAGCTGGTCGGTTGTTCGAATGTCATTGTGTTAGAGCTGTATAATGGGTGTGGGTAGCTATATCTATTTTCTCGCCAAATTATTTCCCAAAACACGCCAAATGAGCTAAAAGGTTTTATGTATTTATGAGGGAATTGTGATGACATTTGAAGAGCTGAGTGGAAGAACGTGCTAAGTGACATTTTTGTGTTAATGATTATGTTATTACCTCCTTTAAACATAACAGCTTTCAATTTTTTAGAAAACATTCGATTTCGTAGATTTTTCGTGAACGAAGTTGGTAGGTGCACGCGTTTTCGTCACTTTTTCAATGGAAGAACGTGCTAAGGACCCTTGGCACTTTCTTTCTCCGAAATCGTCCCGAATCGGACGATCGTTCAGTGGAAGAACGTGCTAAGTGACACGCAGTTGAAGAAAATTGTCAGACTTTCGCTTTATTTATGTCGCATTAATCCCAAAGCACTTGGTTTTTTTTGTAGTTTTAATCAAAAAGAATTAAAAAATGTCATTAATTTTTCCAAATTAACTTTAATTATTAAATATAACCAATGAATTATAATTCATATAGCGTATAACCGGGCTTTGAATGCATTTAGGAAAATAGTAGAAAATGCACTTTTATTTTAGAATTCAATCGGAGCTAAAGGTTTTAACATTTTATAAAATATCGTTTGCTTTTAAAGTCTTGTGTTTTTTATTCTAAAAAAACATATCTATTTAGCAGTGAACAGATGGTATCATTAAAAGAAAGTTGCACTGCCCTTTGAGATCGCATGTTCGCGTTAAAACAAATTACACCGAACATACATAAGCATCTGGTTTGTTTAAAAAAATGAATTGGGGTACAAAAATCTTTAAAGCTTTAATTACGTTTGATCTCTAAAGCTGACGATCGCATTTTATACAATGTCCAAAATCCAAAATTTTTTAAAATGGAATTAAAAAATTTAAGCGAAAAGCTGAATTTTGGCTTGAAAGTGCGAATAGCCTTATAGTAATAAATTTATCAAGATATTGCTTTGTTATGTAAAATACTAATTTTGTTAAATAACTCATATACGTTTTATACTCTATCTCTTTATATTTATAATTCTTAATATTATTAAAATATAGGATAAACTTTAAAAAAGGCTTTGCATCACGATTGTAAAAATAATTGTTTAAACGATCACGCTAAGCTTTTGTATATAGAAATGCTGTAAATTAAGAAGCTTTCTTAAAAAATTTATTAAATCCTTAAATTTAAAAGGGGAAAAACATAAATAAAACTTAGGGTTTATATATTGCCAGACATCTTTTTTACTTTTTTTAAATATCGATGTTTTTTTTACATTCAATTATTCCTATCCAAAAAACTATTTAAAAAATTTATTTTGCGAAAACTTACATCTTACATTATTATCTTTTTTATAAATCTTTTAAATTTAATATTTATTTTATTCACTTGCATTTGTGTTTCTTTTACTATTTTTTTTGTATACTTTTTACTAAGTTAAGGTTTTGTCTTATTTTCTTTAAAGTAATTAGTTTATAATTTCAGTGATAATGGAATTTTTTAAAAAAATATTTTCAATTAAATACTAACTCATCTAACATTAAGCAAGAAGTTCTAAAATAACTAATATAACCTACTTTCTTTTAACTTAAATACTCAAAGAAATCCTTATAGTAGGGACAGACGGACGAACAAAAAGTATATAAGATAGGTTCTGATATCATACATTAAAAAAATTAGGGTTGCGTAACACTATACGACTTTCAATTACCGATTAATATATCAATATTTTCGTTTAAAAAGTTATTATATACCTTATAAAGTATTTTCAATTACTTTCAAACCTAAAAAGTTTTCTATGGCAGCTACTCTTTGCACATGCAACAATATTGTTTATAAACTTTATTTGTCGCCCGACTAGTACTGGGAGCCAGTGTATCAAATTTTAAGTCTGTATCTATTTTCGTTTTTCAGCACTACTTTTAAAACCAAAAAGTTTATAGCACTGCTAATTGCGCATGGGGTAATTTCTCGAAAATTTTTATTATGACTTCCAACAGGTACTAGGAACCCGTGTACTAAATTTGAAGTCTGTAGCCCTTTTAGTTCGCACTGTAATTTAGTTTCAGACAAACAGACGAATCAATGAAAAAAAACCCAGTTTTTTGTAATCAGCACCTCCAAAACGTGTAGAGAGCACAAATCTCATTTTGGATTTTTGACCGATCGCAATAGTTTCATTTCCTTATATTTCATATTAGATAATTAAAGTAATAACTTTAAAAAATCGGACGGGTAGAAAGGAAAGTTGGCGGGGGGGGGGGGGGGGGGGTAGACGGACGGACAGAAAAACAGACGTACAGGCAGGTGGCCGAAACACTATACATTGTAGTCTTCTAATTTTTTTTAATTTCGAACCAAAACAAAATTTTTGAAATCAAGACAGTTTAGATCGGAAATTGAAAGGGTATGGACGGACGGACAAAAGATGGACGTACAGGCAAAAAAAAAAAAAAGTATAAAAAAAAATCTAAAGTCCTATCTTCCAAACAAAAAAAGAATTTTGAAAATCGGAATGTTAGTACCGAAATTATGAACTCGTATGGATCAAATATACCCAAAAAATGTCACTTAGCACGTTCTTCACTAAACGACTGAAAAAATCTGAAGCAACTTCGGAGGAAGAACGTGCCAAGTGCAGGAGACGTCAAAGCGCGTTTTGTAAAAGACGTATTATTACGTAAAGTCGGCTAAGCCAAAAGCCACCAAGCATTTTGAAGAACCAAACTAAATTATCATAAGAAAAAACTATGATTTTGTGAAGTAGAGAAAAGTTGCAAACTAAAAACTTTGAAGCTCATTATCTCGTTTTCACCTTTTTGTCACTTAGCACGTTCTTCCACTAAGCTCTTCATTTATGAGTGGGATTATAGCGTATTTTTCTTTTGGAATTTTAATGCAATGAAACGGATTTTATAATTTTATAACGAGCGAAAACAAATTAAGTTTATGATCCTATAACAGGGTATATGGTACACATATTTGGAATCTATTTGATATTTTTTTTTATTCCGTGCGAAGAACGGGTATAAATTTGCTAGTTAACAATAAAATCATTTGACTTTTAAAGTACACAAGATTTTAGACTACCGGCTTTCTACAATGTCAGTTTCAGGATTTTAAAATCGGAGGTACACGTATATCATATATGAATGTCATGTAAATTAAGGCACTTTTTGTAATTTTTTTTGTTGTTGAAAATTTAGGCCTGGCAACTACTTTGTAATCTGAGCCTATGAGCTACAAAATTTGTAGTCGAGGACCACCATGATAATAATAATAAAAAAAGTTCTATCGGTTTCGTGAAATTTGCCTAGTCTTCAAAAGGCCTCATCTGCCAAACAGCAGTATAGGATTTTCCGATTTATTTACTCTAAACATATTTAGTTTATAGTTTCTTTAGGGATAAATAAACATACAGTTTCATTTTTATTTGGTCTATAAAGAACTCTTTTTTCGAAATTTTCATCAAACATTTCTTTGGAAAAAATAGGTAGACAATTTCAGATAGAATAACTACACATGGTAAAATTCATTGAAGATTATGGCAATCGCAGTAATATTCCATTCTTTGTGCTCTTCCTAAAATCTATGTTCATTTCTAAAATCTAACATAAAGAGAAGAGTTAACAATGCCTTCGTTATTATCCTTGATATAGAAGCTGGCCTTTACTTGGCAATCTATTATGTTGCCAAACATGAAAACGAACAAATCTGGTAACCCTTTCATACCAACTTTAATACAACATCATAGGAATAGCAACCCCAAAATAATGCCAAAAGTCGCCAAATATGTGGCCGTTATATCGCATTATAATACAGACTTCAGAAAGTGACAAATTAGAAGTGAGGAACTTATATTACAAAATGACGTCATATATGATAGCAAAGTTTGTTATTTAACGCCATCTGTTGGCATGCGATCATCATGCATGTTGATTGCTTTTTTTAAAGCAAAAGCAGTTAATCTTACATTTGTTGAATTTATAAAGAACTCAAAAATCTTTAAATTATCGCCAAGACATAAAATACTTGTTTTTTAGTGAAAATTTACTTTTTAAATAAGTACATGTAACCAGTCAAACCCATTGCGTCATCTATATTACAAACCAGACTTAAAATCTAATTTTTTAACCGCATCTGTAACTACTTATGTAATGTTGGCATGTCGTGCTGTTTTGCGCCAGGCCGTTCCAAAATTTAGCCGATCCAGTTTCATTTTATACCCCAACAGCACCGCAATGTCCACCATATCCAAGAACGAACAGAAACGTCTCCAAAAGGCGGAGCAGAAGGCTAAAGAGAAGGCCGAAAAGGAAAAGGCCCTCAAACAGAAACAAGCCGAGTTGGCGACACCCGCGAACAAGAAAGAAGAGGATCCCACCGATGCCGAGGAATACTTCAAGGTACGATGTCAGACAATCGAACAACTCAAAGCCGCCGGTGAGTCCCCTTACCCCCACAAGTTCCACGTATCAATGTCGCTCGCGGATTTCATCCAGCAGTACAACGATCTCCCACCGGCCGAGGTCCTCAAAGACGTGACCGTTTCGGTCGCCGGCCGAGTTCACGCCAAGCGGGAATCCGGCGCCAAGCTGCTGTTCTACGATTTGAGGGGCGAAGGGGTGAAGATCCAGGTTATGGCTCATGTAGCCCATTATCCCACCGAAGCCGACTTTTTGAAGATTAACGGAAGAGTGAGGAGGGGCGATATCATCGGATGTGTGGGACACCCTGGTAAGACGAAGATGGGGGAGCTGAGCATCGTGCCCACCGAAATCCAGATCTTGTCGCCATGTCTTCATATGTTGCCGCACATGCACTATGGCCTCAAAGATAAAGAGACGAGGTTTCGCCAAAGGTAAATAATGTTTTTACTGCTTTTCAAGATTAAAATAGAAATAATACTGTTTAATTTTGTGGCGGTTCACCACACACGCAACATATTCCATCAACAACTAGGTGCTCTGATTTACAGCCACGTTCCTACCACTATTCCAGATTACAACGTTAGTAGTAGTATATAAGCCGAAGTAACTCATTTCCACCTTGAGGATCCTTTTGGTAGACTGTGGGTTATGAGGCAGCTACAATTTGTTTAACCTCTCTGACCGTGTTCGGATTCATTTGTCACCAAGTCTATTGTAACCTTGAAATAATAAATACTATACTTATTTATAATATTGCTCAAAACTAATAATGTCTGCTCATGATGCCTTGATACTGATTTGGCGGGGATACATGATTTGGTAAAAAAAATTGCCCAACACGCCAAAAATTGCCCAGTCTATTGTCACCTTGAAATGACAACAAATACTAAACTTATTTAAGATACTTTTCAAAACTGAAAACGTGTGCCATGATACTAATTTGGCGGTTCTGACAAATTTGGTAAAAAATTGTCCGAGATACTTCTTTAAGTTAACTGTTTTTTTACAGGGTGGTAACAGAACCTGGAAATCAAGGAATTCTCAGGGAACTTTTTAATTCTGGAAATATCAGGGAATTCTCATGGAATTTTTCAAATTTCGCAAAAATCGGGGAATTATTTTCATTTTGGATTACTTAAACAGCAGGTTTAGGTTGTACTTGTGATCACTACTAATGGACACTTGATCAAAAGAGAATATTCTGGTTGGTCCGATTTGCCTGAAGGACCAATCTTGGGGGAAGGATGAATATCTCTCACGATTCATGTTATAACATGATTCTCTGATCACGTGGTTCCTCTAAACTTATTCAGATTTTTGGAAAAGTTAGGTAGGTTAACCCATAATCCGGAAAATCTTAAGTACTGCGATGTCTGGATTAAATTTTCTGTACTGTATTGAATTGTGTGTATTGTATATTTTCTAGGTAATTGGTAAAATCAGGGAATTTTTTGTGAAAGTATCAGGGAAATCATGGAAATATCAGGGAACTTTTTTTCTAGGATTATGTTACCACTCAGTTAAATGTTATTTATGAGTTTGGATTAATTTGATGACGTATGGTAATATTGGCGGGGGGACTTATGGGTCTGGAAACAATTTACACTTTTCTAAAGGAGGGAAATGAAAACTATAGGGCGAGCTGAACTTTAATGACGTTTTAAACGAGTTGTTGTTGTAAACAAGTTTGAGTATAATATAAGTGTTAACTTATCCATTTCTATTTCTCTTCACAGGTACCTCGATCTCATCATGAACGACTCTGTACGCCAAAAATTCATCTTCCGAGCTAAAGTCCAAAAATACATCAGAGACTTTTTCGAGCAGTTGGGCTTCCTTGAAGTGGAAACTCCTATGATGAACATGATCCCAGGTGGCGCCACTGCAAAACCCTTTATCACCCACCACAACGAACTTGATCTCGACCTTTATCTTCGGGTCGCACCGGAACTGTATTTGAAGATGTTGGTTGTTGGAGGGTTAGATCGTGTGTTCGAAATTGGGCGGCTTTTCCGAAATGAGGGTAATGTTTTATATCTAATATTGGTTATTAAATATTGTGTTTTTTATTGACAGTTAACTGAGCTTTTTGGATTCTTTAAAAGCTTGGTAGAGATTTACTGTACGGTCTCCCTTGGCGAACTTTCCAAAATTGCGCCATTTAGTCCGTATTTTGGCGACTTTTTTTAAAAACCACGATTCAAAGAAAGATCGTATGGGAATATTTCTCATGAAAACTCAACCAACGGTCCGATAGGGTTGCCGGAAAACGTCATCAGCGGGAAGTCATACAATTCAAATCTTCAGTCGAAGTCAGACAGGTTGCCATAAAAAAATTATTTATCGCCAAATCCGAAAAAATCGCGCCAAGAGGGACCGTACAGTGAATCTGATCCAAAAGCTTTCCATGGACAGTTTCGGCTATTTTGAATCCAATCATTTAAATTTTATTATTTTTGAAATTCACTAATCCACTAATAATGAAGCCTTAAGTTTTATGGCATATTATCCCCAAAAGTCGTATGGCATATTATTCTCTATTCATAAAAAATTTGTTTTGAAATGAAAATTTTATATAAAATATGAATGCTCCTACCCGTATTCCGAATCCTAACACCTGTTGGATGTAATAATAAGGTGTTAGAGAAAATTGCACGTAGGTACAATGGGTAAATGTCTTAGAATTTTTTCGGATTTCAGTGAATCTTTGAAAAATGAGAAGAGTTACAGGCTTCAAATTTGGTACACGAGTTCCCAGAAATTGTCAAAAGTCATTTAGTATTTTTGAAAATCCTGAATGCTTAAAGGCCTAGCGTTCATGTAACTTTTTAGGTTTAAAAGTTATTGAAATTACAGTACATGGTGAATTTCTTTTAAATGTTTTGATTTATTCTGTGGTTATTTAAATTCATGTGGCATTACACCCCTAAGTTTTCCCTTACATTGCTTACAAATTTTACTGAAAAGTTAAGGAAAATTGAAAATTCTATTCAGGCATGAGAATTTTCAGCTTTTTGACGGATTTCCGCTTTTTTCCCAATTTCTGGTCATTTTCCGATATGTTGATGTTTTTTTCTTCAAACATTTGTTTTTGTTTGCAAAACGGAAACTGAAATAATCGTAAAATTATTTTGATCGCCTTTCCTCAACTAGTGCGAAAATACGTCTTGGATGTCATTTATTGTCACACTATATCTTCTCTACGCTTAAATTTTCTTATCGGCTTGGCTTGGTGTTTCGGTCTCGGGTAAAGAAGTTAGCCAATTGGAGAGTTATGCCTTCAATCTAAAGTCAAATCTGTACATTTAGTACGCTTTCAACTTAGCCATCGGCATATGCTTTCGATGGATGGATGTTTAAGTTTAATGGCGCAAGGGCATCACAGGCCATACTGCGCCAAACACTAGGTTATTCGAAAATATATGCTTCCGATATAAGCCGATGTTTTTTATAGGAAAAATAACAGAAAACTTTAGAACTCATTATTTTTATAATGTAGTTATAGTTCAAGACGGATCGTTCAACTAAATTTCAACACGTCGTAATATTTGCTAGTTCGCTGCGAAATCGCCGTACATGGTTCGTATCCTCCTTGAAAAGTGCTTGAACTAAAAAAGTTCATTTACAAATCCTTAAAAACACTTGGGGAAAAATTCTGTACTATTTACTGCAAAATCGGATCGGATAAAAAAAACTTTCTTAACGTAATTTCCGTCACATTTGATAACTATGCGTCATCTTTGACCTGGGTTGTTACGTGATATCATGATACTTTCTAACTCCTATTTGTATAAACATAGTCTTTAATAAATACTGCAGCATAGGCTGAGAATTTTCGGACAAAATAGCGTCTTAAAAAAGAGATTCCGCTCATTCACGAGACGTCAAATTTTCCACACCACCCAAAAAAAATTCATCCATTCTCGGTCTATATTAATGAAGACTAAACTTGAATTCCATTAAAAAACAAGTTTAAATTAAAAGTAAAAAATATATTTAAATTTTGAAGATGAATTAAGATTAGATTTCCCTAAGATGTCTTATATCAACAAAGCGCCAATGCATACCCTTTTTTAGAAGAGTAACATTTTCACCTGAATTCTGATCAAAAATTTGCAACCTCTTGATTTACTTATTTTGCTGCCTAGTAATTTTCCCGCATCATCCGATGATACCGTGTCGCCTAATAATGATTGACTCTGTGTGATCATAAGTGTCTCGTTACTTCTGTAGCTCTGGTTCAGGCCAAGTAGGATCAACCTGATTCTCCTAATCGATTCTTGTGACCTTGGGTCGGCAAGAACAGCTTGAATGTTAAATATTTTTTTTGTAATGTTCGAAACTTTTTTTTTGTGGTGATTCAAACTTCAGCCTATAGTTTTTTTTGTTTTTTTTGCTTACAAAAAATGGAGTCGGGTTATAAGAATATAGACGGTATGTCAGGTTTTATTGTGTTAGTAACTTCTAGTCCTTGAATTTTTATGAAATGCCCCAGAACAGAACCGAAAAAATGCTTAAATTTTTTCATAAAAAGTGCATGAACCAAGTAATTAATATAACGAGAGAACAAAATATCATTTTTTATTTTGTATGTGAACTACGGATATTATAGTGCTTGTTTGTTTTGTGTTTTTGTAGAAAAACGCGATTCAAAAAAAAGTAGATTTAAGTAAACTGTAAGATTATTTTTAACCGATAACACCTTGTTTTTTCAAAGTTAGATACTTTTCATGCAACTGAACACATAATCTTAATGTGTTACGGAATAAAGTTGTGTGATTTTTTTTAATTCTGGGTGTCTTTAATCTGACGTTGAGATTCTATAAAGGAGAAAGGTTTAAGGTTAAGAATTTGGTAATAGCATCTTCATTCTATCCTTTATTATAGAAATATGGCATTTTTACGGCCTATACACACAGAGAATTATTTATTGCTATTATGATAATTTTTTAGGTACCCATCAATGCTCTGCAAATCAACATTTTGCAGATATTTATAAAAAAATATTGTCCCTAAAAGTAGTAATTACTGTACCCCCCTCCTACTTAATATCTAAAAGATTTCTTGCCCATCGCGCGTTCAGCTTTTTTCATATTTTTGTGTTCTCATGCCTGTCTATTGTATTGTTTAAAAGAAGGTTGATGTTAAATTTCAAGCCAATCTACTGTATTTTCATCAATCATTTTATGATGGTTATCAATTATATTTGATTAAGAATTTTTTTAATGTTTCATAAACAACAATATTATGTAATTTATTTTAATAGTTTGAACAATTACTATTTTTGCTTGAACAGGTATCGACCTCACCCACAATCCCGAGTTCACAACCTGCGAGTTCTACATGGCCTATGCTGACTACAACGATCTCATGAAGATTACCGAAACCTTGCTCTCCGGTATGGTCAAAACCGTAACTGGTTCTTACAAGTTAACATACCACCCGGATGGACCGGAGGGTGAAGCTCACGAGATTGATTTCACCCCACCATTCAAGCGGGTGAACATGCTACCCGGTTTAGAGGCTGCATTGGGAGAAAAGTTGCCGGATCCTACTACGCTTAATACACCAGAGGCTAACAAAAGGTTAATTTAAAATTTTTTAAATACTAGAATATGCCAGGTATTGCTCTCTTAAGTTATTAACTGGGTCTTACAAGTTAACATACTACCCGGATGGACCGGAGGGTGAAGCTCATGAGATTGATTTTACCCCACCATTCAAGCGAGTGAACATGCTACCCGGTTTAGAGGCTGCATTGGGAGAAAAGTTGCCGGACTCTACTACGCTTAATACGCCAGAGGCTAACAAAAGGTTAATTTAAATTTTTTAAAATACTAGAATATGCCAGGTAAAGGTATTGCTCTTTTAAGTTATTAGCTGGGTCTTACAAGTTAACATACCACCCGGATGGACCGGAGGGTGAAGCTCATGAGATTGATTTTACCCTGCATTCACATGGTGCGCTACGTTTAGACTACCATGTGATGAAGTTACCGACAACTGTGCTTTCACCAGTAGCTACAAAACGTTAAGATTTTACAAGTTAAATTAGTATTAATTCCTTGGTATTAACCGAGGTAATCACAGATTACAACCCACCCAGAGGGTGAACATATAACCTGATTTACCGACTGCCAATGGGAAAAAGTTGGCGGGCACAACTAGGTTAATACGACCGAGGCTAACAAAAGGTTAATTTTATATTTTTTAAATACACTGCTCAAAACAATTAGGGGAGCACTTTGTGAACTTTTACTTTTGTTTACCCTTTCAGTTCCAACTTCTTAATTTTTATTATAAAAATATAACATTTGTGAAATAGATCCATTCTGCACCTAGAATGAAATGTAAAAAACAGGGAAAAAAATCTTAATTTTTTAATTAAAATTTAAAGGGGAAAAATTAAAACCATAACTTTTGAATAAATTATAACAATAATTTTTTCAAACTTTATTTGTAAAAAAAAGTTAAAAATCATTTTTAAACATCTAAGAATGCAAGCATGAAGAATTTAGGGTCAATTTATTTCATAAATTTTTTTAGGAGTGAATTTTATTTTACCTTTTTTTATTTAAAACAGATATTATTTAATTCTTCAAAATACATGATTCTTTATCATCTAACGATACATAAGTGCAAGCTTAACTTAGTGAGAAAAAATATCGGAAGCTGATGATATCAAATGGAATAGTTGGGGGTGAAAGGTTTTAAACCATGCGTTCCCCTAATTGTTTTGAGCAGTGTATTATATGGTTAGAATACGTTGGTATTGCTTTTAACAAAGTCTTACAAGTTAACATACCACCCCGATGAACCGGAGGGTGAAGCTCATGAGATTGATTTTATCCCACCATTCAAACGGGTGAACATGCTACCCGGTTTAGATGTAGCCATGGGAGAAAAGTTGCCAGTTAGTAATGCTGCTAGTAAAGGTTTAAAAGGTTTTTTCTTGTGTATATAATTTTCAGTTAAAGGCATTTGATGTGTGTAAGAAGTAAAGAAAATCCGGTTTTAATGTCCATAACTTACCATTCAATTGTACTAGTACATACCACTATTTTGAAGTTTAATAATTACTTTGTCGCAGATTGTTCATCATGTGGTTCCGGGATCCAAGCCGGGTCGGCCTCTACCTCTTCAGTTCTTATCTGTTCAAACTGATTAGGGTTCCATTAGATAAATTCAGCATTTCAAGTTAACAATATCTATTCTCTCAACAGGCTCTCTGATCTCTGCACAAAGCACCAAGTGGAGTGCCCTGCTCCCAGAACGACAGCTCGACTCTTGGACAAACTCGTCGGCCATTTCCTAGAGGAATCCTTCATCAACCCAACGTTCCTGTGCGAGCATCCCGAGATCATGAGCCCCTTGTCCAAGTGGCATCGTTCGATCCCAGGTCTCACGGAGAGGTTCGAGATGTTTGTGATGAAGACGGAAGTCGTGAACGCGTACACCGAACTTAATGATCCTATTGTGCAGAGAGAAAGGTAAATTACTAGGCTTTTCTTTTATAATTCAAAAGCAATAAGAATTGAAAAATAGAAAAGTTGGAAGTTTCAAAATATACTGAAGTTTTTGTACTGATCTTATCTGTTCTGTCTTATCTTTATTTTGAACAAGAGTATGGAATGGAATTATTTTCTTGGTAATATTTATTTTAAACAATAATCCTGATCATTATTTTTAATAAGAATTTTAAATGTTGGTCGCCTTTACATTTGCCCTCATAGAGTTAAGAAGGTGCAAAAAAAAAGTGAAGCTGTCAGAAAGTCGCCAAGCAACCCTAAACAAACCGCTCACTCGATGTTCTTGCTTAAAGGCACTTTTTCCCCTTAAAAAGCGTCAATTAAAAATCAAAGCACTGTTGCACAAGATTTGAATTTACACAAGTTGGGTAGTAGTTACCTTCACAGCTAAGAAAAATGCGTTCTAATTTCATATTTTAATAAAGAGTCAAAAATTGAAAAGTCCTGACGTTTGAACGTTTGTCCTATCAACAGGTTCGAGACTCAGGCAAAGGACAAGGCAGCTGGCGATGACGAGGCACAACTAGTCGATGAGAACTTCTGCACAGCCCTGGAATATGGCCTACCACCCACCGGGGGCTGGGGGATGGGCATCGACAGATTCACCATGATCCTGACGGACACCAACAACATCAAAGAAGTTCTGTGCTTCCCTGCCATGAAGCCAGAAGGGAATACCAAACCAAAGGAAGGAGAGGCCGCAGCAGAAGCTGAGAAGAAGTGTTGACGCTGAGATGTGGTGTATTTCTTGTTAATTTAAATAAAAGTTGATTTAATCTTATTTCTGTGTATTGTATAATTGACATAACTGATCGCTAGGGGGGCCCAGTCGGTTAGGCACTCGCCTAGCATGCGAAATGTCCCAGGTTCGGGTCCGGGCATCGCCAAAATAACTGCCGACCTATAAACGGCCCGTGCAGCCAAAAATGTCAGATGAATAATACCCCGTGTAAGGGAGTGCACGTTAAATATCCTTCTAACTCCTAACGCTGCGTACGATGTCGCCCTTAACGGTTGCATTGGGTGCCTATTCAGGTGTCGGCTCGTCACTTGACTGTGGTTCTAAAATATGACGCCCGTCGCCAATAGCCCTCGTGTAGCTCTAGTGCGATACGATAATTCAAACCTAACCTAACTGATCGCTAGGGTGGAGTGGAACTTTTTTTTTATTTAACATTTCTAATAGTGAAAAAAAGTTGTTTCACATCTTACTAAAACATGATGTATAAATTTTTTAAAGTTAAAGTTAAATTATCAGGGTCCACAATGAATTTATAAATACGAATGTGCTGGCTATAGTGATCGCGCTTCACCCCGCAAAAACATGCGTCTGTTGAGTGATATTGTGCTTCCGTATATCTGTGTATTTAACTGGATTTATTGATCACACTCCTTCAAGTAGCCTTGTTGGGTCACTGGTTAGTTTTTTGTATTGCAAATTAGCCAGCTGGAATATTAGGTTACGAGTTCAGGCTTTCTTGTCTTCGAAAAGTGTTTTTCGTTGAGTGAGATAGTGCTGCTATCTACTGGCATTCAAGGCATTGACAGATTCACCATGATCCAAAGAGTTCTATAGTAGGGTAGAGGAACGACTCGTACTGAGCTGCCATCGGCAGCCATGGCTCACGACGGAGCCCGAATAGAGTGGCAAAAGTGCTAGTTAATTTATAATTTTGATACCGAGAAAGGAAGTACACCCAGGGCAAAGGCGGGAATCGAACCCGCACCAGTTACAGTGCGCGGACTGCTAGCGTTATGGCTTGCAATCCAAACCACTCGGCCATCGTTCCCACATGCCACCCTATATTGTCTCTGTGTTGGTCCATATTGCAGTTGAAAGGTTCAGTCTCTACCCTACTATAGAACTCTTTGCCATGATCCTGACAGACACGAACAACATTAAAGAAGTAAGGTAAGGTAATCGTTTCCAGCTGCCTATTTCTAGCCTCCCTAAGGAGCTTTAACACAGCCAATAACGCCTCGTAATTTAGAACCCTGGTCAAGTGACGAGGTCGACACCTGAGCGGGCACCCAACGGAACTTCGAGCGACATCGTACGCTAACGCCGTCGGGACTTTGGACTCCACAGATTTAACGAGCACGTCTGTCCCTGTGTACTCGGGCCCATCCGTGATGAGGATTTTTCTGCTATTTCCAGCACGGATCCGATTTATAGGATGACTGGCAGTAGGTGGGATTCGAACCCCCGCACTCCTGAGAAGGTTGAATCTCTAGGCTGATGCCCTAACCACTCGGCCACGGACGGGCCATTAAAGAAGTACTTTTGTTCCCTGCCATAAACCCGGAGGGGATTACCAAACCAAAGGAGGTTAGCACGTATTTTTTACTTACATTTAACTATAGTCATAAAGTTAATTCTTGACAGTAATTGTGTTGATTGCAACATTTATGAAGGCAGTTATTTAAGGCAATGATACAACTTTAGTGGAAAAAAAAGTCATGATAGATGGATTAAACAGTTAGAGTAAAAGCATCAAGTAATTTATTGCCAAAGTTACAAAAAATATTTATTTGAATACACGGTGCATTCCTATTGGGTTTATTACATTTTATGATAATTTTAAATCAAATTTGTTATTTTTTTGTGAAAATATTGAAGTCATAACCCAAATGTATGAAAAGGGCCTTTCCGTCGGTCGTTTGGCACAGTGCCAAGAATCAATGGTCGGGCCCGATTCGACTTTTTTCCCCCCTCTCCTTCTTCTCGGAGGCCCCGAGTAACTTCCAGAGACAAGTTGGAGCTCCTGGAGCTATTTGGTCAACAAGCGGTTGTTTTGTGAGTTATGCGAGACTCCACCCGAACGTCAGTTAAAAACATTGAAACAATTCATGGGGAATTCGTTATTTTAAAAATTAGAATAAATTACTTCGAGGTTTATATCCGAGTAAAAGCCTAATTATTGTCCCAAATACACCACTTAACGTGCCGGTTACAAACGTCAGTATTTACAAAATCGAGTATTGAAATGTCAGAATGTACATTTACAAATTATTGAAATCATTTATACATGTAGATGGCTAAGCCAAAATCTAACGGCTTACATTGTTTTGTCAGTAGGCAGGTTAACTGACATTACAAAGGTTTTCGGAAATATTTAACAACTGGGTTGTGGTTCATACAAAGAGTTCTAATGTTTAGGGTAGAGAGGTAACTGCACAGCTACCAGGACCAACCGGGGACAATATAGGTGGCGATGTGGACCACGATGGTCACAAATGGTTTGGGATGTAGCCATCAGGCTAGGCAGTCACGGCGACGCTGTAACAGGCGCGGGTTCGATGTCCCGCCTTTGCGCTGGTGTGACTCGTCACTTGCTCAGTATCAAAAATAAATTAAGCTAGCAACTTAGGATCTATTCGGGTTCCTATTACCAGGCTGCCAGATTAGCTCAATACGACCTACCTTTCGAATATTAAAACTCTTTTGGTTTCATACGAACTCGAGTAAAACACTGAAATTCACATTAGGTGATTTTAAACTTCCACTAAGAAATGTTTTATGGGTAGTTGGTTTCATTTGGTTTTTTTCATGCACACATCGAGAAAAAGCATTTTCTGCAGTTTGTCTTCCCTTTACGCACTGCCGTGGCACAGTTATGGGCAGGCAAACTCCGGTATCCTTCAAAAATGTGTCTCGGAAATATTGAATTAAACGCTTTTGTAAACTAGTAGGTTGGCAAAAAAAATCGACACGGAATTCGTCTATAGTTCCCGCCACCCGTATTTGTTACACTTTAGGGATGGAACCGGTATTTGAAAAACTGCCATCCCTAACGTGTTCTAATTTGGTTGGCGGCGAGTATAGTGCACTGGGACTTATTGTCGCGTCACTTTTCCTATCATTTTAAAGCATTCTCCTTTAACCCAGTAAGGTTAGGTTCAACATATTATGGAATACAGGTCACGGTGGTCTAGAATTTAGAACTCCCTTGATTTGAATTCAAACGGTGACAAACTCTTAGTTAAATTTTACCCTCTGACAAAGGTGACCTCACCCAAATCCCCAAATGAAAAAAATTTAAGGATATATAAACCTACAATTTGAAAATTTTAAAAACTCAAGTGCTGAAGTAAAAAAAAAAAATTATGCTTACAAATAACATCATAAATAAACGACTTACAATTTTTTTTTAAATATCGAATATGTGTGTCAAGTGTCATGTAAAAAAGTTAGCAATAGATATGGTGTTATCAAATATTATGTACTAGCTGACCCGATAGACGTTGTCTTTACTATGAATATTGAATTCTAATTGAAGGTTGTTTGAAAAATCCATTGATCCTTGGCAAATGCAGCCAAAAATGTCCAAAGAATAATAGCCCATGTGGTGGGAGTGCACGTTAAGTATTTTTCAAAGTCCCGACGCTGCGTACGATGTAAAAGTTGCATTGGGTGTCTAATCAGGTGTTGGCTCGTCACATGACTGGTTCTAAATAAAGACGCCCGTGGCCAATATCCCTCTTGTATAGCTCTAGTGCGACGATAATTCAAACTAACCCTAACCCATACAACTGGATGGGAATAGCTACCCTACGCTAAATTTTAACTTCGCCAAAAGCCGCCAATGCCAACATTCGATTGGCCATATCATAGCTGTACCAAATTGACAGTTTCATAAACATAAAGTTTTTACGCTATACGTAGAGGGAATTAACATTTCTTAGAAGTATTCATCAGATCTAGAATAATAATCGCCTTTAATGCCATGATACATTGTAGCAATATCTTCACTTCGTACCATTTATAAACATCAATTAAATTAAATTCGGAAACAAAAAAAATCAAGAGATTTCAATTCAATAAATAAAATAATGATATTCAAATAAAAATCCTACAAATTAAACTCACGTGCTCTGACGTGCTTATACTTAATTTTTGTTCGCGTTGAACGTGCTGAAATTTCTTTTAAATTGAAATAAAAAGTATAAATTCTAATCTTACAATGCTATTCCTATGGAGAAATCGGCTCACGTTTTGCATTCCTACACCCGTTCGGGTTCGAATTTCGAATAACGCATTCATTAAGAACCTTTTCCTGACAATAACAAACACAACGAAAAAAGAATTAGTGAAATCGGTCCAGCCGTTCAGGCGTGATGCCGTCACAACGAAAAAATGAGACTTTAATTTATATATAAGATTTGGTGATATAACTCCTTGTATAACATTTCTGTTTTGTCATGACACATGGTTAGCTAAGTTGTCAGGATAAGTTTCCTTCTTCCAACATTTTCTCCTGAAAAACAAAATATTTTTTTTTTTTAAAGATTTTTTGATTGTATTGCAAAAGTTTGATATTCATAGTCAGTTAAACTCAATGAAGTAAGCATATACTTCGATTTTGAAATTTGGTTAGTTTTATCCAATCAGATAAAACTATTACGATTTTAATTAGCAAGCTAGATTAACAAGCTAATTAACAAAGCTAAAGATTAAAAAAAAATACCCAACATTCTTCTACAAAAACTACTTTTTTTAGTCGGATACGCACTGGAAAGAACAGATTACTTAAAATTTATAGCTTAACTTTTTAAGTGTTGTCTAAATTTATGTTAATAGGGTAAGTGTACTAACGTTTAGTGAATTATTTTTATTTTAGTTTAATAATCTAGTTTTTTAATTACACTGAAAAGTTTTAATTCAATTAAATTCAAATAAGAAAAGCATATACTTCTGTTTTGAAAAATTCGTTCCTTTACTTCAATCATACAAAAGCGTTACGATTGAAATTAACAGAACGTCAAAGTTAGAGATCTATAATAATACAAATTAAGTTTTGTGTGTGTGTTTGTTCCTTATAGACTCATAAACTAGACATATGTTTGGCTCGTAACTTGGCGAAATGTGTAGTTCATACTAAAGTTACGATTTTTGAACTTTCAAAGCTCAAAATGTTCTATTTTTAGAGAAAATTAGAATTTTCAGAAAAAACTACACAACTTTTGCCCAAATCCGATAATTTTTTTCCTATCCTCTTGCCATCGACTGAAAAAATTAAAAATTTACGAAAATACCTAAAACTTTTTTTAGTCGGATACGCACTGGAAAGGACAGATTACTTAAAATGTATAGCTTAACTTTTTAAGTGTTGTCTAAATTTATGTTAATAGGGTAAGTGTACTAACGTTTAGGGAATTATTTTTATTTTAGTTTAATAATTTAGATTTTTAATTACACTGAAAAAGTTTGAATTCAATTAAATTCAAATAAGAAAAGCATATACTTCTGTTTTGAAAAATTCGTTCCTTTACTTTAATCATACAAAAGCGTTATGATTAAAATCAAACAGAACGTCAAAGTTAGAGATCTATAATAATAAAAATTAAGTTTTGTGTGTTTGTTTGTTCCTTATAGACTCATAAACTAGACATATGTTTGGCTCGTAACTTGGCGCAAATGTGTAGTTCATACTAAAGTTACGATTTTTGAACTTTCAAAGCCCAAAATGTTCTATTTTTAGAGAAAATTCGAATATTCCGAAAAAACTACACCACTTTTGTCCAAATCCGATAATTGTTTTCCTTTCCTCCTGCCATCGACTGAAAAAAATTAAACTTTTACGAAAATATTAAAAAACTATAATTGAAAATGTTTATTTTATTCTGTTGCCATTACCTTCAGAAACTAAATACTTTATGTGAAAAATAATTGACATGTTTCAAGTGACGTAATTCCGTTCAGTCTCCATTCCACGATTTTATTCTGGGTATAAGTGAGGATTTCTTGAAGTTGGTTGGTAGACATATATATTCAGGTTTGTGTGCTTGGTCAGAGACCCGCTTAGGCGCTTATAAACCTTCGTCAAGTAAGACAGACACAACAGACAACACACACATAAGTGGATCCATCTAATTTTTAGAGACAGAGGCCAACTAGAGGATCCCCAGAATTGGCTTGTCACCCCCAGAGGTATTGATTTGGTATGGGAACTTAGAGGACTTTCGGACCCAACAGATTTAACGAGCACGTACTCCGCATATACTCGGTAGGTCTTCAGTGGTACCGAGACTCGATCTCAGGACCTTCCGATCCCGAGACCGAGACGCTGACCACTAGGCTCACTACGGCCCCGAGGATTTCTTTATTGAAGATTCTGTTGATTGCATTTTATGCACATTTAAGCTATTTCCGTGAATTATAACTATGATGGTTGTTCAAGGCCATCGCACTAGATTTGCGTGTTAAGGTTTTATGTTTTCGTTTTTCCGCCAAATACGTGGGCGAACTAGCCAAATTCTTACCTAAACGCGCCAAATAAGCAAAATGTTTTTTTTTTTTATTTTAATAATTTATAAGCTGGTTTGTTGTTCGAAGGTCATCGTGATAGAGCTGTATAATAAGTGTGTTTGTAGCTATATTTCTTTTCTCGATAAATTCTTACCAAAAACGCGCCAAATGAGCTAAGACGTTTTACGTTTTTATGAGGGAAATTACGATGACATTTATACGTGCATTTATAGCGTATTTTTCATTTTGAAATTTTAAGGTAATAAAACGGGATTTTATACTGTATAACAAGCTGTAATAATATAACATAACCTTAGTATTCTATTACGGATTAAATGGTACACATACTTGGATCAAAGAGTTCTATAGTAGGGTAGAAGAACGACTCGTACTGAGCTGCCATCGGCAGCCATGGCTCACTACGGAGCCCGAATAGAGTGGCAAAAGTGCTAGTTAATTTATAATTTTGATACTGAGAAAGGAAGTACACCCAGGGCAAAGGCGGGAATCGAACCCGTACCTGTTACAGCGCGCGGACTGCTAGCGTTATGGCCTGTGATCCAAACCACTCGGCCATCGGGCCCACCCTATATTGTCTCCGTGTTGGTCCATGGTGCTGTTACCAGGTTCAGTCTCTACCCCTAACCCCACTATAGAACTCTTTGACTTGGATCGATCTGAATTTAGTCCGTTTGAAGAACGGGTATTTATTTGCTAGTTATCTCTCTATATTAAAAAAAGTAAGCTCTTTTAAAGTGTCCGGAGCCATAACATCATGAAATATTGATGTTAGAAATCCAATTTTTTTTGGAAGGTGTGTCTCCCTAATGCCTCGACCTAAAATTTTTTGTTTTTCAAATTTCCAATTAGTTTTTTTAATTAAAAATAAAAATTAATTTTTCTCTATGTTAAAGTATAGGATTTGAAAGTGTTAGCAGCTATAACATTATGAAATAGTGATGTCAGAAACCCAATTTTTTTTGGGCAGGTGTGTCTCCCTTATGCCTCGATGCCCACTTATTTGTTTTTTAAATTTCCAATAAGTTTTTTAATTAAAAATTACAATAAGTCAGCCACAACTTTTTTTTCTTTTCTGCAAAACGACACGGTGAAATTTATCAGAAATGCGTGATTTTTTTACGTTCTTTTTAAAGAACAATTGCTCTCTTTTCTGTTCTTTTAAAAAGAATAGTTCTCTAACTTGTTCTTTTTACATTGGTTTTGTGTTTATATATATAGAAGAGGTTCACAGATTTTTTTAAAAATGATTTTGCCTTAAAATATAATATAAGCAAGATAGAAGGTTTATAGATTAAAATTATGTAAAAAAAAGATAGTAAAAAAATTATGACAAAACTATTTTAAATAAACATTTAACATAACAATTAGTCTGATAAACATTTTCAATAAACAAATATTTTTTTATAACAAAATTATTTTATTAATTATTTTATTTAATTCTGCTAAAGTGAAATCACAAAATTTCCTTTTTTCAAGATTTTTTTTTAATTATAAAAATGATTTTGCCTTAAAATATATTATAGCAAGATAGAAGGTTTATAGATTAAATAAATTATGTAAAAAAAAGATAGTAAAAAATTATGACAAAACTATTTAAATAAACAATTAATTATTTTATTTAATTCTGCTAAAGTGAATCACAAAATTTCCCTTTTTTATAAAACAGTTTTTTTTTTTAATTTTCAGAATTGATGAAAAATATCGCGTTGTTCTTTAAACTTTTTTCTTCAGCTGGCTTGGCAGATGGCTTTCTTTTTTTTTTTTTATTTAATCTCTCGTTTTTATTCGTTCGCATCACCACGGTAAAAGAGTTTTATTTTATTTTTTTTATTGACATATTCCTTTTTGTTTTTTTAGAAAGTTTTTGAAGATGTTTGAACTCTTGTTAAACATTGTTTTATGATTTATTGTAAAGCCAACATATTAAGCGAAATGTTTTTTTTTAGCTTCTACACTACGTTTATAACGTAACAAGTGGAAGGTATTATAATCGTTCAATCCGTCTGTCTGTCACCCACTTTCACAGAACGAACCGCAAGTCGCACAAACAAGTGGGATATATCATTTTGAAGCAAAAAATCAGGCTAGGTTACATCCCAAATTTCATTAAAATATTTATGTGATATGATTCAGTTTGGATTGTTGTAATATCACAATAGAGTGAGATTACAGTAATAATGAGTGAGAGTGATAATGAGTATCATTAATTTGCGAAATCATTAATGAGTCATTAATTGGCGAATCATTAATTGACAATCATGAATCATTAATCATTAATTGATCATTAATTTTTTAAGATTTTTTGATTGTATTGCAAAAGTTTGATATTCATAGTCAGTTAAACTCAATGAAGTAAGCATATACTTCGATTTTGAAATTTGGTTAGTTTTATCCAATCAGATAAAACTATTACGATTTTAATTAGCAAGCTAGATTAACAAGCTAATTAACAAAGCTAAAGATTAAAAAAAAATACCCAACATTCTTCTACAAAAACTACTTTTTTTAGTCGGATACGCACTGGAAAGAACAGATTACTTAAAATTTATAGCTTAACTTTTTAAGTGTTGTCTAAATTTATGTTAATAGGGTAAGTGTACTAACGTTTAGTGAATTATTTTTATTTTAGTTTAATAATCTAGTTTTTTAATTACACTGAAAAGTTTTAATTCAACTAAATTCAAATAAGAAAAGCATATACTTCTGTTTTGAAAAATTCGTTCCTTTACTTCAATCATACAAAAGCGTTACGATTGAAATTAACAGAACGTCAAAGTTAGAGATCTATAATAATACAAATTAAGTTTTGTGTGTGTGTTTGTTCCTTATAGACTCATAAACTAGACATATGTTTGGCTCGTAACTTGGCGAAATGTTCGTAACTTGGCGAAATGTGTAGTTCATACTTAAGTTACGATTTTTGAACTTTCAAATCTCAAAATGTTCTATTTTTAGAGAAAATTGGAATTTTCCGAAAAAACTACACCACTTTTGCCCAAATCCGATAATTTTTTTCCTATCCTCTTGCCATCGACTGAAAAAATTAAAAATTTACGAAAATACCTAAAACTTTTTTTAGTCGGATACACACTGGAAAGGACAGATTACTTAAAATGTATAGCTTAACTTTTTAAGTGTTGTCTAAATTTATGTTGATAGGGTAAGTGTACTAACGTTTAGGGAATTATTTTTATTTTAGTTTAATAATTTAGTTTTTTAATTACACTGAAAAAGTTTGAATTCAATTAAATTCAAATAAGAAAAGCATATACTTCTGTTTTGAAAAATTCGTTCCTTTACTTTAATCATACAAAAGCGTTATGATTAAAATCAAACAGAACGTCAAAGTTAGAGATCTATAATAATAAAAATTAAGTTTTGTGTGTTTGTTTGTTCCTTATAGACTCATAAACTAGACATATGTTTGGCTCGTAACTTGGCACAAATGTGTAGTTCATACTAAAGATACGATTTTTGAACTTTCAAAGCCCAAAATGTTCTATTTTTAGAGAAAATTCGAATATTCCGAAAAAACTACACCACTTTTGTCCAAATCCGATATTTGTTTTCCTTTCCTCTTGCCATCGACTGAAAAAAATTAAACTTTTACGAAAATATTAAAAAAACTATAATTGAAAATGTTTATTTTATTCTGTTGCCATTACCTTCAGAAACTAAATTCTTTATGTGAAAAATAATTGACATGTTTCAAGTGACGTAATTTCGTTCAGTCTCCATTCCACGATTTTATTGTGGGTATAAGTGAGGATTTCTTTATTGAAGGTTCTGTTGATTGCATTTATGCACATTTAAGCTATTGCCGTGAATTATAACTATGATGGTTGTTCAAGGCCATCACACTAGATTTGCGTGTTAGGGTTTTATGTTTTCATTTTTCCGCCAAATACGTGGGCGAACTAGCCAAATTCTTACCTAAACGCGCCAAATAAGCAAAATGTTTTTATTTTATTTTAATAATTTATAAGCTGGTTTGTTGTTCGAAGGTCATCGTGATAGAGCTGTATAATAAGTGTGTTTGTAGCTATATTTCTTTTCTCGATAAATTCTAACCAAAAACGCGCCAAATGAGCTAAGACGTTTTACGTTTTTATGAGGGAAATTACGATGACATTTATACGTGCATTTATAGCGTAGTTTTCATTTTGAAATTTTAAGGTAATAAAACGGGATTTTATACTGTATAACAAGCTGTAATAATATAACATAACCTTAGTATTCTATTACGGATTAAATGGTACACATACTTGGATCAAAGAGTTCTATAGTAGGGTAGAGGAACGACTCGTACTGAGCTGCCATCGGCAGCCATGGCTCACTACGGAGCCCGAATAGAGTGGCAAAAGTGCTAGTTAATTTATAATTTTGATACTGAGAAAGGAAGTACACCCAGGGCAAAGGCGGGAATCGAACCCGTACCTGTTACAGCGCGCGGACTGCTAGCGTTATGGCCTGTGATCCAAACCACTCGGCCATCGGGCCCACCCTATATTGTCTCCGTGTTGGTCCATGGTGCTGTTACCAGGTTCAGTCTCTACCCTACTATAGAACTCTTTGACTTGGATCGATCTGAATTTACTTTAGTCCGTTTGAAGAACGGGTATTTATTTGCTAGTTATCTCTCTATATTAAAAAAAGTAAGCTCTTTTAAAGTGTCCGGAGCCATAACATCATGAAATATTGATGTTAGAAATCTAAATTTTTTTGGAAGGTGTGTCTCCCTAATGCCTCGACCTAAATTTTTTTGTTTTTCAAATTTCCAATTAGTTTTTTAATTAAAAATAAAAATTAATTTTTCTCTATGTTAAAGTATAGGATTTGAAAGTGTTAGTAGCCATAACATGATGAAATAGTGATTTCAGAAACCCATTTTTTTTGGGCAGGTGTGTCTCCCTTATGCCTCGATGCCCACTTATTTGTTTTTCAAATTTCCAATAAGTTTTTTAATTAAAAATTACAATAAGTCAGCCACATTTTTTTTTCTTTTCTGCAAAACGCACGGTGAAATTCATCAGAAATGCGTGATTTTTTTACGTTCTTTTTAAAGAACAATTGCTCTCCTTTCTGTTTTTTTTAAAAAGAACAGTTCTTTAACTTGTTCTTTTTACATTGGTTTTGTGTTTATATATAGAAGAGGTTCACAGATTTTTTTAAAAATGATTTTGCCTTAAAATATAATATAGCAAGATAGAAGGTTTATAGATTAAAATTATGTAAAAAAAAGATAGTAAAAAAATTATGACAAAACTATTTTAAATAAACATTTAACATAACAATTAGTCTGATAAACATTTTCAATAAACAAATTTTTTTTTATAACAAAATTATTTTATTAATTATTTTATTTAATTCTGCTAAAGTGAAATCACAAAATTTCCTTTTTTCAAGATTTTTTTTAATTATAAAAATGATTTTGCCTTAAAATATATTATAGCAAGATAGAAGGTTTATAGATTAAATAAATTATGTAAAAAAAGATAGTAAAAAATTATGACAAAACTATTTAAATAAACAATTAATTTATTTATTTAATTCTGCTAAAGTGAATCACAAATTTCCCTTTTTTATAAAACAGTTTTTTTTTTAATTTTCAGAATTGATGAAAAATATCGCGTTGTTCTTTAAACTTTTTTCTTCAGCTGGCTTGGCAGATGGCTTTCTTTTTTTTATTTAATCTCTCGTTTTTATTCGTTCGCATCACCACGGTAAAAGAGTTTTATTTTATTTTTTTTATTGACGTATTCCTTTTCGTTTTTTTAGAAAGTTTTTGAAGATGTTTGAACTCTTGTTAAACATTGTTTTATGATTTCTTGTAAAGCCAACATATTAAGCGAAATGTTTTTTTTAGCTTCTACACTACGTTTATAACGTAACAAGTGGAAGATATTATAATCGTTCAATCCGTCTGTCTGTCACCCACTTTCACAGAACGAACCGCAAGTCGCACAAACAAGTGGGATATATCATTTTGAAGCAAAAAATCAGGCTAGGTTACAACCCAAATTTCATTAAAATATTTATGTGATATGCTTCAGTTTGGATTGTTGTAATATCACAATAGAGTGAGATGACAGTAATAATGAGTGAGAGTGATAATTAGTATCATTAATTTGCGAAATCATTAATGAGTCATTAATTAGCGAATCATTAATTGACAATCATGAATCATTAATCTTTAATTGGCTGTTTTATGATTTATTGTAAAGCCAACATATTAAGCGAAATGTTTTTTTTAGCTTCTACACTACGTTTATAACGTAACAAGTGGAAGATATTATAATCGTTCAATCCGTCTGTCTGTCACCCACTTTCACAGAACGAACCGCAAGTCGCACAAACAAGTGGGATATATCATTTTGAAGCAAAAAATCAGGCTAGGTTACAACCCAAATTTCATTAAAATATTTATGTGATATGCTTCAGTTTGGATTGTTGTAATATCACAATAGAGTGAGATGACAGTAATAATGAGTGAGAGTGATAACTAGTATCATTAATTTGCGAAATCATTAATGAGTCATTAATTGGCGAATCATTAATTGACAATCATGAATCATTAATCTTTAATTGGCGAGCGATAGCGAGCAGGGGGCGGAGCCCCCTAGTAAATAAAAGAGAAATATGCCCCAAAAAATCTTTGATGATAACTAATATTTAGTTGAATACGCACTTGATGAGATGGATTGCCTAAAATTTAATTAAAATTTTAAAGTGTTTTCTAAATTTATTTGATGAACGTAACAACATAACGTTCAGTTAAATTTTATTTTATTTAGGTTTAATATCTCTGATAAGAGTTTAATAATAATGTTATTGCTTTACACAAAATTTGAAATTACATTAAAATTCTCAGTGTATCGTCATCGTAACTTGAGCGGAAAAAATCGTGTGTTTATAAAACTCATAAGTTGAATAAATAAAGGGGCCCAGGTGGTCTAGTGGTTAAGATCGCAGACCATTACGCTAACAGTCTGCGCACTGTGCCGGGTGCGGGTTCAATTCCCGCCTTCGCCATGGGTGTAATTTCTCTCTCTGTGTCAGTAAAAATTCTGTCTGTGTCTGTCTTACTTGACGAAGGTTTATAAGCGGGTCTCTTATCAAGCACACAAGCCGGAAATACATGTACCAACCAACCAATAAATAAAACTATTGCAAAAAGCTATGTGTAACTCAATCTTGCACCTTACGGCACCTTTCACTTTGGTTTTGGTCAGAGTTGGAAAAAAACCGCGTTTTTTTTGATAGACCAGATAAAAACCAGATATTTTTGGTTTAATTCAGGTTTCTTTGGTTTAAACCAGTCTTTTTCAAAACTTTTCTATGTACACTCTTAAAACAAACGAGCGGTTTTAACTCAGTCTGAGTTAATTTCCACTCCTTTCCGGTGCCGAAAATGCACTTCTCCTATAGGAGTGAATTTCACTCTTTTTCGGAGTGGGTAAAAGAAATAAAAGAAAACAATCTGCGTCCTACACTCTTAAAACGAGCGGTTTTAACTCAGTCTGAGTTAATTTCCACTCCTTTCCGGTGCCGAAAATGCACTTCTCCTATAGGAGTGAATTTCACTCTTTTGTTTTAAGAGTGTATTTAACTAGTTTTGTGTATTTGCAGGACTAAAATAATGTTTATATAAATTTCAAACTTTATTTTAAGGTTTACTTTACTAATAGGATCCCCATATTTTTTTAAATTTGATATTTTATTAATATAAAACCATAATTTTGGGGCAAAATATACTCCAATTATTTCAATTTCCAAATGACATAGTCATACATAACAGCCGTTAAAATTTGTAATGGATGTCAATTAAACCCTCCACAGTATTATAACTTTCATTTAAATAACTAAAGTATTAATGAATTAATAATTTCAAACTTTTTAGATACAATTTGTTATGATCAAGGATCACTACTATTTAACATTTTAAACAAAAAAGACTAGCTTTGCAGCTTTTTCGATCCCAAGCTTATTACGCAGTTTAGACTGCACTCACTGAACTGAACTGAAACTCTGGAACGAGCATGGAACCGCTCGCTAACAGGGTCGGTGAAGCCCGGCAACCCTGTAAGAGCAACCCAACTTTTGTCGCCAATCCTATACTTTACCTGTTAAAATAGGCATTTTAAACCAACTTTTCAATACATTTTTAAAAAGAAAATTTATATGTTATTGCTTTAGGAGGTTCTTTATATAATGAAGTTTCGGAAACATGTACTTTAAAAAAAAAATAGAATTGCAGGAACAATCTTTAAAACTTAAATTCTTTGGAGTACTATTCTTGGCGAGCGATTTTGACGATCCAATGCAAACTGTCAAGTCAAGTGTCAATTGTGATCGGCGAATTCATGCCAAATGTGGCACATAATCTCCCTAAAGCTGTCGCCAAGTGACCCCAAAAAAGGCTTCACCAGCTTTTCACATAGAGGTATGAAAGAGAAACCTGACATCTCCTTCCTAACTCTATGGCTTTTTATGAGATGCTAATTCCAGAGTTTCAGTTCAGTTCAGTGACTGCACTAGACCAAAAGAGGAAAAAATACGCTCAACTGTCAAAGTGGAAGTTACAAATAAAACTAATTTTGTTTATTTTAAACTAGCTTTCTAAGCCCGGCATCGCATGGGTTAACCTTTAATAACGGTGATTTGTTTTTGACACAGCTATAATAACATGGTCGGTCTGTTCATTGGCGACTTTTGGCATTATTTAAAATTTAACAACCCAAATGTGGTAATCATTCTACAATCAATAAATGAAATCAAATAATGATAGTCAAATAAAAATCCTACAAATTAAATCCTCTTGATTTTTCGTGTTTATACTTAATTTTTGCTCGCGCTAGTTTCTTTCAAATTGAAAATTAAAAGTAGAAATCGAATTCATGTTAATTTTTTAACGGCTCTTCTTACTGGATTTTCATGTTTATCTACGGATGACGTCAAGCCCCTGTTTCAGCCCGGCCCATGTGATTTCAAGCCCCAGTTTCGGTATTTCACTCTCAGGTGGATGACGTATTTTTGTAAATAATTATATTAATTTAAAAATTGTAATCAAATATGAAAAAAATAAGCCTCAGGTGCACACGTAGGTATTACAGGGAATCTATATTAAAAATTTCGAATTTTTTCGAGCAGTATAAGTGGGTCTTTCACGATCCACAGACAAACAGACTCTTCCTTTTATTATTATAAATTCAAAAATGTTTTTAAAAAATTCTGAAAAAAAACCCACTTTGGTTTTTTTGAAAAAAAAGCACAACAACATTTGGTTTAAACCATGTCAACCCTGGTTTTGGTTGATGATGACCGAAACTAGAACAACATGATCTCAACGACCAACAATACATTAATTGATTGACTACTATACCTTTTTTCCGATTGGCTCCGCAGTTATCTGAAATTCTGATTATGCGAATGTGGTCATGTCCCAATTGCTTCGGATGATTGGTGTTCTACTGTATAACAGATTTTAATATTTTGACTTATTTAGAATATGAAAGTTGTAAGTAAAGGAGGAGTCTAAGGAGGACGTGTTCAGATCAATTTATGGTTAGGTTGAATAATCGTCGCACTAGAGCTACACTAGGAATATTGCCATATTGGTGATGGGCGTCATAAAGAAACACGAGTGCCGAGCAATAAAATGCGTATGTGTGATGTGTATTTTTTTACAGTATGCCAAAAAGTTCGCAAAATATATGCTCTTTTACAAATGACGATACATAAAATCATTAAAAAAGTTATTCAGGTAGCATTCATCTACATAACAATTAAGAAGAATTTTAAATTTTTACAGATACAGTTTTCCAAACTCAAGTTTAGATGGAGAAGGAGTCGTCTCTTTCGACTAGTCGTCTCATCCGAACGCCGCTAAAATTCGGAAAATTACGGATAATCAAGAACTTGGTGGTCATGTCTACATCAATGATGTTGACTTCGACAGCCTACGATGGACTCAGCATGCTTCAAAGTACTTTAAACCAGGAAAAAGGTACCGCATCTCAAGCAATGGTGTATACTGCTCAATGTCTATCGTCTCTGATTTTGCCGAAATACGTCGTTAAAAGATTCGGGTGCAAGGTAGTTTTCGTCATATCTGCGGCTCTATCTCTGCCGTACATAGCTGCCAATTTTTATCCCAAGTGGTCCACGCTGGTTTTTACAGCTATTTTCATGGGCGTTGCTATCTCTTTGATAGTTGCATCGCAAACGTCATATTTCAACGAGTGTGTTCTTCTTTATTGCTGTTCGGATTCCACTGCAAAAGAAAATAATTCAGATTATGATAGTTGTATTCGGGGAGAAACAAGTTCAAAAGAAGTAGTACTAAAATGTGTTGGTGAGGATCACAAAAACAATCCTGATTTGGGTAACATTGAATCTAAATTCAACATTCAAAACGCAGAAACATTGAATCAAAAAGATAGTGCAAATCATGTCACGTTAGGCATTCAACACGAAAGAAATGAACCGCGAAGAACCATCGATTTTCAGCAACAGAACATAGAATTCGTTACTGCACGATTCTTTGGCGCCAACGGACTTGCCTTCCATTCAGCACAGTTGTGGAGCAATTTAATATCTTACTATGCTTTGCAAAAAGGCGATGCATTTTCCGAAAAGCCTTTTTGCGTGTGCGGTGCAACGCTCTGCAGAACTGAGACTGCGTGTTTTGCGGAGGAAAGTCATGCTGGAACTGATGATACATATATTCTGACTGGGATATCAATGGGTACAGCAGTGCTGGCGTTGCTGCTGGGGATGTTTTTGCTGGACCCACTGGGCACGGAAAAAGATCCATCAGTGAAGTTCTCCTTGGACAACTTGCTGGCCACTTTTCGCCAATGCAAACAGAAGGCTCAGTTGTGTCTTGTCCCTATATCACTGTATGTAGGGATGTTACAAGGCTTCTATACGGCGGATTTCACAAAGGTATGATAAATTTTTTATGATTGTATTGATTGCTATAGTTGAATATACGGTATTTGGGTTTAATAAACAAACATTGTTTATAATAGATTCATAGAATAAAAAAAAATGAAACATGTTTTTGCATTTTATGTTTGTGCCTTATTGCTGGTTCTTAAAACTTTGGTTCTTAAAACTGTTTTATCCCGCTACAAAATAATACAATTGGCCAAATCCTGATACTGAATTAATGGTTACCCTTGTGTGTTATTTGTTGATTTAAATTCATGGACCATTCAGGAGAAAACTGTAGATTCGCACTGATTATACGTAGAATTTTGTTAAGTTCTCAAATGATTCATAAAAAAGAGAAAATATGGATTTCGCGTTAAATGTCAAACAAAATTTTACCAAAATTTAAGATTAAAAATTCTTTAAAATCAAAAATTTATTATCACACATAAGCCTTAAAACTATAAACAACTTTAAATTAAATATCTTTAACACTCATTTGACGACAAGGTGTTGAATTGCTCACTGTGCTAGGCTTAGATAGGATTTTTATATAGTTGGTTAAAGCCTGAGTTGGAGATTTTTTTTTCATTTTTTCACCTTTGAATTATAAAATGAGAACATGCATGTTCATAAATTGAGATGAGAATAACACAACCACAAATTTTATAACTCTTATAAACCGATGATGTTCTTGAAATCGAGAACATCACTCTCAAAATTGAGAACATTATTATCAAATTTGAGATCATCATTCTTAAAATTGAGAACGGCATTCTCAAAATCGAGAACATCATTCTCAAAATTAAGACTATCATTCTAAAAATCGAGAACGTCATTCTCAAAATTGAGAACATCATTCTGAAAAATGAGAACATCATTCTGAAAAATGAGATCATCGTTCTGAAAAATGAGAACATCATTCTGAAAAATGATAACATAATTCTCAAAATTGAGAACCCATTTTTAACAGTGTATTTGATTCCTTCTCAGTCCTACATTGCGTGTGCCCTGGGTCCGTCGAGAGTCGGTCTGGTGACTGCCGTGTACGGCCTGTCCTGTGCCCTGTCGTCTCCGCTCGCTGGTTTCCTGGTTAAGTACACGGGCAGGATTCCCGTGTTCCTGTTGATGCAGTCGGTCAACCTGTCTGTGCTGTTGTACCTGCTGTTGTGGTCTCCAAATTCAGATGACTTGATGAAGTTCTATGCGGTTGCTTGTCTTCTTGGTGTGGTTACTGGTACACAGTGGTCACAGATCCCGGGTTAGTAAATGGATCTGGACTTTAAAACGGCAGCCGAAATTCCGTCAAGCCAGAATATCGACAACCGAAATCCCTACAGAAAAAAATGCAAAAAAAATTAATAATTAAATTGCCCTTAACTAAGCATAACGGCATTAATTTTTTGATTTGTCGAAAATTTCGTCCCCGTCGTCAAAATTTGTTCTCTACAGACATTATTTGCCTGTCTGGTTTATGTCCCGTGTGGTTTCTGGCTTGTCGGAAATTCGGCTGTTGGGTTATGTCCGGAACCGAAAGTAAATATCGGAATCGTTAGGATACTACAACTTTTCAGAGGTGGAATGTAAACATTTAACCACTTTATGTGACCTTTTTTTGCGTTAGGTTCTAGTTTGTGTTTTCTTCCTCAACCCTCAACGCAGTGTTGTTTTTATTGTTGTTGATCATATTGCTCTACTTTTTGATGTTCTCTACTCTAAACTAATGGTACGCCGAGGTGAACATTAAGCGCCTATTTGTCACAAAAGAGGTACGAAATCACTTGTTAAACTGGCTTAAAGAAGTGGTTCCCTTTTATTGCAGACATTAAATTGACTGTAATGTATTTTACTTTAGTTTGGTTCTCATATTGTTGTGGCCGTCGAACGGCTTTGAGAACAGGTGGATTTTGAAAACGGGTAGAGTCCTTTAATCATGGGTGTTCTTTCTCATAAAGCTGAACAATCAGTAACTATAAGTCCTTCAAAGAGCCATACCTTTTTTCAAAGTGGACTCTTCCACTAACTATGTACGTCAGGACCAGAATCCGTACTATAACTGAATAACAATTTCAGCTATACTTTCTTAACATTTATTTAATGTATTTTTTAAATACTTTCCACAGCCTTCCACGGCATTTTGTTCAAGAAGGAGCAAGAAGCAGCTTTCGCCAGCTACTATTTCTTCAACGCCCTCGGTTGGTCGTTGTCCTTTGCTTGCAGCGGCCTACTCTGCACGTCGGTCAAGCTGTATGTGCTGCTTGTTGTGTCAGGCCTGGGAATCGTCGGCTACCTTACTGCAGAAAGAACTTATCACAAGTCCACCAAACCAATGCCACTTGAATAAATTAGAAAGCCTGAATAGTTGTGAAGCTTACACTCTTAAAACAAAAGAGTGAAATTCACTCCTATAGGAGAAGTGCATTTTCGGCACCGGAAAGGAGTGAAAATTAACTCAGACTGAGTTAAAACCGCTCGTTTTAAGAGTGTAGGACGCAGATTGTTTTCTTTTATTTCTTTTACCCACTCCGAAAAAGAGTGAAATTCACTCCTATAGGAGAAGTGCATTTTCGGCACAGAAAGGAGTGGAAATTAACTCAGACTGAGTTAAAACCGCTCGTTTGTTTTAAGAGTGTAAAATAATGTGATCTGCAATAACCTTTGATCAAACCTTTTTAAAATTAACGCTCGTAGAATTTAAATTTTACGAGCATTGAACGAGCAGAACTTATTATAAGTCCACCAAACCAATGCCACCTGAATAAATGAAAAAGCGGGAATTGTTGTGAAGCCTAAAATAATGTGAACTGAAATAATCTTTGAACTAACTTTTCAAAATTCTATATGCTCAGATAATTTGTATACCGCGCAATTAGCACGTTGCCTCATTTCTGCAACGTTTCGTTGATAAAACGTTTCAGAAATGAAATGTCGTTTCGTTGAGGAGACGTAATCAAGAAACGTAAATAAATCGCAAATAGTGTCCAGTTAGTAACACTGATTAGCAACCAATTTTTAACAACCGGCATTTTAAAATGGTTGCAAAATCGTTGCTACCTATCATTTCGGAACGAAATAGTAACATAGTTTTACCGATCTGGGACAAAACGGATCTTCGGACGGCAAATTGCGCTCTGTTTTGACTTTGGACATAAATTTAAAGGACTCAGTACACTCAGGGAACTCTTGGTCCACTTTTTTATTTACCAACCTGCTAGTCTACAAAGGTGTTTTATCTAGAGGCCCCGAAAAACATTTTTGAGGGATATCGCAGTTTGTCTGCATACAACTGTGCCACGACAGTGCGAAAAGGAAATTTAAACTACTGCAGTAAATGCGTTTCCTCTATATGCACATGAAAAAATTCAAATGATAACCCCCCAATCACCCATAAAACATTTCTATACCAAAGTTAGGAATCACCTAACATGAATTTCAGTATTTTACTTTAGTTCGTAGGAAATCGAAAACACGTTTCGCCAAATATCTCCTATACACTTTTGTGTAGCAACTGCAGTTTACCTGCCTCGCCTATGACGGACCATTCAGCTAGATTTGTGTTGCTGCCATCTACAGTCTTACTTTAATTTTAATAATTTTTAACTCTACACTGGGAAAGGATTGCTCATTATATCTGTGGAATCCAAAGTCCCGAAGGAGTTAACGTGTAAGGCACGTTTACATGAGCCATCTAATCCATGGAATGAAGAGCAAACTCCGCAATTTTTCCCTCTTGGGGATTTTTCATCCCGACAGAACCGGTAATTGCAGGGTTCATTGGGGGGTTTCGCAAACCCTCCAATCAAGGAGGGTTTGCGTTTCATTCCATGGTTTCCGCCACTTCTACTTCGGCTTATTGTCTGTGGATTCGGAAAAAAACATTTGACATAAACACCTTAGCATGTAACCATCCTAAATATATTTTTAAATTTTAATTTTTATATAACTCAAGCTCTTAATTTATATAACTTTTGTTCAATTTGTTTTTATATAACTTAAGCTTAATTTTTATATAGCTCATCAAAATATTGGTAATGATTATGAAATGAAGGTTTTATAGAAAAGTATTGCTAGCTAAATATACGAGTCACAATTAATACATTACTCAAGTATAGTTGTCAAGAAATGTCAGATGTCCCGCGCTTCTACGTCATAAACTCCCGGTTCCCATGTAAACGCCTTATTTTACGAAGGGGGTTGATTGCGGAGTTTGGGTTAGAAATCCTGCTCGACCACTTTTTCCCCAAATGGAGGATTTGGCATTCCATGGATTCTATGGCTCATGTAAACGCGCCTATAATGTAGCTAGTGTAACCTCGTCACTTGACCAAAGTTTGAAATTATTTTATCAAATTACAATCGTAATTAGCTGTGTTTAAGTTCCTCACTGAAATCTAGAAATAGATAGCTGGGGACTATTGATTTACGTACTTACCTACTGAAATATGGCAGTCGACACTTGACAGAAATTTACATTACGTGGATTAATTGGCTGTGTTAAAGGTCATCACTGAGGCTAGAAACAGACAGGCGGAAACTTTAAAAACCTAACTAAACTCAAATGTGGCAGCGACTTTAAAAATTCACAACGCCCCTTAGCTAAATTTTTTCTCAATTATAGACTTATGTAAAACGTAAATAAGACGACTTGTGCTAATTTCTGTGCAAGCAAAATACTAATAATCGGGTGAGTTTTCTTTTATTATAATTCTATTATTTGTATGTATAAATAAAATAATTGAGCAATTTGCGATTAGTTTTTGAATCTTATGTGACAGTTATATTAAAGTGTCTTCAAACGTTCACCAAGTAAAATTTTGAGTAATTTGATTATTCTCTAATTATGTGTATTGATACTGTAAAATTATTGCATTTAATTAAATAATGATGCATTTACGATTTTATGATTAATAACTTATTGTATTAAATCTAAGTCAATGTGTAAGTGTACATTAAATGCTTATCATGAATTATCTTTTGATTTTAAAATTTTCGATTTAAAGCATTTAATGTAGGTATCCGTAATTAGTCTGTTTCCCATGACTTCTGCAAATATTGTACTTCTGACAAAAGGATCAGTTTTCTGAAAATCGGACGTTTTGACGAAAAACTATAATAGTGGAAATATTATGTTTTTTCAACGGTTAGTAATTCATTTATTTTATTACAAACGTTTGTATCGTTAATCGATTAGCAAAAAATGTTTTTATAATATTTTTGAAGTTGTTACACTGAAAAGAAATTCTGTAAAAAATACAGCATATTTGCAGCATTCTAACAGCACATTCTGCTGTATTTGATTGCAGCTAGTGCTGTAAATATAATTTTACAGAGAACTGTTGTAATTTCTTGGCTTGTGCATGATCGAACCCCGTGACCTTGTAGTCAATGTTTATATTTTCCACTAAGCGGGAAATTCCAACTCGATCGCGGCCGAGTCACATGTACTTGAAAATTACAGCACTCGTGTAGGAGTTACGTTTACCAGCACGGATGCTGTATTCTGAATTAATTAGTTTTCAGTATACTAAATTTAACTAGATAGACATCAACACGGGATTTCTTATTTTATCCCCCAGAAAAACATACTCAATGTAATTCACAGTTGAGAAAAGCACGTATTGAATCTAGTTGATTGACTTTTTAACTTAAGAAAGAATGGGTGCGCTGGACCGGGGGGTCTCCAAAGCAAAGTGCATCAGTGTTAATCCTATGGCGAAAAAATATTTTCTCTGCCACATTTCTCCGGCTGTATTGAATATTTTTACAAGCAGATTTTTTATGTGATAAATGTAGCTGACTTACAGGTCTCGACCTACCCACTTTTTGAAATTGGTTCGAATATATATATTTTTAATTTTTAATAAATAATTTTACACAAAATATTCGGAGCAATTTCAAAAAGTGGGAAGATAGAGACCTGCAAGTTATCTACACTTATTATTAAAAAAAAAACGTTTGTAAAAATATTCAATACAGCCGGAGAAATGTGGCAGAGAAAATAATTTCTTCGCCATTCGATTAACACTGAGGCACTTGAGTTTGGAGACCCGCGGTCCAGCGCGCACATTCCCCTTAAAAAAACCCTTGAAATTCGCTAATCCAGGCATAATGGTTTTAACATGCATGAATTTACATAGATAAATTCACTACACAACGGGGAAAATAAAACAATCTACATTTTTGGTAATCCATTTGAAATATGCTAGTAAAACGTGCAATTGTTTGTTTAACATTTGTTTGTTTAACATTTATTTCCAAATTCGATTTACTTTATTAAATTTAACATTTATTCACAGATTTGAACTCGGCAGTCCAAAGAGAATTTTTATATGTAGTTGTTATAGTAATGAAGTTTCTTGACTACTTAAAAAAAAAAAAAGCTTGCGTTTACAGTTAAATCAAAGCGTATATTTTTTTTCCGAAGAGAAAATTTACACTAAAGGTTTTATACTTCCTTATTATTTCAAAGGTATTAAGACTTTTAGCGTTGGCTAAATTTCTTATCTACACTTCTCAAAACAATTAGGGGAGCACTTTGCGTTCTTTTGTTAACTCATTCAGTTCCTCGCCGTGTTTTTTATTCTAAAAATCGTGAAATAGATTCATTATGCATATATCCAGAATGAAATGTTAAAAAACAGGGTGGGAAATCTCAATTTTTTAACTAAAATTTAAGGGGGGGGGGGGGGGGAATTGAAATCATAACTTTTGAATAAATTATAACAATAATTTTTTCAATTCTTTATTTGTTAAAAAAAAAGTTAAAACCAATTTTTAAACATCTAAGAATGCAAACATGACGAATTTAGGGTCAATTTATTTCATAAATTTTTTGGGGGTGAATTTTATTTTACCATGTTTTTCATATTTTCATTTAATCAAAACAAACATTATTTAATTTTTCAAAAGACACGATTCTTCCATCTAACGATCGATAAAAAAATCGCAAGCTGATGATTCCAAATGGAATCATGGGGGGGTGAAAATGTTTAAACCATGCATTCCCCTAATTCTTTTGAGCAGTGTAGTTATCTTGATTACCTGAATTTATAAATTAATTTACTTGTAACAATAACTGTAGATTTGCCGAAGATAGTACAACTACCCGTGTCTACCAAAAGGTATAAAGAAGGTTAAGACCAAGTTACTTCTGCTTATATATTACAATAATTGTGTAATTTAGCAAATTGGTAGAAATGCATATAAATCACGCATCTGCGGATGTTTTCGAGTGTATGTACGTGTGCGGTGACGCTTATTAAACTCATAGTTTCCTTGCACAGCATGACATGGCTAGTTAAAGCACGAGCACAGTAGAGGGAATTTCAACCGTTTTTTGTTTCATCATTGCTTCCAGCGATATTTAGCTCGCCCTGTCGTGACTTCTTGCAAGGAAACTGAGTTATTATTAATTGTTTTGTCATAGTCGATCGGAGGATCTCCTTATAAAAAACTGAAATCACATCAACTAAAAACGAAAAATGTACTGACTTTTTTTAGATATCTGGTTCTATCCTGTAGGTGATCTTCAACATCGTTTTGTTTAATAATTGGTTTCTAAAATTCTGTGAAATCTGAATACAACTCCTACATAATCCTTACTACCTTTACTTCAAGTTCAAACGCTAGTCACTCATTGCTAAGTACCTACCAGTATCTTATTACTGATAAATTGTTAGTAATAGCGATGTAAATAAATTGTTGTATGAACAAATTGCGATCTTACCAGAAAAAGATACAAATCAAATCAAATAAAATGGGGGGGGGGGGTGGGGAGGAGTAACCGTAGTTTTTTTGTCTTTCGTGTTCTCTTGTATTTGAAACATCGCCTTTTTTCCTAAGAAAATTCCACCAGATTAAATGTAAGTCCAAGAGAGGCATTTAAATCGGAAGTTGGTGCATTCACCCGAGCCCTCCCAGACGACTTCAAATCCGTAAACAAAATTTCTAGGAGTTATTTATTGCAACAAACTTTCCGACGAAAGCCCAACCGCAGCAAAATTGCGCAAACTGTATCTATTCTATACCGCAGAATTTACTATTCGTCATCTCCTCGACAACCGCGTTTGCGCATTACGGGAATCGGAGTATCTATTAGAGATGTGGGAATTTCTTGGCGAGAAACAAAGTGAAGCCTTAGCTATCCTGACACGCACAAAGGAACAAACTTGTCGACTTGGCGCGTCACCCAAAGTATTGCAGCTTGGCGCCTTGCATCGCCAATTTTTTGAATTTGTACCTTGTGCGTTTTCGAGCGTAGTGAGACATAGCCATAAAAAATCGCCAAGCAACCCTTGTAAGCCCAAACAAACTGCTCACTCAATGTTGGTTCTTGCTGAAACGAGACGACGAGATGGTAGTAATTTCCTTTAAACAGGGCCGGATTTAAAGATTTTCCGCCTGTAGGCTACGATGGATTTGCCGCCCCTGTCACAATATTCTCCCCCTTCGGGGAAAGGTAGCTGGTTAGCTGCAAAATAGGGTGGTATGTGCGGTTTAAAATAGATACACATATGAAGAGTACAGGGGAAAAACCGCTTATTTTCGTAGAAAACTTGCCTCATCAGGCATCTTTGGCGATGATAGCGAGTAATCGCCTAAACTGGTGTAAGGAAACCAGTTTCTCACTTTCTTGTGCATCTTCTCTCACTGCAACCCTGAAATTCAGTTCCGCGTTTTATTCAAAAGACTGTGTTCATCATCATGTTAAGCTTTAAAAGTAAAGTACGATTGATTGAAAATCACGAATTTTTCTAAAACAGTTAAGAGAAATTTTAAGATTCGCAAATTAATTGAAGTCCTAAAAACCACGACTTTTCTACCTACCGAGATCACGCGATGCACGATTCCGACGCTTGGACCAAGCGAAGAAGAAAGAGAGAAACCGGTTTCCTGCCGCCAATGTCCGCCAAGCAGACACAATTACGGTACGACTCCTAATAAATCAAGCGGTTCTTCCCCTGTACTCTTCATATTAGAATTATCTATGTACCTTTACACGCTAAATTGAAAGCGAAATAGGCGATTTTTTTAAAAAAACTGCGACGATTTTTCTTTCAACTTCGAAATCCGGTAGGAGGGGTGCAATTGCCCTCGCAGCTACCATGGTTTGCTACGAAATATTAGTATTCTATATAACATTTACGGTTTACGCATTCATGTAAATTATTATTTTTCTTTCTTAAAAATATTCGTATCTTTATAATAACATTTTTATGCCGAATGCTGTTTTAATTGGTCGTAAAAAATTTGCCGCCCCAAAGAATTCGCCGCTCTAGGCTACAGCCTACAGCCTATTTAGAAATCCGGCCCTGCCTTCACAGGTAAGAAAAATGCGATATACTCAGTTTTCATTAGTCAAAAATCGCCAAGTCGATGTAGTAAGTCATACGAACTCCACTGTAGAATAGCGCCAAATACTTCGCCGAGAACGTTTGTTTGGGCTTACTACAAAGCAATTTCTGGCTTCATCTGGCAAACCTGTTTTTGCATTGGTTTTTATACGGCAGCATCCTCCATCGTCTTCTAAAGTCTCTGAGCCGGAGTACTTTACCGCCATTTGAAACTTTTCCGAGCGCGTAAAGTAATGTTCGGAAAGTTATCTGTGTGCACAGCTCTTATCAAAATATTCTATAAATATGTCTTCTTCTCTTCTGAGATGCGGCTTGCGTGTTCTTTGAGGAGAGTATGTTTTATGTGATCTTGTTTCTTTTGAGACTGAGAGTACAGTTGAACATTAAAATTTCAGGTTCTGGGGACGAGTATGGTTTTCAACGCTGCGACTTTATCCTCTTCCCTCCCGAATAAAATACTACACGAATTCTTTAAACATATTTTCCCAAACAATTATGTATTTAAAAGTATGTTTTGTAAGAAATAAAAAAAAAGATGAATTTGCCGGGAAAGACGTCAATCCAATGTAATTTGAGGTCTTGAGTGGTGAGATCTCAACTTAGGCAATAAGGAAATTAAGATAATTGTTTTCAGGCAAAATGTCTTATACATAAACCGCTGATAAAATGTTTTTGGAAAGACTTACACTCTTAAAACAAAAGAGTGAAATTTCACTCCTATAGGAGAAGTGCATTTTCGGCACCGGAAAGGAGTGGAAATTAACTCAGACTGAGTTAAAACTGCTCGTTTTAAGAGTGTAGGACGCAGATTGTTTTCTTTTATTTCTTTTACCCACTCCGAAAAAGAGTGAAATTCACTCCTATAGGAGAAGTGCATTTTCGGCACGGAAAGGAGTGGAAATTAACTCAGACTGAGTTAAAACCGCTCGTTTGTTTTAAGAGTGTACAGAATCTGCTCTTAGTACGTCAATTTTTAAAGCAAATTATAAATTAGCTGCTTTGGTATCGATGTTTTTAAGAAGCTCGAGCATCCTTAATTCAAAACAATATGCATGCAGTTAACTTCCATATTTTAAAAGGGGGCCGAAGAACCCAATTGGTTAAGGCGTTTAGCCTTGCATGCGGAAGGTCCCATGTTCGGGTGAGGGCCTAGCCGAAATAATTGCCGCCTTATACGGCCCGTGCGGCTAAAAATGTCCGACTAGTAATACCCCGTGTAGAGGGAGTGCACGTTAAATATGCTTCAAAGTCCCAACGCTGCGTACGATATCGCCCTTAATGGTTGCGTTGGGTGCCTACTCAGGTGTCCGCTTGTCACTTGACTGTGGTTCGAAATTACGCCACCCGTTTCCAATAGCTCTCGTGTAGCCCTAGTCCTACGATAATTCAACCTAAACGTAACCCTTTCCATTGCAGATTTTGACCCCGTTTCGAATTGTCGACCCCATTGTAATACTTTCATTACCTTACAGTCCCTGGACAAATTATTAGTCCCTGGACAAATTATTAGCCCCTGGACAAATTATTAGTCCCTGGACAAATTATTAGTCCCTGGACAAATTATTAGTCACTGGACAAATTATTAGTCCCTGGACAAATTATTAGTCGCCTGGACAAATTATTAGTCGCCTGGACAAATTATTAGTCGCCTGGACAAATTATTAGTCCCTGGACAAATTATTAGTCCCTGGACAAATTATTAGTCCATGTATTAAGTATACCATATAGTATTTTCTATTCAATAGCTTAAGTTTAGGAACACAAATGTCCTTCTAAAGGTATTTTGTTCATCATTGATTGATACATGAAATCTTACAGTGCGCCTAACTAATACCGGGTGGCCTAGCGGGTAGTGTTTGAAACAAATGAAAAAATAAAAACAAATAAGAGACATGAGAAGAATGTAATGACTTTTATTGAATGGACATATTGGGCAATTAGATAAACAGGTTCGAAGTGCCCGCCATCTTTAACAAGCGACAGCAGTTAGGCGGTTTTCGAATTCAACCATACTCCATACTCCTTACAAATACCTTCCTCCATACTCCTGCCATACTCCTTTTGTTTGGTCAATTCTTTTTGTGGGAAGCTTTTTTTTTAGCTTTTGTGGGAAGTTCCACAAAAAGAATTGGCCAAACAAAAGGAGTATGGAGGAGAGAGGAAGGTATGGGTATGGAGTGTGGTTGGGTTCGAGAACCGCCTAACTGCTGTCGCTTGTTAAAGATGGCGAGCACTTCGAACCTCTTTATCATTAATTGCCCAATATGTCCATTAAATAAACGTCATTAAATTCTTCTCATGTCCCTTATTTGTTTGTTTCAAACACTACCCGCTGGGCCACCCGGTATTAGACGCACTGCAAGATTTCATGTATCAATCAATGATGAACAAAATACCTTTAGAAGGACATTTGTGTTAGTAAACTTAAGCTATTGAATAGAAAATACTATATGGTATACTTAATACATATATCGACATATTTTTTAATGATATGGCATTCTTTGGTATGATAATAATTTGTCCAGGGACTGTATAGTATTTCATATTAGGTAATTGAAAGTAATACCAGGTAAATAGATGTCTAAGGTATTTCTTTTCCATCTCTACCAAGATGACACCAGGGTCGCTGAACTTTAGGGGGTTGCTTCCTCAACATGCGACAACTTCTCCGGAGTGGCGACATGGGAATATGTCAACTTGCATATGCCAACTTACGCGCTCGCGTTTTTATATAGGTGGTAAATAATAAGATTTATGGGGGCGAACCTCGAATGCTGAGTGTTCCGTAATTTGGGGGGAGGCGGGTTATTTATATTTACACGTCATGTTCAAATATGTTTCTTTCAAATTGAGACGTCTGTGTTTTAGTAGGGAAGAGAGAAAGAGAGAGTAAGTTGGGGTATAAGGCCCTGGATTTCAAAAGTCCTCGGACTCCGATACTACATTCTTTTATTCACTCACTATTAAGAATTTTACAGTACCTCGGCTTAAATTGGATCACCGCTTTTAACTCTACCAATTCTTTATAATTATAATGTGTAAAATATAGCTAAAAAATGCTTGTTTCGTTATCGATTCTCCATTGATATCACGCTGACATTTAAAAAAATGGCGACATTATGTGACAAAATTCCGATTAGCTCGTCTTCAACAAAAAAAAGTTTGATTTTTTAATAGCTTGCAACTTGTAATGTTTGAATACATTAAACAAATTGTCGTATATTAATTTTATTGTTAAAAATTTATAAGGCCAGTATCATCACTGTGTGCAATCAAATGACGATATGGCACTTAATAAAAGTTGCTTTTGGGTTGCCTACCCAGGTTTGGCCACGGCCAACTTCAATGACAAGGCCAGAGAAGCTCTCCCAAACATGAGCGTAGACGGAAATTTTGACGTCACTGTTCCCAGTGCCGAAGATCGAGAAACTAGTTCGGACGCATTCGGATTCCTAAAATTGTGGTCAGCCGTGAACGAGTGGTTCCGAACAGGTTTCGAGACATGTTGTCTTCATCTTCTCAAAAACGTCGCTCGGAACTATGACGTCAAACTTTCCGCCCCCGAGCTTGTTTGGGAAAGCTTCTTCGGCATTAGTAGTTGAGTAGGCCGTGGTTTGGCTCGTCACTTGACTGTGGTTCTAAATGACGACGCCCTTTGCCAATAGACCCCGTGTAGCTCTAGGCGGTGATAACTCTACCTAACTCTCGGTCTTCGACATATCATTTTCCAAAGCTTTGGTTTCCTAAGGTAACTTTCGTTATTGAACTTCACACCGACATTATGTCACAGAAATATTAGCGTATAAATATAGTGTATAGCAATTTTTCCCAAAGCAGCGTATCGCTCGTGAAAGATGCTACGATTCTGATGCTTAGGAAACCCAGTCTTAAGGGGGAATGGGTTCGCTGGACCGCGGGTCTCCAAACTCAAGTGCATCAGTGTTAATCCAATGGCGAAAAAAAAATATTTTCTCTGCCACATTTCTCCGGCTGTATTGATTATTTTTACAAACGGTTTTTTAAATAATAAATGTAGATAACTTGCAGGTCTCTATCTTCCCACTTTTTGAAAATGCTTCGAATATTTTGTGTAAAATTATTTATTGAAAATTAAAATATTCGAACCAATTTTAAAAAGTGGGAAGGTCGGAACCTGTAAGTCGGCTACATTTATTATTTTAAAAAAAACCGTTTGTAAAAATATTCAATACAGCCGGAGAAATGTGGCAGAGAAAATATTTTTTTCGCCATTGGATTAACACTGATGCACTTTGCTTTGGAGACCCGCGGTCCAGCGCGCCCATTCTCCCTTAAGTCTCTCACTATAGACTTGTACTTTTTTCTTAGCCCACAACGACGACTTTGTGAATGTACCATTAACACCTTCATTTCCGAATAAAACTAACTCCATCACTTCTGATGAAATGTGAACTTTGACGCTATTAACTCACAACAAAAATTCAGGACACTCATAATTATTTTCAAATTTATATCTAATAATCTCAAATGTGATGTCAAGGAGTTGGAGTATACAAAAGTCGTCTGTCCCATAGACCTAACTTTTTATTCATTTTTAAATCACAATATCAGTAATAGTATTGGACTGCAAATGTATGCAGTTTTTTTAGAATATATTTATTATACCAATAATATGAAATGTGAACTTTAACGCTATTAACTCACAACAAAAATTCAGGACTATCATAATTATTTTCAAATTTATATCTAATAATCTCAAATGTGATGTCAAGGAGTTGGAGTATACAAAAGTCGTCTGTCCTATAGACCTAACTTTTTATTCATTTTTAAATCACAATATCAGTAATAGTATTGGACTGCAAATGTATGCAGTTTTTTTAGAAAGTATGAAAATAATATTTATAAAATAAAATAAATGTAAAAGGAAAATGCAATCGAGTTATTTAATTATAATTTTATATATTTTTTCAAAGTTTAGACTTGTATCGACAGATATTGATAAACTTAGTTATTCATACATGTATATTTCTGAAAATATTTCGAATAATTTACTCTGTTACAGTTTCCAAATTTTAACTCACGGGACTGACTTGACCACAATTTGTTTTACAAAATCGATGTAACATACAATTTTTTGAAAACATTAAAACATTAACATTTAAAATATTCCTACTCAACCTAGTATAAATTCAAAATACCAATATATTCTGTAAAATTTCAGAGATACGAAGAATTACAATACCAAAATCGTGTACCTCTAGTGCGACGATAATTCAAACTAAACTAAACAATACCAAAATATTCGCAGCAGATTTGAAAGTGTCTGATTTTCTTATATTCTCGTAATATAAAACTAACGGAAATAGTTGCGTTTAAAAATAATTTAATCAAACAAATTCTTATCTAAATCCAAAGGTTGAAGTATTTTTTATCGAAATAAATAAAAATATATTTCTAAAAAATCTTAGCTGCATGCATCGCTTTTTTATATAAAAAAAAAATCGAATTTTTTTAATTAAATTTTATATTTAAAGTAACTTAGTAATATTTGTTAGTTTCACGTTAGATTAAGAGGGACTGTCAGTCCCATAGAGCTAATGAATTAATTTTTAAATCACAACTTTTGCAAAAGAATTGATTTGCCATATTATCCCATTTTCCCCAGGAATCCTCACAACATCAATTTAAAACAAAATTGAAAAGAAAATAATATTCGGTTATTTAATTAAATTATTGATAAAGTTTTAAAATAGTGTCGCCATCTGCTGTATATTTTTGGCAATTTAAAACTTCAAAAATATATAATTAAATAACTAGATAACATTTTCGTTTCAAATTTATTTCATTTCGATGTTATGTTGTTTCCCATACACGAGGAAAAAGGGCTAACATGACAAAGCAATACTTCTGTGCCCAAAATTCCAAAACTAAAGCATTAGCTATATGGGACTGACAATCCCTCTTAACAAATAAAATGCTTTACAAAACTTATTTTAGAAGTTATAAAAATGATACTTGAATGAGGTGTTTTTTAATCGGAAAAACACATCCCGTTTCTTCAGGCTCCAACTCTTTTAAAAATATATGACAAATTCTGTTTGAAAAAGCTACGAATATAAATTTAGATTCATTCATGTTAATTTAGGATCATTACGGTGAGTTATTTTAAATCTGCCAGCAGCCTAAAAAGTATGGGAGTTATGCCAGTTTTATTAATTTTACCTTTTCATATTTCTTTAAGTTCACGACGAGAAAAAAAATCAAAGTTGTGTGCTTTTGACTAGAAGACTATTCATATAAATCATTTTGACTATTCATATTTGTCCCTTTGATAAATAAAATACGAATTTAGATTAATTTCTTTCATTTTTTAAGCTCTTAAGAGATTTTTAAACGATTTGAAAGGAAAACAGAGCTTTAAAACGTACTACTTGGAAATAGTATAAATGTATGTTTTTTTTTGTGAATGCATGTTTTCCTTTTCAAGAAACTTGATCTAATAAAAAATATATATTCCTTTTAAGTTCTTTACTTTTTTTTTCCGAGATAAAGCATATAAAAATTTCAAATATAATTTCAATTATAATTTTATTTATAATGTTTGTTTCTATTTAGCAAAATGTGTTTACCTGAAGACCCTATAATTAAACTCGTAGTTTCCTTGCACAGAAGCCACGACCACGGGCGGAGCTATAAAACGCGCGGAGCAATCAGATGAAGACAAAATAAAACGGCTAAAATTTCCTCTTCATCTGATTCCTCCGAGGGTTTTATAGCTCCGCCCATGTTCGTGGCTTCTGTGCAAGGAAACTATGAGTTTAACTATAATCATAGATTAAAAAAAAATAATTTTGAAATATTTTGACGTGTCAAATTTCAAAATATGTTTCCATAACCGTCTAAGTAATACGATGTATAATTCACCTAGAGACTATTCGTTGTTCTCATACAATTTAAATATGTAGATTTATTTAATTCAACAAAATTTTAAATTTAAATTCGAAGTGAAACTTAAAGTGTTTTAAGTATTTATTACAGAAATAAAGTAAAAATAGTTTGAAAATATTTTATTGAAAAAGTTAAAAGAAGTTAATAATATTACAAAATTGTCTATTTGTTTAATGGTAATGGCAAAACCTTAGATCTATATCGATTCGTTTGTCAACATAGCGCTGAAACGTCATATTTCGATGCAAAATTGATGGATTCAAGTTACTACATTTTCGTCTTCTAAAATTTTTTTTTGGTATTGGCCTTTAGAAAATTTCAAACAAACTTTCATTGTGAAGAAGTTTTGAGTTAGAGGGTTAACCAGAATACACTTCCGCTACCAACTTGTTTGTCTACACTCTTAAAACAAAAGAGTGAAATTCACTCCTATAAGAGAAGTGCATTTTCGGCACCGGAAAGGAGTGGAAATTAACTCAGACTGAGTTAAAACCGCTCGTTTGTTTTAAGAGTATACATACACTGCTCAAAAGAATTAGGGGAGCACTTTGCGTACTTTTGTTAACCCTGTCATTCCCAACTTCTTATTTTTTATTATAGAAATCTAAAATTTGTGAAATAGATTCATTATGCATCCAGAATGAAATGGTAAAAGACGGGGGAATTTTTTTTAAAATTTTTTAACTAAAATTTAAGGGGGGAAAATATTGGAATCATAACTTTTGAATAAATTATTACAATATTTTTTTCAAAACTTTATTTGTAAAAAAAGGTAAAAACAATTTCTTAACATCTAAGAATGCAAGCGTGAAGAATTTAGGGTCAATTTGTTTCATAAAATTTTTTGGGAGTGAATTACCGTGTTTTTCATGTTTTCATTTAATTCAAACAAACATTATTTAGTTCTTCAAAAGACATGCTTCTTCCATCTAACGATAAATAAGTGCGAGCTCAACTTAGTGAGAAAAAAAATCGGAAGCTGATGATACCAAATGGAACCATTGTGGGTGAAAGGGTTTAAACCATGCGTTCCCCTAATTGTTTTGAGCAGTGTACAAGATAAGTTGAAAGACGCGTTTGGGAATTTCTCTCGGTTGGGAAACCCAGTCGGTAAGGCGCTTGCCTTTGCATGCGAAAGGTCTCGGTTACACTCTTAAAACAAACGAGCGGTTTTAACTCAGTCTGAGTTAATTTCCACTCCTTTCCGGTGCCGAAAATGCACTTCTCCTATAGGAGTGAATTCCACTCTTTTGTTTTAAGAGTGTACGTGCTGTCGAAAAGTTACCGACCTCGTTCAAAGTTATTACTATGGAACTAATTGAAGAGCTTAGTGGAAGAACGTGCTAAGTGACAAAAAGGTGAAAACGAGAAAATTAGCTTTAAAGTTTTTCGCTTGCATTCAAATCTGTTGAAAACGGTACTTGTAAGGTGTAAAAAATATACTAAAATTAAAGGCTTAAGAAAAAGGGGAAACTTGTTAACGTTAAAGAAGTTAGTAATATGTACATTGACACAAAAATCTCAATTTTTTTCAAAAATGTCACTTAGCAAGTTCTTCCACTAAGCTCTTCAATTAGAACACTGCTCAAAGTCACACTTTGTACAGGAACTAATTCTTACTGAAGTTTCAAGGGGCTGGGGAGCCCAGTCGGTTAGGCATTCGCCTAGCATGCGAAAGGTCCCAGGTTCGGGTCTGGGCATCGCCAAAATAACTGCCGACCAATAAACGGCCCGTGAAGCCAATATGTCCGACGAATAATACCCCGTATAGAGGGAGTGCACGTTAAATATCCTTACGCTGCGTCCCAACGCTGCGTACGATGTCTCCCTTAACGGTTGCGTTGGGTGCCTACTCAGGTGTCGGCTCGTCACTTGACTGTGGTTCTAAAATACGACGCCCATCGCCAATAGCTCTCGTGTAGCTCTAGTGCGACGATAATTCAAACTGAAACTGAAACTAAATGTTCAAACATAGATAAGAACGTCCAACATTTCTTAAGGTATCAACTTAGATAGGCTAAGACAAGACACAACGTGTTTCAGCAAGGCATTTTTATTCGTGTCTAAAACCCGTCAAAACGCAACGCAGTAAAACAGGTAAGTGTTGCCTCGTCGGCTCGTCACTTGACAGTGGTTTGAAATTTCTACATCCATCGCCAATTGTACTCATGTAACTCTAGTGCGATGATTATTCCACCTAACCTTTCGACGCTACCCCTGTTTTCCTTTACAAGTACTAGAAACTCGTGTACCAAATTTGAAGTCCATAGCTTTTAGCTTCCACACTACGTTTATAACGTAAAAAGTAGTGGAAGGTATTATAATCGTTCCGTCCGTCTGTCCATTTATCCGTCACCCACTTCCATATCCCGAACTACAAATGCTACGGACAAGTGTGATACGTCAAAAAATTCAGCGCATCGAAATTAGAATACATTGAAAATTTCAGAAAAGAATTCGAATTCGAAGTACTTCAATTATTTAAAAAAAACCCTGCAAAATTGAATGCTCATTTAAAAAGCACAGGAAGCCATTTTTATTAGAATTAAATCACCATTGCCATTCGCAACAATCGCTCGAGAAACTTTAATTCTTTTAGACAATAAATTAAAATAAATTTATTTTTGCGACATCGATCAGTTTGAAATGACGTCAAAGATATTTCGCTACGAGATTTTTTGTACGTTGATATGAAATGTTTTCATTCTATTTAAAAGCGAGGAATATTACATATTTATTCTTTGAAATATAGTTTAATTTTTGCAAACGATAAGTAATAATTATTGAATTTTCGAAATAAAATAAATGAAACTAGCCAAATTTAACATGTAAATGTTTAATATAGAATATCAATGCTGTGTTTGTCGCCTTTTTACCTGTTAAACACAACTGTTGTGCGGAAGAGGGTTAAGTGACTGATTCTGTTACAAACCTACTTTTTTAGTTCAAGCTGTAGATCAGTTTCAGACAGTAAAACAGGCGGACCAATGTTAAAACACCACATTTTTAGAATCGGCATCCTCCAAAACGTGTACAAAACACAATTTTTATTTCGTATTTTCGACCCCATCGCTATATATATTTGAATTAAGTTTTACTTATTTCGACTTTATCCCAAGTTCGATAAATTTATTATTCGTATATAATTATTTCAGCATTGCCTTTCAGAAAATTTCAATACCTCCCTTTAAGAAAAAGTTTGGAGAGTTCCTCAGTTAGAGGGTTAACCAGAATTCAATTCCGCCAAAAAATGTTTCTTTTAGGAAAGAGGGGTTGAAAGAAGCGTTCGGAATTTGTGTGACGACGCCTCATTTTGCACGCGTTTAGAATAACATCCGCGTACATATGAGAAGTCTGTATTTTTAGAAGCGGGTGAAAAAAAATCCATAGCGCAATTTTTGCTCTTGTTAAAGTGAGACCTTTTGGTTGAACCAATGGACGGATAAATTGCGGAAGGCTTTCGTTTATTGTAACAGGTAAGTTAAGAAAAACAGGTAAGGTTGGTAAGGTCTATGATTGTTATAAAATAGTTATAAGTGATCTGAAACTATCTGATGAGTACAAGCGTAGAAGCCATCTAGGCACTACTGGCTTTAGCGTCCACAAAACGTTTATAATGTAAAAAGTGGAAGCTTTTATGAAAGCTATGCCCGTCACCCTTTCTCAGAACAAACTACAATTTTCACTAACAATTGGGATACGTCATATTGAAGCGAGACCCCAGACAAGGATACGTCCAAAATTGCTTTAAAGAGTTTTAATAAAGTATATTTAAAATTTAAATAACTAAAAATTTAATCTACATTTAACAAAAAAATCTATACAAAATTGTCCCTGTTGCCACGATGTTATGATATGTTTCGCTTCTATTTTTTTGGGGTATCAATATTTATTCTTTAACTATGTTATTATTCTAACTGCAAAACACAATTTAGCAAACGATAAAAAAATTAAGTGAGTTTGGGAAAGAAAGTTAATAAAAATGGATAATTATGGCAACTAAAAGTTGTTTATTAAGAAAAAGTCAGAGAACGTTCTTTTTCTTCTTTTTTTTGCGTAAAAATCGATTACTTTATAATTTTCAAAATAGTGTAAAGTTAAATGTTATAAGTTTCGTTTCCACCGTTGCAGCAAAAAAAAATACATAATTATTCTTCGAACTTATATTTTAATAATAATAAAATAACTTTTTTCAATAAAATAAATGTAAGTACTGCTTTTAGGATTATAATGAGTAAAAAATTAGCATAGTCTCACCATCAATATTATTTTTCTTAAATTTACTGCTATACCAATGTTGATTTAATGGTTATAATAAACATAAAAATTGTTAAATCACTTGGGTTGTACTACGTACTGCGTAAAATACTATACATGAATCTACAATATTATCTTTCCATATTTTTACATGTACACTGTTTAAATCGTTACAACTAAAAAAGCTTAATAAGAAGAAACTTAGTTGAAAATTAGACGAAAAAAATCAAAGCATCACCTTTCGAGAAATTTCCTTCAGTGGCGTGTCAAAAACGCCCCTTGCTCCGGAATACCATTTTCTTTATGTTCACTAATCTCAGAAAGTATTTTAAAATCAAGTCTACTTGGGTAAACTATTTCGGCAAGGCTTATTCCAACAATGGTACAGTCCCTTTAATAATACTTTTTATAACGACGTGCAACATAGTTCACTTTTTTATATCATATTCATTCATAAATCGTTGCGAAAATGACACTTTACGTGCTTACCTCACAGACAGTGCCGAAAGTAGTACTTTCGGCACTAGTGCGGTAAAGTAAATATAAGAGTATCTGATTGGTAGAAAAACAAAAAGATGTCATGGAACTCACTTATTTCTATTGGTTCATTACTTTTGCATTTTCTAATATCTCCATGGAAACTACAAGTACTATTATTTTACAACTTTTCTTTTACTACTTTGCATTTTCGAATATCGCCATGGAAACTAAATGATGTCATGAAAATCACTCATTGGTAGAAATACTTTTTTGCACGTTATTATAAAAAATATTGTAAGCAAGCACGTGCCAAATAATACTTTATTAAGCTCTTGTCATTATTTCACTCAACCTACGGTCTCGTGAAATAAAAGCCACTCGCTTAATAAAGTATTATTTTCGGCACTAGTTGCTTAAATAACTATAACTAACTTTGTACTGAATTGTAAAACTTTAAAAATTAACCTTTAATAGTTTGATAAATAAAAATATTTTTTAAAAATAAATTACATTTTAATAGTAATGAAATGATAAATCTTAATTTTAATTTTTTTTAAATATAAATGAAAATACCAGTTTTAGAATTGTAATGAGTAAAATGTTAATATAGTTTTTCACGGGAAAGCTATTTTTCTGAACTTTACGAGTGTAACAGTTTAAACTTAAATGTTATAATAAATAATGGCTACATTTATACTGTTGTACTCAATAAAATTATACTATACATGCACCTGCTGTATTATTTTTCCATATTTTTACCTGTATACCTATTTAATTTGTTACAATTAAAAAAGTTAATAACTAGAAGAGAAAAACAAATCAAAGAATCTCCTTTCGAGAAATTTCTTTCAGTGGCGTGTCAAAAACGCCCCTTGCTTAGTATTGGAAGTAAACTTAATGGTTATAATAAAAAAAATAGAGTTAAAATTTAATTAAATAACTTGTGTTGTACTAAGTGAAATAATACTATAAATGCACATTCAATATTATCTTTCCATATTTCTACCTGTATACCTTTTTAAATCGTTAAAGTAATAAAAGCTTAGAAAAAAAATAATCAGAAGGAAAAAAATATCAAAGTATCGCCTTTCGAGCAATTTCCTTCAGTGGCGTGTGACAAAAAACGTCCCTAGCTCCGGAAAACCATTTTCTTTATGTTCACTAATCTCAGAAATTGTCTTAAAATCAAGTTTGCGTAGGTAAACTACCCTCCCCCTTCCTCCCCACTGAATGTAGAGGGAGAAACGACCGCCCATTGGTCCATTCCTCTCTCCCCCTACCCCTCCACCCACTCGGAAGTCGTCTGCGATCTCCGAATGTTCGAATTCGAACAGTCTCCGCGAAACTCGCAGACGGTATTTGAGGTGCTGCCACTCTCCGGTAGTGAAATATGTTGTTGACATACGGACTGATGTTGATGGACATGCATTATTGAAGAATTTTGTGTGTGTGTGATTTGTTCGGATTTTGGATTATCAAGCGTGGATATTTTGGTGATTTAATTTTTTTAAAGAGAAAGGTTTGATTTTTTAAAATTTTAGTTTGTAAATAGTTTTATTCCCCCAAAATTTCTTTTCCATTTATTTTTCAAAGTTAGTGGTAGAATTTAAAATTTTAAGTAATATACTAATTGTATTCTTGTATAGGTATTACTTAAAATACATTATTTCGCTAAAAGTTATTTTTTATTATTGCGGCATATTATCTAATTATTTTAAACAAATTAGAAAACGAAAATGTGCTTCATCATTATTTATGATGGTACAAATGGCATAAAATATGGCAAAACTTCTTGTTTGAGGTTTTAAAAAATGTATGGTTTACTAAAATATCGTATTAACTAATTTATGTTAACCACGAAAAAATTAATTTGGTTTTATTTATGCAAAATTTAGTGAGCTTCATCATCATAATTAGTTTCATAGCATAATGATTTGTAACATTCTAAAATTAATTTTCTGAATTTTATTGTAAAGTATTACTTTTATAAAGGATGATACAAATAAAGTGCCATTCTGATCTATGAAACTTTTTTCAGTTATTTTTTTTTAAATAGTTAAATTAACCTTTCGCAAATAATACTTTAAAATTAAAAAAAAAATCTTTCATGGGAAAAAAAGTAAACTTTTTTAACTTAAAAGTTTTAGCTTAAAAAAATAATTAACTTTAAATAGTTAATGAATGGACATAGTTAATCCTGCTAAATACTTTTCGCTTAATTTGAGAGAAAATAGGCACATAAGAAATGCAAACTCAACGTGATCGTATACAGCACTTATTGAATATTTATTGAATGTTGAATTCAACACCTACTCAAAGAGGATACATTTTTTATGTGACAAGACCCTTATTCCGAGTAAAGTAGAAGATTCTTCATTGTGAAAAGACAGGAATTTACTGTGAGTGATGAAAGGCTTAAGAGATGTTCATCTTTTCAAAGTGAAATAACTCTGAATAATGCCTAGTTCTCTAAGACAATATAATTCTAACTCATAAAGTGTATGGTATTGGTTTAAATATCTGTTTAAATGAACAAAGGCTGCATTTCCGAATAGATACTTGTAAATCAAGCACGATATTGGATAATTATATCGTTGTGGGTAACGTTACAATCTAAAGAGGAATGACGAGAGGTCAATCGTACTCGTCATTCTCTGTCGTCTTTACCAGGTGACCATAATGTCGGAGGAGGTCAGGGTCACTCTGGAAGAGGTTGGTCACTACGACCTCGATGCTGACGATGAAGATGACAGCTTGGAAGACCATCACGCCTCCAATCTAGATCTCGAAGGGTCTATTGTGGTAGGCGGGACTCACAGGAGGCGAGGTTCCTCCCACAGACGGCATGATTCCGCCCATAAGTGTCGTGACCCCTCCCACAAATACAGAGACTCCGCCTCTAGACGTGATGACAGTGGTGACGCGAACCAATCAGAACATGACCCCTCCTACGAGTGGCAAGACTCCTCCCACAAATGTTGTGACCCCGCCCATAAGTGTTGCGACTCCGCCTCGTGTAGTGGTAGCAGCAGCAGCCGAAGAAGCAGCTGTTGCAGCTGCAGCTCTTCTTCTAGTAGCAGCAGAGGTTATTCGCGATCGGGGTCATCCGCGATCGATGATGATTCACAAAGACAGGATGACGAGATCGACCTTCCTTATCCTGGATTCCGTCCCGTCACGATGTTTTGCTTGACCCAAACTTCCAGACCCAGGAATCTGTGCCTCAGGATAGTCACTAATCCATATCCTTTTATTTGTTATAAGTGTGCTTTATATCTATCCCATTTGTTAAGGTAAGAAACTTATATATTCTTTACTATGTTCATTTTCCCCTTATTTGCGGTATTATTGGTTGAATCTTGTGAAGTCAAAAGATTTATTTTCCCTTACGAAGGTTTAACCACGTTTTCTCCCAAAAGCTAAATATATTTTAAATATGTTACACAACATGAAAAAATATTAATCACCCACATATTTATTAAAGTACACTTTGAACTGTTGACAATTACAGTGTTTGTAAAGCCCCAACTCATATTTTATATATAAGTAAAAATAAGCAAAACCCCTGGCGTAATTATTCTTTTATGTAACTAGAGGATGAGGGGGGGGGGGGGAATTATTAAAGGGGGTGAGCTTAGTTTTGGTTCTGGTGGCTTTCTTGTTTCTTTCAATCTTAATTAGAAACGCATTACTGTTTTAGATTTGATCCAACATTTTGTGACGTTTTCCTTTCAATAGTATTTGCATCAACAGTATTAAATATGTCCTTTTAAATGCATAAACTTTCGCGGTTATATGCAGTCAAAATGCGAACGACATCAAGTGAAAATATTCTATTTTTCTTGTCTAATAGCTAAATGTCCAATAGCCAAAATGTAATCCCTTTCCATGACGTTTAAATACTCAACGTACTACGAGATTATTCGTATTTATGGAAAGTGTACAATAAATATTTCTGCAGCAAACTAATTAAATTCCACAAAGCTTAATAATTAAATGTCTTTCGACTTAACACTAAATTTTCGATGAAGCTTTTATCATTAAACTAATCAAAATCTGCCAATCTTACTACACCAATTAAAATCTGCCGATCCCCATAAGGAAGAATGGAGATTTTTTAAATCCTTATTTTCGAATTCATTCAACATAAAATCTGTCGTGTCTGTCGTCGAAAGTTTTGTGCCATAAAATTGAAATTATTCAAATTAAGTGTAAGTTCTTTGCATTTTTATATTAGTAGGAAAAAAAAGTAATTAAAAAAAATTATTTCATGGAAACACGAGTTTTGAAAATCCTAATATATTCATAAAATTAAATATATACCTAGTGCATATCTTTACTAAAACTATATATTATCTTTCTTAGCTATATTGTCGGTCAAATGACAAAACCACGAATGTGCAGATTCTAGGGATTTGCGGTTTTTGAAAAACAAAACCGTTTCTCGGTTCAATCAGTTCTTTTTTTATCCGGTTTTAACCAGGACCAGCTAAAAATAACTAAAAACCGGGCCTTTGAAAATCCTGTTCTAGTTGTTTGGTTAGTTGAACGATTCAGGCTGTCCATTTAGGTTAGGTTTAAACTACCGTTTCACTCGAGCTACATGAGGGCTATTGGCGACTGGCGTCGTAATTTAGAATTACAATCGTGTAACGAGTCGACACCTGAGTGCATTCGCCGTTTTTTTAAATTAAAAAATAGCACTTCCTGTGCTCTTTCTGAAGATTTTCAAGGAATTGAAGATTGTGTGATAGGAATAGCATTACCTGTAGCATAGTTCTTATTCCTTATGGCATTATCCGCAACGAGAGTGTTAATAAATAATGAACCCATATCATATAACTACATTATGATATGTATTTTATGACGCCCTAATCCATTGATTTATCTAACTGCATTTTCCTTCAGTTTAGGGTATGTCGGCTTGTCACTTAACTGTGGTTTTTTAAGTATGAAGCCCGTCGCCAACTCCCGTCGTGTAGTTCTGGTGCGACGATAATGCAAACTAACAATAACCTTTTCGTTTAGCCGGTAAAAATGTTTATCAAACCGGTTCTTCAGTTTTAACCGGTTCAGCTAAAGAAATGTTGATCCCTTTTGCGCATTTAACCGAAGCCGAAAACCGGTTTAACTATTTCCGGTTTTCCATCCCTTTGCACATTTGTGTTTTTGCACATTCGTGGTTTTGTCATTTTACCGACGATATGTTAAAGCTTTTAACACATTCCTTTTGTTAGTTTAGTAAAAAAAAAAAAACCCTGCGTACGTGACTTTACTGCCACGCACTCTGAATGACACCATTAACAGAATTAGCATAGCTTTATCTCTGTAATCGCTCAACGCTTAACGGCCCAAGCTGGCATTCTAAACTGAATACCGGATGACTTTGGGCTGTAGTTATTGTATTTCGTCATGTAATATTATTCTCGTAATATAATTCTCGTAATATTATTCTCGTAATATTATTCTCGTAATATTATTCTCGTAATATTATTCTCGTAATATTATTCTCTACTCAAGTGCAACGTATAACTAGAACTCATCGCTACTGTTCTACACAGGCATTTTTTTAAAAAGTTTGATGGTGGAAGATTGAACAGACGAAGAAAAATCTCGGCGATTTGAATATCTACTTTCAATTTAAAAATAGTTATTTATGCAACAAGTGTGAAAAGTAACACTTTTTAAAACTAGTGAAATAATGACACGTGTTTTAAAAAGTTTACTTTTCACACGTGTTTCATACACTATTTTTTATAGTTACGTAAAAAAAAAATCAAATATCATAGGTTCAAAAATAATTCACGTGCTAATTTTTTTACGTAAAGAAGATCGGCATCGATAAATCTCTGGAACTACAAAAGGCAAACTTATTTTTTAGTTTAAAGTCAAACCTTTGAACATGGATACTGATTCAAAAATAAAATAATAATAAAATTCACGCGCATAATATTTATAAATAAAGCAGATCAATAAATTTCTGGATTTTATGAATATTATGAAATAGAAATTTTACTTGACATGTTGGCATCTTATGAAAAGAGTGAAAAAGTACTTTTTTTTCACTGCTTTTGGGTGAAAAAAAGTATTTTTTTTATCACGGTTTCTAAAAAGTATAACTTTTCGCACGCGTCTGATATTAAAATTATAGTGTAAAAAACTAATTTTTTTCACGCAATTATAAAATATTTTTAATTAAAAATAATAAAGCAGGATTAAATAAACTGTAAGGGATTTTTTTTAAAATTTACTTCCTTTGCCTTGCATTGAAAATATTTTAATTTATTTATCATTTTTTTTGGTATTTTTAGAAGCCTAAAAATTTCAAGCCAAGTAGGCAATTTAAAATAAATAAAATGCTACTTAAATGGTGAAATCAAAAGAACTAGAAATTGGAGCTATTATTTTACAGTTGTCAATATTAAATATTTAATTTTAGCTAAACGTTTCAAATAAATTAAAATCACTAAATCAATCAACTTAATGTAAAATTCTTCAATAATAAAGATATTCTGGATTTATTAGTTATTATTAACTAACTGAACTATAACAAATAACTTCATATTTTTATATATTCTTTATTAGTTGCTATAATATTAAAACACCATCAAACAAAAAAAGTTTTAGAAATGATAACCTATAATTGCCTTATGAATATTTAATTTTCTTCACTACTTTTATTATAACCACAAAACTATTATAACGCTATTTAAAAAAAAAAATGTTGGTAGAAATTTGATTTATGATTGTCTTATGAATATTTAATTTTTCTAATGCCTCTCGCCAAACAGCGCTAGTACAGAATAAGAAATATATAATAGGAATAAGAAATCGAATAACTAGAGAAATGTTTAAATTGTTTCCATTCCAAGTATGTATTTCCGTATAATTTTTTTTGAAAATCCTATATATTTGTAACTGAATGAAATAGTAATTTAAACTAATCGTACTAAAATAAACGGCGAAATCAAAAGAATTCGAAAATCGAGGTATAATTTTACAGTTGGCAAATTTTATCTTTTTAAAAATCGTTGGTCTTAATATACAATTCTTCAAAAACAAATTTAATTTCAGCTTCCACACTACGTTTATAACTTAAAAAGTGGAAGGTATTATAATCGTTCAGTCCGTCCGTCACCCACTTTCACATAACGAACCATAAGTCTCATAAAGAAATGGGATACGTCATTTTGAAGCAAAAAATCAGACTAGGCTACATTCCAAATTTCGATAAAAAATTTAAATTAGAATTTTATTTAAAATTTCAATAACTAACAATTTAATCTACATTGAAATAATATGCAAATTCCATTTTTATTCAATATTTTAATTGTTGCCATTTTGTTAAACGTACGAGAAAATTTATTTAAAATAAAAATAAAACTTTTGAAAGAATATTTATTTATGCGATATAATTCAGTTCGGGTTGTTGTAAATCACAATGGGCTTGTTTCACGAGGGATCTGGCAACAGCTCCGCGGTCTTGTTTTCATTTTTCTCAAATTACTTTTGCCTTGGTATTCCAAATTAAGTTTTCTAAGAATATTTTAGTTGAAATTTCTTTAAAATTCCAACTTTTTTCAATGCAAGTTTTTGCAAACAGCACAGCAAAAAGTTGTAATTTAAAAAAATAACAACTAAAATAACTTTTTCTTAGAAAACTCAATTTCGAATATCAACAAAAGTAATTCGAGTAAAATGAAAATAAGACCGCAGAGCTGTTGCCAGATTCCACGTGAAACAAGCCCCTAGAGTTCTTTTCATGGTTCATTATATATGTATCAAGAAAGATGCATAAACAATTCTAACTTAGCATAAAAATATGCAAAATTTCGCTTTCATTTTTAAATCGTCTATTTTACTAATTACATATTTTTCGAACTGTTAATTAATTCAACAAACGATAAAGGATAACTGAATTTTCGAAAGAAATGTAAATGGGAAATCGTGGCGACTCAAAGATATTTATTAAAAAAATTACATAATTATTCTTCAAACTTCAGAGAAATTTAGCAAACGATAAAGTATAATTATTAAATCTGAGAAAGCAGATTAAGGAAAATAGTTAATTTTGGCATTTAAAAGTTTGAATTACAACTCGCTAAAGGCCCTGTTTGGCTAATTTCTTTCTGTGGCGTATAAATAGTTTGTTTTCTGTTGAGCACAAATGTTGTGTGGAAGCGGTTTAAGTGACAGATTTTGTAGCAGACCTTCTTGTTTTATTCAATAACTATTATTGACTTCTAACTATAACGAAGAAGTTCATATTTTCAACTTCTTTATTGGTTGCTATCCATCTTAAAACACCATTAAGCAAAAAGATTTTAGAAACTTTAACCTATAATTGTCTTATGAATATTTAATTTTATGCACTATTATTATAACCACAAAATTATTATACCACTATTCAAAAAACGTTGCTAGAAAGTTGAGTTATTATTGTCTTATGAATACATAACTTTATTCTATTACCTCACGTTAAACAGTGCCAAGCAATTTAGATATACTAGTGCAGAATACAACGGAATAAGAAGACAACGAAAGAAATGTTAAAATTACTATTTCTATTCTAAGAGTTTCCGTATAATTTCTTAGAAAATCCTATAATTTACCTGAATGAAGTATTAATCTGAACAAACTTAAAATAAACGCCGAAATCAAAAGAATTAGAAAATCGGCGCTATAATTCTACAGTTGTCAATATTTAATTTTTTGATTTTGGCAAACATTTGCGATAATTTCTACAGCCAAATATCCCCAAGCAATTTAGGTAAACTACTACGGAACACAACGAATAAAAAAATCGAACAACTAGAGAAAAGTTGAAATTGTTTCCGTTTTTCGAAAAAGTTCTGAAAATCGTTCGATTGCTTCGTGGAGGTGACTGGACACGCAGATCTTTGCCCCTTCTGGACTGTTGCCCAGAGTTGGGAGGATGTTTAGCAACTCCAGATCCATTTCTTTATTTTGTTCCATTTCTAAGGGGTCTCCAAATTATATACCAGACAACGTTATTATCCGGATCAGCTGTTCAGTGAAACCTAAGTTCCTATGTTACCTAATGATCCGTTTTCTACAATCAATAAATTTTTAGCGTTTTTTACTATGTGATATTTGTTTTAAAGTTTTTGTCATTTGTTTTCATTTTAAAAATATCGAACGGTCGAAAAAAGTTCAAAAAAGTTTAGTTGCAACAAAATTACATTCTTCAAAGAATAACCAAGTTCTATATTCTGTCCCGTTTTTCTTAGCGACTTAACAGACACGTTAAAACAAATATGTGCTATTGGTTTTCATTTTTAAAAATATTGACTGGTCAGTAATAGTTTTATCTTTTGAAGCGTCTGGTTGAAAAGTCACATTCTCCAAAGTATAAGATATAAGGTTCGGCACGTTTATTGGCGACTTCATCGAATTGAATTTACGATGATCAATAGTCACTAATGAACCCTATATCCTAGTTATACTTCATAGAATGTGAAAAAAATGTTGAATTCAATAATTTATAATTTTTTGTGATTTTCAGTATAAATGCATGGTACTTTTTAACTGTAGCTCACATTTTAAAATCCATGGACTTTTCTTGAACAAATAGTACTAAAAACAAACTATAAAAGTTTGGTGGAGTTATTCTCAAAATTGAAAGAGGAGTGGCGTTTTAAAAAAGTTCAAAATTTTGAATTTTTTTTAAATAAATGAAAAACTTCTTGTAAATATTTATTTTTATTGCTAGAAAATGTTTATTTTGAGTGAACATTATATAAAACCATTTATAATTTACAAGTTTATGTTATTATTTCTAGAAATAATTTTTTGGGTACCGTATCCCCTTGATGTGTTAGAATTTGATATGGATAAAATAAAATGTAAACCGATTCCATCTAGTACCATGTCTCGAATTTGGATGTTTCTTATTTCCTTAGAGCTTATTCAATTTTTAAATTCAATGGTTTTGTAATTATATATGCACTTATATTAGTCTAAAACATAACAGTGTGAAATCTTAACGTCTTGTAAAAATCTATTTGAAAAATTTCTCAGTCTGAGTAATTTCCACCCTTCCGTTTCCGTTCGAAATGCACTTTCCTTAGAGTGATTCACTTTTTAAAAAAATCAATGGTTCATTTAAAATTTAATCAGTTATAATTTATCTAAAATCAATCCCAGGAGTGAATTTACTCTTTGTTAAATGTATTTGAATTTGCTTGCATCTATTTCCCCCAACAAAACTGATATTAAAATTAGTCTTGAAATATCTTTATCATTAAGACAATATTTCAAATCATGTTTTTTTTACACAAAGTATTGCAATTCTCTTTTGGACGCATATAATTTAGATGCCCGACAAAATTAGTTCGTCACCTTTGTGTAAAAATAAAATTTGTCTTAATTTGGTCGTCATCATTTGACATCTTTTGTTTTCTGAGTTTTTAGTTTTAAAAATAAAGTACCTCCGTCTGTAAAAGAACATGAAGTAGTTTCAACACAATAGTTTTGAAATCATATTTCAGTTTCGTTCAAATTTATCTTTTGGGGTTTTTCATTTTTTTTTGTCGTGTCCATGAGAGTCGAACTCTATATGTGTCCGTGAATTTTGATAATTTCTTCTACGACTTGCTTGATGTTGTCTCCATACGGATCTAGCATAGTCGGCAGTACTCCAATCTTTCTCAGGCTGGCGCTCATAGCCGGACACTCATAGATGTGAGTAGGCGTAGGCTGTGTATCAGGACAATGTTCACAGCTTCTATAGATCTTCTTGCCATCTCCATCTATCTTCATACCCCTGTGGTGTCCGGTTCTCAGCCTAGTTATGGTTTTAAGAGTAGATCTGTTCGCAGTTATTTCAGAGAGAAGATGTTTGGTCTGAATGGATTTTTCTCTAAGCTTATATCTGGCCACTGGGGTTTTTCATAAAGTAATTTAAACATACATTTTACTCTTTTTGACGTTATCTGTCTCCAAAAAGGATTATTTCGATTAGCCTCTGGCGTTAGAGCCCAGGCTCTCAAGCAAAACAGTTTGTAGACCCTTATATTCTATCCCTAAACGAAGCGTGAAGTTGCTTCGTTAATGACTTCTTCAGAAAAAGAGACGTTTTTGAAAAGTTTTGCAAAGCTTGGCAAGTTTTGGATAACCTTCATGTCATAAGGAAAAGAAATAGATTAAAATTTATTAAAAAAAATCTACAATTCAAATTATAAATAGCCACACATTTTTGTTGATTCTAAATTTATTCTGGTCTAGTGGTTGTGACATTGACTTATTATTTGTAGTTGGTGGCGTATGTGCTGTTGGCAAAGATTTAATGCTCGCTCTGAGAAGTGTTCAGTCGATGCCACTTAGATCAAGAAAAGACATGGAATAAAAAATGTCACTTATCATCAACTTGTAACTTATCCTCTTTGCTCCTGTGATAACCCTTATTCTCATGATCATCGATTTTTTTTTTAATTTTTCTAATTTTCAATTTTTTCTGTTTTTTTACAGCTAAAATAAAGATTATTTAGTGTCATAACCTTTCTAAAATAATTAGTGCAGTAATTAGAGTTTTATCAAAGGTAGCATATTTGCAACCTTCAGTTTTTAGCTTGTATTTTTTCCAAAAACAGTGGTAATCCAACAACTTAAGCAATTTTTTAAAACTGCAGAACATAAGAAAAGTTAAAAATATTTTTCAAAGTAAAAAAAAAATAATATGAAAAATAATTCAATGAACTTTCCTTGTACAGACGACGAGACATGATGCACAAACACAACAACCCAACAAGTTACCTTCCTCTAAAACAAAAATAATTTTAACTTTGTACATTTTTTCACTCTGAACGAAGCTTCTATACTGTTCCTCTAACAAATAACAATGCAACATACTCGCTGACGTCAGTTAACAAACAGAAAGTAGGGGAAAACTCTAGGTAGCATATATGCTACTTTATGAGAATAAGGGATAAACATACGTGGATATTTGTGAAATTTACTTCACAAATTCATTTTACAATTTTTCTTTATTTTATACTAACTTTTCCTATTATAAACTAGAATGAGCAGTCTTTTCAAAGCTACCCATACCGAAGCAGCTGATTTATTAGTTATTAAACGACATAAAATAGGGTCAAGAAAATTTCGTTTTTTTTGCCAAATGTTTTTTAAAAGTAAATTTTCTTTAGATATTTTGTATTGAAACAAAGGTTACAGACTATTAATCCCAAAAAACTGACAGCTTGTTTATTCATAGAATATAATGTGTTTGACCGCTCAAAACCTCAAATAGGGTACTTTACTGTATCGCTAAAATACAATCCAATATTAAATTAATTATAGTTTGAACCCAAAAATAACAAACGTATATATTTTTTTGCAAAATAAATCTTTAAATAATTCATAAAAATCATTTTAAAATGGCTTATTTTTCATTGGTACGTCACGTGATCACAAACACGTCGGTTTGGCTGACGTTACTAGTATCTATAAACAAACCGGTATGATGTTTTTGTGCTTGCAATTAAACTGGATTTAATCTAATTTACTATTAAATAAGAATTATATAGATAATGGAAGGAGGTTTTACAGAAAAGCGGATAGTTCATATTTGCTTAAAGTAGATTCCAAAATGGTGTTTCAAAGTTTGTTTATAGTTACTAGTGACGTCATAGATACCACGTGACAGCCACAAAGCGTTTTCGGGCGTAATTTTTCGTCCTAATTTTAAAATTCATTTTTCTCCCTTTTTATGGGGTATTTGAAAAAAAAGAAAAAATACGGGTCTAATATTTTTGGCATAAGAATATTTTAAGCCAATAAAAAAATTTAGTCAAATACCCTATTCCACTAAATTGACCAACAACAATTTTTCAAAATTACTTGCAAAGCATACCTTTAAATATGTAATTGCTTGATCCTCGTCTGGGGTCATTTTAAATTTAGAGGTTGCCTTTTCTTTACTCATAAGTTAATTGTAAATGTTATCATTAGAATTTTATGCTTGGGCTATAGTGACATTTTTAGAGGTGAATTATAGCAACCTATACTTAAAAAAAAAAGTTGGGTTGAAACACTACAAAAATTGTGTTACGAACAAATAATGTATGGTACACTCTTAAAACAAAAGAGTGAAATTCACTCCTATAGGAGAAGTGCATTTTCGGCACCGGAAAGGAGTGGAAATTAACTCAGACTGAGTTAAAACCGCTCGTTTTAAGAGTGTAGGATGCAGATTGTTTTCTTTTATTTCTTTTACCCACTCCGAAAAAGAGTGAAATTCACTCCTATGGGAGAAGTGCATTTTCGGCACGGAAAGGAGTGGAAATTAACTCAGACTGAGTTAAAACCGCTCGTTTGCTTTAAGAGTGTAAGCATAAAAATTGTGCTGATGGCGAAGCAGACATGCATTCTTCCGAAATGTAGTTCCGCATCTGTTATTCAATGTTTCGGTAAATAGCTGTACTAAAGCTTAAAAGTGTATATTACGGTACTTTAAAATAAATGGGTACTTATGTATTAACGCCACAACAGTAGAAGTTGCGTTAATGCGGCAATAAAGAGAAATTGATTTTATATAAAGTGTTTTGAATTTCGAAAGTGTTTTAATATTAAATAAAGTGTTTTATTTAAAGGATTTATCGCAAAAACTTTAGCTGAAATCTGGTTAAAATCCGCCGAATCGGTAGTTGCAGGGGCGTTCGTACGTAGAAATAAAAAATAGGTTATAATTTTGTTATGTATATTTTAGAAAACAATATAGTTTACAGTTATTTGTCAATCTCGCATGTAAACAATAATAAACTCCTCTCGCGATCGTCAGTTGTGTTGGAATAACACAAATTTGTGTTCGTATATCATCAACACAATTCGTGCATTGAGACAACACAGTATTGTAATATTACCATTTTACAATACATGTGTTTCACTTGTGTTGCTTGAACCCAAATTTTTTTTATGATTGACGTTACTTTATTATTTAAACCTTTTGAATTAAATTGTTTAATTCTCCTTTTTATTTCTTACAAGTTCACTTAAGTATCCATATACCTTAGAAAACTGAAAAATTGATCAAAATATGTGATTTGTGTTCGTATATCATCAACACAATTCGTGCATTGAGACAACACAGTATTGTAACATTACCATTTTACAATACATGTGTTTCACTTGTGTTGTTTGAACCCAAATTTTTTTATGATTGACGTTACTTTATTATTTAAACCTTTTGAATTAAATTGTTTAATTCTCCTTTTTATTTCTTACAAGTTCACTTAAGTATCCATATACCTTAGAAAATGAAAAATTGATCAAAATATGTGATTTCTGTTCGTATATCATCAACACAATTCGTGCATTGAGACAACACAGTATTGTAACATTACCATTTTACAATACATGTGTTTCACTTGTGTTGTTTGAACCCGAATTTTTTTTATGATTGACGTTACTTTATTATTTAAACCTTTTGAATTAAATTGTTTAATTCTCCTTTTTATTTCTTACAAGTTCACTTAAGTATCCATATACCTTAGAAAAATGAAAAATTGATCAAAATATGTGATTTGTGTTCGTATATCATCAACACAATTCGTGCATTGAGACAACACAGTATTGTAACATTACCATTTTACAATACATGTGTTTCACTTGTGTTGTTTGAACCCAAATTTTTTTTATGATTGACGTTACTTTATTATTTAAACCTTTTGAATTAAATTGTTTAATTCTCCTTTTTATTTCTTACAAGTTCACTTAAGTATCCATATACCTTAGAAAATGAAAAATTGATCAAAATATGTGATTTGTGTTCGTATATCATCAACACAATTCGTGCATTGAGACAACACAGTATTGTAACATTACCATTTTACAATACATGTGTTTCACTTGTGTTGTTTGAACCCGATTTTTTTTTGATTGACGTTACTTTATTATTTAAACCTTTTGAATTAAATTGTTTAATTCTCCTTTTTATTTCTTACAAGTTCACTTAAGTATCCATATACCTTAGAAAACTGAAAAATTGATCATAATATGTGTTCTGATACTTTTGCATTAAAATATTATCTGATTTTTTATCTTTCATTTGGTACAAGAAGAATCCTTTAAATAAAACACTTTATTTAATATTAAAACACTTTCAAAATTCAAAACACTTTATATAAAATCAATTTATCTTTATTGCAGCATTAACGCAACTTCTACTGTTGTGGCGTTAATACATAAGTACCCATTTATTTTAAAGTACCGTAATATACATTTTTAGGCTTTAGTACAGCTATTTACCGAAACATTAAATAACAGATGCGGAACTACATTTCGGAAGAATGCATGTCTGCTTCGCCATCAGCACTATTTTTATGCTTACCATACATTATTTGTTCGTAACACAATTTTTGTAGTGTTTCAACCCAACTTTTTTTTTAAAGTGTCGGTACAAGAAGATTTCTTGTACTGTAAATAGTCTTTTAAGGGAAATTCTACTGATTTCAATCTTACAATGAAATCATTGAACTCATTTTCTGAACGATTTTTTTCATAATATGCTTGTACTCCGAGCAAGATATTTCAAATTAATATGCTTCGATTTTAAAAATTGAAAATGAATTTTAAAGAGTAAGAATCAGAGCATGTGGCCATACTTTTTATAACAATTGTAAAGAATATATTATTTTTTTACATACTTTCAAAAAATTAAATTATTAAAAAAATCATTTTAAAGCTATAGCCATTTAAAATTATCATAATTAAATAACTACTTTGCTTAGAGCTTGGATAAAGTATGATCACATGCCTGGATATTTACTGTTTTCTTTTCTGCAAAAATTTTGTAAAACAAGTAATTTGGATTGTCGTAAAGTTGCACACAATTTGGCCCTCTTAAATTAATTAATTGCTAATTAGTTTATTAATTAATAATTTTTTTTATTGCAGTAAAGAATTTTTATGTTAGTTTATGTGCCTGATCTTCTCAAAGTTTAAAAAGTCTATCTCAAAAATTAAAGAAAAAGTTGTAAGTATCTCACACCGGAATTTTCAAGTGTATTAAAATTTAATATTTTAAACTACCATAACTCTGTAATGTTATGGATATTAACACTTTTATCAACGTATAGATATACGAATTTTGAATATTTTTCTGGTCTTAACCTAGTGTAACTCCCAAAAATAGTACTGTACAATTATTCTTTATTTACAAATATTTTCAAACAATTATACATTTTAAGGTATATTTTGTAAGACATTTTGAAAACATTAACGTTTAAAATTAGCTGAGGGGCAGGTCAATTGGGTGGAATTTGGGTTTCTAAGCGGTAAAAATACAAATTTTTTGTGTTATGAATGGAGAAACGAGCTCTGTCAGTTTCTTGTAATAAATAATCTAACATTTGTTTTAATGCAAAATGTCTGATTAATTTACCGCTGGAAAAAAAACTTTTAACAAAATGCTTAGCTCTTATGCTTTAGACAACTTAATATCTTTACAATTTAAAAAACCCTCTTCGTTTTTTTTTCGTTTTTTCGCTTACCATACATATTTAAATTCCCTTCGCTTAAACATTTAGAGAGTGGTAAAAATAAAAAAATTGTGTTATGAATGAAAAAACAAGTTCTGTCAGTTTCTTGTAACTAATAATCTAATATTTGTTTTAATGCAAAATGTCTTATTAATTTACCGCTGAAAAAACTCCTCACAAAATGCTTAACTCTTATGCTTTATGGGCAACTTGATATCTTTACAATCTAAAAAACCCACCTCATTTTTTTTCCGTTTTTGCGCTTATCATACATATTTAAATTCCCTTCGCTTAAACATTTTGAGTACAACCTTTCTTTAACCAACCAATCAACCCAACAAACTCTTTCAAAGAGAAAATCCCCCCTCATACAAATCGACCATTGTAAAACGCTGAGTTTTTCGAGGATCAATCACAGTACTCCACTCTACAGACGCACTTCGGAGAATGCACAATAGAACCCCCGTGAGCACGGCTCGAACTATCGTATCCACAAACACAACTTAAACCATTTTTACTCTAAAATAAACCCAATCTTTAGACTTGAAGAGCTTAGTGGAAGAACGTTCTAAGTGCCAAAAAGGTGAAAACGAGAAAAGGAGATTTAAAGGTTTGAGTTTGCGAGTACCGTTTTCAACAGATCCGAGTGCAAACTATAAAAAATATACTGAATTAAAAGTTTATGAAAAAGGGGGTAACACTTGTTATAATTAAAGAAGTTAGTAATACAGTCCCTGCACAAATTATTAGACGCCCTGCAAGATTTCATGTAAAATATTAATTACCGGCTGATGTTGTACCGTTTTATTATTTTAAATTGATTTGTTTTTTTATTTTTATATTATTCAATCAATCAACCGATTTATTTGACATCAATAAAACAGCATTAATTTAGAAAAGCTTAAGTTTATTAAGTTTTAAAGAAAAGTGAAATCAATGTTAGTAAAAGTCAATATTTAGTTGAGCCACCTATAGCCGCTATCAAAGCTGTAACTCTGCGCGGCATGCTATCAATGCAAGACTGTACTGTCTCCTGCATTTGAGGATGATGATTCCACACACAAATAATCTTATAATAAATAATTAATATAAATTTTAATCATAATTATCCTAAAATAAATACAAATATGTAGTCTACAACAATTCTTTTAAATAAAAATCAACAATATTGTAGTTTAAATGTACCATTATTGCATAAAAACTCTTAAGAAACATAAAATTACTAAAAAAGAATACAGTGTGTCTAATAATTTGTCCAGGGCATTGTATGTTCTTTGACACGAAAATCTAATTTTTTAAAAAAAAGTCACTTAGCACGTTCTTTCACTAAGATCTTCAATTCTATCTTATTGGTTGCAGATTTTGAAGTGTTTCTAACAGTGGTCCAAGTCATTCAAATAGATAAGGCAGTTTGGCCCGCCGGCGGCAACTGAAGTTCTTCGTCATATCTTTTCTTACGTGCTAAAAAGATGCGGTTGTCATAGCAACCAGGCATGGTTATCGAAAGAGATGGACCTCAGATGTTTTCGAAGATGCGTGCTTTTACCTAACAGAAGTTGGGGAAAGATTTTGTTAGTTTATTCAAGGTTTTTTTTTTAAATAAAGGCTATTACTTGAGTACTCTCGGATTTGCTTAATACTTTAACCTTTCGAACAAATGTCGTATCTACGATTAGTATCTTCTTTCCTTTCAGAGAACTATTTCTTAAATGAAATGTACTGGTGTTTGCGAAATTAGTTTTGAGTTAGAAAACCTTTGAAGATATTTTTTAAATTATTTCACGGTAATTACCTGAGAATTAAAACAAGTTTGATTCTTTAACTTTTTAGCAATATCATGTACATTGATTTTAATGTGGATTTTTGTTGACATTATTTTTGTTGTTGATTTTTAAAAATATATTTTATTTATCCTTAAGGAAACTCACTAAGGCTATTTAGGAATTTTGTATTGAATTCGAAAACCTTAAAAAAAGTTCCCTATGACTTTGATAACTGACGACAATTCTATTTCAAAAAGTTTTAATTAATGTGGAAACTTTTAATACATTCGGTGTTTTTTATGGTAGCACCTAAGATAGATGTTGGCAAAAAATTGTGGTATTTAAAGTAAAAGCCGTTACACATATATTTTGACCAAAAGTTTCGATGAATTTTATTGTTAATATGCGATTTTCACCGAAAGTTAGTATGAAACTTTAATTCGCAAAAATCATCTAAGCATCGTTAGGTTGAAAATCTGTGGTAACTGCAATGTTGAAGGAATGTAATCGTCATCGAAATTGTCTTTTTAAAACCACCAACTATGCCGGGTCTCTGGCCTGTTGTTGGTCGACAATTTTTGTATTTTGTATAATCTCACTTTAAGAAATGGCTGATTGTAAGTTCCAATCTCATGGACTATTGGAACGGCCACGCCTACAGTGACGCCACAGTTACTTCAAACACGCGGTCTACTTTTAATTAAACAAACCACGATCTGCCTTGTTTGAATCGGCACTTACGAAGAATAAAAAAATAACAAATCACTTTCAACCAACCAACCGCCTCAACAACTACGCCTCAGAAGTAAAAGGTCAACACGATCCTAGTGTTCTGAATGAATGATCAAAATACCAATACGTAAAAGAAATCCTTCCGGGTAGTCGAATCGACATGGGAGTCGTAAACAGGAATTCATTTATGTTTGCGTCTAGCTTTAGGGCACATACAAATAGCTCAGTCAAAATACCTGTAATTTCATTTACTTGTTTAGATGTGCTATGTTCCCTCGGGCCCAAAGGTATAAAATGGAAATCTATTGGGGGATTCAACGACCTGGGCGAGATAGATGGATTTACTGAACTTCTCTATACCAAGTCACGTGGTACCAACACATCTACATGTTTGGGTGGAACCAAAATGGTGGGGTTTTATTCCCCAATTGGGTGGATATACCAAACATCTAATACACTTGGTACCAAGCAGTGTCCGAAATTGAATAAGGAAATTTAGGACCAATCTGTACGACTAACTTAAAATTAGGCGCAAATGCACATTACCTAGGAGCATTTTTTTCATTTATGAAAAAAAAAATTAAAAGTTCTCTACCATTTTTGGAGTCCACAGTGCCCAAATGGTAGTGTTGGGAAGTAATCAATTAATTTGTCAATTATCTTGTTAATTGACTAAAAAAGTAATTAAAATTAAATTAATCGCAATTGAACTCTTAATTGCACCTTGCAATTAAATTACTTTTATTAACGTATGTCAATGGACAAGTTGCATGAAACGCGAAATTCATAATATATGTAATTTTATGGTACATTAGAAGCTGCAGATTCTGAATGTAAGGTTAAATATTCACAAATATGTTTAATTTCAACAAAAAATGCATTTGAAATTTGCCGAAAATGTACGTCACTGAAAACAGCTCTGACGTCAACTGTTATGTTTTTGGCGATGTTTCGATCTATGCTGTAATACACTTTATAAAATAGTAAACCTTACAATTTCTGCGAAACCTCATTAAAAGAAGACAATATTATTTGTAGCCAGTTCCTATCAAGGAAGTTAAACAGCTTGTTCCAAGTTTGGTTGTTAGTTAAAATACACACACTAGAGCGCGTATGAGCTATTGCATAACTATTGACCGTTGGATCTGATCGGAATAGTCGAGTGAAATCGTTCAACGTTTGAAGAAATTAACTGGAATGAACATGACATGTTTATGTTAAATAGCATAACTTTTTTAAGAGTTTGATAAGGATGAAAGCACGTTTCAGTTTCAAAAGCGATACAGTAAAACGTGATACGAAATAACACGCCAAGAACAAAAAAAGCCAACCGTGACGTCATCTGTTATGCTAAGAGAGGTTTAACAGGAGGGACGTATCATTAACTTTAAAAATGAATTTAAAAATAAATACATCTTTAAAACCAGAAATACTTGAGTTTTAGAGGTTTTTTAATATGCTTAATAAAATAAATATGTTTGTGGAAAACGCTGTAATTGTCCATTGTAATTTCCAATTAAAATAATTGTAATTAACTTTTTTAATTGTTTTATGAAACAATTAAAACTGACAATTAACTTTATGTATTAAAACGAAATGAGTAAAGATATAGGAAAATTGACCTGTAAGTCTTAGACTTAATTAACCACTTTTTTATTCGTCTTGTTGTTTGTAATTAAAATTAACAAAACAATTGAAAATTAATTATTAATTGTTACTACTACAGTTAACAATTAAATAATTGTTAAATGTAAATGTCCACAATTACAATTGATGAATTGTTAGTTGATGTGGTAACATTTACCAATTGATTAATTGTTAATCTTTAATTGTTCTTGCAATTAAAATTTGCCAAATGGAAGTTTTTAAGATCGCCGGACTTTCGTGTTTATAGAGTCACCGGAGTTCCGCTATTTTATGGAATAGCAAGAGTTTCGCCATTTTAAGATAACTGGAAGTTCAAAATTTAAGAAATCGCAATTCACTACAGCCGAAGTTTGTGGATATTACGGTCGTCTGAGTTTTTAAAGTTTTTGTTAGAGTTGCTATATTTGACAATCACCACAATTTGAGGACTTTACAATAGCCGCAATTTGTAGATTTTTATGAAGTTTCGCCATTTGTAGATTGATGTAGTGCGATTTAAGGACTGCTGAATTCTTTCAATTGAAGAGCTTAGTGGAAGAACGTGCTAAGTGACATTTTTGAAAAATTTGAGATTTTTGTATCAATGAACAGAGTATTCTATCTCTTAAAGAGAACAAGATTCCCCTTTTTCATAAACTTAGTTTAGTGTATTTTTTTACCGTTTGCAAGAACCGTTTTTAACGAATCTGAGGGCAAACTAAAAACTTCAAAGCTGATTTTCTCGTTTTCACCTTTTTGTCACTTAGCACGTTCTTCCACTAAGGTCTTCAATTATATGATCACAGCGATGGCTTGAAAAATTTAGGATCGGTGAAGATTTCTGTTTTTAAGATAATTATTTTCGGCAACATTCTTGGACATCACGATACAAAAAAGTTAGTAATGAAGAATTTCTGAAAAACTCTAGAATTTTTCTCTTGAGAATTTAGTCGCGATAACTGCGACTAAATTTATTTTGTTGTCGCAAAATCTTAAAAACTGGTAGCATTTTGCGAGTAGCGACTGTGAATTACGAACCCTGATACCAAGACATATAAAATATATTCATTAGCTATAGCCTATCGAATCTTTTCAAATGAATTATTTTAAAGTTTTCAAACCAATTACGATACATTCGACAGTTAAGTTCAACTGTGTTTGACTTGGTATTTGGTTCATTTTGAATAAATATTAAGTAATTTAACTTTTAGGGTATATTTTCGATATAATCCTGTATTAAAAAAATGTTGGGGTCCACTGAGAAAAAACTTGTGTTGACTAGCGCAGCGCAAAAATGTTTTTACCAGTTATTAGAAGGTTGTGTTGAAACAATACAACAATTATTGCCACCGTATAATAATGTATGGTTAGCCTAAAATTTTGATGAAGGCGTGGCACGCATGTATTCTTCCGAAATGTAGTTCAGCATCTGCTCTTTGATACATCGGAAGTAGATATACTGGGTGTCCGTAAAATAATGTCCGAGTTTTAATGGTATTTTACAGGAGTTTATTTTATACTAAATATAATAAATCATACATGATATTGGAGGAAAACTAACCTAGTTGTTCCTATAAGTGCTCAATGTGTGCGCCTTTAGTGATACGGCACACATCCAAACGAAAATGAAAATTCTTCCCATACTGTCTACAGCAAGTCCGGAGTAATGAAAGCAACAGCCTGTGCAATTCCCGTATCACTAAAGGTGCACACATTGAGCACTTATAGGAAAAACTAGGTTAGTTTTCCTTCAATGTCATGTATGATTTGTTATATTTAGTATAAAATAAACTCCTGTAATAGACCATTAAAACTCGGACATTCTTTTACGGACACCCTGTACTAAAGCTTAAAAATATGTTACGGTACTTTAAATTGAATATTATAGTTTTGTTATGAATATTTTAGAAGTTAATAAAGTTCGCTCATGGATATAATAATCGTTTCCCCTAGCGATCGTCTGTTGTGCTGTAACAACAGATTTGTTTCAACGTAATATTGTAATATTTTCATTTTTTACACAATATTTGTGTACATAACTCAACTCCCTTCAATGCAACCAAACAATATCAAACTAAATAAAACGGCTTATTTCGTACCATTTTTTTTAATTCTCAGTTTCTAACCATTTTATTCAAATGCAATCAAAGCATCATATAATCCACTATTCCTTTCAAGTCATGATACATTCAACTCGCTATCTCTCATTATTGTAGGAATTTATCGATATCTGGTATCATCAAACGAACGTATCACGGTTGGAAATTTCCTGTTGCTAAACGCTAGAGTATTTTTCAAGTCAAGCTTCCATCTTATTCCATCCAATGATCCAATACAACCAAACTAAACTCAATCGGCTTATTCTATACAAAAATTCTCCGTTTCTTTCAGTTTTATTCGAAAAACCATTAAAAGCACCATATAAGCCACTATTCCACCCAAGTCCTGATACATTCCATTCGATATCTCTCATTATTGTAGGAATTTACGATATCTGGAATCCGCGTGTGTGTGTGATTTGATTAGTATAGTCAAACCAACGTATCACGGTCGGAAATTACCAGTTGCTAAACGTTGGAGTATTGGTCAAGAGAAGCTTCAATCTTATTCTCTCCAGTGATCCATTACAACCAAATCAGACTCAATCGGCTTTCATACAAAATTTAAAATTCTATATTTCTTTCGGTTTATCAAAACATCAAAGCAGCATTAAGCACTTCCACCCAAGTCTGATACATCACTCGATATCTCTCTATTGTAGATTTATCGATATCAGAATCCTGATTTGATTGTATCGTCAAACCAACGTATCCGGTCGGAAATACATTGCTAAAGATGGAGTATTCGTCAAAATTGAAACAAAACCAATTCAAAATTTCTAAAAAAAAAAATTCTATATTTCTTAAATTCTATTTTTATTCTACATTTCTTGGGAAAATACGACGCCCGTCGCAAATAGCCCTCGTGTAGCTCTAGTGCGACGATAATTCAAACTAAACTATATTTCTTGGGTTTTTATTCAAAAACTATCATCGCAGCATATAAGCCACTATTCCATCCAAAAGTCATGATACATTCAACTCCGATATCTCTCATTATTATAGGAATTTATCGATATCTGGAATCCGTGATTTGATCGGTATCTTGAATCAGGTGGAATTTAAATGGAATGTCAGGGGAGGTCCTCAACTCAAAATGGAATTTGTTCGAAATCGTTTGTCCCATTGGGACAATAGGCATCGCGTGTTTGTTGTTTGACTTCGTTGCTATAGATACGCTTTAACTAACATTCCTATGGATGTGACCGAGTTTTTTTTGTGACAGGAACTCAAATTTTATAATTGGGTTTGATTGTTTTTGTTAAATGGGCCATGACCTGTTTTGCCTTGTTTTGGGGTATCATGACTAAGTATGATTTTGCAATTTTTAAGAGTATAGTGTTTGTTTTACAATGTATACAAATGAAGAAATACAACATGCCGGTACTAAGAGATAGTTGCATCGATATCTTGCATATAAAATGTAATGCTAAGTTGGATACAGTATATTCTACAATTCGTAAAACTGACCAATGTTTACTAAAATGACTAATGTTTCTCATTTCCGTTGATTGCAGTATGTTTGTACCGCATGTACACTGTTAAAAAATTTGTAATTGGTATCACCATAATAATGGTTTCTCGTAGCTGCAAGAGCTTTGTGGTGAAATGGTTCATCTTATTTTTGGTATGAAGTTGAAATTTTTTCAGAATTTTTTTGGAAACAAAAAGTAGGTTTGTAACAGAATCTGTCGCTTAACCCGCTTCCACACAACAGTTGTGTTTAACAGGTAAAAAAGCGCCAAACCAGCATTAATTCTATATTAAACATTTACATGCTAAATTTGGCTAGTGTCATTTATTTTATTTCGAAAATTTAATAATTATTACTTATCGTTTGCAAAAATTAATTTATATTTCAAAGAATAAATATGTAATATTCCTCGCTTTTAAATAGAATGAAAATATTTCATATCAAATAAAAGAATCTCGTAGTGAAATATATTTGACGTCATTTCAACTGATCGATGTCCCACAATTATTTTACTTATTGTCTGAAAGAATTAAAGTTTCTCGAGTCGATTGTTGCGAATGGCAATGGTGATTTAATTCTAATATAAATGGCTTCCTATGCTTTTTAAATAAGCATTAAATTTTGCAGTTTTTTTTAAATAATTGAAGTACTTCGAATTCGAATTCTTTTCTGAAATTTTCAATGTATTCTAATTTCGATGCGCAGAATTTTTTTTGACGTATCGCACTTGTCCGTAGCATTTTTAGTTTGGGCTATGAAAGTGGGTGACAGACGGACTGAACGATTATAATACCTTCCACTTTTTACGTTATAAACGTAGTGTGGAAGCTAAAACATGAGAAATTGTTCAACCGAATATCGAAAATGTGGTGAAACATTTCACCACACAGCCGTTGATGAAATCAAGCGCCAAATTTTTAAGTGTAAATTGCAATTCTTGTATTTGCACTTTCTATTGATAGCCAGAGAAGTCCAATTGTGTAATTTTTCGTTTAAATAAGTATAAAATTATTAACGTTATTAAATAAATCCAAATACAGTTTTCCGTTGAAGACATATTAAGAAAATTTTAAGATCGTAAATTAATTGAAAAGTCCTAAACCACGACTTTTCTACTACCGAGAGATTCACAGCGGTGCACGATTCCGAAGCTTGGACAAGCGAACAGAAAGGGAAAAACCGTTTCCTGTCGCCAATGTCCCCAAGCAAACAATTACGGAACACCTCTAATAAATAAAGCGGTTCTTCCCCTGTACTCTTTATATAAAATGATTCGTGGATAGAGCCTGTTAAAATTTTAAATTCAAAGCAATTATTTTAAAGTTTGTTAAATCGATAGTGATATATTCTACAGTTAAGTTCAATTGCTGACATAAAACTTATTCAAAATAACTCAAATAAAAAAATATTATTATTACAATATCTATATAATCTTTTTACTATGTACAGAAATGTTTGATACAAAAGAAAATATTTGAATTTTTTTCCTACTGATGTACTCATTTTCTAACATTATTTTTTTTACTAGGTTTATAAAAGTTATACGAAAATAATAAAATAAATCTGTAAAAAAAGTTTTTCGCTCTTGATATACACAATTTTTCCACATTTTAAATCAAAATTGAGCCGATAACTGTTAATATTTTTTAAAAATAAGGCATGCGAACCTTTTAACCTTATAAAAGTAAAAATTTTGTTTTTGTATACTTTACTATAAAAATCAAAACATATATCATTACTAAAGATGTTTCCCATATTTTTCTGAAAATTTTATAGCATTCAAAATGTTTAGAAAAAAACCAAATTTAAAACGTTTTAAATATAATTTAGAAATTGATTGTTTCTTCTTAACAAATAAAGAAATAAAAGCAAAATTAATATTTTTATTTTCAACTTTATTCAATCAGAGTTTACCATGTGAAGGAAATAGTCATAGGGGTGTGTATTAAAAAAAGTCTCATTTTAGTAAACTTTGTCTTTTTACTATATTAAATATTTATTCTTATAAAATGTTTATTTTATAAATATATGCTTTGATGTTCTGAAAACATTTAGCTCTTTTTTTAATTTGTGTGTTCGTTTGGTTGGATAACCCCTATATCGCAGAATTTTTTTCCAGAAATTGTACTGAGAACTTTTTTACTCATTAAAATCCGTTTTATATCTATTCGTTTATGCATGAAACTAGTTTGATATTTATTCGTTTTTATATAAAATTCGTTTCGGTTGAAGGCTCAAAAGAAGTTAAATATAATTGAACTTGTTGAAATAAATTGAAATTGCTTATTATATTTGTTTTTATAATAATTCCGAAACACTGAAGCATCAGCATTTTATGCTATTATTTTTTCAAAAACAATTTAGTTTTCCATTTTTTTCTTCCATTCGTTATTATAGACTTATAAGAAACCTTTGTACGTTTTTGCCTCATTAGAATTTCATTCGTAAATCTCGTTTTTTTATTAACTTTGAGCTCACTTTATTGTAAGAGTTTTATTGCAAGCATAGTCGAGAACATAATTAAGTTTAAACTTCAAATTTTGAAGTGTAATATTTCTCTCGTATGAAATGAACCTGTTCTACATAACAAATATTTTAGATACTTACACTCTTAAAACAAACAAGCGGTTTTAACTCAGTCCGAGTTAATTTCCACTCCTTTCCGGTGCCGAAAATGCACTTCTCCTATAGGATGGAATTTCACTCTTTTTCGGAGTGGGTAAAAGAAATAAAAGAAAACAATCTGCGTCCTACACTCTTAAAACGAGCGGTTTTAACTCAGTTTGAGTTAATTTCCACTCCTTTCCGTGCCGAAAATGCACTTCTCCTATAGGATGGAATTTCACTCTTTTTCGGAGTGGGTAAAAGAAATAAAGAAAACAATCTGCGTCCTACACTCTTAAAACGAGCGGGTTTAACTCAGTCTGAGTAATTTCCACTCCTTTCCGGTGCCGAAAATGCACTTCCCCTATAGGAGTGGATTTCACTCTTTTGTTTTAAGAGTGTAGTCTGAATAATAGGGTATCATTGAAATATAAAATATATTCTATCTTTATGCGACATCATTGAAATGGAAATTCCTCTAAATAACAAAAGAAAAGTATGAACGCGCATTAAGGGATTTATCCTACTGGGAAAACATGTTCTTATTCATTTGTGATATTTCATACATTCATTACTTCAAAAAAAGTATTATCCAAGCATTTGAGATAAAAAAAAATTTTGTTGCAACTTTTAGATTTACAGATAAAACTTGTAGAAAATTAAAATTGTGGTACATTACGATTTACTAAATTTCGTTGAATATTTCATTGAAATTAATTTTTGCTAATACATTTTATGTAACTATTTTTACTTTTTCTAATGCATAATTTTATTGAGTAGCTTTAAAAATATTCTGAATTTAAAAAAAGTCCTAACATTTATCGTAATTTGAATTGAGACCTATCTTTTATACATTTTGCCATCTCTGTACTATAAACAAGTAGGTTTGTAACAGAATCTGTCACTTAATCCGCTTCCACACAACAGTTGTGCTTAACAGGTAAAAAGGCGCAAACACAGCATTAATATTCTATATTAAACATTTACATGCTAAATTTGGCTAGTTTAATTTATTTTATTTCAAAAATTCAATAATTATTACTTATCGTTTGCAAAAATTAATTTATATTTCAAAGAATAAATATGTTAATATTCCTCGCTTTTAAATAGAATTAATACATTTTATATCAACGTACAAAGAATCTCGTAGTGAAATATGACGTCATTTCAAACTGATCGATGCCGCATAAATTTATTTTAATTTATTGTCTAAAAGAATTATTTTATTAGAAAAGAATTGAAGAATTGTTGATTAGAAAGATCTAAAGAATTAGTTGAAGATTAGGGAATTAGTTAGCGATTGTTGCGAATGGAAATGGTGATTAAATTCTAATAAAAATGGCTTCATGTGCTTTTTAAATGAGCATTAATTTTTTTTTTAAATAATTGAAGTACTTCGAACTCGAATTATTTTCTGACATTTTCAATGTATTCTAATTTCGATGCGCTGAATTTTTTTTGACGTATCACATTTGTCCGTAGCATTTGTAGTTCGGAATATGAAAGTGGGTGACGGACAGACGGACGGACTGAATGATTATAATACCTTCCACTTTTTACGTTATAAACGTAGTGTGGAAGTTAAAATTTTAGTGAGTAATAAAGTAACAGGAAAGTAGTTTATTTCAATACTTGGAAGAGCTTGAATGGGCTTCTTTCCTTTACTTTAAGAACTTAAAAAAAATAAATCCCTTTAAAGAAGTTCACCTACATCTAACGTTTTTTTTTACTTAAGTCACCTAATTTATCAGGTATTTTAATCTTTCATAATTGAAGATCTGTAGTGGAAGAACGTGCTAAGTGACAAAGAGGTTAAAACGAGAAAATGAGCTTTAAAATTTTTAGTTGGCAAAAAGTTTTTAGTAGTTTGGAGCTAAAATCTGTTGAAGCGTTATTTGCAAAAAGGTAAAATTACACTTAACTTTAAGGGGATACGGTACCCAAAGATTGGTCAAAATATCGATTCAGTTTTTACCTTATTATTCACAATATTTTTTTGAACATTTACTGAAAGTCTCATAATGATATCTTTTGTAGAAAAAGTTATTAAATATTTTCTGGAGTCATTCCCATAAGTTTGAATATGTATTTCGGCTGCTTTCAACCTTTTTTCTTTGTTTCGCGTTTTTCAATTTGTGTTTAAGAAATCCCTAAGGCGTTTTTGCTAATTTAGTTAGAATTTTGAAATTTTTAACCAGTGTTCTTATTTAAATGGTGCACATAATTGTGCATGGAATAAGGTCTATATATAGTTTTTTTTAAATGTTGAATTCAATAATTTGTAATTTTTTGCGATTTTCAGTACAAATGCATGTTACTTTTTAACTGTAACTCGCATTTTAAAATCCATGCACAGTTCTTGAACAAATAGTTCAAAAAACAAACTATAAAAGTTTGGTGGAGTTATTCTCAGAATTGAAGAGAATAGCGTTTTAAAGAAATTCAAAATTTTGACTTTTGTTTAAAAAAATGAAAAACTACGTGTAAATAGTTATTTTTATTGCTAGAAAATGTTTATTTAGAGTGAACATTATATGAAACCACAATAATTTACAAGTTTGTTATTATTTCTAGAAATAATGTTTTGGGTACCGTATCTCCTTAAGTTTATGGAAAACAGGAAACTTGTTTTCTTTAAGAATGGAATTAAGAATGGATGTGTTCATTGACACAAAAATCACATTTTTTTCAAAAATATCACTTAGCACGTTCTCTTAAACTAAGCTCTTCAATTATCAACGAATAAAAGCATTATCTAAATATAAAAACAACTTAATGACGGAAATCAAATATTTAAAGAATCGTGCTTTAAAAAAATATTGGCAGGCAATCTGTGTCGACATTAAGGTCACATCAACTTTTTATAATCATATTTATAGCACAGTTTTGCAATTAGCATTCGTAACTATTCGTTTTTCCTAAAAAAATGCGTGTAATACTTAAACTGGGGTACACACGGAACGTTTTGTTTTATGATTAAATATAGCTTATCATGCGAGTGTTAGTTCTAGCGTTTGTTGCACAATGATAAATTAGTTTAGTTCTTTGTACTGGTCGTTACAACATTAAGTTTTAGAAATATCATTTGAAACCCCTAAAAGTTTTGAAAGCGTTAAAATGTTTTGTGGTTCAATGTATAATGAATAAAAAATAGGATTGGAGTAAAACGCATTAAGATTTTTTCCACATATTTAAGTGGGGTAAATTAAGTAAATATACATAAGAAATTTATGTTTTGCAGCCACTTAAGAGGAAATATTAAACGATTTGCATTTATATTATTTTTGTATGTATATTTACAGTAATTTAACGGATTAATATTTATTTAGTGACTTAATTTTAACTAAACTAATCGAAATTTAAAAACAAACCTCTAAAATCCCTTGCCATTAAAACAGATACCATTACACATATTTTCGAAACGTTATTATCAGGTGTACAAAATACATTAGAGTAATCGAAATATAAACGTTAAATGATATCGTGTCTACAAGTTTACTTAGAAATTGGATGCGAGACAAAATTAAATCAAACGTTCTTAAAACTCTTAAAAAAAAACTTTTTTTTTTCTATGTTAAATTTTACTTTCACTCTGTGCAGAAATGTCGCATAATTATAACGACTTATTTCTGACATTTGCGATTCAAAGTAATGCATTTTCCTTTTATTTCTTAAAATGTCTTTTAGAATTTTTTTTAATGAAAACATAAAAATTGGTCATGTTAACATAAAAGTTACTCTGAAAAAAAAAATTCCGAATAGTCTTATGATGATTAACGAGGAATAAGATATTATATTGAGATGTACCAGGTGACGTAGCAGCCTTCATGAAAGCGGTGCATGTCGGGAAAGTATCATGATGGTTAACCAATCCGGTGAAAATGCGTCTTCAAGGAAGCGGTACACTCCGGGAAATATCAAACGTATGGTACAGTTCTATTGTGATTTTAAATATTTGAAAAGTTAGCTCCAAAGGTTGTTCTTTAACTATAGTTACGAAATTCTGTTGAAATGCCTTAAGATATATTTAAAAACAACAGTTAAGACGGATAAAAAAATTATCGCCATTTCCTTTTTTGTTAATCGAATTCTGTTTTTTTTTCTGTATCCTTGCATATTTCTTTTTTTAATATTACCTATGAAATTAATAATTAAATGAAGTGTGGTCATTAGAGGCTCTTTATTTTTCCGACTTCATTTCTTATGTTTTATTTAATGACTAATTACTTTCTCTAGCCTAGAATATTTTTATATGAAAGAAATAGATTTCCTTTTCCGGAATTTTATATGCTGAAACCAAATGAAGAGCTTAGTTTAAGAACGTGCAAAGTGACATTTATAAAAATATTGAGGTTTTTGTGTCACTGAACATGTTATTCTCACTTTTAATGAAAACAAGTTTCCCCCTTTTCATAATCTTCAAGTAAGTTAAATATATTTTTTAACTTTGGTTAGTGCCGTTTTAAACTTATCTAAGTGCAAACAAAAAACTTTAAAGCTCATTTTCTCCGTTTTAATTTTTTTGTCATTTAATACGTTCTTCCACTAAGCTCTTAAAATGTCTTTAATACGTCCCCACCCTCTCATTTCCTTCAAATTAACATATTGACTACCATTTGAGTCGCACTCGATACACCTTTTTTATGTCCATGATGGTTCGTGAGTTAAATAAAACTTTTCTCGCCCTTCCTTGATTTCTTATGTACACTCTTAAAACAAAAGAGTGAAATTCACTCCTATAGGAGAAGTGCATTTTCGGCACCGGAAAGGAGTGGAAATTAACTCAGACTGAGTTAAAAGCGCTCGTTTTAAGAGTGTAGGACGCAGATTGTTTTCTTTTATTTCTTTTACCCACTCCGAAAAAGAGTGAAATTCACTCCTATAGGAGAAGTGCATTTTCGGCACGGAAAGGAGTGGAAATTAACTCAGACTGAGTTAAAACCGCTCGTTTGTTTTAAGAGTGTATATAGTATATAATGTACAAGTACAATGTTATTCTAAAGTTGGTCCCAGACGCACAAAAACTAAACTGCAAATGAAATTTTCCTTTTTTTACTTTTGGGTGTATATATTGTTGTGGTTGAAGTATGAAAAAGTTACCTTAAAATTGGGACTTGTAAGTCCTCGAAACTCCAGTAGGTACTCAATCAATTTATACAGTATTGCTAGGTAATATGTTTTTAAAGAATTTGGCCGTCTTTTTGAAGTCGTTAATTTATTTAAACCAACTCTGTCAATAAAAATAAAGATTCGATATAGTACATTTCCTTGAGTTTAACACTGAAACTTAATAAAACACGGGCTTCTCAATATGACTGGTGCAAAGTGCCATCGAGTCATATTGGCTAAGTGGTTAAAAATAAAATTTTATATTTTATTTGGTAAGACTGGTTCATTTCCCTCTTTACACACTAAATAATTTAGCGCAAAACTAATTTACATTATCTGTTACAGTCAATAATCAATGACTTTTACTTACACCATTTAGGAAGCGGTTTCTAAACAAATCCGTGACCAGCAATTATGTGCATTTTTTTGTTTACGTTTTTTTCTAATTTGCGTGACAGTCTGCAGCATAACTTCTTGGCAATCGATCAAACCATTAACAGAAACTATCATGTAATCCATAAAGAACCATAAGCATTTCAGTAATGCATGGACATTTTGTATATATACGTTTAACTATTTGAAGCTGCTGCAAAACAACACGCATGAAAAAACTTGGAAATTGGTCAATGGATTTTTTGTATAAATATGTTATAGTTTAGTATAAGTCTCTTGGGTTTATAAAACTGGCAAAGTGGATTCTTTTTCTCGACAGATTATTTTTTTATCAAGAAACATAAGGCATAAGAAAACAGTCTTTAGTCAAAAAACTATTTTAAATAAAATTGGCGGAATGAGATTTTATAAGCAAAGTGAGTTGCGAACAGTTGACCATTTGAATTATTACTTTCAATTATCTAATGTGAAATATAAGGTATTGAAAGTTTTGCCATTCAGAAATTAACACAAGGGGAACTATTTTCTCCAAATCTGTTCAAATTGTGGCTTACGCTGACGATATTGATATCATAGAAAGAACTCCTAAAGACCTCAAGCAGGCGTTCCTGGATCTGGAAAGAGAGGCCAAAAAAATGCACCTCTCAATTAATCAGAAGATCCTCCGGTCAATTTTTGGTGGTGTCTGTGACAATGGAGTGTGGAGAAGGAGAACTAACTCTGAACTTTATAAACTATTCAGAGAGCCGGACATCCTGAAATATCATAAAATCCAACGCATGAAATGGGCCGGACACATTATTAGAATGAATGATGACAGAACAACAAAAAAGATTTTTTTTGGCTAAACCAAATGGAACTCGAAAAAGAGGCCGACCCAGACTGAGGTGGGTGGACTGCCTCCAAAAGGACTTTGTTTCGATAAAGGTCAGAGACTGGAAAGCTGTTGCGCGCAGAAGGAGAGACTGGGCAAATCTCCTTGAGAAAGCCAGGGTCCACCCAGGACTGTCGAGCTATTGATGATGATGAAAGTTTTGCCATGGGGTAGAAAATATGAAACGGACTTTGTATTTTTTACACGTGTTGGAGGGTGCTGATTCTAAAAACAGTAGTTTTTGAACATTAGCCCATTTGTTTGAAGCCACTCTACGTTTAGAATTAAAAGCTACGGACTTCAGAAGTGGTACACGAGTTGCCTATCTTAGCACCTATTGCATGTGATAATAAGATCTCCGAGAAAATCGGTCACGCGCAATTGGCAGCTGCCATCAAACTATTTTTTGAGTTGTTAAAATTACCTTATAGGGCATATAATTTTAAATTTATTATTTATTAAAAAGTAATAATTTATTAATAAGTAATTGAAAGTCATGTAGTGCTACACCCTTATTATTTTATTCGAAAGAAATTTGCCGTTTCTACCTATGATACACCCTTCAACGTTTTTCATTCAGTTAGAGTGCTCCACGCGAAATTCTGAATAACGTCGACAAAACTTAATTAATGGGAGCTAACAGTCAAAATGATCTATCTTTGCGAAAACCTCCCAGTAACATGCATAAAGCATTAGAATAATTGTATTATGATATATTCAAACAATGTACATGAAGATTCATATTCAAACGTAAAGTGATTAATATTTGATGTTTGATCGCTTACCTTTGCGCTCAATTACAGTTATTCACAATACAACAGTGTAATTCCGATGTACAATGCGCTTAGTGACATATGAATAGGAGTTTGATATATTTGTTTCATACAGTCTATAAATGTTTCATATTATCATTAATCATTTACACTCTTAAAACAAACGAGCGGTTTTAACTCAGTCTGGGTTAATTTCCACTCCTTTCCGTGCCGAAAATGCACTTCTCCTATAGGAGTGAATTTCACTCTTTTTCGGAGTGGGTAAAAGAAATAAAAGAAAACAATCTTCGTCCTACACTCTTAAAACGAGCGGTTTTAACTCAGTCTGAGTTAATTTCCACTCCTTTCCGGTGCCGAAAATGCATTTCTCCTATAGGAGTGAATTTCACTCTTTTGTTTTAAGAGTGTAATTCCGATGTACAATGCGCTTAGTGACATATGAATAGGAGTTTGATATATTTCTTTCATTCAGTCTGTCAATATGTTTCATATTATCATTAATCATTTAAGTTCAAAGGGCCTGGGGAGCCCAGTTGGTGAGGTGTTTGCCTTGCATGCGAAAGGTCCCTGGTTCGACACGGGATTGTCAAAATAACTGCCGGCCTATAAATGGTCTGTGGAGCCGAACAAGTCCGACGAATAATATCCCGCGTAGAATTTTGCACTTGAAATATGCTACAAAGTCCCGACGCAGCTTACGATGCTGTCCTTAAAAGTTGCGTTGTGTGCCGACTCGGATATCTGCTCGTTTCTTGATTGTGGTTCTAAATTACGACTCTCATCGCCAATAGCTCTTGTGCGACGATTATGCAACCTCATCCTAAACTTACCTATTATACATGATATACCTTTTAATGGTAAGGGTAAGGTAATCGCTTCCGGCTGCCTATTTCTAGCCTCCTTCAGGAGCTTTAACACAGCCAATAACGCCTCGTATTTTTTTAGAACCCTGGTCAAGTGACGAGGTCGACACCTGAGCGGGCACCCAACGGAACTTCGAGCGACATCGTACGCTAACGCCGTCGGGACTTTGGACTCCACAGATTTAACGAGCACGTCTGTCCCTGTGTACTCGGGCCCATCCGTGATGAGGATTTTCTACTATTTCCAGCACAGATCCGATTTATAGGATGACTGGCAGTAAGTGGGATTCGAACCCCCGCACTCCTGAGAAGGTTGAACCTCTAGGCTGATGCCTTAACCACTCGGCCACGGACGGGCTTTTTAATGGTTTACATTCTGTTGATACTTTTGTACAAATTCGGAACAACGTCAAAACCAAATTAATGTTCGCCAACCGTCAAAATGATCTATCTTCGCCAAAACCGCCAAGCTACATGCATAAAGCATTAGAATAATTATATCATGATGTATTCAAACTCAACGTGTATTCGAACATGTAATGCTTCTTATTCAAACGTAAAGTAATTAATAATATTTGATGTTTGATCGCTTACCTTTACGCAATATAACCGTGTAATTCCGATGCATAATACGCTTCGTGACATGTGAATAGGACTTTGATATATTTGGTTTCAGAGTGCCTGTCAATATTTCATATTGTCATCAATCCTTTATGTCCAATGGTAATTAAAGTCCATTCTATGCAAGCCGTTGTTTTACAGTCCCTGGACAAATTATTAGACGCACTGCAAGATTTCATGTAAAATATTCATTACCGGGTGATATTGTACCGTTTTATTATTTAAAATTGATTTGTTTTTATTTTTATATTATCCAATCAATTACCGATTTATTTGACATAAATAAAACAGCATTCATTTAGAAAAGCATAAGTTTATTAAGTTTTAAAGAAAAGTGAAATTAATGTCAATAAAAGGCAATATTTAGTTGAGCCACCTTTAGCCGCTATCAAAGCTTTAATTCTGCACGGCATGCATCAATGCAAGACTATACTGTATCCTGCATTGAGTATGATGATTCCACACATAAATAATCTTATAATAAATAATTAATATAAATTAATCATAATTATCTTAAAATAAATACAAATATGTAGTCTACAATTCTTTTAAATAAAAATCAATAATATTGTAGTTTAAATATACCATTGTTGCATAAAAACTCTTAAGAAACATAAAATTACTAAAAAAAAATACAGTGCGTCTAATAATTTGTCCAGGGACTGTACTTCTTATTGTTGATATGAAGGAAAATGTAGAGGGTGGTATGGTTATTTTTGGAACATAGACTCTGAAAAGCTTTCAATAAAAAAAATTTCCTAGTTATTACAAGTTGTGTTAAAACAATAAAAAAATTGTGTTGCGACCAATAATAATGCATGGTTAGCGAACAAATTGCGTTGCAGGCGCAGCCCGCATGCATTATTCCGTAGTGTAGTTCAGTATCTTCTCTTTAAAATATGTATCGAATAAATTTCTATATTAAAGCTTAAAAAACAATTACGATATTTTGACCTAATATGAAGGTTGTAATTTTGTTATACATATTTTAGGATACTATATTAATAGTTTACTATAGTATAGTTTTTTTCCTATAGTTTTTTTTTACTATAGTATAGTTTTTTTTTTATCAACAGCGTAGGGATATAATATTAGCCTCCTCTTGCGATCGTCACGTGTCTTGGAACAACACAAATTTGTTCGTATGCCATCAGCGCATTTATTGTATTGAAACAACACAATGTTGTAATGTTGTCATTTTACAATACTAGTGTTCCGCTTGTGATGTTTTCACACGATTTTTTCTGTTGTATTTGGTTTGAGAATTTGTAAATATACAAAAGGGAAGCCAATACATGTAGAAACCTTCTTCATTATTGGCTGATGTAAATAATAAAATAAAAAGATAAAAGATGACAAGTAGAATGAGAAATAAAGAGTTTTTTTTTCACAATTTACTTTTCAAGTGAAATAATTAAAACAATTTTATATTCATAATTTAAAAACGGTAACAGAATCTACCCTTTGCCCTGCGCGATTTATTGAAAACCTTATTACGACGTCCGAAGTGTACTAAGAACTCGGGTTTCAAATTTGAAGTCTGTAGGTCTTTTACTTCGAGCTGTAGAGCGGTTTCAGGCAGACAGACCAATGTCCAAAAACCACTTTTTCGGAATCAGCACTCTTCAAAACGTGTAGAATACGCAAACTCCATCTCAGATTTTAGACGCAATACTTTCCTTACACTGTTGAAAATTAGGCACTTTGTTCCACCAAAAATATGGTTCCTAGTAGCTGCAACGGCTGTGTGGTGAAACGTTAAGCCATATTTTTGGTATTCGGTTGAACCATTTCTCAGGTTTTTGTTTCCAAATCCAGAAAAGTGGTTCAACCAAACACCTAAAAAAAGGTGAAACATTTCACCACACAGCCGTTGCAGCTACTAGGAACCAATATCATGGTGAAACCAAGCACAAAATTTTTAACAGGGTACCTTACATTTCTTATTAGGTAATCAAAAGCAAAAATACAACAATGCACCCCAAAACACTATATTAATTAACCAAAAAAAAATGATGAAGCTAACATCTAACCTGACATCCGGCGCAATAATGATTTATGAACCCCAGTGACTTTGGCCCGAATATATTTACAACCCAACTCCCCCGTCTTTCTGAGGCGAACTTTAAAAGTGGTATGTTTTCGTTATCTTCTGTCTCCACTCATGTTTAAAAAATAATATTCCCCCTACCTTCAACTTTTTCTCGCCAAACATATGGCCGTGTGCTATTTCTGAAGTCCCCTTGAATGCCGATCTCCGATAGCGCACTCTAACATTCTTTGGAATGGTTGGACTTGAAAGATTTAAGGAACGTTAGTGGGACGTTATAAATGCGAGTTTGGGTGATTAACGATGGTATATGTAATTTCGGATTGAAATCTTTGAAAGAAAAGTTAATGGGCGAACGTGTGTATTTGTTTTACAGCATATGAGATCAAATGTGGTAACAGGGAACAAAACGACCACTCAAAATCTTGAATTTTCATTTTAACTAGTTACTGAATCGTGCCTTTACAAAAAATTCTATGATGCACATTTGAATATGGGGCTGGAGTTTGCAAATTTGGTAGTTAATAATTTCAATATAATTTCAATATAACTTTGTTGCCAGCTTTAAATGTCATTATTCCAAAACACCAATTTTCAGCCTTAAGGAACACTTTTCTCTTTCTATTTTACTAGAAGGGTTGAAATTTTCTGTGATGTCGTATTTATGTCTATTTAACACAGTGAACCAAAAATATTCCAAAAAAAAATATTAAGTGAGTAAAAATAAGACGATTTTTCTAATTTAAGAAATGCGCAAAATTTCTATTTATGTTAACTTAAAATTATGAATGTTTTATCGTCAAACTTGAGGTTCATTGCGTTGAATAGACTTTTTTCTATTTCTATAAAAAATTATTTTTAGATACACGCAGTAGTTGTGCTGGAAAGTGTACCTAAAAGCTAAAAATCAGTGTTTTAAAATAATGACGTATGAAGCTGGAAACAAAGTTATATTGAAATTAACTACCAAATTTGCAAACTCCACCACCATATTCAGGTGCGCATTATATAAAAAATTTCGTAAATACTCATTTTAGTGATTGAAAGTTAAAATGAAAATTTGATATTTTGAAGCTTCGATATGTTCCCTGTCCCCTTAACAGATTTATCAAAATGAATGATTTTGGAACGAGTGCGTAGTTACAAAATTCGTCGAAACTTGTTTCGTACTTAAAGAATTTTCAATGCTGTACATTTCAATTTTAACATATTTTTATATTTATGAAAAAATTAAATAAATTAAATTTAATTTTACTTTAATTTGCATTTAATACAACTCATTTTTTTCCTAGTGTGATATGTCAAATTAAATCAAAATATCAGGGTAACCTAGATAAAAAAAACTAATTTAGAATTATATTTAAAACTTTGAAATTGAAAATATTTGATACCCATTTAAATAACGTTATACTTTTATTCCATTGTTGTCATTTTATTGATTCGTGAGAAAATTATTTATATGAAATGTAAATTGAAAGGGAAAAAAATGAAGCTGTTTTATAAATAAGCTGAAAATAAATTAGAAAATGTAAAATATAAATTTATGCATTTTAATTTACATACTGATACATTTTAACTTCGTTTATTATAATTCATCTTTGAATAACAACATTTAAGAATGTGATAATATAGGGATTTAATTATTTATAAGGTTATTAAAGAAATAGCTAAACTATTTTATTTAGAACGGTGAGTTCCGCAAAGCGGTCTACAATGAACTGCGCAAACAGTTTCTGCATTACATTTCAATGTAAGAGACAAAATATTCAATTTTTTTTAATTCCTTCTTAAATTAAAACAAGCAAGTTTCTGGAACTTGAAAAGTTACTTAGAACCTAGGTATCATTATAGTAATAATATTTATACACCCTAGAAAGAAAATTGTCAAACACGCCATTTTATTAAAACATTTAATTGTCAATTTTCAAGAATTTTTTTTAGCAAATTCACATTATTCTTTATCGTTTAATAAAATAATTTACAGTTCAAAGAATAAATATTTTGTCGAATTGTTGCTAAACAATAGAAGCGAAACTGTCACAACATCGTTATTCTTTATATTTTCTTAGAAGAAATATTAACATTTTTCGAACAAATCTGTTATTTGTATTTTGACATCTCTACATTACTAAGCATTACTACACGGTGCAAAGTAAATTTCAAAAGGACCAGATTATGCATGTAAGAAAAGTTAGAACTCTCAGCATCTTTCTTTATTCAAATGTAATAAATCTTCAAACTAACTATTGTGATATATATCATATTAAACTGCTTTATATCACGTAAATAACTATCTCTTCCAAGTTCTATTTTTATTTAAATAAAGTTTCCTGTACGTTTGACGAAGTGGCAACAGTGGAAACATTGAATAAAAATTTAATTTTCTTATTAGTTAACTGTAAGTAAAATTTAACTTATTAGTTAACTGTAAGTTAGAACTCTAAGCATCTTTCTTTATTCAAATGTAATAAGTCTTCAAACTAACTATTGTGATATATATCATATTAAACTGCTTTATATCACGTAAATAACTATCTCTTCCGAGTTCTATTTTTATTTAAATAAAGTTTCCTGTACGTTTGACGAAGTGGCAACAGTGGAAACATTGAATAAAAATTTAATTTTCTTATTAGTTAACTGTAAGTAAAATTTTTAGTTATTTAAATTTTTAATATATATTTTAACTTAAATTTTTTAATGAAATTTGAGGTATGGCATTGTCCGATTTTTGCTTTAATGTAACGTATACCACTTGTTTGGAAGACTTGTGGCTTGTTCTGTGAAATTGGTTGACAAACAAACAGATGATGGACATAGCCACTTTTTACGTCACAAACGCAGTGCAAAAGCTAAACACGAGTAATTATTTATTTTTTTGCGCTCAGTGTTTGTGTTCTACGTATGCCGGCAGATGTAGCGAAATGTAAGAATTCAACCACTGCATTCGCTGGAGCTAACTGTGCTTTTGGCAATAATAATATTGTAGTTTATATAAAGAGTTATATTGTGAAATAAAGTTGTTATACAGTCCACTCGTGTGTGAGGTGTTTGTTTTAGGTGCGGCTGAGGCCAAGGTGTGTGCGTGTTCATATTTAAAATTAAGTCTTATGAAATGACCCACCCGTGATATCAGCGTTATGGAAGCTAAATACGAGTAATTTTATGCTCAAAATTGAGTCATAAATTAATTATCCACCTTTGATATCAGCGTGCTAAAGTAAACGGATTATTAATAACTTAAAATAAACACAACTCTTCCATCACACACTAAGTACATTAAGTTGTTAACCTCCCAAACCAACACATATTGAATTTCCCCACAATCCCACACGATTCCATGTCTCTTGGATGCGTGGAATACATAAATGAAAATATTAGTGAGAGAACGTGCTAAGTGACAAAAATGTGACAACGAGAAAATGAGCTTTAAAGGTTTTCGTTTGCAATTACAGTCCCTGAACAAATTATTAGACGCACTTTTTTTATAGTAATTTTATGTTTCTTAAGAGTTTTTATGCAATAATGGTATTTTTAAAATACAATATTATTGTTTTGTATTTAAAAGAATTGTTGTAGACTACATATTTGTATTTATTTTAAGATAATTATGATTAAGATTAATTTATATTAATTATTATAAGATTATTTATGTGTGGAATCATCATCCTGAAATGCAGGAGACAGTACAGTCTTGCATTGATAGCATGCCGCGCAGAATTAAAGCTTTGATAGCGGCTAAAGGTGGCTCAACTAAATATTGACTTTTACTAACATTAATTTCACCTTATTTTAAAACTTAATAAACTTGCTTTTCTAAATAAATGCTGTTTTATTTGTCAAATAAATCGGTAATTGATTGGATAATATAAAACTAAAAAACAAATCAATTCAAAATAATAAAACGGTACAATATCACCCTGTAATTAATATTTTACATGAAATCTTGCAGTGCGTCTAATAATTTGTTCAGGGACTGTAGATACGTTCAAAATGCCACTTACAAACGGTAAAAGATATACTTAACTTAACGAGATTCCCCCTTTTCATTAACTTTATCTTTAAAGAAAGGAATAACATGTTCATTGACACAAAAATCTCAATTTTTTCAAAAATGTCACTTAGCACGTTCTTCCACTAAGCATTTCAAATATGATTCTTATGAAAACTTCTTTTGAACATCGGCCAGGGCTTTTTTTTATCTTAGTTTTCATCTCTGTCTGGCTTTTTGGCTGAAACATATTGAATCTTCCGAATCCCACCTTCTTATTGGCCGGTGTCCACATTTGTTCACACGCGGACGAGCCGGAGTGGCTCCAAAAATATCACAGAAAACTGCTTTTTAACCCTTTTTTTACGAGAATGGTGCACTGTTAAAAATGGATTTCAAAAATTAAGTATAAACGTTCATTTTTTGAGAAGATCATTGATTTATAATAGCTTCGAATTGAGATTCTCAAATTTGAGAATGTTCTTTTGAGATCATTAGCTCATAATAGCTCGGAATTGAGATATTCTCAAATTTGAGAATGTTCTTTTGAGATCATTAGCTCATAATAGCTCGGAATTAAGATATTCTCAAATTTGAGAATGTTCTTTTGAGATCATTAGCTCATAATAGCTCGGAATTGAGATATTCTCAAATTGAGAATGTTCTTTTTGAGATCATTAGCTCATAATAGCTCGAATTGAGATATTCTCAAAATTTGAGAATGTTCTTTTGAGATCATTAGCTCATAATAGCTCGGAATGATGATTCTCAAATTTTTATTTTTTTTATTTAGAAAAACACAAACACAGGTTACAACCCATTACAGTGGTGGGGAAAGGACATGCATTCAATTGCATAAAATCAGAGACAGTCTTTTTTTTTAAATCATTAGAAGATGAAAAACCAGTCAAGTTCATTACTAAAAAGATTAAAATTACATAAAACTATAAATTGGATGATTACTTAAATAATTATTTTATTATAATTTTAGATTAATGTTCAGATTTTTCAGAACATACGTGGTTCATAATAGCTCCGAATATTGATGCTCTCAAATTTGATATATTTATGTTCCCCTTTTTGAGAATGATTGAGAAAAAAATTGATCGGATGGATGGGTTATAGGATAATGCGGGCTCATCTCACAATGGTGAGCATATACGTTGAGCGAGGTAGGAATCTCAAATGTTATTAATCTCAAATTTGAGAATGTTCTTTTGAGATCATTAGCTCATAATATCTCGGAATTAAGATATTCTCAAATTTTAGATTAATGTTCAGATTTTTCAGAACATACGTGGTTCATAATAGCTCCGAATATTGATGCTCTCAAATTTGATATATTTATGTTCCCCTTTTTGAGAATGATTGAGAAAAAAATAGATCGGATGGAGGGGTTATGGGATAATGCGGGCTCATCTCACAATGGTGAGCATATACGTTGAGCGAGGTAGGAATCTCAAATGTTATTAATCTCAAATTTGAGAATGTTCTTTTGAGATCATTAGCTCATAATATCTCGGAATTAAGATATTCTCAAATTTTAGATTAATGTTCAGATTTTTCAGAACATACGTGGTTCATAATAGCTCCGAATATTGATGCTCTCAAATTTGATATATTTATGTTCTCCTTTTTGAGAATGATTGAGAAAAAAATTGATCCCGGTGGAGGGGTTATGGGATAATGCGGGCTCATCTCACAATGGTGAGCATATACGTTGAGCGAGGTAGGAATCTCAAATGTTATTAATCTCAAATTTGAGAATGTTCTTTTGAGATCATTAGCTCATAATATCTCGGAATTAAGATATTCTCAAATTTTAGATTAATGTTCAGATTTTTCAGAACATACGTGGTTCATAATAGCTCCGAATATTGATGCTCTCAAATTTGATAAATTTATGTTCCCCTTTTTGAGAATGATTGAGAAAAAAATAGATCGGATGGAGGGGTTATGGGATAATGCGGGCTCATCTCACAATGGTGAGCATATACGTTGAGCGAGGTAGGAATCTCAAATGTTATCTATCAAAGTATTTACTTTTGAGAATATTGCTCTTACAAAAAATGTATAACATTTTAGTGACTTCGTCATTTTTGACGACTTTAATTTTAACAATGTAGAATAAAAAATGGCCAGGTTACGTAATTTTGAAAATGTAATTTCTTGTATTTGGATATCATGGACAAAATCATTTTTTTTTATGAATTTTATTTCACAAAAAAATTTATTTCATGCATGATATATTTTCTTCGTAACTTTTTGTCAAGACGTATGTAAGAAAGCGTTTTGTTGCTGCTTGAACAGCAACGAATTAACTGAACAGCAACGAATTAGCTGCTTGTTTGTGAAAGTCCTCTTTAGCATACTATCTATAAATAATTGCAAATTATGGCAATTGAAAAAAATTTTAATAAGTAATTAAACTATTAAATAAAGTATATTATAATGAAAATTATTTAGATTTTGTTGTACATGTTTGGAATGAGAAAGGGTATTAGTTGAATATAATTTTTTACCAAAAAACTTGGACAATTTGTGTTCTCAGAAGAGGGACTGTCAGCCCCATAGAGCTAATGCATTAGTTTTGAAATCACAACTTCTGCAGAAGTATTGCTTGCCATGTTATTCCATTTTCACCAGGTATGGGAATCACCATTGCATCAATTTAAAACAAAATTGAAAAGAAAATAACATCCGGTTATTTAATTATTAATTGAAAAAGTTTTAAAATAGTGTCGCCATCTGCTGTATATTTTTGGCATTTTGGAACTTAAAATATATACAATTAAATAACTAGAAAACATTTTCGTTTTCAAATTTGTTTCATTTCGATGTTATGTTGATTCCCATACCTGGGAAAAAAGGGCTAACATGGCAGAGCAATACTTCTGCGGAAGTTGTGATTTCAAAACTAAAATATTAGCTGTATGGGTCTGACAGTCTCTCTTAAAATCGTAGAAGTTATGTCAAAGAACAGAGTAAATTTCGTAGAAATCATGTCACCCGTGATTGTACTCTAGAATGAGAGAGCTGAGTAAATTTCGTCGAATAGCGTTGGTTAGCTGCCAGAAAGTGAACGACACACACTACCAAAAATTTGCATTGTTTCGCTACATTGTTCCTAGTAACTGCAACGCCAGTGTGGTGAAGTGTTTCACCATTATTTTTGGTATTTTGATGAACCATTTCTAAGGTTTTGGCAACAAAAACCTGAAAAAGGGTCAGACCGAATACCGACAATATTATATACATAGATATCATAGTTAAACTATTAGATTGGCAGATCACGTGACCTCCAATGCTAACGACGGGACGCGCATGGAGACCAGAATAAGAGGGCAAATGGGCCAGTGTTGCCACCACATTAAGGAGAAAAATGCTACGAAAAAATACCGTTTAATTCTAAAATTACAAAAAAATACCCTAAAAATACTAAAAAAGCGTTTCACGTTTTTTTTAAAGTCACTAAAAAGATTCCAAAATGCAGCTGTATTGTTATGGTATTTTTTTTGTAGTTTTAGTGTAAAACGGTATTTTTTCGTAGTATTTTTCTCCTTAATGTGGTGGCAACACTGGCCCATTTGCCCTCTCATTCTGGTCTCCATGCGCGTCCCGTCGTTAGCATTGGAGGTCACGTGATCTGCCAATCTAATACTTTAACTATGATATCTATGATTACATAACATTTCACCACATAGCCGTTGCAGCTACCAAGAACCATTATTATGGTGAAACCAACTACATTTTTTAACAGTGTAATGAACGTTCATAATTCAGGATATTCTTACGTAAATGTTCAGCATATTATTTTATTAAATATTGTATAAAAAATTATAGATTTTTGTTGTCAATGGATTAAAATGTTTTTTATGCAATGTATGGTTTTAAAACACGCTGAACATTTAATATCATTGTAAAACTCATGAAAAATTACGAATTGTGTTTCATCAAAAAATATTATTACAAAATAAAAACGCAATTTCGACGCTGAAAATCTTTATTTTAACGACACTGTCTTAATTTTTTTAGTTCATTCAGCATAACATAATTTTCAGATATTAAAAACGAACGTAAAAAAGTATAAATTTTTTATAGTTTTTTTTATTTAATTGTTTGCCTTCATAATTAACGTTGTTGAAGATAATGCATTTTTTAAAAATTCATATTATACTTTGAAATGCGCATATTACACATGTTTCTTTGAAATGCGCATATTAGACATGTTTCTTTGAAATGCGCATATTACACATGTTTCTTTGAAATGCGCATATTACACATTTTTCTTTGAAATGCGCATATTACACATGTTTCTTTGAAATGCTCATAGAACATCAGTTACATGCCAAATATTCTGCGTCCCATTTTGACAAAAATAAATCCACATTATTTACTTTCCATTACCTTATGAAAAAAAAAGTGCGAGCGAGGGGCACCTAACCGTATATCCTGACGTTAATTTTGGCATAATCGTATATCACTTCTCTTTTAATTATTTACTTCTGAGAAGAAGAATATTCAGTTAGATTAAAGGACAGTTATATGCCAAAAATAATGGCAGTAATATATCTTAGTTGGTAATATACCCTGAAATAGCAAAGTTACGTTGGGAAAAGTTATGGATTCTCCTTCGTAAATATTCATATATTTGACGTATGTTCTTTTGACTACTCGTTGTAAGGCAAAATTATTCTATAAGTTAAATTGAAAGCTGTCAGAATTCCTTTAATTTCCTGGTATGTTTACGAAGCCACATGTTTCGTAAATTGTAGTGACGTATTGTTGGTAATATGAATATTTGTTTTATTCTTGTCTTTGCAGTATAGTTAGCGAAATAAACTAGTTTGAATATCCTCTTGTCAAAAGAATTTCTCTTCTCTTGTAAAGGCTGGGGAGCCCAGTCGGTATAGGCTCTCTCCTTGCATGCGGAAGGTCCTTTGCATTAAAATTACAAATTGCCAGCATAAAATAAACATATTATTTCTGTAATTGTTACGGAATTTTTCTGGCACATCAGCCGGTTGCGTTGGGTGCCTACTCAGGTGTCGGCTCGTCACTTGATTGTGGTTCTAAAATACGACGCCCGTCGCCAATAGCCCTCGTGTAGCTCTAGTGTGACGATAATTCAAACTAAACTAAACTAAACTAAACTCTGGCACATCAGCTGAAATTTTTTTTCTGTAAAATCTACACTTTGTTTTACAGTGAGACTACTAGACGAGTGCTTTTACAAATATAATTTTTCCATAGATATCATAGTTATAGTATTAGATTGGCAGATCACGTAACCTCCAATGCTAACGACATAAAATAAATAATGCATAAAATAAACATATTATTTCTGTAATTGTTACGGAATTTTTCTGGCACATCAGCTGACATTTTTTTTTCTGTAAAATCTACACTTTGTTTTACAGTGAGACTACTAGACGAGTGCTTTTACAAATATAATTTTTCCATAGATATCATAGTTATAGTATTAGATTGGCAGATCACGTGACCTCCAATGCTAACGACGGGACGCGCATGGAGACCAAAATAAGAGGGAAAAGTGGCCAGTGTTGCTGCCACTTTAAGGAGAAAAATACTACGAAAAAATATCATTTAATTCTAAAATTACAAAAAAATATCGTATATATACTAGCTGGCTTTTGGAATCTTTTTAGTGACTTTAAATCATTTTATAGTATTTTTTGTAATTTTAGAACTAAATCATTAAATGGTATTTTTCGTAGTATTTTTCTCTTTAAAGTGGCAGCAACACTGGTCATTTTGCCCTCTTATTTTGGCCTCCATGCGCGTCCCGTCGTTAGCATTGGAGGTCACGTGATCTGTCAATCTAATACTTTAACTATGATATCTATGAATTTTTCCTAGTAATTGGTACCAATTGCAGCGTGCAAGTCCAAATATGGTTTGACTACATTTTTTAAAACAAAATAATGTAAATTTGACTTACAGTAAAAGCACATAAAACATCTAAATGATGATACTTAGATAATGTCAACTAAAAATGTTGCCAAACTCGTTAATTCAAATATTTCATTTACACTTCACAGCCGGTCATTGAAGACGCAGACGTGTCAAAAAGATAGTAAGGGATAATTCCCCAGACACATGCTCAAGGGCGTTTCGAAATATAGCCAGTCATTTTCCTTAATATTTATTATGCTACTTTCGTTAAGGGGTCGTTCCATGTCGTGGATGACAACAGCTCCAGCGGTTTGTTTTCATTTGTTGTGTGGAATTTTGTTTTGGTATTCGAAAATGAGTTTTTAAAGACTATTTTACTTATGGAATTATTTAAATGCCAACTTCTTGAGCTGTAGGTTGTTCAAAACATTTGTTGAAGAAAGCTTGCATAGGAAGAAAAGCTTCTTTTCTTCCTATGTGGCCATTTTGAGAGTAAAACCGAAGCAATCAATGAAATCATAGTCTGCAGAAAAAAGAAAACAAGAGGGTTACATCATGTGAAACCTTCTCATTGTTGATTCTTGAAAACAAATATTGAATACGCACGAGATTTATCAAGTAAACACTCGCTCATTCTTTGTTGAAAAATCACATTCTTGCATGTAACCAAAGAAACACATTTTCAACATTACAGGATTGTAACAATAATAAATTTCTTTTCAAGTATTCTCAGACAAGCCTATCTTTCAATTTCGTTGCCTTTCGGAACTTTAATAACGTATGGCTTTATGTTTTAAAGTAAGTTCCACGTGTTGCTCCATTTTTTCGATCACACTTCACTAAAGCATATGACGCGTAAAACAAAACAAATAACCTTAACAAGATCCTTAATCATTTATTTAAATTTCTTTATCGGATTATAGATGAGCCCCCTTCACAACAATACATATTTTATCCTCCAATATCTTTTCTTTACAAAAAAAAAATCTTGACTTAAGCCTCTTTGTCAAGATGGCGCCCTCTCGTGGAACCTTAAGCTGATTGAAACACTTGAGCGATGAAGATGTCAAGACCGAAACACAAAAATAGAAGAAAAGAAAAAGTGTTTCGAAGGGCGATAAAGACATTAAAAGGTGATTTTATTCTTATTATTTTCTTCTTGGATGAAAAAGCGGTCCGCAACATTTTAGGGGGATGGATTAAAAGAACGAAATCAAACAAAAAATATAAAAAAATGGCATTTTATTTTTTTACGTCGTTTTAAGTGCATACGACGGTCGTAGAAGGATTTGGAAAAATTCGACCCGTTATTTTTGATCAGTTCTTACAAAGTATCATACATAAACTAATTCAATAACTGTCATTGTAATTCATAGGTTTTTACCATATCCTTACGAATTTGCAGGATGTTTGTACACAAAACCAATAAACTTTGAGTTTTGACCAGTGTTTCCACTAAAAAAATTAAATCCCTTCAAGGAACCAAAAAATCCCTTTTTATACCTCAGCCGCCAATTAGCAACCTTTTGCCTCGTATTCTTCTTTTGAATTCTTTACGCCAATGGGAATATTTCTTATGATGTCACGCTCTCCAACGCTCTCAAAAATTTTAATTCCAATGCGCACCCTCCATATAATAAAGTTCAATTGCAAAACCTACTAGCAACAAACATGCTCTATGAAATGACGAAAAAATAACACTACAAAAAAAAAATCCCATGCACGCACACCAGCGTCACCTACCAACACTGCATTTCGCCAGAAAATGCATATAACCAACACAAGTATTTATCGCCCTCTAGAAATCCGCCAAATCTTTGGCGACAAAAACCTTGCACTTTCAGTTTTGTTCAAAACTAACCATTTTTGAACAAATGCAGTTTTTTTTAAAAAATATCCTAGTTTGACTCATTTTTCTCTTTCAAACCCGATTTATCCCTTAATATCCTCAATCCCTTTTTCATCCCTCAAGAGGCCAAATATCCCTTAAAGGGATAAAATCCCTCAAAGTGGAAACATGGTTTTGACACAAAGGAAATCTGAGAAATCAGTTGTAGCACCGTGCATAATTTCTCTCTATCCTTCATATGCAGAGATGATCGTCAGAAACTGCGTGATTGTTAAAAAAAATTTTGCAGTTAATGATGCACAATTTCTTAAAGGTATTAAAAACCTTGTTATTAACCCATTAATGGCGATTGGCAAGAAAAATTTCCAGACGAAAATCGGCTTTGTGCTTAAGTTTATCTAAACAAGTTCTAAGACAAAATAGACCATAGTCCCAAAGTAATTGCAAATGCAAAACGACAATGTAGAACAAATGTACACTAAAAGCAAATTTAGAAAACTTAAACGCATCGGCTTTTTCGGAAATGGTGTTAATGGTATTCACAAAGTCATTGTTAATAGGTTAATGGTAGAAACCCCACGTGCCTGATAACTGAATTTCTAGGTCTTAGAAGGGTTTGGCCTATAGATTAACTCGGTATTTAATTTGTGCTAATACTATACAAAACTCATGAAAACTGGTAAATTGAGGGAAATTTAGTAGCAATTAAGTGCCGTCTAGGCTAATGGAATTCCACTGTGCATACACCAAGTTAATTGCATTCTTGGTTGACGTGCGCTGCCATAACTTCAAGTATGTCACGACTCAGAAGAGTGTTAGGTGCCAATTCAGGTGTCGGCTCGTTACTTGACCTATGGTTCTAAAGTGTGACGCCCGTCGCCCATGTAGCTTTAGTGCGACGTTAATTCACTCAACTCTTCAGAAGAGACACTATGTAGACACTCTAGTAACAGTTTTTGAAATTACTGCGTACATACGTCACTTTTTTTTGTTTTTCTAACTTATAATTTTGTATTGACTTACAACCTTTTCAAAATTTTAAAGCTCCGTTTAGCTGTCTTGCAAATTTGGGAATCATCCAAATTCATAACAACCCATTCTTTGTTTCAACTTGGTTAATTGATTAAGGAAACAAATCTACTGTTAAATTATTAAAAGAAACATGTTAAAAATCTATGAACAACTCTCCAGAAAGAATCATTGTCTCAAAAGCATCAGAAGACATCATTTTTTGGCTTTGGAATGGCGCCAAATGTTGGCGAGATGGAGGTTTGGAGAGATTTACTCGATGGATGAACATTGATTTTCAAAATTAGAACGGTGAGAATGTGTACACTGTCTCAGGATTTTGTTTTTTTGCTAAGCATTCGAGGAATGTCATTCTTGAGATTTCATTCTCTTGCCTTGTTACGTAATTTTTTTGTCAAGAATTTTTGGAACCTTTCAGATTTTTTTTTAGCGGATAACCGATGGTAATTGCGAGTTTATTATCCTTGTTTTCGCTTTGACAAATCGATTATGGAATTGTAATTAGTTTCACAAATGGCGAATAATGATATGTTAGTAATGGGACAATGGCGATAAAAAATGGATAAAAGAAACTTTTCTGTCATTTTTGTGGGTGAAGAAATTCTGTTTTTGGCCTTTTAAGGTACAAAGGTATGTTTTTACAGATAGTTTTTTTTATCTGTCAGCTGGTGTGCCCGAAAAATAGATTATAAACATAGATATCATAGTTAAAGTATTAGATTGGCAGATCACGTGACCTCCAATGCTAACGACGGGACGCGCATGGAGGCCAAATACGAGGACACTATGGCCAGTGTTGCTGCCACTTTAAGGAGAAAAACAATACGAAAAAATACCATTTAATTCTCAAATTACAAAAAAAATACTAGAAAAGGATTTAAAGTCACTAAAAATATTCCAAAATGCACTAGTATTTTTACGATATTTTTTTTGTAATTTGAGAATTAAATGGTATTTTTTCGTAGTATTTTTCTCCTTAAAGTGGCAGCAACACTGGCCATTTTGCCCTCTTATTTGGCCTCCATGCGCGTCCCGTCGTTAGAATTGGAGGTCACGTGATCTTCCAATCTAGTACTTTAACTATATCTATGATTATAAATTACAGAAATGTTTATTTTATGCGAACAACTTGTAATTTTAACGGAATAGAATTTTTTTTATATCTAAATTGTAAAGAAAAAATAAGATTCTACTTTTTGTATTTACACCAATTAAGTAACATTGTTTTGTGTCTCAAAAAGAATACCATGAATCTCTGAATATAAGACACTATCGGAAACTTTTTGTGTCAGAACAAATGACTTTTTTTTGTGATACATTATTTTTTATATAAATTTATGTGATGGTTTAAGTATATATGTAAGATATTATAAGATGATTTAAGTGATGGTTTATAAAAGCGCTATTAAAACAGGCCTAGTCATGAGCACATCTATAATAATAAAAGAAAGAGTCTGTCTCTGTGTCTGTATGTCTGTGGATCGTAAAAGATCTACTTATACTGCCCTCAGAAATTCGAAATTTTTAAGATAGATTCTCTTTAATACCAACGTGTGCACCTGAGGCTTAGTTTTTTCATATTTGTTCCATTTTAAGAGAATTCGAATTTTCTTTAAAAAAAATACTCCACTTTCGCTCAAATCCGATAATTTTTTCCCTTTCGTGTTGCCATTTCGACAGAAGAAATTATAATGAACACAAAAATTAATTAAAATTGAAATTGCTTTTATTTTCTTGCCATTACCTTCAGAAACTAAATTAATGATTTGAAAATTAATTGAACGTGCCAATGAGTTAAATGTTTTTTTTTTCTAAAAACCCTAATGGAGTTTTTGGCGTGAAATAACATTGTTATGCAATTATGGTTAATTTTGAATTTATCAGGAAAATTGCGATGACAGTAAGTTCATATTGAGGAAAATTTTTGTGATATGAGGATGTGCATTTTATAGTGATGTATTTTTATTTTGGAATTTTAAAGCAATATAAGTAACGGGATTTTATTCTTTATAATGAACGGGAACAAAGGAAAAGCTTATTATCCTATAATAGCAAATTAATTGACACATATACTTGGATCGATTTGATATTCTTTTAGTCCGTGCGAAGAACGGGTATTTATTTGCTAGTTTACTAATAAATGGAACATCCTATGTAATTGGTTCACCAGTGTATTTAATTGATATTTATGTAATGTAACTTGAAATTTCATGTTACTAAGTTATAATTATTCTGATGATTTTCAGTGAGCAAGATCACTGTCTCTCGATAGATATGGATGTTGTTATGCGTGTTAAAGCTAGGCACACCGGAGGGACAGGACATGTGAACCTTCGCCAAATATCGCCACTCTTCCGCCAAGACGTTACCGAAGGAATATTCACTCTCCAGCAATTAGTTTGTATGCCCACATGCCAAACAAAGAAGTTTTTTATGTATAATTTTTAAAGAAAAATAAGATTCTACCTCTATTGGTTCTCCAATAGCTATCGTGTAGCTGTAGTGTGACGACAATTAAAAACTAACCTAATCTACCTCTATCGGTGTGTAAGACCACTGTCTCTCGGTAACTAAGTTATATTTATGTTAGTACCGGGTGGCCCAGTGGGTGGTGTTTGAAACAAATGAAAAAATAAAAACAAATAAGAGACATGAGAATTTAATGATGTTTATTCAATGGACATATTGGGCAATTAATGATAAAGAGGTTCGAAGTGCCCGCCATCTTTAACAAGCGACAGCAGTTAGGCGGTTCTCGAATCCAACCATACTCCATACTCCTTACCCATACCTCCCTCCTTCCTCCATACTCCTTTTGTTTGGCCAATTCTTTTTGTGGAACTTCTCACAAAAGCTAAAAAAGATTCCCACAAAAAGAATTGGTCAAACAAAAGGAGTAAGGAGCAAGGTATTTGTAAGGAGTATGGAGTATGGTTGTATTCGAGAACTGCCTAACTGCTGTCCTTGTTATAGATGGTGGGCACTTCGAACCCCTTTATCATTAATTGCCCAATATGTCCATTCAATAAACGTCATTCAATTCTTCTCGTGTATCTTATTTGTTTTTATTTTTTCATTTGTTTCAAACACTACCCGCTGGGCCACCCGGTATATATATACGTTTTAAAATAGGCATACACGATAGATCAGGACATGCGAACCTTTGCGAAACGTCGCCACTCTTCCTTCAATGTGTTGGAGTGCATTTTAGATATACTCCAAAGTAACGATGGCGACCTTAAAAGATGAGTCGGGCACCTTCTCAGGTGTCGGCTCGTCATTTGACTGTGGTTCTAAATTACGGCACTAATCGCCAATAGTCCTCGTGTACACTCTTAAAACAAGAGTGAAATCCACTCCTATGGGGAAGTGCATTTTCGGCACGGAAAGGAGTGGAAATTAACTCAGACTGAGTTAAAACACGCTCGTTTGTTTTAATTAAGAGTGTAGCTACTACTGCAAGAGTAAATATTCATACCGTAAACCCGCCCAAGTCCGTCACCAAAAGCCATTTTTTCTCTCGTCAGTGATTGGTTTTGTGTGCCCATGTGACATGCCAAACCAATCACTGACGAGCGGAAATGCATTCGGTAACGTCTTGGAGGAAGAGTGGCGATATTTGGCGAAGGTTCACATGTTCTGTCTCGCCATTTATGTCTAACTATAGTGATTTTAACTGTTGTTCCTATCCAACTAACCCTAAAGTAGTAAAAGTGTGACTGTGCTTTTAAATTATGACTCCCGTCACCAATAGCCCTCATATGTAGATCTAGTGCGACGATAATTCAAACTAGCCTAACCAAAAGTAGCAAAACGCGCAGACCGTTGAGTTATTAAATAAATCTTGCTTGAAACCAAACTCAACTCTCGAGTCAGTTTTCTAAAAACCCACCAAGCCAAATCTACAGCCCCATTATAAAGACCACTCGCGTCAAAAATCTTGGCCCGAACACAAGGTATTTCAAAATCCGGCATTAAAATTAAGAAAAATGTAATCTCTTTCGACCGTTGTAAGTCGTTAAGCGAGGGAAACATACGAATCTTATTCTTAATGGAATTTTCCACGGGAGTTAATGAATTTTTAATTTCTTTTGAATTAGAGACCCGATCGATAATTGAGATAATTCGAACTCCCCTTTGTTAAAATGGCGATAGGTAAGCACGGAATATTAGTTTTTATTCCAAAACTGGTATCATGTGAGCTAGATTTTTTTTTTGTTTTTCACTATTCCGCTATAAAAATGTATATGAAAATCACTGGGGGTTAAGATCATCGAACTAATTTGAAGTAAAGTGATTAAAATAATTTTGTATTAACATTTTGTTAAATAATTTGGATTTATTACGAGTCTTGATGGTTAAGAAATTTATATCTGCAATAACAATCAATAACTAGCATGTTACAAGTTTTTGATACATCAAACACGCCTCTTATAGCAATAAAAATATGCTATAATAGGGGATTCAGTAAAGGTTAAAGCACCGTAGAATTTTATTTAAATACTAGAAAATAAACACCCGTCCTTCGCAAAGTGTAAAAAATAGAAATCACGTTGCAGTCAAATATATACAGGGTGTCCGTAAAAGAATGTCCGAATTTTAATGGTATATTACAGGAGTTTATTTTATACTAAATATAACAAATCATACATGACATTGAAGGAAAACTAACCTAGTTTTTCCTATAAGTGCTCAATGTGTGCGCCTTTAGTGATACGGCACACATCCAAACGAAAATGCAATTCTTCCCATACTGTGTGCAGCAAGTCCGGAGTAATGGAAGCCTGTGCAATTCTACCTTTCAAGGTTGGTAAATCGTGGGGTGGAACGTAGACACGATCTTTTACGAAGCCCCAAATGAAGAAATCACAAGGCGTGGATGTCAGGTCACAATTTGAAACTCGGACATTCTTTTACGGACACCCTGTATATTTTAAGTTAAAACCTCACACCTTACATTCACCTCAACCTTACATTTTTATTATAATAGAAAAAAAAATTATTGATTTAAAAAAAAAGGTGGACTATAAGACATTTAAAAACGAAAAATAACAATAATAATCAAATACAAATAAATACAAATACAAAAATTGTCGACCAACAACAGCCCAGAGGCCCAGCAAGGTTGGTCCAAAATAAATCTAATACTTTACCAGTTTCCAATGACTATCAAGATTCTTCTTAAAATCTTCTACTCTCTTCGAATACACCACATAATCTGGTAAAGCATTCCACTCATTGACAACTCTATTGTAAAAATAATGTTTTCTTACCTCCCTTCTAAAGCATGATTTATTCAATTTCTGATCATGTCCGGCTATTTAAGGTAAAACCTAAGCCCTCCATGTCTCCATGTTTTATGAACTTGAATAACTGAATTAAATCACCCCTAGCTCTCCTATCTTTAACGTTTCAAGAGAAAGCGTCTTATTACCATAGTCAAAGATTTAATCTTTCACAAAACATTTATTTAGACAATTTGGTACTGCTAGCGTATTATAGCCGGTCTCGATTTGGCGACTTTCCTTTTGAAGCCAAGTAGCGAAACTTAACCTGCCTGTACTTAAATTAGTTAACATTCCAGTTCAACTCCATAGATGTTTACATCAATCTTGTTGCTATAGCAACCATGTATTTACTTTTTCACGAACCCCAAAGTCGCCAAATAGCATCCCGGCCATAATACGCTAGCTGTTCCGAAAATTTATGTTGTGCATACTTTAATTCCTGAAACATTATAGAGGATAAATTGTTTGAAATAAATTGCTTCAGTTCAATAAAAAAAAAACAGGTTAACATAATAAATTGTCTCTCTTTAACATCCTTTCTGGAGAGACTTATGTTGGATGAACGAATTACGCTAACAGAATGTTACTGAGGTAATTGAATATTTAAACAGGGTTTCCAGTTTGGCTGGAACACAAATGTTATCGGATTTTTCAGGAATTAATTCAAAATTAGAGTGCGAATTGGTATATTGGGTAGACACGAAATAAAAGTTAATTTTCCAAGAGTTTCTTATTATATAATTTTCTTTAGAATGAAACGTGACTTTTCAATATCTAATTTTGTAGAAAATGTAATTAATAGTCATATTAGAATCTTACCATTCTTTACTTTTGTAAACAAAAATTCTTATTTCATCGACAGTCTCTTTATCAATGAATATAATTATGATTCTAATTGTATGTGCAATTATAATAAATTTTAATTAATTTAATTATAATGGTAATTTTAATTTTATGCTAATGGTACTTTTTGAAATTTTACTTTATACGCATTCGTAGAAAATAATTTTTAGTCATTATTTTAAAGTATCATTTCATATAAATAAAATATCTGTGAACCAAAAATATTTCCTTTTGGTGAACGCAATTTAGCAGAATAATCATAAATATCGTAAACAGAATAGCCAGTAAAGTATCTCTTAACCATAGATATCATAGTTAAAGTATTAGATTGGCAGATCACGTGACCTCCAATGCTAACGATGGGACGCGCATGGAGCCAAATAAGAGGGCAAAATGGCCAGTGTTGCTGCCACTTTAAGGAGAAAAATACTACGAAAGAATACCATTTAATTCTAAAATTTAAAAAAAATACTAGAAAAGGATTTAAAGTCACTAAAAAGATTCCAAAATGCAGCTAGTATTTTTACGATATTTTTTTGTAATTTTAGAATCAAATGGTGTTTTTTCGTAGTATTTTTCTCCTTAAAGTGGCAGCAACACTGGCCATTTTGCCCTCTTATTTTGGTATCCATGCGCGTCCCGTCGTTAGCATTGGAGGTCACGGGATCTGCCAATCTAAATCCTTTAACTATATCTATGCTCTAAACCTTTACTTTTGAATCTAAATGGAAAACTGAACGTAGGCCACGACCACGTAAAATAGACGTAAGGATGTCCCAATATATAACTACAGAAGTTGTCTTCTTAACTCCTTTTGGTTCTAAGAATTTCGGTTAAATTTAATAATGATATCGAAATTGCTGTGTTTAAAGTCGTTCAATGGGTTTCTCTTATTTTCCCAGCCAGATAGTTAATTATACAGTCCCTGGACAAATTATTCGACGCACTGCAAGATTCCATGTAAAATATTAATTACCGGGTGATATTGTACCGTTTTATTATTTTAAATTGATTTGTTTTTTATTTTTATATTATCCAATCAATTACCGATTTATTCGACATAAATAAAACAGTGTTAATTTAGAAAAGCATAAGTTTATTAAGTTCTAAAGAAAAGTGAAATATAATGTTAGTAAAAGTCAATATTTAGTTGAGCCACCTTTAGCCGCTATCAAAGCTTTAATTCTGCGCGGCATGCTATCAATGCAAGACTGTACTGTCTCCTGCATTTGAGCATGACGATTCCACACATAAATAATCTTATAATAAATAATTAATATAAATTAATCTTTATCATAATTAATTATAATTATCTTAAAATAAATACAAATATGTAGTCTACAACAATTCTTTTAAATTAAAATCAATAATATTGTAGTTTAAATATACCATTATTGCATAAAAACTCTTAAGAAACATAAAATTACTAAAAAAAAATAAAGTGCGTCTAATAATTTGTACAGGGACTGTATACAGTAAAATATATAATTTAGACAGCCAGATAAAAAATCTAAATTTTGTGTTAAGATTTTATTTCGATTGACTGTTTGTGAAAACGAAAATTTTTTTTTTTTGTTTAGATAAAGTAATTTCTTTTTACTACTACTAGAATTTTTTTTACTTTTTTAAACCTTTTTTAGTTCACGCCGTTTTATGACATCTTAGAAGTTCATTGGAAAGTTCGAAGAACTTTATGGACAAATGGCAGCAGAGAAATTAAAGGCTCACCTCTTTATTGGCTTTCCAAATAAAATGCTTTCAAAGTTAAGATTTTCTATTTTATCTTTTAGTGAAGCCTTTAACAAAACAGGGAAACAAATTTTAATATAAAAAAAACTTTCAAAACTATCTGCAAAGAGAACTTTTACATTCAAAATATTTTGAGTATCGGTAAAAAAATAAAATGTCATGCCAAAGAAGCCCCTGCATTAAAAAAAAAAAGTGAGGTCGTGAAACTGGCATCGATCGGTCTCTACTTAAGAATGACGTTCTAGACTACGATGACAGATTAGATTGACGGTGTCTCCTGTCCTGACTCTGAATTGAAAGGGGTCAAAAGCCTGTTTGCGCGTGGAATGGTATCCTATTATGGAACTCTCCAAAACGTAAAATGAGATCATTTTGCCCCGCTCCGGATTTCTAAATAGGCTAAGTAGGCTGTAGCCTGGAGCGGCGAAGTTTTTGGGGCGGCAAATTTTACGACCCATTCAAGCGGCATTCGGCATAAAAATAATTATTATAAAGACACGAATATATGTAAGAAAGCAAACAAATAATTTACATTAATGCTTACACCATAAACGTATATATAGTACAAATATTTCGTAGCAAACATGGTCGCTGCGAGGGCAAGTGCACCCCTTCCTCCCGGAAGTTGAAAGACAAATAGTAGAACAGTTTAAAGAAATTCGTCTATTTCGTTTTCAATTTATAAGTGTGTAAAGGTACTTAGATGATTATAATATGTATATCTATTTTATACAACGCATAACACCCTATTTTACAGCTAACCAGCTACATTTCCCCGGATTGGGAGAAAATTATGAGAGGGGAGGCAAAAAAAATCGTAGCCTACAGGCGGCAAATCTTTAAATCCGGCCCTGCATTCAAAAATGTGTGCTGCTTGACTGTGGTTGCTACTTGACCGTACTGTGGCCGGTCGCCGATAGCCCTGGTGTATGTCCTAGTGCCATTGAGCTAGAAGGGAAACTGGAGTGATGTGTCAGCGAGCCGAAAACCCGCTCACACCCTTTTGAGCGAACAGGGCAGAAAAGGAATATTTTCCTTACACTTGTATGCAATGTTTGTATGAGACCCCTCTATCATATTAACTTGGGCTCCTAAATGTATTTTAACATTTTCAGTTCGAAAGAAATTAACTTTCTTTAACTTTAAATGCCAACTTTTTATAGAAATAACCATGTGTATCACTAACTAAGAACCAGCGAAGACGAACCCAACAGCGAAATAGGCAAGTTTCTAGGTTTTCTGCCCGGTTCGCTTCTGCTGCAGTGCCGTGTATTCCTCCGCGTTTCGTTATTGAACCGGCTCGTTTACTGCCCTGTTCAGTGAATCACACACCTCACTCCACTTTTCTTGTACCTCAATGCCTAGTGCAGCAGTAACTTGTTTAGAAGGGTTTTTTTAGAAATAGAACATCAATGAGACAATAAAGCCCAGTCTGACGTCATAATCCCTGACAAAAGGATTATGAGGGTTTTTAGAGGAAGTAGCGTATCGTTTACTCTAAAGGTAATTACCGACCAACTAAATTATTTTTTAGTAATGTGAATGATACAATTCGCCGCGTACTTGAAAGGACGAACGGACTATATTGCTTCTAAATGAATTTGTAATTCATACAACTTCCTAACTGAAAGATCCGCTAATTGCTTATCGGGGTTGTCGTACCATCAAGAATGGTCACGACTTCTAAGTAATTAGATACAGTATCTAGGTACTCTAGTTTTTACTCAAGAATGACGTCATGTCCTAGACCGATATGACAGATTCGATTGATGGTGTCTCCTGTCTTCACTCTGAACAGAAAGAGGTCAAAAGCCCGCTTTGCGTGTGAAATGGTGTCATGGAAGTACGGAACTCAAAGCGTAAAATGAGATCATTCAAAAATGTTTCGTAGTTTCAACACCTATTTCCTATAGGAGTTCCTAAAAGTTGCTGTGGGTGCCTACTGGGGTGTCAGCCCGTCAAGGGGGAATGGGCGCGCTGGACCGGGGGTCTCCAAAGCAAAGTGCTTCAGTGTTAACCCTAAGGCGAAAAAACTATTTTCTCTGCCACATTTCTCCGGCTGTATTGAATATTTTTGCAAGCGGATTTTTTTGTGTGATAAATGTAGTTGGTCCCGACCTTCCCACTTTTTGAAATTGGTGTGAATATTTTTTTAAATTTTCAATAAATAATTTTAAACAAAATATTCGAAGCAATTTCAAAAAGTGGGAAGATAGAGACCTGTAAGTTATCTATATTTATTATTAAAAAAAACCGTTTGTAAAAATATTCAATACAGCCGGAGAAATGTGTCAGAGAAAATAGTTTTTTCGCCATTGGATTAACACTGATGCACTTGAGTTTGGAAACCCGCGGTCCAGCGTGCCCATTCCCCCTTAATTGACTGTTATTATAAAGGCCTTTGCCGATAGACGTCATGTAGTTTCTAGTGCGACGATAATTCAACTCTTATCGAAGTTAAGAAATAGTCCGTCAAAGGGACGAGAAAGTCAGTCTGACGTCATAATTCATATAACGACGATCATAACAAGACGATTGTGGGTTTTTTTAAAGGAGAGAAGTGAGGTATCGCTTACTTTAAAGTCAACGACTAATTAAATTAAAAAAGTTCCTGTGGGAATGATACTATTCGCCGTGTATTTGAGAGGACTGTTGTCTGCAAAGGAAATTGAAATGCATGCAAATTCCTCATTAAGAGATTAACAGAATAATGACCCTGGTTAAAACGTGTTGCCAATGTTGTCGCGACTATCTCTATGCTAATAGATACAGTGTCTAGTTGCTCTGGTTTTCTACTTGCGTCACGTCCTAGACTACGATGACAGATTAGATTGATGCGTCTCGTATCTTGTACTCTGAACAGGAAGGGGTCAAAAACCTACTTTGCGTGTTAAATGTATCCTCGGATAGAACTACGAAACTAAAAGCGTAAAATTAAAGCTATTTAGCAGAATGGTGTGTCGTATTGTTCAATTATTTAACATTTCTTTGTTAAAATGTTATTGTTAAAATTTTTTTTTGTTAAAAGTATGTATTTTGAAACTTGCCGCACGAAAAAAATCGAAATAAATTGGTTTCAAGTTATTTTTTGAGCCAAAATATTTCAATTAAGTTCTAAAAATGTCTATATGATAATATATATGTAAAGATTGAATTATATAAACTTATTCACGTATAAATGGTGACCTACATACTTTCAATTCTTTTACGCACTTTTTCCATGGTAAAAACATTTTTACTGTCTTTCCTTTCCAATTTCCAAAACTTTTAAAGTTAATTTATTGCGCAGTGGTCTCCTTACTCCCTATGCCTACTTTTCTTGTTGAAATCAACAATTCTTGAAAGATTTAATAAAATAACAAGAAGTTCTTGAAGAACTAAAATAGCCTACTTTCCTGTTACTTAAATACTTACTGAAATTCTAATCAGGAAACAACTAGATTCCTAAGAGTAAATATCATCAACAACCATTTCTACACTAGATTTATACACATTAGAAAACAAATAGCTAAACTCAGCATCCAGCTATAATTTAAACTTCTAAAAGCCAAAATCAACTATTTTTGTTGATATTCTTTCGCAAATTAACCTCATATTATTTATTGTCTGCTCGATTTATTTGTAGTTCGAAAAATAATTAAGTATTTATTAATAACAAAAGTAATGAAACTACTCCAAACTGTATTAAAAAATAAATGTAAATTAAAACTAAGCATAATTGTATGCAAAAACTATGCCTTGCCGCTTTCTTGGTAAACAATTAATGAACAATCCAAGAATCACATTGTGCTACATTTTATGACGTAATTCCAAAATTATTCATGAAAAATTATTTTGCTTCAAATATTTTTAAATAAAGTTTCTCACGCCATTGTTGATTTGGCAACAGTGATTTAAATGATTCAAAATTGAATTTCAATGCTAGTTCAATGGGAAATTCTCCGACAGATAGTAGATTTATGTCCGTCCAGACATACAGACGGGAGGACAAAAAGTATGAAAGTTGGCTCTCTGAGGTCATAGCTTTCTAACAAAAAAGAATTTTTAAGATCCGAATGATAGAACCGATTTTGGAAGGGGGGTATGGACAGACAGACTGACATCGACCGCATGTCAATACCTGCTTTTTCATTAAAAAAAATTCTTTTGAATTAAAAAAAAAGTATAGGCTAAAATGTCAATACAGATTCCAGGATTGTATCCTTGACCTTTAAAGATAACGCATTTTGTTCTCTTTCCTTTCAACTCCTCCTCAATTACTTATTGTGTGATGCCCTAATCTACTTTTAATGTTAACGGTAAAATGACTTTGACATAGTGGAAGACGATAGCTGTCGGTATCGCTGTGCAGAATTCTTCCCCTCCGAAACACCTGTCATGTTTCGGAACATAATTAAAGATTCACTTGTATGTATAGTTTACCGACTATTATGCACTGCTCAAAAGAATTAGGGGAATGCATGGTTAAAACCCTTTCACCCCCAATGATCCCATTTGGAATCATCAGCTTGCGATTTTTTTCTCACTTAGTTGAGCTCGCACTAATTTATTGTTAGATGGAAGAATCTGTCTTTTGAAGAATTCAAAAAATGTTTGTTTTAATAAAATAAAAATATGAAAAACATGGTAAAATAAAATTTACTCCCAAAAAATTTTATGAAATAAATTTACCCTAAATTCTTCACTCTTGCATTCTTAGATGATTAAATATTTATTTTAAAAATTTTAAACAAACAAAAATTTGAAAAAAATTATTGTTAAATCTTATTCAAAAGTTATGATTCCAATTTTTTTACCCCTTAAATTTTAGTTAAATTTTTTTTTAAAAAAATCACTTTTTTACCATTTCTTTCTGGATGCATAATAAATCTATTTCACAAATTTTAGATTTTTAAAATAAAAAAATTAAAAGTTGGAACTGAAAGGGTTAACAAAAGTATGCAAAGTGCTCCCCTAATTGTTTTGAGCAGTGTATTTTGCAAATTTTACTTATTTTGAATTTTCAGGTGGATGTTAAATATAAAATAAAACAAGAAAACTTAGCTGTTTATTTAAAAATGCAAGAAATTTTAATTTATGAAAAAGTTAAACAGATTTGAGTATATTTAGCTTTGTATTCGAAAATTTTGCACTATGAATTTTATGGAATAACTAACACTTTATCCCTTTCAGATCGGCTATCAGATGGCGCTGATTTAAGTTTATAAGACTAAATTTTAGAGTTTTATCGAAAAAATGCCCTAAACAGCATAATGCCAGCAGGCAACTCCTTAAAAACAGTCATTTTTTTATACAAATAACGAATGGTACAAGTCAGCTGCTTCGGTATCGATATTTTTGAAAAGCTTGAACATTATCTTTTATACCTGCACGATCGTGATAGCTCGGTCTTAAAGGGTTATGGGATTAGTTATAAAATAGACCAGGATTAAATGAAGGAAAAAGCTTTTATTTAATTAAGAAGAAATCCTCTTTATTTCGGCAAACAATAGCATCCTTAGGGGTAAGATGTACTTGTACAGGCGCTTAAATTACATTTTAAAGTAATTTTTTACTAGCTTATTGCCTGGATCTCGTATGAGAGCAATTGGGTTTGTGGACTAGGTGAAACAGGTAGACCATGCAGAACAAAGGCTATTGCGATTTTGGAGCTGCTCAATTAACAACTTACATTGTCGTTTATACCATCATTAAGTAAGTGGACTATTTCACTGCCTATTTTTTAATAGCCGCCAAAATATAGTAGCCCAACAATCATTTGATTTTTAATTTCAATGCAAAAACATAAATAGTATAGAATCTAATAAAAATTAACTATATAGCTAACTAATTAACTCCAATTATATCTGATTTCCAGAAATCCTTCCAGAAAATAAAAATAAATATTGTTTTTCGGAATGGAATTGGTTCACCCGGTGACCTAACACGTATAACATAACTTCCGGTCAAGATGATTGAGTAATCGTTGCCAAATATTCTTCCAAATAACGACTATTTAATGAAACTGACAAACGACGGCTAACGAAAGAAAATGTTTTGGCACCAAATCCATACTGGTTGGAGCAAAAATCTGTTTTTATCAAATGAGTTTTTTCACAATTTTCAATTGTTTTCGCTTTGTGTGTTTTACAAAGCTGATTTTGAGACTGAGTTCTGACAATTGAGTTTTTTAATATACGATCTTAACAATGTGATTTATGCAACGTTAATGAAGGTTTTTTTTATGTATTTGAATGTCTTAATGTATTTCATTGTTATTGATTTGTGTTGTTATAAAACGATAACAATAAATGCGCTTTTTAACATACAATCTTAACAATGTAACTTATGACGTTAATGAATTTTTTTAAACATATTTTAGTATCTTAAAGAAGCTCTTTAGTAAGGGAGTTGTCTTTTGGGAAATATAGGTTATTCAAAGCGTCTTTAGATATAATGATATCACCACTGTCAATTGTTTAGCGAAAAGATACCATTAATAATTTTTCTTGTTTCCTGTGGCTTTTGAGCGAGAAAAATTGATGCCCTTTTGTACTCTTTTAATACAGGGTGTCCGTAAAAGAATGTCCGAGTTTCAAATTGTGACCTGACATCACGCCTTGTGATTTCTTCCTTTGGGGCTTCGTAAAAGATCGGGTCTACGTTCCACCCCTACCCCACGATTTACCAACCTTGAAAGGTAGAATTGCACAGGCTGTTGCTTCCATTACTTCGGACTTGCTGCACGCAGTATGGGAAGAATTGCATTTTCGTTTGGATGTGCGCCGTATCACTAAAGGCGCACACATTGAGCACTTATAGGCAAAACTAGGTTAGTTTTCCTTCAATGTCATGTATGATTTGTTATATTTAGTATAAAGTGAACTCTTGTAATATACCATTAAAATTCGGACATTCTTTTACGGACACCCTGTATAATACTGTGGCTTTAAAACGTCTTTCGGGTCTTAACGGGAAGTGTTTTTAGGTCTTAATGTGAATATTAAATACTTTTTTTTGTCATTTTTTAAACATGCTATAAGACTTGTTCTAATTATCTTTTCGTGACTTAATGTTCTTACGATTTTATGTAATTTATATTCTTAGCTTTCACACTACGTTTATAAAGTAAAAAGTAAAGGCCGTGTCTGTCGGTTTATCCATCACCCACTTTTGTAACCAAAACTAGCCAAATCTAAATTTAGCAAACAATAAGTAAAAAGTATTGAATTTGTGATGATAAATGTTTTTATGTTTATTCTAACGTTTTAAAGTTTAACATAGAACTTATTGACAGGTTTGTCACTTCCTTTAGACTCATGGATTTTGTGTTGAGGCAGTTCTTAGTGACAGTTTCTGTTATAACCTACTTATTTTTTTATTAGTATATAGCTTTCTTAAAACGTATTTAAACTTCTATGTGTTATGACAAAAAGTGTCTCTTAAGCAGAAAAAAAGTACGTTATTTTATTCTTTCTCAAATACAGTCCCTGGACAAATTATTGGACGCACTGTATTTTTTTTTAGTAATTTTATGTTTCTTAAGAGTTTTTATGCAATAATGGTATATTTAAACTACAATATTATTGATTTTTATTTAAACGAATTGTTGTAGACTACATATTTGTATTTCTAACATATGGCAACACTGTGTTGACAAAGTGATACATGAACGTAAACAAGTACAAACCTGTATTTATGTGTGGAATCATCATCCTTAAATGCAGGAGACAGTACAGTCTTGCATTGATAGCATGCCGCGCAGAATTAAAGCTTTGATAGCGGCTAAAGGTGGCTCAACTAAATATTGACTTTTACTAACATTAATTTAACTTTCCTATAAAACTTAATAAACTTATGCTTTTCTAAATTAATGCTGTTTTATGTCAAATAAATCGGTAATTGATTGGATAATAAAAAAATAATAAACAAATCAATTTAAAATAATAAAACGGTACAATATCACCCGGTAATTAATATTTTACATGAAATCTTGCAGTGCGTCTAATAATTTGTCCAGGGACTGTATGTTTGTTTAAAAACGGTGTTTTTGATTGATTTTGTTCCACTTTGGGGAAGGGGTCGAGAACCTTCTAGACCTGTCAAATTTAAATAAGGTGAGTGCGTGCCTAGCTAAAGTGGTGCGTACTTATAGTTTAAGTGACTGATTACTTAGTTAAAGTGGTGCGTGCCTTGTCAGAATGGTTCGTGCTTAATTAAAAGACTGCGTGTCATATTCCTTGGTTAAATTGTGAATTACTCGGGATTCGGATTGCGCTTGCCCGTTCGACCAATTTTCTCGAAAGAGGAAATTGTGTTAACTACCGTGGTTCGTGCCTTTGAATTAATGGATTCCGATTTTGAATCTTTAATTTCCTTTATTTCATGAAATTTAAATACATAACATGAGAATGTTTTTAACTATGGGTAATTTAGTCTTTGATCACTGATTTTAAGCGCAATTGGGTATGCGCAAGTAGAATTAAGCGCAAGTAGATAATTGCTGCGAACGAAAATTACAATGGCAATTTTACGTGATATTTCAATATTTTATATTTTGTTTTATTTCATTATATCTTAAATATCTTATTTTACTATTAGTTGTTTTCATTCACTTTCAGTCCTATTGTTGTGCAAATATAATAAATTTTAAAGGCTTGGATGCTAAATAATTTCTTATGTTTAATCCATAAATGACAAATGGCAATAAAATTTTCCACGTGAAAATGAGCTTTCTGCTTAAGTATATCTAAATAAACAAAATATATAACTAATGAAGACCATGGTCCTGAACATCTTTTGTAGAATAAATTAAGTTACACGAAAAGATAATTACAAAAATGTAAAGTTAATGTTTTTACTAGGTAGTGATGGTATTCTAAAAGTCGTACTCAATTTCTTAACACATTGGGTATCCACACTTTTCTACTAAAATGTTTTTCTCTTCCTCAAAAAAAGATTTACAAATACAAAAATTGTCGACCAACAACAGGCCAGAGGCCCAGCAAGGTTGGTCCAAAATAAATCTAATACATTACCAGTTTCCAATGACCGTCAAGATTCTTCTTAAAATCTTCAACTCTCTTCGAATGCACAACATAATCTGGTAAAGCATTCCACTCATTGACAACTCCATTGTAAAAATAATGTTTTCTTACCCCCCTTCTAAAGCTCGATTAATTCAATTTCTGATCATGTTCTCTGGTCCGGCTATTTAAGGTAAAACTTAAGCCCTCCATGTCTCCCTGTTTAATGAACTTGAATAACTGAATTAGATCACCAATAGGGGCTTTTTCCAAGGAATACATGTTTATAGATCTTAATCTGTTATCATAAGCCTTGATTCTGTTATCATAAGCCTATATTTGAAGCCTTCATTTTCTAATAAAACCAACATACATAAAAGTCTCATTGCTTTCGGTTCAAATTTTCCAAGAAGCGTTACGGGGTTTTGTTACGAAACTCCTAAATCCTTCTTTTACTGTTCTAAACTAAATCTAAAAAACCAAATCTGTCCCGTTTATGAGTTCCTAGAACACCCCGTGTCTAATGCGTTATACCCGACCGTCTTAAACCCTAATTCCTCTTCCTCACTATAAAATCTTTTCCCTTCATTCAAGTTCCGCCTTGAAACAAAAGAAAAAAGGGTAAGACCAAAGAAAACGTCTTTAAAAGTGACCAATAAATTGTCAAGGAACGACGACCAACACGAAAAAACGGGAAAAAAATAAGCGCCCCTAAACTTTCGTATAATAATTTCGTCCGTCATTCCCTTTTATAAAAATCCTCACAAATCCTTTTCTATTATGTCACCTTCCCTTTAAATTTTTTTTTCTTTCTTGACGAGGTTTTTGTCGGACTTTCTTTTTTATTATTTTGTCGGTAGTTTTAGAGAATGGACCTTAGGAAAGAGATAAGGTTGAATCCCACTGTGTGAGACATGGAGCCTGTGGAAAACGTCAAATCTGCTCGTGGCAATGAACCACTAGTTGATGGTGTAGTGATTTGTAGATGTTGCCCAATAAAAACTGTTTTAAAAGTCTATATTTACGTGCATTTTACCATAAGAGTTACACCCGTACATACAGTCCCTGGACAAATTATTAGACGCACTGTATTTTTTTAGTAATTTTGTGTTTCTTAAGAGTTTTTATGCAATAATGGTATATTTAAACTACAATATTATTGATTTTTATTTAAAAGAATTGTTGTAGACTACATATTTGTATTTGGGGGGTAATGTGTGGGGGCTGATGAAAAGAGAAGTGGCTAAAGATGTGATTACCAGCAAAGCCCAGCTCTTAGAAAAGATTATGTGTGGAATCATCATCCTCAAATGCAGGAGACAGTACAGTCTTGCATTGATAGCATGCCGCACAGAATGAAAGCTTTGATAGCTGCTAAAGGTGGCTCAACTCAATATTGACTTTTACTAACATTAATTTCACTTTTCTTTAAAACTTAATAAACTTATGCTTTTCTAAATTAATGCTGTTTTATTTATGCCAAGTAAATCGGTAATTGATTGGGTAATATAAAAATAAAAAACAAATCAATTTAAAATAATAAAACGGTACAATATCACCCGGTCATTAATATTTTACATGAAATCTTGCAGTGCGTCTAATAATTTGTCCAGGGACTGTAGTTTTTAAAATAAATATTTTTTTAATTTTACTAAATTTTTAATTTAAAAGTATGGACTAGTCATTTATAATAATCTTCTTTAGAAATGTAATTTTACCAATTTCAAGCAATTAAATTTTCAGTTAATAATTTAAATTTTAATCTCATGAAGTGTAATCAAGTTAACATTTCAGCCCCTTTGCTCTTCCTTCAAAGGGAGAAGAATAGAAAAATATATACAGAAATGACATTACTAAATTTTTTAAAACCCTTTGAGTCGGTGAAGATAACTATGCCATAACAATAGTCACGAAAAATATTCTCGTCTATTGTATCTTTTAAAATGTGTATTGTCTAGTTTAATATGGGAAATATTTGAACAATGATTGGACGACTAAAAATACCATTGTCACATAACAGATAAATAGTACACTGTTAACTTTGTGCTTGGTTTCACCATAATAATGGTTCCTAGTAGCTGCAACGGCTGTTAGGTGAGATTTTTAACATAATTTCAGTGTCACGTGGCCATTATTCAGGTTTTGGAAACAAAAACAAGTAGGTTTGTAACAGAATCTGTCACTTAACCCGCTTCCACACAACAGTTGTGTTTAACAGGTAAAAAGGCGACAAACACAGCATTGATATTCTATATTGAACATTTACATGCTAAATTTGGCTAGTTTCATTTATTTTATTTCGAAAATTCAATAATTATTACTTATCGTTTGCAACAATTAATTTATATTTCAAAGAATTTTTATTGAATTCTCCTCGCTTTTAAATAGAATGAAAACATTTCATATCAACGTACAAAGAATTTCGTAGTGAAATATATTTGGCGTCATTTCAAACTGATCGATGTCGCCAAATAAATTTATTTTAATTTATTGTCTAAAAGATTATAAAGTTTCTCGAGCGATTTTTGCGATGGCAATGGTGATTTAATTCTAATAAAAATGGCATCCTATGCTTTTTAAATGAGCATTTAATTTTGCAGTTTTTTTTAAGTAATTGAAGTACTTCGAATTCGAATTCTTTTCTGAAATTTTCAATGTATTCTAATTTTGATGCGCGGAATTTTTTGACGTATCACACTTGTCCGTAGCATTTGTAGTTTGGGCTATGAAACTGGGTGACGGACAGACGGACTGAACGATTATAATACCTTCCACTTTTTACGTTATAAACGTAGTGTGGAAGCTAAAAGCGAGAAATATTGATAAATTCAATCAAATACCGAAAATATGGTGAAAAACTTCACCACACAGCCGTTACAACTTCTAGGAATCATATTTTTGGTGAAACCAAGCACCAAAATTTTTTTTACAGTGTATTAAATTTAGGTAAATAAACTGATAGTGGGATCGGGATTTCGGTGTCTTTTGCTAGGCTTCTGAGATAGAGTTAGGAAGTGAAAGTGAGAAAGGTTTTATCTGGAAGGGAGATAATCGAGAGAAGATCTTGTTGGAGTCTGCCGAGAGCAATAGAACAGATTTGGCCTCTTTGATTTGGCAAAGTTCTATATATATATCACTCAAATTGTGTAAAACAGATACGGAAATTTGTTTTGTACGAGTCGAAAGAGATTTTATTAGTAATAAATCTGCAGTGTTGCATTTGATTGCAGTGTTGCAAAGTTCTATACGTATCACTCAAATTGAGTAAAACAGATACGGAAGTTTATTTTGTACGAGTCGAAAGGATTTTATTACTAATAAAATGTCTTGCAGTGTTGCAAGTTTGATTGGCAGTGTTGTGAGCAAAGATTTACTTAATTATTCGTGATCCATCATCAAATTGAGTAAAACAGATACGAGAATTTATTTTGTACGAGTCGAAAGAGATTTTATTACTAATAAATCTGCAGTGTTGCATTTGATTGCAGTGTTGCAAAGTTCCATATGTATCACTCAAATTGAGTAAAACAGATACGGAAGTTTTTTTTGTACGAGTCGAAAGGGATTTTATTACTAATAAATCTACAGTGTTGCATTTGATTTTCATTCGATAGCTTTCTTTTTTTTCTCTAAATTATAATAGTTTTTTTTTATAGATTTTAAAACTTTTCCTAATATACATCATGTTCATGGAAGCTAAGACACGAAATTTAAAGCTTGTAAATTACGTTTGATTTATTACTTGCATTTAATATATTAATATCCGAAATTTGATTTGTTTCTGTTTTTATAAATTTCTGATGAATTAAAAAGTGCTAAAAATATGCAAAGTGCGTAAAACAGTGATGCAAAAACTGTGAAGTACGATACTGTAGACACGCGTGTCAAATTTATATGAAATGTTTTTTTATTTATATGAAATATTTTTTATTTATACTGTCAACATGCATTTTTTAGCTTATCTTAATTGTAAAAAAATATGCGATTTGTGTCAATGAACATATTACTAACTTCTTTACGATGACAAGTTTCCTATTCACTACACTTTAAATTAGTACCTTTCGTTGCAAATCGTTTCACAGATCTGAGTGAAATTAAAACTTGAAAAGCTCATTTTTCGCTCACACCTTTTGTCACCAGCACTTTCTTCCATGAGCTCTTCTATGTCAATTCATTATATCTAGAAATTTATTAGATATTCTTAAGATTAGAAATTCTCAAACTATTCGACAGAACTATCAGTAACATTTCTGTCAAACCAAACCAACGATTTATCTTCGGACCCAAGCTGAGAGTTTTATCGCTTTAATTCTGGGCTCTATCTCCGGATTGAATCCAGACGATAAAAACGCCAATATTGGCGGAATTGGCGTTGGGCAGAGCCCTTGTCCATGTTTTATGTACTGCTTTGCCATTGTGTGGCACAGTGCAGATTTATCTTTATAGATGGATATAAAGAATAGTGAAAAATTGTCTTGATGATAAAAATACGGTTAGCTCTTAAATTAGGAATTTATGGCCTTAAGTAGCTACAGAAGCTGTCTATTGGGTATCGGAGGGGTTACGTGAGAGCCCGGTTGGTAAGGTTTTGGGTATCAGACTTAGTGGGCCTCGGTTTGCGAACTTGTAGTCGACGCTGCCAAAACAAAAACTAGGGGTTGTAAAGCTACACGTTTCAATTGCCACTCAATAAATCGAATAATATTGTACAACAAATAGGAAAAATTATTTATTTACTACTACCATACAGAACAAGTCCATTTACAGGTAGAGGACTAAAACAAGATAGATCACAAATACAAAAAACTAAAAGGGAATATCAAAAGAAAAAAAAAGGAATAAAAATATTAAAATACAAAAAGCCAGTGAGGTCAATTGTAAAATATGGATAAAACAGAGAAGCCAGCAAAAAGTGTACAAAAAGAAAAAAAAATAGGACAAGATAGCATCTTTTCTGAAACTCAATATAAGATATACCGTCAGGATGCATTAAACTGTCAAACGATATTAACTTAGGGTACAGTAACGGAAAATGATGTCACATCTTTCCTAAACTCAATATAAGAAACTCAGTATACATGCAAATATAATTAGAAAATAAGGAAATGTGCACATTTTACTGAGAAAAGTATCAAAAATATCGCTATGAGAGGGCAGATAATTTACTAGGTCAATGAAATGAGAGATACGAAAAATTATAAAATAAATGGAAAAAATTATGCAATAAATGGAAATAATTTTATATAATAAATAGAAATAATTATACATTTAACGGTGGTTATTTCTCCTATAAGGTAATTTCAATAAATTTAAAACCTAAGAAGTTTTATGACAGCCACCATTTGCGCAAACGCGATTTTCTCCAAACCTTATGACATTCGGCATCTACTGGGAACTCGTCCAAGAAATCTGTAACTCTTTTGGGTTTTTAGCAATTCCTTTAAAAAAAAAAAAATTATGGCAGCTACCCCTTGTGCCTGCTCAAAACAATTAGTTTTAACTAATGACCTCAGTTAAAACTAGTTTCACTAGTTATTTCTAGATTTAGCTAATTTCGGGTTTTCACGGTAACATACATATTTTAGAAAGCAATAATTTACGTTTTTTCGTGAGTAATAATCTTCTCCTCCCGCGATCGTTAGAAGTGTAATGTTGCCATTTTTATGCAATACTTGTGTTACGCATGTATGCTATTTGTACATTTTTTTTATTGTACTGTTTTCACGGTTCAAAAGCAAACGGTAAACAAAGTATCCGTTACCTCGATAGAGAAAGTTAAAACGCCGGGCATTCAAACTACACTGGACATTCTAAAAGAATTAGAGGAACGCATGGTTTAAACCTTTCCCCCCAATGATTCCATTTGGTATCATCAGCTTGCGATTTTGTTCTTACTAAGTTGAGCTCACACTTATTTATCGTTAGATGGAAGAATCATGTATTTTGAAGAATTAAATATTTATTGTTTTAATTAACCCTTTCAGTCCCAAGAGCAATTTGGCATCACCATTTTAGAATTTTTTTCTGATCGTCTATAGCCATTTATCATATCAAAAAGCACATCATTTGATTCTACAAACTTTTTTCTATTAAAAAATATTTTTTATTAACCCCCAATAATGTTTAGCCCTATTATTTTTTTTAAAATTATGATCAGAAAAATGATGATGCCAAATGGCAACACTGGGACTGAAAGGGTTAAATTAAAATATGAAAAACATGATAAAATAAAATTCACGATCGAAAATTTTTTATGAAATAAATTGACCCTAAATTCTTCACGCTTGCATTCTTAGATGTTTAAAAAATGATTTTAACTTTTTTTTAACAAATAAAGTTTTGAAAAAATTATTGTTATAATATATTCAAAAATTATGATTCCAATTTTTCCCCCTTAAATTTTAGTTAAAAAATTTAGATCCCCCTCCCCCTGTTTTTTACCATTTCATTCTGGATGCATAATGAATCTATTTCACAAAATTTAAATTTTTGGAATATAAAATAAAAAGTTTGAACTGAAAGAATTAACAAAAGTCGCAAGGTGCTCCCCTTTTGTTTTGAGCAGTGTCGTACTAGAAACCAGCATATTAAATTTTAAAGTGCGTAGCTTTTTTAGTTCGAGATGTAGAGCGGTTTCAGGCAGACTGACCAACGTTAAGAAAAACACTTTTTTGGGATCAGCATCCTTTAAAATGTGTATAAAACACAAAAAAACCATTTCGGGAACTTTCGACCCATTACAAACTTTCGTAACCTCAATATCAGTAATAAGTGAAATAAAGCGCGTTCGTGATAAGTCACGGTAACTTCAATAACAAGGCGAGAGAAGCTCTCCCAAACATGAGCGTAGACGAAAATGTTGACGTCACTGTTCCGAGTGCCGAATATCGAGAAACTAGTTCGGACGCATTCGGAACCCTAAAAATGTGGTCAGCCGCGAACGAGTGGTTCCGAACAGGTTTCGAGACGGGTTGTCTTCATCTTCGGAACAACGTCAATCGGAACTATGACGTCAAACATACCGTCCCCTAGCGTGTTTGGGAGAGCTTCTTTGGCCTTAGTAGTTGAGTAGGCCGTGGATAAGTACTGAAAAATTATAATCACTTCTGTTCATAACAATATTATTTTTTATGAACGAAACTTGCAAGAAAAGAAACATATTTTTGTTATTTTGCACGATTCAAATCGATCTATATACCTTTTAGTCCATTTTTCGAAAATTTATTGGCATAGGTTTCCAGTAGCCTGATTTGTATACGCTTTAGCTTGTTTTACACCGAAATTAGGATATTAGTTATCTAAAAAAGTAGGAGAATGGTGAAAGACAAATACGCGGGATATTCCTTGAGACATAACCTACTTGCGGCCAGAGCTATTTTTGAAAGAAAAGTATTTTAATGGAGAAAAGGGTTAAGTTGTAAAAATAAGTTTCAAAGAAAAATAGATTTATCATCTGTCGCAATTTTATGATGTTAGTTCTTCTAGCTCCTAAGAAGTACTTAAAGCTTCTTTAGAAACTTCCATCCTTGAGAGTTAAATTTAAATTCCCCCCCCATTTACTGATATCATATTCAATTATAATGACTTTGGAAAAAATGTTGGAAAAAAAGTATGAAACATATATAGATTATAGTACATAAATAATTAAAAATTAAAAATAGGAACAATAAATGGAAATATTTATATTTTTCAGTAGATAAAAATAATTGAAAAATAATAATAAATGGAAATAATTATATTGTACAATAAATGAAAATAATTGAATAATAATGATGAATGGAAATGATTATATTATACGATAAATATAATTATATTTTACAATAAATATAAATAATTACACAATAAATGGAAACAATTACACAATAAATATAAATAATTATGTTATGAAGTATTACATATTTATATATATACTAACAAATTTATACCCGTTCTTCGCACGGAATAAAAAAATATCAAATAGATTCCAAATATGTGTACCATATAACCTGTTATAGGATCATAAACTTATTATTGTTTCCGCTCGTTATAAATTATAAAATCCCGTTTCATTGCCTTAAAATTCCAAATGAAAAATACGCTATAAAATGCACTCATAAATGTCATCACAATTCCCTCATAAATACATAAAACCTTTTAGCTCATTTGGCGCGTTTTGGGAGATAATTTGGCGAGAAAATAGATATAGCTACCCACATCCATTATACAGCTCTAATACAATGACCTTCGAACAACCGACCAGCTTAGAAATTATTTATAAAAGAAATTGCCTATTTGGCGAATTTTAGTTAATAATTTGGCGAACTTGGCAACGTATTTGGCGACAAAATAAAGACAAAAAACACTAATAGCTCTAGTGTGATGGCCTTTATTAACCATCATGGTTCAGTAATAGCTTAACTATACATTTATTGCTTAAATATGCATACATGCAGTCAACAGAAAAATCAATGAAAAAATCATCAATAAACCTACAATAAAATCCGGGAATGAAGACTGCCGGAATTACGTCACTTGAAACATGTCAATTATTTTTCAAATAATGAATTTAGTTTCTGAAAGTAATGGCAAAAGAATAAAATAAACATTTTGAATTTTAAATGTTTTCGTTAAAAGTTTTATTTATTTTTTTCAGCCGATGGCATCAGGAAAGAGAAACAATGATCGGATTTGAGCGAAAGTGGTGTATTTTTTTCAGAAAATTCGAATTTTCTATAAAAATGGAACAAATATGAACAATCTAAGCCTCAGGTGCACACGTTGGTATTAAAGGGAATCTATCTTAAAAATTTCGAATTTCTGAGGGCAGTATAAGTAGGTCTTTTACGATCCGAAAACAGACACACACACAGACAGACTCTTTCTTTTATTATTATAGATAAAAATTCTGGTGATGTACTAACAATTCAAAGTACGGAAGAACATAAAAAAGGTTATTCTTTGGTTCTAAAATATTTCTGCACAACCTAATACTTTTTTATATTCCTCAATATTTTTGTAAGTATCTCATTATTGGCCAGTAATTATAACTCTCACTACTGCTTCTTATTATTCTGATCAATCGTTCTCATTGTTCTGAACAGTAGTCTAATTATATTGAACAAAATTCTTTTTATTATTTATCTATTGTTCTTTTTCTTAATATTGGCCAGTAATTATTTTAATATTATGATTTTTCGTTTACGTATTAATGACCATGTTATTATATTTAATTTTTATTTGTTTTATTAATATTTATGATTTGTTTGTTTACGTATTATTGACTATTTTATTATTATTCAATTGTTCGTTTTCTTATTATTGGCTAGTAAATATTAATTTCTCGTATTATTCTGATCAATCGTTCTCATTGTTCTGAACAGTAGTCTCATTATATTGAACAGAAATTCTTTTTATTAATTTATTTCAGTAATTATTTTAATATTTATGATTTGTTCGTTTACGTATTATTGACCATGTTATTATGTTTAATTGTTAATTTTTTATTATTATTTCTTAATTCTTTATATTATTTATGATTTGCTTGTTTACGTATTTTTGCCTATTTTATTATTATTATTCAATTGTTCGTTTTCTCATTATTGGCTAGTAAATATTTTTATTATTATTCAATTGTTCGTTTTCTCATTATTGGCTAGTAAATATTTTTATTATTATTCAATTGTTCGTTTTCTCATTATTGGCTAGTAAATATTGTTATTATTATTCAATTGTTCGTTTTCTCATTATTGGCTAGTAAATATTTTTATTATTTATCAATTGTTCGTTTTCTTATTACTGAGCAGTAGTTCTTAATATGAACTATTATTTACCCACATTCTGGCTTTTAGCTCTAAATTTACATTCCATTTAAAACCTAACTTTTAGTGTGTCGTATTCAGAAACACTAAAGTCATGTCTCATAAGTTTTTAAATTTCCGAAATCCGTCCTAAGCCATATATCCAAGGTTAAAAAAAAAACCTGTCCCCGACTCTCCCGAGGCAATTAAAACTTCGAATCAGTTATACTTTTTTTTTCAACTTGCGAATGGTCACGTACAATTTTTATAGTTCTCGATTTTTTAAAACTAGTTTAATGAAGTTATCAGCTAACTATTTTTGTATAATATCACGGTTGATGTTGTCCATTGTACTTTTTCAGAATTTAAATATAGAAAATAACTCATCTGCATATGGTTAAGACATTACTATTGTTCGGTAAATATTTAAGTAATCCTATTTTTGACCAGACAAATATTTTTTTAACAACCTGCTCGACAGGCCAAGTGAAACCTTTCCAGAATTTTTCTAACGCTGCATTCTACGTTCCACGATTCCACAGTGATAAATATTTAAGTATTGCCTTGATAAAATAATGTTGGGCAATTGAAATTTTTAGCCGGTCAAATTTTTTAAGGTGTCTCCCTACCTTGAAAATGGCAAATTTTGACAAATTTCACAATTTTTGTTTATTGTTTTAAAAAGAAGCCCTATTATTTACGTTTAAAAAACTGTTAAAAGTTTAATTCTACGATAGTTTAATGAAAAGTTATGGCTATTTCAGTAAAGCGTAGTGTGTCAAATTTTGCCCTAACCAAAGCGGAAGATAGAACTTTATACTTTAAACGTGTTTTCTGAAGAACGGTATTTTTCAACAACAATGTTTTTAAAAAACCTGATATCTCAAAAACTACTTGATATAATGTAATAAAATTTCCATTGCGTGTTTATTATAAATCCTTGTGTTTCGAAATGAGATCTAAGTAAAATAATTGATAGAATTTATTTTATGGACTTTAAAATTTCTATAAACATGGGTTTGATGCCATGTAATTCCTAAAATATTAGGAGTTTTGCTTAAATCTCATTTCAAAACATGTAAGAAGGTCTAATGAATGACTCTGCCTAATATTTAGGTAACAAATGAATTATTTTTTTGACTTATGACGTTTTGCGTAAGGCTTATATTTAAGGCAAATTTCTTCAAAATTTCTATTTGAAATTTTTTTTAAATATAATTTGTTTTGGTCAAATATTCCATTTAACCTTATTATTTATCATTACCACAAAAAAAATTTAGTTAATTTTAAAGTAATAAAAAATTAGACCCCTCAAGGTAGGGAGCCTTAACAACTTGCCAAACCAGCGAAATAAAACATCTCAAATTTTTCTAACCCTGCTTTGCACGTTTCAGCTATCATCGCAACCGTATTCTGAGATTTACCCGACACCAAAAAAGGGCAGAACAATCGGAGTAATCCAAACCAAACAGTGTCGTGCTTAACGGAGCGTTTGATCGGTTTTCAAGAAAATCTGCCACGTTCCCACCATCGGTTTTCAAAAGAAAAGAACTTCATAATATTTTTGACACGTTATTGAACCAATTATTGTCTATGATAACAGATTAAGATCTTTAAACATGTATTCCCTGGAAGACAGGAGAGCTAGGGGTGATTTAATACAGTTATTCTAGTTCATAAAACAGGGAGACATGGAGGGCTTAGGTTTTTACCTTAAATGGCCGGACCAGAGGACATGATCAGAAATTGAATAAATCGAGCTTTAGAAGAGAGGTAAGAAAACATTATTTTTACAATGGAGTTGTCCATGATTGGAATGCTTTACCAGATTATGTGGTGAGTTCGAAGAGAGTAGAAGATTTTAAGAAGAATTGACGGTCATTAAAAACTGGTAATGTATTAGATTTATTTTGGACCAACCTTGCTGGGCCTCTGGGCTGTTGTTGGTCGACAATTTTTGTATTTGTATATAGTTCGCTGATTTATTGAAATGTATCTTTGAATTACATAGTTTACTATATCTTTCAGAGTTTTCTCCATCTATGAGACTATGGTTTGATAAGTCAAATAAACTTTTTTTGAACGTTTTGCGAAAGTTACAGTCCCGGTTGTCGTTACAAAATATAGTTTCAATGCAAGAAGTTCATTGATGGAACATGATATCAATGGGGATAAGAGAAATTACAAAAATTCGAAAATTCACCTTTTATATCTCTAACATTTAATACAAATACAAAAATTGTCGACCAACAACAGGCCAGAGGCCCAGCAAGGTTGGTCCAAAATAAATCTAATACTTTACCAGTTTCCAATGACTATCAAGATTCTTCTTAAAATCTTCTATTCCCTTCGAATAAACCACATAATCTGGTAAAGCATTCCACTCATTGACAACTCAATTGTAAAAAATAATGTTTTCTTACCTCCCTTCTAAAGCATGATTTATTCAATTTCTGATCATGTCCTCTGGTCCGGCTATTTAACGTAAAACCTAAGCCCTCCATGTCTCCTTGTTTTATGAACTTGAATAACTGAATTATTTCACCCCTAGCTATCTAACATCTAATTAACTACATTTAGATTCGAAACAGTTTTACTTCATCTGAATCCCCGTACCTGTACACTCTTAAAACAAACGAGCGGTTTTAACTCAGTCTGAGTTAATTTCCACTCCTTTCCGTGCCGAAAATGCACTTCTCCTATAGGAGTGAATTTCACTCTTTTTCGGAGCGGGTAAAAGAAATAAAAGAAAACAATTTGCGTCCTACACTCTTAAAACGAGCGGTTTTAACTCAGTCTGAGTTAATTTGCACTCCTTTCCGTGCCGAAAATGCACTTCTCCTATAGGAGTGAATTTCACTCTTTTTCGGAGCGGGTAAAAGAAATAAAAGAAAACAATTTGCGTCCTACACTCTTAAAACGAGCGGTTTTAACTCAGTCTAAGTTAATTTCCACTCCTTTCCGGTGCCGAAAATGCACTTCTCCTATAGGAGTGAATTTCACTCTTTTGTTTTAAGAGTGTATCTTTATAAATATCGTAAAATAAATATCGTCGTCTATAAATAGCGTTAATACTATATCTATTCTCGAATAATATACTAACAATTACAAAAAAGCAGTCCCTTTTATTATCTGTTTTTCAAGAAGATCATAAACAAATTCCCATTACTTTCAATCAATAAAAACAGATGGGGGAATTCTTGGCTAAAATTTCATAAAGGAAAAGAAAAGTATAATTTTATTACCCCGTTAGAAAAAAGGACATTATTCAAAATCTTTAAAGTTACTTTGAATGAACCTTTTACATACTTTCTTTTACAAGTAATTGATAAATTTTAAAGTTAAAATAAGCGGTTGATTTGATTTTAAATCTTTCGTTCTTTCGTGTCTTTTCTTTTGCAAGGGATTTATTTAAAAAGCGTTGTGGTTATTTTTTGCTAGAGGTTCGTTAAACCGGTATCTACTGCTTCTTTCCTATTCCACAGAGCTTAAGTATTTTTTAAAAAATAATTTTATATCTATATTTTACAGATATAAAATTGATATTCTAAAGATCTTCAATTTTATAGATATAAAATTGAAATTCTAAAGATCTTCAATTTTATAGATATAAAATTGATATTCTAAAGATCTTCAATTTTATAGATATAAAATTGAAATTCTTTTGTGAAACTTCAAAATATGTTACATAGAACCTTTTTTTTGTAAGTTTGAACCCTTATAATTTTTTTACTATACTAGGGGGCATGCCTTTAGTATCCTTTTAAAATAAAATAATTATAAATTAATGCTTATAAATTAATGGTTATTGCGAAAATATTTCGCGGCTTGACTAAGATCTATTTGTAAATAAATTGGAAACCGTGGTAGCCGTCAACGCTTAGAAACTATGTTTAAAAACAATTTAATTTTTTTTCTTTTTATTCCACAATAGTGTTTGGTAGTTCAGTCGATCGAAATTATAATTTAAATTTTCAAACATTAAACATCCCTAATATTATGCATGTTCAAATTTAAACTTACTGATTCTATACTAAAGTTGCTGTTTTTTTTTTAAACTTAGAAACTTTTAAAACTTAAAGAAACTTTTAAAACTTAAGGAAATCTTATATAACGCTTATTTTAAATCAAAATCATCTTCTCTTTACCGTAGGTGAAAGAAACAAACTCGATTGTTGCCATTGCAGAGTTAGAAATATAAGGATATTTGTGAGCCGTATAAGAGAATAGGGTACTTGACTTGTATCGCTAAAATACCTTCCAATATTAAATTAATTTTAGTTTGAACACAAAAATAACAAACGTATATATTTTTTTGCAAAATAAGTCTTCAAATAATTCATAAAAATCATATTAAAATGGCTTATTTTTCATCGGTACGTCACATGATCACAAACAGGAAAGTGATCACAAACATTTAGGAAAATAATTAAAATTAAAAATGTTTATTTTATTCTGCTGCATATAGGGTTTAACGTTTTCATTATTTTGCCAAATATGTTGCCGAACTCGCCAAATTCTTACCAAAACACGCCAAATGAGCTTTTTTTTAAATTTATAATGTCGGTTGAATGTTCGAAGGTCGTCGTGCTAGAGCTGTATAATAAGTGTTTGTAGCTATATCTTTTTTCTCGCCAAATTCTTACCAAAAAGGCGCCAAATTAGTTAAAAGATTTCATATGTTTGTGAGGGAAATTACAATAACTATTATGGATACATTTTATAGCGTATGTTTATATTTTGGATTATTAAGGTAATATAAGTAACAGTATTTTATACTTTATAACGAGCGGGAATAACAACATATGTTTATTATCCTATAATGGATTAAATTGTACTTATACTAGGATCAATTAATTTTTTTTTATAGTCCGTGCGAAGTACGGGTATTTATTTGCTAGTTGTCTTATATGAATTGCTCGTTTCTGTCCAATTACATTTCCAGACTAAGCGACACTATTGTATAAATGCCATATATCAGTCTTTCCACTGTGTACAGACACATCACTTAAGCAGATCTATATAAACTTCCACTGTAAATCTGTGCAAAGAGTACCTTCTTCGTGACATCCCCACTCCAACTGGAATAAATGTCCCCGTTCTGATCTGCCGAGCGTCTGATTGGATGGCTCATAAGGATATCTCGACAGGGTCATTAGTGGTAGCAAATGATGCTCATCGTATGAGATGTTAAAGAAAACAAACACACAGTTCTTTATGAACTGTTATTTAGATTTTTTAGACCCTAAAGTTTTCTGCTTCTGAATTTGTATAGAAGCGAGAGAGCCGCGCTTAGGAACAAGGATGTAAACTTGTGTACACTAGGGTGGACGCAAAAAATAAAAGTTCGATTTTTTTTCGTGGCACCCACCTAAAAGTTGCCATTTGACCAAAAAATAAGATTGCCAAAGTTTAAGCTCAATCGGAATATATTAACCCGTGCCTCATCGGCCCTAAAGTTGAGGAAAATTGCCGTTTTTCCTTAAAATAAGCAGTATTTCCGCTGCAAAAGTCAAACGGTTTATTCAATATGCGTAAATATAATTTCATCTTAAAGCTTACATTCTTAGCTTTAATTTGAATACCTACAAGTTGCATATCAAACGTATATATTAAGAATATATAAGACTACACCAATACTTACTTAATCTCTTCACGCCTCGCTGGCGCAGAAGGCATCCAGCCTACTTCTCCAAGCCTCACAATTTTTGGCGTGGGCTCTGGCGTCTTCCAAACTGGATTATCTCAAATTTTTTTTATGTCTTTTTGGAATTGTCTCTGCCATGTCATTCTGGGTCTTCCTCGTTTTCGTTTTCCATCAGGATCCCAAGAGAGCGAGATGTTTAGTAGCTTCACCACACCATTGCCCGACTTTAAACCAGTTACCAGCTTTTATGCAATAAATAAAACCCCTTGCCGCTTTCTTAGTAAACAAATAACGAACAATTAAAGAATAACATTGTGTTACATTTTACGACGTCATTCAAAATTGATTTATATGACAATTCAAATATTAATTTTAAATTAAGTTTCTCGTGCTGTTACTGATGTGGCAACTGCAATTGAAATGACTAAATATTAAGTTTCAATCATAGATATCATAGTTAAAGTATTAGATTGGCAGATCACGTGACATCCAATGCTAACGACGGGACGCGCAAAATAAGAGGGCAAAATGGCCAGTGTTGCTGCCACTTTAAGGAGAAAAATACTACGAAAAAACACCATTTGATTCTAAAATTACAAAAAATTATCGTAAAAATACTAGCTGCATTTTGAAATCTTTTTAGTGACTTTAAATACTTTTCTAGTATTTTTTTTTGTAATTTTAGAATTAAATGGTATTTTTTCGTAGTATTTTTCTCCTTAAAGTGGCAGCAACACTGGCCAATATGCCCTCTTATTTGGCCTCCATGCGCGTCCCGTCTTTAGCATTGGAGGTCACGTGATCTGTCAATCTAATACTTTAACTATGATATCTATGAATGCTAGTTAAATAGGTAGTTCGCCAACATACAGGTAAACAGACGTCCACCCGGACTGCAGACAGGCGGACAAAAAATTGATAAGTATCTGATGTCGTGCCTTTTTTTAAAAAATAGTTTGTAACATGTGACCGATAGAATTGATCTTAGAAAAAGGGTTAGAACACTTCCAGCATGTCATTACCTACTTTCTTTTTTATTTCGAATAAAAAAAATGAAGGTAGGCTAAAAATGACAGTATTAACTTCTTTACAAACTAATCTTACGTTCTTCCATCCTTATTTCATAATCAGTCTTGATATGCTTTCTCTTTGAAACAAAACCAAACAATTACTTAAAAAAATAACTAAACAAGGATTATTAAAAAAATAATTAAAAGAAAATAGTCGGCATGTTAGTAAGGAGTTGAATATTTAGACCTAGTGATCCCAGAACGTATTGCTTAGGATATTATCTTTAGACACTGCAATCTTTAAAATGTATTAGGGGCTGGGGAGCCCAGTCGGTTAGGCATTCGCCTAGCATGCGGAAGGTCCCAGGTTCGGGTCAGGGCATCGCCAAAATAACTGCCGACCTATAAACGGCCCGTGCAACCAAGAATGTCCAACGAATAATACCCCGTGTGGAGGGAGTGCATGTTAAATATCCTTCAAAGTCCTAACGCTGCGTACGATGTCGCCCTTAACGGTTGCGTTGGGTGCCTACTCGGGTGTCGGCTCGTCATTTGACTGTGGTTCTAAAATACGACGCCCGTCGCCAATAGCTCTCGTGTAGCTCTAGTGCAAAGATAATTCAAACTAAAACTAAAATTTAAAATGTATTATCCAGATACAAATCCAACTAAAAATACTCCTTAATATTTTCTTGAGGGTGCACGTTAAATCAAATACTTTATTAAAGCAAAACTTCAGATTGTATTGGGTCACCGCTCAACTATCAGTCATCATTGCAGTTCTTAAATGACAAAGCCCAGTCACCAATACTACCGTGAGCAGGTAAACAGCAGTAATCGCAACAATGAGTTGTACCATTTTTGATGTGAAATGAATTTTTTTTCCAGTAAATTTTCTTAATTGTTAGACTAATTGAGTGCTTGCAACAATGGTCCAAGTTATTATGGAAGTTACTGCAGTTTACCTGCCGACGACGGCAGAATACTCTTGTGTTGCTCCAGTAGGACGCTGATAAAATTAAAATAATACCCCCCCCCCCCCAAAAAAAAAAAAAAAAAAAAACGCAACGAAAGTAAAGATGCGTTCTTTAAAATAAACGAATGACCATACTTGTGCAGCTGAAAATAATCGGAGTCCGTTTGCTCAAAAGTCTTGCCATGAATAAAAGAACCAGGTTAAACAAAGCTGCTCAAGAACGATATTCCTTTGTTACAGTAGGGGCCCAATTAATCGTGGTTTATCTCTCGGGATATATGGGTCCAAGTGGCAGAAAGAAATAGTTCGCACTTGGGGGTTATAAATTAACCCTTCATGCACTTGAATTAAGAATTAACTTTAATTATTTGCTGTTGCCAACTTTGCAGCTATCTGTTCAATTAATAAACGAATGACCATACTTGTGCGGCTGAAAATAATCGGATTCCGTTTGCTCAAAAGTCTTGCCATGAATAAAAGAACCAGGTTAAACAAAGCTGCTCAAGAACGATATTCCTTTGTTGAAGTAGGGGCCCAATTAATCGTAGTTTATCTCTCGGGATATATGGGTCCAAGTGGCAGAAAGAAATAGTTCGCACTTGGGGGTTATAAATTAACCCTTCATGCACTTGAATTAAGAATTAACTTTAATTATTTGCTGTTGCCAACTTTGCAGCTATCTGTTCAATTAATAAACGAATGACCATACTTGTGCGGCTGAAAATAATCGGATTCCGTTTGCTCAAAAGTCTTGCCATGAATAAAAAGAACCAGGTTAAACAAAGCTGCTCAAGAACGATATTCCTTTGTTACAGTAGGGGCCCAATTAATCGTGGTTTATCTCTCGGGATATATAGGTCCAAGTGGCAGAAAGAAATAGTTCGCACTTGGGGGTTATAAATTAACCCTTCATGCACTTGAATTAACTTTAATTATTCGCTGTTGCTAACTTTACAGCTATCTGTTCAATTAATAATAATATATTACGGTTGGACACCCTGTATTTTATACATATTAGGTCATTAAAAGTTAAAAGTGGCATTAAAACGAAGGTAGCATCTGAAAAATGATCACGTTAGACATAAATTGCGAATTATGTTAGAAATATCTTGTAACAGAATGAACCAAGAATGTTTCTCTAAATACGCTACTTTTACTACATACCATGTTTTGTCCTAAACCTAATGTTATTTCAATTAAAATGAAGTAAAACGTTGCTAAATGAGTGATTTTGTTTCACATCCAGTAACCAAGCTGAAGAAATAAAATTTTCAAAAACTAAACCGTAAGTTATTTCTCAGAAAGCGAAAAACTAATTATGAATGTCTTATGGGCGTTTTTTGATTTTATTCTTGGTTTTAAAAATCCTTTTTACGTGGAATTGCGTTTTCTTGGAACTTTGAAAAGAAATTCTTTATCCTTTTTCTTAAACATTTTTTGCGCTTTGTTTCTTTCGTGAGTTCAAAATTGTTCTTAAAATAAGAAAAAGTTTTTTTTTTAACACACTTTTGTTGGCCGTGTTTTTTGTTAGCTCAATAATTTTTTTTTAATGTTTGTTAAATGGGTAAGATTAGGATAAGATACAATGTGAATTTAATTTTATGCGTCGAACTGAAGTTCTAGAATAATAACGTTATTGTTTTAGAAGTGCAATGTTTTTAACATTTAAAATTAAAAGATTTTAAAGACAAGAAATCAAAAATTAATTAAAAAAGAAAGAAATTAAAAATTTGTTTTTGCAAAAGTACGGGTTGTTAGTTATAGTTTGTTGTATATTTGGATTAGAAAGGTATGAGAAAAGAATTATTATTAAGTTATTTGAATTATATGTTTACAATTTACATGATAGAGTAGTAACAATTGAAGAGTACAGGGGAAAAACCGCCTAATTTCGTAGAAAACTTTCCTAATCGGGCATCTTTGGCGATGGCAGCGAGTAATCGCCTAAACTGGTGTAGTAAGGAAACCAGTTTCTCACTTTCTTGTGCATCTTCTCTCACTGCAACCCTGAAATTCAGTTCCGCGTTTTATTCAAAAGACTGTGTTCATCATCATGTTAAGCTTTAAAAATACATTACGATTGATTGAAAATCACGAATTTTTCTAAAACAGTTAAGAGAAATTTTAAGATTCGCAAATTAACTGAAAAGTAATAAACCACGACTTTCCTACCTACCGAGATTGGCGAGATTCACGCGATGCACGATTCCGACGCTTGGACCAACCGAAGAAGAAAGAGAAACCTATTTCCTGCCTCCAATGTCCGCCAAGCAGACAGAATTACGGGTCGACTCCTAACAAATCAAGCGGTTTTTCCCTGTACTCTTCAATTAGGATGGTACTATCCGAAATTTTTTTTTATTGATATCGTGATGGTTAAGTTATGATGCATAAGGTATATAATGTCTTGTAGTTCAGGGAGAAATGTTAAATTAACACAACTTACACATTTTGACTGAAGAAATTCAATAATGATGTTAAACTATTAACGAAGGTTGGATAAAAATTTGCCTTGAGAAGCTTTCTGCTTAAGTTTTTCTAAATAAATAAATTATGAAAAAATGAAGTCCATAGTCTTGAACAACTTATGTATGACAAATTAAGTTACGCGAAAAATAAATTTTAAAAACTTAAAGTTAACGTTTTTATTCGGAAATTAAGATTTGAATGGTTTTTATAATGTCGTCTTCAATGGGTTAAATAGAAGAAATAACGATTTCTGGGCAATATTATGCGATCAATTTGAACACCAATGCAAAGTGTTTTCCTCAATTTCTTAAGGACTTACTACTTACTTATCCCTCTTGCACTCCATCGCTGGAGCATAGGGCCTCCGTCAGGTTCTTCCATCTCACTCTGTTGGTGGCCAGATGTTTCGCCTCCCGCCATGTTGTCCCCACCTCCTTCAGTTCGTTTTCAATAGTTCGCCTCCAATTGTTTCTTGGTCTTCCCCTCTTTCGGTGTCCCTTGGGATTCCAATCAAAAGCCTGTCTTGTCTTGAATTTTTCATGTTTTTGCAATATATGTCCAATCCAACGCCACTTTCTTTCTTAATTTCAAATTCTATTGGTATCTGTTTTGCTCTCCTTAGAAGTCTTCATCATTAATTTTATGGTACCACTTTATGTCAAGACTCCTTCTTAGGATTCTTGACATTCTTAGAATTCTTCTTAATGAGTTGCTAAATATTAAACAATGTGATTTGAAATCTTTGTGAAGTAATTAATTTTCTTCTGCAAAACAATATTTTAAAATCTATCACTAAATTCATATTTATTTATCCCTTAATCGTTTTTTTCAAATGCGACAAAATGGTGTTTGCGACAAATTAAAATGTTTCGTCCGAAATGAGGACTTATGCCAACTTTTAGAAGAAGTTACAAGCTAAATCTTTGAGATTCAGTTTATATATATTGCTCTTTGTATGTTCTTCCAAATTGAATGTTTAAAAAACACAATATGTAGTTTAAAAAAAAAGATTAAAACTCAGCTACAATGAAATAAAACTTGTTTTGTTTTGGACTCTATTCGCCTAGCTCCGTCGAACAGTTATCTTTTCCTCCATGCTTGTTTCGCTACTTCGCTTGGTGGAGCGGAAATTTTTCCCTCCATGGGGAAATGTCATGCACTTTATCCCCGCTTATTCCCTGCCAGAAAACTAACACGCATTAAGAGGCTTTTCTTCTATCGTATCTAGAGATGTAATACTATCGTAAATATTATTTGGGAACAGTGATTATGGATTCTGAGCTTTTAAGGGGCCGCATTACCCAAACTTTAGGGCTGCCCAGAAAATAATTATACATGCTCGAATGCTGTGAGCTAAGGATATTGCAAAAAAAGAATTCTTTTATAATGGTAGAGGTTTATTGAAAATGATATAGTGGTTTGGTAAAATGATTTTTGAAATTTTATGTTGATTTTTTTTTAACTTTTAATGTTTCAGCTTGTGAATGGTTAAAACCCTAAAGCTTTTAGGTAAATTAATGTAGAGATCCAAATTATTTTTCCTGTGTTGAAACATATGCGATTAACAAAAGTTGGTATGGGATAAGATCTAGTGGGAATAGATTTTTAAAAAAGATTAAAGTGAAAATTTTAATTTTAATTTTATTTTTTGGCTATTTTTATACATAAAGCTACATAACTTTTTGTTTAACTGATAGCTCAATATCCCTACGAACTTTTATTAATAGATGTTGTGGGAACATTTTACAAAAAATCCATCAAATTCTTAAAATTGTAGGAGTAGCATTTTGAAAAAAAACGTAAAAAAATTATTTTTTTTAATTTTTTAAAAAAAACTTATGTTTCAATTTTTATTTTTTCGTATGTGTTTATTGAATGTTATTTCTTTGTAAAAATAGTTTAATTTGAATGCTAGCGATAAAAATACTGGATTTAACTTTTTGGGTACCGCGTCCCCTTAAAATCAATCGGATGTTTTTGCTATTTTTGCCTCGTAATGTTCCAATGAATCTACAAATCATGTCACTCAGTATCTTCAGCATTATGTTTATACTCACTACTTTCAAATAATTCTTTTAGATGAACGTTTATTTATCATCAGTTTATGGTCTCAGTCAAGTTCAATTCTTTTTCAAATTCCCTTTTCATACTAAAAATCTGCGTATTTTTTCAAAATACTACAAAACAATTTAAATAACGTTTCCTGAAATTTGTTCGTAACCAGATACTCTCGAAAATAAGAAACATAAGTAAAAATATAAGTGTCTGTTTTCAACGGACAAACAATATGCCTATTTTATCTCCACTTCATCGTCAGAAACTAAAGAGTAAAAGGAAGCCATATCTCAAAATGCCAATCCATGTTTTGTTAGAACGCTACCCCGCCTCATTGTTGTCCTTATTTGTGCATTAAGAATGGGTTATTTATAAACGGTACGGAATTAGATCAACACATATTTCTTAGAAAAATGTATTGATCGAATATTTCTAAGAAAAGTTCCTTATCTGCAGCTCACCTATATAATATTTAGCATGGGTGAAATAAATTTACAATTGAATAATGCTACTCACTTTTCGCATTTTGTAGTAACAAAAGCTACAGAGGTTTAAGTATTCCACGGAAGGCAAGAATGGTGATCTTGTCCAATTGCTGCAAAAAGAGCATTTTAAATTTTGAATGAGAATGAAGGTGATGAATTAATATTTTTGTGCAAGGATGCGTTAGATAATAAAGCTTCCGTGGTAAAAAGATAAAAAATTGATTTAATTTTTTTTTTCAATTAAAAGGGATTGTCAGTCCCATAGAGCTAATGCATTACTTTTCGAATCACAACTTCCGCAGAAGTATTGCTTTGCCATGTTAGCCTTTTCCCCCTAAGTATGGGAATCAACATAAAATTGAAATGAAACAAATTTGAAACGAAAATGTTATCTAGTTATTTCATTATACATTTTTGAAATTTTGAACTGCCCCAAATGCCCAGTAGATGGCGACACTATTTTAAACTTTATCAATTAATAATTAAATAACCGGATGTTATTTTCTTTTCAAATTTGTTTTAAATTGATGTTACAATGATTCCCATACCTGGTGAAAATGGGATAACATGGCAAACCAATTCTTTTGCAAAAGTTGTGATTTCAAAACTAATGTATTACCTCTATGGGATTATCCACTTAAAGTCTGAAATTGTACTAGACATTGTCGACTAGTGTATTAGAAATTGTGTCTACATTGTTGTTTAGAAATACAAACGTATTATTTCAACTTTGAATTACAAACCGGGGTAAATACCCCTAGGAGTTATTGCTTTTAAAATAGTTCTGAAAGCAGTAATTTGACACGCTAAATATGCCTTCTATTGACTGATTTTCTGCTGGTTTTTTGATTCCGAAGGTAATTTTGAGGGGCAAATCGAATTTTTGAAAAGAACAATTTATTAAAAATTGATTAAGTCGATAATGTCTATGACCACCTTAGAAGCGTAGCGCAAAGTTTACCTGGGTTAAATATTTAACCTGGTTTGTAGTTTTATGGTAAAATATGGTACTATTTCTCAATTAATCTAGCTTATATCGTCTGATACATGCGTTTTCCGTCTTCCAATGAATAATACAGCGTGTATCGTTTACAATCGTACTTGCTTCCAACGAACAAAGAGTAGGCATACAATTTTTTGTTCAATAATAAAATCACGCAACAATATATAATTTTCTGTTGTTGTTGTTTCTAAACCTTCATGAACTAGCAACAGATAAATCTGGTCCATGAGTCTATGTACTCTAGCAAAGTCAATTACAAAAAGTGGAGATGAACTGAGGTCTTCTAAACTTAGACCCAGGCAGTCTAGGAACGCTCCGGAGAGGCTGGCATAAGATGACACTTGTTGCAAGTTCACTACCGGATTTCGGCCTAGGCCTACAAGGCCTGGGCCTAGGGGCCCAGTCAGGAAGGGGGCCCTTAAAAAGATAAAATTGCCTAAAAAAATTTGAAAATCGCCAATCACCAAACTCCGAAAACCCATTGCCCGACGGCCTCCAAAATTGCCAAACTTGCGAAAAATTGGCAGCCCTGGTCCGTTTCCCCTGACGTCAGCCCTGGTCCGTCCCCTGACGTTTGACGTCATACGTTTTTTTGCACAGAAGAAAGTTCGCCGTGTGATTTTATAAATTTTATAGATTAACTATAGTAACATAATGTATTATTCTGATGTTTATAAAGTCGATTAAAAATTATATGTTCTGTATTAGTGTACTTAATTTGCTAAATTTCCAAAATAGCTTCGAAATGGTGGGAGGCCCCAATGTCAAGTGCCTAAGGGCCGTGGGTCTTTAAATCCGGCACTGCTGCAAGTTGGAAAAGTTTTGCAGTTGGAGCTAAATGCCATTCCTTTAAGATGGCCACTGTTAAGCCTTTAAATTGCTGTTTTATCTGGTCGATCCCCCTCAAGCTCTAGAATGCAGCAGGGCACGGCCAACTTCAATAACAAGGCCAGAGAAGCTTTCCCAAACATGAGCGTAGACGAAAATTTTGACGTCACTGTTCCCGATCGAGAAACCAGTTCGGACGCATTCGGAACCCTAAAAATGTGGTCAGCCGTGAACGAGTGGTTCCGAACAGGTTTCGAGACAGGTTATCTTCATCTTCGGAACAACTTCACTCGGAACTATGATGTCAAAATCTCCTTTCCGAGCGTGTTTGGGAAAGCTTCTTCGGCCTTAGTAGTTGAGTAGGCCGTGAGCAGGGGCGCTTTTTCTATAATACCAGTGGTGCGCAGGGGGAGTAATAATAACTTTGTTATTATCTTTACCATCCTGTATTTTATGTCTATTTTACTACAAGTAAGCAGTAGCATTAGGGACATAAACATCCGCAGCAAATATCCCTTTCTTCGAGGGATAAGAAATGGAGAGGGTACTCAATCATTCGTGGCTGTTCGTCTTATTTTTTGACTAACATATCCCATGCATGTCGTAGTTTTGGTATGACAAGGTTTTTGTTGGCATTTTGGCCAAAAAATAGTTATTTATGCACCAGTGTGAAAAGTAAGGCTTTTTAAAACGAGTTGAATAAATTATTTCACGAGCGAGTGAAATAAATTCACGAGTTTAAAAAAGACTATTTTCAACGTGTTTTCATACACTATTTTTATATAATAACGTACAAAAAAAGTATTTATTAAATTGGCATTTATTGATTGGCTTATTGATTATTTTATTATCACGTTCAAATGATTTGAAAGTGATTATTTATATTAATGATTATTTTAAAATCATGTGTAAAAAGTATTTCTTAGATTTTCATTGGAAATAAGACGCCAAATAAAGAACCACGCTCAAATAAAGAATTTTTCACCAATCACAAAGCCGCCGAATAAAATATCTCGCTCAATTAAGGAATTTTAAACCAATCAGATGCTCTTATTTACTTTGTCGCACTAGTGCGTAAATGTAACTTTAAAACACGATTTCGTTAAAAGCATCACTTTTGCCCCGATTATTGATTTTAAAAAGTTTAGTTTTTTTTGCACGATATTATAAAAATAAGTTTTTAGTGCTTCCGTAAATAATTTTTCTATTTGCTATTTTCGATTTTAACTAATTCTGGGGTATATTTGTAAAGTGGGAAATTAATTTAAAATCACTCTCTGTATAAGAAATAATACTGTCTTAAAATTGTCCTTTTATTTTTATGTACCTCTTATTTTCTGGGTAATGTCAGAAAGATCTTTTAGACATCGATCCCAGGAAAGCTGGGTTAAACTATGGCATTTAACTAGCACCTCTCCTATAAACTATTCCTTTACCATTTTACGTGTGATGTAGTAAGATTAGTCCACTATGACCAATCCCTTATATATAAAGATGGTAAATTAATGAATTCCTTTTTGTTTTTTTGAATGGTTATACCGGACTACTTTGACCATGTCATTATTTGAGAGAAAAGACGCTTTCTTTAAAATAGTTGTTGGTTTAACACTAGCATCTTTTAAAACTTGAGTAGGTCAAAGTCAATGATAAAGTACAGGGTGGCTCAAAAGAAGGCTAACAGTTAATTCTGTTCCATTGGTAAGAACTTTGGGTTATTTACAACAGGTATTTGACATAGTCGTGGTTAGTTTTGATGGTTGGCTTAAAATAGAGTCGTACTACAGCGTATCTTATCCAAAGAGTAGCTATTCGTGGACTTCGTTTGGTTTAGTTTCGAGATAGCTTCGGAATATTTATTTGATGCTTGAGGAATAAGCAAATAATGTTTCCAGAGTATGAAACTTCGAATCTCGCCATCTGCCAGCTATCCTATAAAATGATTCGTGCTGCAGGAAATTATTTTTCATAAGTGCAAACCACTGCTGGGAATCTGAGTGAAGAGCGCCGACGTTGGATCCTTAAGACCAACTGAAAGTTTTAAAATGCGGAGACAGTGCGTAGCATAACATTCATAAACACAAAAAGAAGTCCACTCGACTAGCGTCTCGGGAGCTGATTATCCCTAGAGCAACGTTACAACGCCTGATGGACCAGGAGAACCTTAAACCGTACCGCCCAGTTGCGAGGCCTTCTTGAGGACGATCGTGATTTCAGTTCTGTGAGATAATGCACAATCAACTGACTGAACAACCAGACATGCTTTCGAAAAATAACGGTTGCTGTATAAATAACTGTATACCTAACTAACTGTAAGCCTACTGGACCACCCTGTACTTTACACTTTATATCAGTCGTTTTGCTCGATCTTGATATTTTTTAGAGCTTGCATTAGGCTCCTGCTATTGGTGACTTGGACGGAGTTAAAAATAAATATTCTTATTGTCAAGAACATACAATAATTTCTAGTGCTACGTCAACCCAAGTAAACCTTTTTTCAAGCCTATTTCATATAAACAATTTAGTATCACTTACAACTATGTCAGATCAACGCATTGTGTAGTATCTTTTTTATATACCAGGATGATATTCGGAATTTAAATGGTTGTATTTTTTCATTTTTCGGCTTTGGTAAGAGGATAGAGTTGGAAGGGAATATTTTAAAAACGAAAACCATAGCATTGTTTCTTTATTATGGAATGGCTCTTTTTATTTAGATAGAACATTAAAAAGTTTAAGTTCTATCTACACTAGTAAATCTGGAAATTCAGTTATTTCATTTTGATGTCGAGTCTTATACCCCAGTAAAAAAATAGCTGGCTAACGTTGTAAAATGAAATGGTTGGTTGGTAGACATATATATTCAGGTTTGTGTGCTTGGTCAGAGACCCGCTTATAAACCTTCGTCAAGTAAGACAGACACAACAGACAACACACACACACATAAGTGGATCCATCTAATTTTTAGAGACAGAGGCCAACTAGAGGATCCCCAGAATTGGCTTGTCACCCCCAGAGGTATTGATTTGGTATGGGAACTTGGAGGACTTTCGAACCCAACAGATTTAACGAGCACGTACTCCGCATATACTCGGTAGGTCTTCAGTGGTACCGGGACTCGATCGCAGGACCTTCCGATCCCGAGACGCTGACCACTAGGCTCACTACGGCCCCTTGGTTAAGTTATAGATACAAACCCTCTAAAAATTACGTTATCTTTAGCTGCCGTTACAAAAATTACAAATAATTTTCTGTAAAAGTTGAGGTAACATTAAAAAACCCACAAGAACAATTTTTTAAAACCTAGTTTTACCTTTTCAATTGTAGAAGATTTCATGTTACAGATTATTATTTGCCAGAAAGCGGCTTTTGCTTTCCTAATAAATATGCGAGTAAAAATATAGTTTATATGGTAAAGCATTGTTGAAACCCGCTTGTCTGGCATTGTTGCAATCAGTTACAATAGTATTGCAGTCAGTATTGTTGAAATCCTTATTTTATATTCAACTAGTTTTTTTTATTGTTGCATCGTACCATATCATTGTTTCACTCATAATCAAGAGGGAAGCTTTTTATTGTTGTATCCCGCTATACCATAGTTGCACTGATAGCTCAGAACTGCAGTTATAATTTACTTTTTAGTAGCTGCAGCCCCCATATTGCAGCAATAAGCGAGCATTATTGCAACAATTTACTACCGTAGTGCTTGAATCAAGCTAATAGCACAATGCTGAAACACATTACTATTAGTTAGTTATTCTTATTAAATATGCTCGAAAGACCGTACGATATTGCCCTTAAAATCTAAGTTGACTACTCAGATGCTGGCTTGTCATTCGACTGAGGCTCTGAATTACGACTCCTGTAACCAATAGCCCTGTGTAGCTCTAGTGTGCCTATATTCAATAGGGTACATGTCTGTATCGCTAAAGTACCTGTTGTTTCTAATGCCACTCGGTAACCGAGCCCGGAGTAGAGAACTACCCGATTTTAAGGCGAAGTGGGGCGGCTTCCGTTTTTATTGAGCGCCACAAGGGAGGGAGTCCGACTTTTGCTCGTCAGCATGACACTTCCGTTTTACAGGAAGGTCCCTTTCACACATCCATTCTCACTCACATATCGGAATTTTGATCCAGATCAAAGGCCGATAACCCCCTGATCTAGTACCCCCAGAGGTATTAATTTGGTACGGGAACATGGAGGACTTTGTGACCACGACATATTTAACGTGCCTCAGCCACCATTAGCAACACGGCGGTCTTTAGCCGAATACAAGCGCCGACCCAGCAACCATCAGAATTGCGAGCACCGCCGAGGACAGAACCCACAACCCTTCCGATGCAAGCAGGCGCTTCACACGACTGAGCTACCGCGGCTCGCTAAAGTAGCTTCCAATATTAAACTAAATATAGTTTGAACCCAAAAATAACAAACGTATATATTTTTTTGCAAAATAAATTTTTAAATAATTAAAAAAAAATCATGTTAAAATGCCTTTTTTTTCATCGGTACGTCACGTGATCAAAAACACGTCGATTTGGCAGACGTCACTAGTATATATAAACCAACCGGTGTGATTTTTTTTGCTTGCAATCAAACTAATTTACTATTAAAATAAGAATTATATAGATAATGGAAGGAGGTTTTACAGAAGCGGATAGTTCAAATTTGCTTAAAGTAGATTCTAAATTGGTGTTTCAAAGTTTGTTTATAGTTACTAGTGACGTCATACATACCACGTGACAGCCACAAAGCGTTTTCGGACGTAATTTTTGGTCCTAATTTTAAAATTAATTTTTCTCTCTTTTAATGGGGTATTTGAAAAAAAGAAAAAATACGGGTATAATATTTTTGGCATAAGAATATTTTAAGCCAATAATTTTTTTTTAGTCAAATACCCTATTAACCCCGTCAAGTCAAGAGATGTAACTATGGCAACCGATGGATCCCTCGGAAATGGGAATATTTTGCCCCTCGGGAAACCCATCGGCAATTTCCTATTCCTCTTATCTGCGGGCTAGGAGACAAAGTAGCCCAAGTTGTTTTCGCTATCTTTATTGACATCGCGTGGGCGGTAGGGCTCAAACTATTAAATACGTACCCGTTAAGCTATGGCTTCCCCCAGCCTATTCTACAAGGGGCTCTAACCTCTGGTCTAGGCGAACTTATTTTTAGATATACACTGTTAAAAATTTTGTGCTTGGTTTCACCATGATATTGGTTCCTAGTAGCTGCAACGGCTGTGTGGTGAAACGTTAAACCATATTTTTGGTATTCGGTTGAACCATTTCTCAGGGTTTTGTTTCCAAATCCAGAAAAATGGTTCAACCAAACACCGAAAGAAAGGTGAAACATTTCACCACTTCTTTAAGGATTTTATTTACGAAATCTGAGAATGGTGTTCAACAAAAATAGTGAAAAGGTTTCACCACACAGCCGTTGCAGCTACTAGGAACCAATATCATGGTGAAACCAAGCACAAAATTTTTAACTGTGTACTGACACTCTAATTAGCTGATAAACATTTTTGTCATTTAAATTAATTTTTAATTATGATTTTTCTTTAAATTTATTTGTATATAAATTTATTTGTATATAAATTTATTTGTATATAAATTTATTTGTATATAAATTTATTTGTATATAAATTTATTTGTATATAAATTTATTTGTATATAAATTTATTTGTATTTAAATTTATTTCTATTAGAAAGAAATTAGTATCGTAACATTTCTATTTTAGTATATATTCATAAAATATATCAAAAACCGAGTACCAAAATTGTGCCATGACGGATAAGTTTAACAAAGAAAAAATTTAATTCATTATGGACCAGAATCATTACAATAAACTTCGATTTTTCAGGAGACGTTCAAAGAATAAATTTTCATTAAAAAAAAACGCTAAAACTATTAAATTCTCAGAAATAACTCTGAAATAGCTAACAGTAAAAAAATAACATAACTTTAATTGTCTTCTATCTACGTTATAAAATAAAATAAAAGCCTTTATTTTTGAGTTAATACAGCTGAAACAAAAAAGTAGTAAATTTTCTTTTAAAACCCAAGCAAACCCAAATGTATGCTGACACAAGAATACCGTGGGGCTGGGGAGCCCAGTCAGTTAGGCGCTCGCCTAGCATGCGAAAGGTCCCAGGTTCGGGTCCGGGCATGCCAAAAATAACTGCCGACCTATAAACGGCCCGTGCAGCCCCAAAAATGTCCAATGAATAATCCCGTGTGTAGAGGGAGTGCACGTTAAAATACGCTCCAAAGTCCCAACGCTGCGTACGATGTCGTTCTTAACGGTTGCGTTGGATGCCAACTCAAGTGTCGGCTCGTCACTTGACTGTGGTTCTAAAATACGACGCCCGTCACCAATAGCACTCGTGTAGCTCTAGTGCGACGATAATTCAAACTAAACTAAACAAGAATACCGTTTGGACTTATGCCACTTTTTCTCTGAACAAAAGCTATTCGGATCATCAAAGGACTTTTGATATTTCACGAAGGACGGATGCGAACTCACTGAAGTACTTGGAATTCTGAACTTTGCTGGAACTTTTAACGTCATTTGTTCTTCTGCTGAGATTTATGGAGGATCAAAGAGGTAACTGTTGGCCGCGGTGGCATGTCTGATTCTGTCCATAGCGGTGAATATTCATTAAATGGTTAACAAGTCGACACTAGTACGACATAGTACGACATAGACGTTTATCACATTTAATGATAAGTTGTCAATGGACCCGGCTTTGCACGATGTTTTTAAGGTCAAAGCTGTGTCGTAGATTTGATGTTTTACTGGATTATCGATAGTCATGGTACACTCGTGAAATTTTCGTAAGTGAAAATCCAAAATTCATCTCCACCTCGGAGATGCATGGATATGGAATTCCATTTCTCAACCCCCGATACTTTCAAAATACCTTCAAGTTTCATAACCTGTCATGATAGCAGCACATAGACTCTGCTGAACATACCGACGAACTTCGATTGGTTTTATACACCTTTATTCGCATATGAATGCCTATACCAGTTATTTTGGCTCTTCAGTGTAGAATGTTCAAGCTTTTAAAAAAATGGTACCAAAGCAGTTGATTTATTAAATGTATTAAAAATATGATGAGCAAGAAGATCAAGTAGATTTCGAAGGTCTTGCAAAAAAGTTTTCAGCAGTAAATTTATGGAATAGTTTGTATCAGAATGGACTATGAAATGCAAGAAACTGATAGAGCTAGTTTTTTATTCACAGCACAGTAAAAATGTCTATTTTTACCACTAATACTCTTATATTCCACTAAATTGACGGACCTCTCATCAAGTCTTAAACGTTAATGTTTTTCAAAATTACTTGCAAATAGTTATTTATGCAACTAGTGTGAAAAGTAAGGCAATTTTCAACGTGTTGTCATACATTATTTTTTATAATAAACGTGCAAAAAAAGTATTTATTAAATTGACATTTATTGATTGGCTTATTAATTATTTTATTATCACGTTCAAATGATTTGAAGGTGATTATTTACATTAATGATTATTTTAAAATCACTTGCAACAAGTATTTCTTAGATTGGCATTGGAAATAAGACGCCAAATAAAGAATCACGTCAAAATAAAGAATTTTCCACCAATCACAAAGCCGCCGAATAAAATATCGCGCTCAAATAAAGAATTTAACACCAATCAGATGCACTTATTTACTTTGTCGCACTAGTGCGTAAAAGTAACTTTGAAACACGATTTTGTTAAAAGCATCACTTTTGCCACGATTATTGATTTTAAAAAGTTAGTTTTTTGCACGATATTATAAAAACATACTTTTAAGTATAATTGTCTAAAAATATGTTTGTAAAACGAATATATGAGTAGGATTTCTTTAGTGAGTGAAGAGGTTAAATCACGTCTTAAGTGGCGACAGTTCGTTCCATCGGTATAGTTTTCAGTTTTGGGCTTTCTGGAAACCCATATTTTGGGGTTTGGTTAATAAAGATATTAAATCATAATAAATTTAAATAGTATTTCCAACTTTAACCTTTGAATGCTTGATGCGTTTGCATGCTTTTAAAACATTCGTCATGATAAATGCGATCAGGCAAAATTTTCACAATATTCATTTTTTGTCATAAATTAATTAGATTTATTGTCTATTCTATGAATTATGACTGAATGACCAAAAGTAATTACTATTTTCGTTAACATTTTAATAAAATTTTGAATGTTTATTGGTTTAAGCAACATAAATAACGTTAATGAAGGTAATAAGTGCTTATTTTTTTTAACATCATTTTGATAGTTCTGAACAAATATAGTTTGATAAAACTTTGCTTAAGGTAACAGGGAACAAAACGACTACTCAAAATATTTCAATATAACTTTGTTGCCAACTTTAAATGTCATTATTCCAAAACACCAATTTTCAGCCTTAAGGTACACTTTTCTCTTTTTCTATTTTACTAGAAAGGTTGACATTTTCTGTCTTGTCGTATACATGTCTATTTAACACAGTGAACAAAAAATATTCCAAAAAAAATATCAAGTGAGTAAAAATACGACGATTTTTCTAATTTAAGAAATGCGCAAAATTTCTATTTAGGTTGATATTTTATTAAATTAAATTATGTTATTAAATTATGAATGTTTTATCGTCAAACTTGAGGTTCATTGCGTGTAATTGAATTTTTTTTTATTTCTATAAAAAAATATTTTAAGATACACGCAATAGTTGTGCTTGAAAGTGTACCTAAAAGCTAAAAATCGATGTTTTAAAATAAAGACGTATGAAAGCTGGAAACAAAGTTATATTGAAATTAACTACCAAATTTGCGAACTCCAACACCATGTTCAGGTGCGTATTTTATAAAAAAAATTCGTAAATATTCATTTCAGTGATTGAAAGTTAAAATGAACATTTGATATTTTGAAGCTTCGATATGTTCCCTGTCCCCTTAACTATTAATATATTTCACGCTTTACTTGCCAATTAAAGTGATGGATTGTATTATTATTGACATGAACGTTTATTAAAATCTTTAATGATTTCTTGGCGCCAACCGAAAATCTAATTTGGAAAGTTTTGGATCTTTTATTTTAAATTTATTATAAGTGACAGCAGCTGTCACTTGTTTCCAACTACCTTGGCACAGTGAGGTATTAGGAGTAGAATTCTATTGTTTCGAAAGTACTTGAAAAACGCCATTTCAACCCATTCCGAGACTTTATAGATTATTTTTCTATTACTGATCTTTTCAATCACATTTTTATTCAGTGACCTATAAATTTCTAAAAGTTTATGAAAAGTCCATTTTTTTTTGTGAAACTTTCTCTCACTTTCTCTTTACGGTTTCTTCCGGGAGTAAATCATTTGATATTTCCCAAAGCCCAGTGATGGTTTTTTGTTGCAAATTTATTTTGTTCGTAAACGTTTTTCTAATACGTAGCTTTAGAACTCGATTATTTCAAACTTTGAAATATGCTCTACTAGTCCCACAGATGGATTATTATATTTAAATCTTTATATTTCGTTTTGTTTAAATGAAGTGCTATAGCATTTTCTATATTAGCTTCCACACTACGTTTATAACGTAAAAAGTGGAAGGTATTATAATCGTTCAGTCCGTCTGTCTGTCCGTCACCCACTTTCATATCCCAAACTACAAATGCTACGGACAAGTGTGATACGTCAAAAAATTCAGCGCATCAAAATAAGAATACATTGAAAATTCCAGAAAAGAATTCGAATTCGAAGTACTTCAATTATTTGAAAAACTTCAAAATTTAATCAATCACCATTGCCATTCGCAACAATCGCCCGAGAAACTTAATTCTTTTAGACAATAAATTAAAATAAATTTATTTTTGCGACATCGATCAGTTTGAAATGACGTCAAATGTAGGTATTTTTCACTACGAGATTCTTTGTATGTTGATATGAAATATTTTCATTCTATTTAAAAACTTCGTGTCAAGTTCCAGAACATCAGTGTATAATTTTAATTCTTTTCTACCCTAATTTTAGTTCTTACTACACTCAGAAGAAAACTTGTGAATCAAACAGCACAAGTGACATTGTGTAAAAATGGCAACATTACAATATCGTGTTGTTCGGTTAGAAAATGGATATTCAGGTCAGAGATAATTTTACTCTATAATAGGATTTGTATCATAATCCAAAAAACTGAATTAATTTTTTGACGATAGTAGAGTTTAACATTTTGTAATTAAAATAACTGGTAAAACTTTTACATAGTACAATTTCAGTTTTCATACAACTTTAAAGTTTATCTAACGACCAAATGGTACAGCAAAAATGTCCGACGAATAATACCCCTGTGTGGAGGGAGTGCACGTTAAATATCCTTCAAAGTCCTAACGCTGCGTACGAGGTTGCCCTTAACGGTTGCGTTGGGTACCTACTCAGGTGTCGGTTCGTCACTTGACTGTGGTTCTAAAATATAATGCCCGTCGCCAATAGCCCTCGTGTAGCTCTTGTGCGACGATAATTAAAACTTAACTAAACTATCGACCAAATGCAAAGTATTAGGAGTTTTTTATTCATCTATTTGACACTGACTTGTTTGAAGAAGTTGACAAAACTTCGTCCATTTTTTTTAATATTTCAAAGCAATTTTTCATTCATGAAAGATTTACGCATTCAAATGCCAACGGTAGTGCCCCAATCTCATTAAAAATAGTATACTATTTTGTCATTGTCCAATCAAAATTTCTACACAACACCACTAAAAAACATAAATAATTGTTTAGCTTAAGTTAACGTAAATTAAACCCAAACAAAAAAAAAATCCTCGAAACAAAAACAAAAAAAAAACCGGTAAATCGTAATTCCAAAATCGAATGACACTGCGTACTCCTATATCAATCTCTCTTCGTTGTCAATTAAAACTGACCTTCGGGTGACAGTGACGTCACGCGGGACTTCACCTGTCTGTGACGTCGGCATCTCTATGACAACAACCTCTTCTTGCCTTCAGAAAGGGAAGATTATTCCAGGAAAACAATGTCGATGGTTTTATAGGGGTTCAAAAAACATATTAAACGGCATTCATGCTCGTGATGGGGTTTAAATCGAGTTTGAAGAAGTGAAGAACTTAAGGGTGAATGAGCCCAAGTGACCGCATGTCTCCAAACCAGAGTGCCTCTGTGTTAATTCAATGGAAAAATTATTGTCTAAGCCATATTTTCCCGCTGTATTGAATATTAAAAAATTCTGTACAGTAGCTGACTTACGGTAAGGTATCTCCAGCTTATAAATATTTATAAAAAAATTGCTATTGCGATTTAGTAATAATTGGCGAGTTGGCAGTATTGGCGAAAATAAGACATAACTTATATTCTAGTGCGATGCTTATTACATAAAGTCAGTATGCTTAACTACATTATATGCTTAATATGCATCTGCAGTCACAGAAATCATAAAATATCATAACAGTAAATCGGAATAACTGCAGAATAGCCTGAAAATGTCATTTTTTTTATAATGAATTATTTTGAGGTATGGAAAAGAATAATAAAATTTTTGATTGGTGATTTGTGTAGATTATTATGAAATGAGTGTGACATCGTAAGCGGTATTGAGACTTTGAAGCATATTTAACGAGCACTTCCTCTACACGGGGGACTTTCGGGGCTGCACAGACCGCTTATAGGTCAACAGTTATTTGCAATTCTCGAACTAGAACATGGGACCTTTCGCATTCCGGGCAAGGGTCTTACCGTCTCTCACTAGGCGCTCAATATAGCCAAGAACTCTTCGTAATTTAGAACTGCAGTCACGTGATGACAACAACAACGGAAATGGCACTCAACGGAACTTATTTAACGGTCAAGTCTTTCCCAGTGTACTCGGGAAAACCCTTTGATCACGTAATTTTTTTTCTTCAACCCATACACTTCTCTATAAAGTGAAAGGGGTGTTAAGAACTAGAAACCTTCTCTAAAAATGGGCTGACATTCTGACTACTGGACCACCCTAAGGTTTTGTTAACTAGGGACGGTTTTTCTAAGACTAAAGTTTTCTCAAGAATTAGAATGGTGGTTTAAGTAGATATAAGATTTTAAAGCAGATTTTATAATTAAATTTTTTATTATTGATGTTAACATTGGGAGCTTTCCAGTTGAATAATGGACATAAACTATTACAAAAATCTTAACATATTATTATTTCTACGAATAATGGATATACTGTAAAGAGCTTTTATACTTGATTTTATGCTTGGTAATGAAATTGTTGAACTATTACAAAAATCCTGACATATTATTATTTCTACGAATAATGGATATACTGTAAAGAGCTTTTATACTTGATTTTATGCTTGGTAATGAAATTGTTGAACTATTACAAAAATCCTGACATATTATTTCTACGAATAATGGATATACTGTAAAGAGTTTTTATACTTGATTTTATGCTTGGTAATGAAATTGTTTAGAAACAGCGCCAAGTGCACAATAAATTCTTTTAGATTCGTGTACTCTATGTCCATTAAAAAAATATATAGCTCTCCATTAACATTTATTGGAGCTTTAGCATTGCATGTAAAATATGTTTTTAAACATTACTAACTGAAAAAAATCCATTTAAAGAATTAAAGTTTGCGGAATATTCGATGAGAGAAGTTTGAAGTAAAAGAGCTTTTTATGTGAAAAATATTTTTCAATTGTTTTGAAACTTTGGAAAACATACTAGAGGGTTTGAATAGGTATTTTAAGACAATAAAAGAGTCGATATTTTCATTGGTTTTGGGGTACTTAATCCTATTAAAATAAACAAATGTCTATAAAATTTAAATAATGCAGTGTATGCAGTGCAGGAAAGCAAACTATACTTTTTTTATTACAAACGGGGAAATTCCATAATGTCGGACGTAATTTTTTTCTAGTATATATCTCCAAAAACTAAAATCACTCAGAGTAACAATATTTTTAATTTGGGCAAAGTATTTTTATAGGTTTACCTATGTCTAAAGTGTTAGGAACGAGAACAAGATTTCTGAAAAATGTTTTAACCTAGGAAAAATTATTTTTCATTAATGGTGTTAGACGTAAAGAAAAAAAAAATCTTGAGTTGGAAACGATGAGGAATTTCAGCGTAACAAGTAGTTGATAAAGCTGTTATATTTAAGGAACAAGTATGGATAGTTCTTGATTGAACAAGGGGCTGGGGAGCACAGTCGGTTATACTTACACCTAGCATGCGAAAGGTCCCAGGTTCGGGTCCGGGCATCCCCAAAATAACTGCCGACCTATAAACGGCCCGTGCAGCCAAAAATGTCCGACGAATAATACCCCGTATAGAGAGAGTGCACGTTAAATATCTTTCAAAGTCCTAACGCTGCGTATGATGTCGCCCTTAACGGTTGCGTTGGGTGCCTACTCAAAGTGTCGGCTCGTCACTTGACTGTGGTTCTAAAATACGACGCCCGTCGCCAATAGCCCTCGTGTAGCTCTAGTGCGACTATAATACAAACTTACCTAAATTTGATTAAACAAAATCTTGTTTTTGCAACAATTTATGGAGAAAGTACTATATATTAATATTTTTAAGTTCTTGTTATATATCACTAGCAAATTTATACCCGTTCTTCGCACGGAATAAAAAAATATCAAGTAGATTCCAAATATGTGTACCATATACCCTGTTATAGGATCATAAACTTATTATTGTTTCCGCTCGTTATAAATTATAAAATCGCGTTTCATTGCCTTAAAATTCCAAAATGAAAAATACGCTATAAAATGCACTCATAAATGTCATCACAATTCCATCGTAAATACATAAAACCTTTTAGCTCATTTGGCGCGTTTTGGGAAATAATTTGGCGAGAAAATAGATATAGCTACCCACACCCATTATACAGCTCTAACACAATGACCTTCGAACAACCTACCAGCTTATAAATTATTTATAAAAGAAATTGCCTATTCGGCGAATTTTAGTTAATAATTTGGTGAGTTTGGCAACGTATTTGGCGAAAAAATAAAGACAAACATTAATAGCTCTAGTGCGATGGCCTTTATTAACCATCATAGTTCAGTAATAGCTTAACTATACATTTATTGCTTAAATATACATACATGCAGTCAACAGAAAACTCAATGAAAAAATCATCAAATAAACCCGCAGTAAAATCCGGGAATGAAGACTGGCGGTATTACGTCACTTGAAACATGTCAATTATTTTTCAAATAATGAATTTAGTTTCTGAAAGTAATGGCAAAATAACATAAACATTTTGAATTTTAAATGTTTTCGTTAAAAGTTTTATTTAATTTTTTCAGCCGATGGCATCAGGAAAGAGAAAAAATGATCGGATTTGAGCGAAAGTGGTGTATTTTTTTCAGAAAATTCGAATTCTCTCTAAAAATGGAACAAATATGAAAAAACTAAGCCTCAGGTGCACACGTTAGTATTAAAGGGAATCTATCTTTAAAATTTCGAATTTCTGAGGGCAGTATAAGTAGGTCTTTTACGATCCGAAAACAAACACACAGGCACACACACAGACTCTTTCTTTTATTATTATAGATTACGTCGGACATGAGTAAGTCTTAAAAAAATTCGACCAACTAAAAATATTGTAATTCTGATTAATTTTAGGTTGTGGTAAATTCTTACGCCTGGACCGGTGGAATTGTCCATGTCCAAGTACATATTTTAGCTTTGATCAAATAATCCCCATATTTCATCAACTATTGCCACAAACACACGCAAATGTTTTCTCGCACGTGCACATACATTTACCGCGATGACATTTGTTTCTGTTTTTTTGTCTGAATACCATTATTTATCTTTTCCTTCAAAAAAGCAAATCTGTACAAAGTCTGAAGCCTGTTGATATTTCGTCGCCACAAAAGAAAGAAAGCGTAGTCTAGGTTACTACACGACTCACAAACGGATGGTAGCATAGCAATTGGGGAAGAAAAAGAAACAAAAATAGAATAAGTAGATAAAAAAATTTTCATTCAAGGCCGTTAACCCCAAAATATGCAGATTGCCTTAAAAAATAATGCAAAATGTTATTTTTCTTTAAATTTAATTGAAACATTTTTATTTTATAGCAGCGTAGCGAAATTGAATTTAAGTTTTATTTTGGTTAAAATAAATAAAATAAATCATTTTATGCGAATGTTTAAGCTAAAAACTGACATATTATTATTTCTACGAATAATGGATATACTGTAAATAGTTTTTATACTTGATTTTATGCTTGGTAATGAAATTGTTGAACTATTACAAAAATCCTGACATATTATTATTTCTACGAATAATGGATATACTGTAAATAGTTTTTATACTTGATTTTATGCTTGGAAATAAAATTGTTTTGAAACAGCGCCAAGTGCACAATAAATTCTTTTAGATTCGTGTACTCTATGTCCATTAAAAAAAATATATAGCTCTCCATTAACATTTATTGGAGCTTTAGCATTGCATGTAAAATATGTTTTTAAACATTACTAACTGAAAAAAATCCATTTAAAGAATTAAAGTTTGTGGAATATTCGATGAGAGAGAGAAGTTTGAAGTAAAAGAGCTTTTTATGTGAAAAATATTTTTCCAATTGTTTTGAAACTTTGGGAAAACATACTAGAGGGTTTGAATAGGTATTTTAAGACAATAAAAGAGTCGATATTTTCATTGTTTTGGGATACTTAATCCTATTAAAATAAACAAATGTCTATAAAATGTTAACAATGCAGTGCAGGAAAGCAAACTATACTTTTTTTTTATTACAAACGGGGAAATTCCAAAATGTCGGACGTAATTTTTTTCTAGTATATATCTCCAAAAACTAAAATCACTCAGAGTAACAATATTTTTAATTTGGGCAAAGTATTTTTTTAGGTTTACCTATGTCTAAAGTGGTAGGAACGAGAACAAGATTTCTGAATTTTTTTTTAACCTAGCAAAAATTATTTTTTATTAATGGTGTTAGACGTAAAGAAAAAAAAACCCAAATATGCAGATTGCCTTAAAAAATAATGTAAATTATTATTAGCCTACTTTTCTTTTTTTAATTCGAAAGAATTAAAAAAATGAAAAAGTAGGTATTGACATGCGGTCGATGTCCGTCTGTCCGTCTGTCTGTCTGTCCGTCTGTCCGTCCGTACCCCCCTTCCAAAATCGGTTCTAATCATCGGATCTTAAAAATTCTTTTTTTGTTAGAAAGCTATAACCTCAGGTACCCAACTTTCATACTTTTTGTCCGTCTGTCTGTACGTCCGGACGGACATAAATCTACTATCTGTCGGCGAATTTCCCATTGAATTAGCATTGAAATTCAATTTTGAGTCATTTAAATCACTGTAGGTATTGAAATGCGGTTGATGTCCAACTGTCTGTCTGCCCATCTGTCTGTCTGTTCGTATGTCTGTCCGTCTGTCTGTCCGTCTGTCTGTCCGCCTGTCTGTCCGCCTGTCTGTCCGTTTGTCTGTCTGTCTGTACCCCCCTTCCAAAATCGGTTCTAATCATCGGATCTTAAAAATTCTTTTTTTGTTAGAAAGCTATGACCTCAGATACCCAACTTTCATTCTTTTTGTCCGTCTGTCTGTACGTCCGGACGGACATAAATTTACTATCTGTCGGCGAATTTCCCATTGAATTAGCATTGAAATTCAATGTTGAGTCATTTAAGTCACTGTAGGTATTGAAATGCGGTTGATGTCCATCTGTCTGTCTGTTCGTATGTCTGTCTGTCTGTCTTTCCGTCTGTCTGTCCGTCCGTCTGTCTGTCTGTCTGTCCTGTCCGTACCCCCCCCCCCCTTCCAAAATCGGTTCTATCCATCGGATCTTAAAAATTCTTTTTTTTGTTAGAAAGCTAGGACCTCAGAGACCCAACTTTCATACTTTTTGTCCGTCTGTCTGTACGTCCGGACGGACATAAATCTACTATCTGTCGGCGAATTTCCCATTGAATTAGCATTGAAATTCAATTTTGAGTCATTTAAATCACTGTTGCCAAATCAACAATGGCATGAGAAACTTTATTTATTTAAACATATTTGAAGCAAAATAATATTTTCATGAATCAGTTTGGAATGACGTCATAAAATGTAGCACAATTTGATTCCTTGATTATTCATTAATTATCTAACAAGAAAGCGCTTTTGCATACAATTATGCTAAGTTTTAATTTACATTTCTTATTTTTTTAATGCAGTTTGGAGTTTCATTACTTTTGTTATTAATAAATATTTAATTATTCCTCGAACTACAAATAAATCGCGAGCAGACGATAAATAATGTTTAATTGATTTGCGAAATAATATTAAGGAAAATAGTTGATTTTGGCTTTTAGAAGTTTAAATTATTAGCTGGATGCTGTGTTTCGATTTTTTTTCTAATATGTATAAATCTAGTGTAGAAACGGCTGTTGATGATATTTACTGTTAGAAACCTAGTTTTTTCCCGATTAGAACTTCAGTAAGTATTTAAGTAACAGGAAAGTAGGCTATTTTAGTTCTTTATGAACTTCTTGTTTTTCTTTAAATTTAATTGAAACATTTTTATTTTATAGCAGCGTAGCGAAATCGATTTGTAATTGCGTATTGCTTTTGTAAGATATTATTAAGGTATTTCAATATTATTTCAAGATCAACAAAACTTTAAATCTTCACAGATCAGTCTTCACAGATTTTTTTAAAAAAAGTATTTGTTTGGAATATATAATTTTTTTTATCCTAACGACTATGTAAAAAATAAAAAATTGAAAAATTTGACTGATATTTCATTAAAACTTTTCTATTTGATTTATCAAAATTATGTGAAGACAATCTTTTCTATGTCTAATGTGTATCACATAAAGTGTTTACTTTGACAATAATCACATTTCTTAGTGACTTACATCAAAAATTGTAAACATCATTTTTTTCAAGTTTTCCTTTGTTTTTAATTTTTGTGAAAAATATATTTTTTTTAATTTTAAAAATAAAAACATTTGGGAGGCATGTGAAATACGTAGTCTATCAGTTACAAAAAATTGGGATAAATCCATGCATAAATAAAAAATTTAAAAAATTAAGTGCCGGACCCCCTTAACTATGTGCAATTATTCTTGAGAATTTTGTGTTTTTTTTATAAATTAAATGTCCAATTTTGATTTTAAAAAATTGTAAATTGTCGAAAAAGATGTCTACTAAAAATAAAAATGTATATACCATTCCTGGTAAAAAAAATAAGAATTATAGGAGTTTGTTTTTCTTTACTATTTCTTAAAAATAAACGTTTTTAATCACTTTTAAGCATTCGTTCCAAACTTTTTTTTAAAAACCAGGTTCTGTCCATAGAGATAGGTTCGATCTAACAGATGTGTTTGCGCAAACTTTCTGAATGGCCTCGAAATTTGCGACTACTTACGGTTGTTTTCTGTACTTATATTTTCAGTATTAATTCTTTAAAAATAACTTTTGTTTATTAACTTGTAATTAGGTTAATTTTTAAAGAGATTATTTTAAACTTCTTTCAAAATATGAAAAATAATATATAACCAAAATTCATTACCTCTCTTAAATTTCGGAATGCATAGTTGTTGCTAGAAAGACTCGAGCGTAAATTTCAAAGAATCCAAGTGAAGAAATTTTCCAGAAACGCTAAATTTTCCAAGAATCGTAGGTCGTTGTCCTAACCGAAATATTTTAACTTTTATCAAACATCAAAGTGCAGATTTTAAAGAGGATTAAGCAAGAAACAATAGGTATAATTCAACTTTGAAAAGATAACAGACAGTTATAATCCGTAAGTAATTTTCTCGTTTACATTATTTTTATTTATCTGAGTTGTAATTATTTTATCAACGTTTCCTTAATTTCATTGAATTTCATTTAACTTTGTGATAAGCTTTAGCTTTAAACAAATTTCTGACATTTAAGTGTAATTGTAACTTATGCTTAGTTTTAATTATATTTATTTTTAATTATATTTATTTTTAATTTATATTCAATTTTAATTTATACTTAATTTTAATTTCTTTTTGAATATTTAGTGAATTTATTTCTCGATTTTTACTTTTGATTTAATGTTCAGTTTTCGTACTTTCTTATTTAAAAAAAAATTACTTTTAATTAATCTTGTGTCAGTTTTCAAATAATGTATATAATTTATTTTGAATTAACATTCCCTAGTTTATTTGTCATATCAAATTCTTCTTAATTTTTAAAACGCAATAATTTTTATCTAGACGTTGCAAAACACTGTTAAAAATATATCACTATATTAAAGTATTCGCAAAACGATGCAAAGAAGTTCAAAAGTGCAGTAAAGTTAGTGTTAGAATAAAAGTTAGTATTAGAAAATATTGTTGATAGTTAATAAAATATGTTGTGTTTGCTGAATCTTTATAAAATGAGCAGCGTTGGCTGATGCACATATTCTCAATGAGAAGAAAGATCCAATGAATGAGAAGAAAGATCCAATGAATGAGAAGAAAGATCCAATGAATGAGATGAAAGATCCAATGAATGAGATGAAAGAACTTTTGACCTCAATGAAAGGAACGATCTTTAGAAAAATGGTGTAAATCTTAAATGGACATTTTAATGGGAAATATAAATTTTTCACTCTAAATATCATTTTATAAATTTTAAAATTGACATCAATTAAGGTATCCATAATACCTTAAACAACTTTGCTTTAATTTTCGAGATAGACTTTAAATACTTTGTGAGAAGATCAGACACATAAAAACTTTTTACATAACATAAAAATACTTTACTGCAGTAAAAAATATATTAATTAAGAAATTAATTAATTTAAGTATGTCAAATTGTGAACAACATAACGACATCTTTAATTGCTTGTTTTAAATAATTTATGCAGAAAAGAAAACAGCAAGTATCCATGCATGTGATCATGTAAAATTTAAGCCCTAAGCGAAGTATTTAATTAATCATGATAATTTGAAATGGCAAGTTTTAAAATATGATTTTTTAAAATTATTTTTTTAATGTATGTAAAAAAAAATTAATATTTGTTAGAATTGTTGAAAAGTACATCGTCACATATGCCCTGATTTATAATCCTTAAAATGCACTTTAAAATTTTTAAATTGAATAATATTGATTTGAGATATCATGTTCGGAGTACAAGAATATTATGAGAAACTTCGTTCTTCAGAAAATGAGTTTAAGGTTTCCATTGTAAGAGTGACAATAGAATTGCCTTTACAAGACTGCCTGTAAATCAAAAAATATTTACAGTATAAGAAATCTATTTGTACCATTTAAAAGATAATGAATCGGATAATATTTTCATGCAAAAAGATCAAAACGCATATTTTGATCAATTTTCCGCTTTCTAAGGTACAGTCCTTGGACAAATTATTAGACGCACTGCAAGATTTCATGTATGTATCAATCAATGATGAACAAAATACCTTTAGAAGGGCATTTGTGTTCCTAAACTTAAGATATTAAATAGAAAATACTATCTGCTATACTTAATACATATATCGATATCATTTTTTAATGATATGGCATTCTTTGGTATGTTTTCATCATTACTAAAAAACATACAGTGCGTCTAATAATTTGTCCAGGGACTGTATATGGATACCTTATATGAATTTTTAAATGTATACAAAGTTTTGGGAAATGAAAGTTTAAACTTCAATAGCATCCGTGAAAGGTTCAAAGCAAGAAACCCTTTATCAGAATAATAAAAAAAACCTAAGAAAAACATCGTAAACATCGTAAGAAGCCATTTTTAAGGGTATGGGGAGCATCATTAACTGTTATTTATTCAGAACTTAGTAATGAACTTGCTAATTACTCGTTATACCAGCACAATTAGCATTTTCTCAACAACAAAACTGAATACATTTAATAAGTCTAGCAGAAGTACTAACTAAAAGTAGGCCGTTGAATAATTCTATTAAAAAGTTTTGCAGTTCTTGGTAACTCGTAATGTTGGTTTGACATATGTCTAACTGACGATTTTATCAAAAATGAGTTTCATGTTTGCGTAAACAGTATTAGCCTTTCTTTAACAGTATTCAGTTCTTTCTTACAGTATTTCTTTAAATCGAAACCTTTGCTGTAAAGTATGGACATTTTTGATGGTACATAAAACTGTTGAAATATGATGTAAATGATATGAATGCTAAGTTTTGGACAAACATTTTGTGTCCTTGTGGTCCACAAGGCATACAAAGTTACAATTTATACTCTACAATTTGATGAATTCACCAGGCTCATAAATTGTAGTATAATCAAAGATAAAGCGGATATTTTTAGTATTCATTTCATAAAGTTATATTGAAGAAAATGGAAGTATGTATGTACACAGTGGAATGGCTGCGGACTGAATAAGTTAGTCATTCTATAATTTTTATTCAAAAAATTGGTGTTCATTTAAAAAAATATTTTTACCAAAATAAGACTATGGTGCTTCAACAACATGAAAAATATAATTTAGAAATTATTCGTAGATTTAATAATTTCTAAAATTTTTGTTAAGTAGTGAGGAACTTATCATATATAATCCATTGATACTTACAAATGCAAATGGTCAAATAAAAATGATTTTTTAACCATTAAAGAGTTTAATTTATAAATGGTATTATTTGTTTTTATTTTCAATTTCAACTTACCATTAATTTATGTATCTTATAATAATAAAAAAAAGTCTGTCTGTGTGTCTGTGGATCGTAAAAGACCTACTTATACTGCCCTCAAAAATTCGAAATTTTTAAGATAGATTAACTTTAATAACAACGTTTGCACTTAAGGCTTGGTTTTTTCATATTTGTTCCATTTTCAGAAAAAATTCTAATATTCTGAAAAAAATACACCCCTTTCACTCAAATCCGATAATTTTTTCCCTTTTCGTGTTTCCATTCGACAGAAGAAATTAAAATGAACACAAAAATTAATTAAAATTGAAATTGCTTTTATTTTCTTGCCATTACCTTCAGAAACTAAATTAATGATTTGAAAAATAATTGAACGTGCCAATGGGCTAAATGTTTAAAAAAACAACCCAGAATGGAGGTTTTGACGAGAAATAACATTGTTATACAATTATGGTTAATTTTGAATTTATCAGGAAAATCGCGATGACAGTAAGTTCATATTGAGGAAGATTTTTGTGATATGAGGATGTGCATTTTATAGTGATGAAATTTATATTTTGGAATCTTAAGGGGACGCATTACCCAAAATTTAGGGCTGCCCAGAAAATAAACATGCTCGAATGTTGTGAGCTAAGGATATTGCAAAAAAAGAAGGATTCTATTATAATGGTGGAGGTTTATTGAAAATGATATAGTGGTTTGGTAAAATGGTTTTTGAAATTTTATGTTGATTTTTAAAATTTTAATTTTTTCAGCTTGTGAATAGTTAAAACCCTAAGGCTTTTAGGTAAATTAATGTAGAGCTCCAAATTTTTTTTCCTGTGTTGAAACATGTGCGTTTAACAAAAGTTGGTATGGTATAAGGTCTAGTGTGAATAGATTTTAAAAAAAAAATGCTGAAGGTGAAAATTTACAAAAAAATCTTATTTTTTAGCCGTTTTTATACATAAAGCTACATAACTTTTTTTGTTTAACTGATAGCTCAATATCCATACCAACTTTTATTAATAGATGTTGTGGGAACATTTTGAAAAAAATCCATTACAAAATTCTTTAAATTGTAGGAAGAGTAGCATTTTGAAAAAACGTTAAAATTTTTTAATTTTTTAATTTTTTAAAAAAAAACTTACGTTTTAATATTTATTATTTTTTTGTATATGGTTATTGAATGTTAGTTCTTTGTAAAAATATTTTAATTTGAATGCTAGCAATAAAAGTACTGTATTTAGTTTTTTGGGTACCGCGTCCCCTTAAAGCAATATAAGTAACGGGAATTTATTCTTTATAATGAACAGGAACAAAGACAAAGTTCTTATTATCCTTCAGCAAATTAAATAACCCATATACTTGGATCGATTTGATATTCTTTTAGTCCGTGCGAAGAACGGGTATTTATTTGCTAGTCATTTATAATTTTAAAAAAATTGATTTTGTATTTAAATTTTATCGAGTGTACGGGAATTACACTTTCAAAACTGCGGTAACCCTAAATCCCTAAAAGGTCGTTATCCTTCTAAAATTATGACAAATAGACAATGAATAATCATATATTATAGAAATAGCTTTATTATCCTAGATTCTGAATACAAATACAAATACAAAAATTGTCGACCAACAACAGGCCAGAGGCCCAGCAAGGTTGGTCCAAAATAAATCTAATACATTACCAGTTTCCAATGTCCGTCAAGTTTCTTCTTAAAATCTTCTACTCTCTTCGAATGCACAACATAATCTGGTAAAGCATTCCACTCATTCCACTCATGACGCAGCTATTGTAAAAATAATGTTTTCTTACCTCCCTTCGAAAGCCCGATTTATTCAATTTCTGATCATGACCTCTGGTCCGGCTATTTAAAGTAAAATCTAAGCCCTCCATGTCTCCCTGTTTTATGAACTTGAACAACTGTATTAAATCACCCCTAGCTCTCCTGTTTTCTAGGGAATACATGTTTAAAGATCTTAATCTGTTATCATAATCAATACCAGATAGACCCTTAATCATTTTTGTAGCCCTATGCTGGACTTTTTCAAGCAACTCTATATCTTTTCTGAGGAAGGGAGACCAAAACTGAACAAATGCGAATAGATCCTTATTATTCATATATTCAAATTCAATTGACTTTTAATCGTTTTGATACAAGTTAAAACCCTTTCAAACTAAAAACTGACGCATCGCGTGAAAATGGTTCTTTTTTTGTTCTTTTTTTCCATCGTGAGGTTTTTGTTTCATTTATTATTCTAGTATCTCTGCATCGATCGGTGTTAATGCCTTTTTGTAGACAGTACTTTGTGTTAGTTTAACAAAATTTCAAAACATACTTCAGTTATTGTGGGCATTGTAATATTGAAAATAACTGTGATGAGGTAACCTATAGCGATGCGAAACTTGTTTTTTAAAATCCTACTTTTGTTAATAGTTATTCAGATAACAAAGAAAAAAATTGGGTTTTTTAAAGTTTAATCAATATACTTTTTAGGTTTGAAGAAGTATTGGTCAATTAAAAAAGGTTTAACAAGATTTTATTGTCTTGGAAACGTAGTTTATCAATAAAAGTGTTCAGGTTAAATTGAGACCTTAACCGGCTTAATTTATTGTATATTTACATGAATTGATTTAATTTATTTTTTGACAAATTTACTTGTAAAGGAAGGGATAAGACATTAAAATAATATATTATGCATTAGAATGTTCTTTTTTATAAAAGTAAACTTTACATTATGGATTTAAAATTTTAAATCCAATTTGAAAATAAAATATTTCATTAATCTATATATAACTACTTTCTATATCTAACCGTCCTTTTTTTGTAATTATGATTAATTTAAAATTGAAATGATTGCTAAGTTTATTTATCTCATTAGCTTTGATTTAACCTGAATCTTTTGACTTATCCGACTTTTTTTTTTCTAGTTTCTCTGTAAAATGTAGTGACACGTGGACTACCCTATTTCAAAATATTCCACTTTATAGTGTATAAAACGTAATGTGAAAACTCAAACACAATTCCAACCATAGATATCATAGTTAAAGTATTAGATTGACAGATAACGTGACCTCCAATGCTAACGACGGGACGCGCATGGAACCCAAAATGGCCAGTGTTGCCGCCACTTTAAGGAGAGAAATACTACGAAAAAATACCCTTTAATTCTAAAATTACAAAAAAAAATAATAGAAAAGGATTTAAAGTCACTAAAAAGATTCCAAAATGCAGCTAGTATTTTTACGATATTTTTTTTTTGTAATTTTAGAATTAAATGGTATTTTTTCATAGTATTTTTCTCCTTAACGAGGCAGCAACACTGGCTATTTTGCCCTCTTATTTTGGCCTCCATGCGCGTCCCGCCGTTAGCATTGGAGGTCACGTGATCTGCCAATCTAATACTGTAACTATGATATCTGATTCCAACAAACTTTTCCTTTCTAAATCGTTGCCACCCGCGAATAACTCTTTTATGCATCTTTAATTAAACCGCATATAAACCAACAAAATACCAGTTACAATTTCATCAAACTTAATGGGAAGAATAATTGGGCCAAATTTAGGACTGTTTGCGGCGTCTGAGATTGAAGTTTAGAAACGGTTTTCGAAAAGTTCTGAACATTTATCATAAAAGATTATGCAAAACATAATTGCAGTCGCGTTTTCTGTATAGAATGGATGTAATTATATATTTTAAAAACAAGTAAAACTATTTGACAATAACAATTTATTTAAATAATATTCACTTTGTAAGCCGCTTTACTATGTTAATATTGACATTAACTATATATTTCCATATAAAGAACACCTGAACATCGTTGTTTAGGTCACATTTTGGAAGTGGATGAACGTTAAACAATAATTTCTAGTTGAGTTTGAATTATCGTCGCACTAGATCTACACGAGGGCTATTGACGACGGGCGTCATATTTTCGAACCACAGTCAAGTGACGAGCCGACACCTGAGTAGGCACCCAACGCAACCGTTAAGGGCGACATCGTACGCAGCGTTAGGACTTTGAAAGATATTTAACGTGCACTCCCTCCCCACGGGGTATTAATCGTCGGACATTTTTGGCTGCACGGGCCGTTTATAATTTCTAGTTTAAGAAAAAACTTTTTTTTGGAAAGTAAAGTTCTATGTATTGAGGAATAATCTATTGAGAAGAAAATCTATTTACTATAGTATAAATGACTTTCGTATATTCTTCATCATTCATACGAGCCATTATTCTGAAGAAACTCCCAGAGTAACTTTTCTTTACGCAAACAAAAAAGATATATAGTTGTAGTTAATATACTTTTTTTGCACAAAAAGTGAAAAGATTTATTTAAAAAAAACTTAGCCCTCTGAAAAACAGCCATTTGTTTGTAAATAATGCTTTCCAGTTGCCATTTACCATTTTAAATGACAAATTATTTTTGAATGAATGAGGATTCTGAATATTCAGGGGAATTTATATAGGGAATATTAATCGATCAAGCATTAAAGCCACAGATATTATTTCATGACAAATACTTTATTATGCTTTAAAAATATATTAGAAAATAAAAATGTGACTTTTTTTTAGTCATTTAAAATAAGATATTGTTCTTTAAATGAACTGGCCGCAGAGTTCACGTTAAACTGCCGACCTGTAAATGTCAGCCTGTCAGCCAAAAGTTCCCCGTGTAGATGATTTGCAAGTTAAATATACTCCAAATAAACTTCGAGAGACATCGTACGCCAATCCCGTCAGGACTTTGGACTCTTACAGATTTTTAACGACCGATTACCGACCACGTCTTTCTCAGTGTACTAGAGGAGGTACTAGGAGCCCAGTCGGTTAGGCATATCGCCTAGCATGCGGAAGGTCCCAGGTTCGGGCATCGCCAAAATAACTGCCGACCTATAAACGGCCCGTGCAGCCAAAAATGTCCGACGAATAATGTCCCCGTGTGGCGGGAGTGCACGTTAAATATCCTTCAAAGTCCCGACGCTGCGTACGATGTCGCTTTTAACGGTTGCGTTGAGTGCCTACTCAGGTGACGGCTCGTCCCTTGGCTGTGTTTATATATTACGACGCCGTCGCCAATAACCATCGTGAAGATTTCTTGAGACGTTAATTCAACTCAACTAGAGTTCACGTTAAGGGGGAATGGGCGCGCTGGACTGGGGGTCTCCAAAGCAAAGTGCATCAGTGTTAATCCTATGGCGAACAAAATATTTTCTCTGCCACATTTCGCCGGCTGTATTGAATATTTTTACAAGCGGATTTTTTTATGTGATAAATGTAGCTGCCTTACAGGTCCCGACTTTTCCACTTTTTGAAATGGGTTCGAATATTTCTTTTAATTTTCCATAAATAATTTTACACAAACTATTCGAAGCAATTTCAAAAAGTGGGAAATAGAGACCTGTAAGTTAACTACATTTATTATTAAAAAAAAACGTTTGTAAAAATATTCAACACAGCCGGAGAAATGTGGCAGAGAAAATAGTTTTTCAGCCATTGGATTAACACGGAGGCACTTGAGTTTGGAGACCCGCGGTTCAGCGCGCCCATTTCCCCTTAACTCAGTCTGACTGTATATACACAAATGTCCCGAGTAGAATTGAGTGACATAGTAACAAAGCTTTCCGAGCAAAAAAATTGGAGAAAGTAGATGCTGTAGTATAGTAATTACATTTCGAGAACTTCTTTGGGACTGAGAATCCTATTACTGTAAAAGCCATGTCGTCTCGGTAAACAAACCTTTCTCCTATCTGTAGAAAATATCATCTATAGGAAATATTTCAGTTTTATGCTGTATTTATTTGGAGGTTTGTGTAGTGCATTGGTAAAGTGATACTTTATATAGTTTTTCATGATACTATCGCTCATAATAATATCATCTATAGGAAATATTTCAGTTTTATTCTGTATTTATTTGGAGGTTTGTGTAGTGCATTGGTAAAGTGATACTTTATATAGTTTTTCATGATACTATCGCTCATAATAATATCATCTATAGGAAATATTTTAGTTTTATGCTGTATTTATTTGGAGGTTTGTGTAGTGCATTGGTAAAGTGATATTTTATATAGTTTTTTCATGATACTATCGCTCATAATAATATCATCTATAGGGAATATTTCAGTTTTATGCTGTATTTATTTGGAGGTTTGTGTAGTGATTGGTAAAGTGATACTTTATATAGTTTTTCATGATACTATCGCTCATAATAATATCATCTATAGGAATATTTCAGTTTTATGCTGTATTTATTTGGAGTTGTGTAGTGCATTGGTAAAGTGATACTTTATATAGTTTTTCATGATACTATCGCTCATAATAATATCATCTATAGGGAATATTTCAGTTTTATGCTGTATTTATTTGGAGGTTTGTGTAGTGCATTGGTAAAGTGATACTTTATATAGTTTTTCATGATACTATCGCTCATAATAATATCATCTATAGGGAATATTTCAGTTTTATGCTGTATTTATTTGGAGGTTTGTGTAGTGCATTGGTAAAGTGATACTTTATATAGTTTTTCATGATACTATCGCTCATAATAATATCATCTATAGGGAATATTTCAGTTTTATGCTGTATTTATTTGGAGGTTTGGTAGTGCATTGGTAAAGTGATACTTTATATAGTTTTTCATGATACTATCGCTCATAATAATATCATCTATAGGGAATATTTCAGTTTTATGCTGTATTTATTTGGAGGTTTGTGTAGTGCATTGGTAAAGTGATACTTTATATAGTTTTTCATGATACTATCGCTCATAATAATATCATCTATAGGAAATATTTCAGTTTTATGCTGTATTTATTTGGAGGTTTGTGTAGTGCATTGGTAAAGTGATACTTTATATAGTTTTTCATGATACTATCGCTCATAATAATATCATCTATAGGAAATATTTCAGTTTTATGCTGTATTTATTTGGAGGTTTGTGTAGTGCATTGGTAAAGTGATACTTTATATAGTTTTTTCATGATACTATCGCTCATAATAATATCATCTATAGGGAATATTTCAGTTTTATGCTGTATTTATTTGGAGGTTTGTGTAGTGCATTGGTAAAGTGATACTTTATATAGTTTTTCATGATACTATCGCTCATAATAATATCATCTATAGGGAATATTTCAGTTTTATGCTGTATTTATTTGGAGGTTTGTGTAGTGCATTGGTAAAGTGATACTTTATATAGTTTTTAATGATACTATCGCTCATAATAATATCATCTATAGGGAATATTTCAGTTTTATGCTGTATTTATTTGGAGGTTTGTGTAGTGCATTGGTAAAGTGATACTTTATATAGTTTTTCATGATACTATCGCTCATAATAATATCATCTATAGGGAATATTTCAGTTTTATGCTGTATTTATTTGGAGGTTTGTGTAGTGCATTGGTAAAGTGATACTTTATATAGTTTTTCATGATACTATCGCTCATAATAATATCATCTATAGGGAATATTTCAGTTTTATGCTGTATTTATTTGGAGGTTTGTGTAGTGCATTGGTAAAGTGATACTTTATATAGTTTTTCATGATACTATCGCTCATAATAATATCATCTATAGGAAATATTTCAGTTTTATGCTGTATTTATTTGGAGGTTTGTGTAGTACATGATACTTTATATAGTTTTTCATGATACTATCGCTCCCATAATAATAACAGCTTAAGTATGTTGCAAAAATAATCACTTAGGCCTTTTTTCTGAAGAATCACTATTAAATATATTTTTTTTTGAAAATGTATATTGCATGAATCAATAACATTGAAAATTATTTCTTATATTACTTTTTAAAGGTATTTTAATTTTTTTTAAACATGTCCAAATTTAGAATTGTTTATATAATATGGGTTTGATTTATAGTTTTTGTTGCAGCATTTTCATGCGTTCTATTTATTTGGAGATTTCCTCAACTATTGGATAAACGAAATTTTTGGCTTTGTTTTTTAGCCCTTTTTTTTGTTGAAAGGATACTTTTAATTTCTTTAAAACATAAAACTGCGTTTGAGTACTTTATTAAAAGTAAATAACAGTCACTAATTTTCAAAAGAGATTTTGACGCTTTAATCATCCATTCATGGAATTATTAGAATTACAAAGTTAAAATAAGTATTTTTATAAGTATGTTATAAAAATAATTTTTTTTTGCACTTTGTTGAGAACATATGCAGCCAAAACAATTATAAGTTCCGTAAGTTTTTTTGGGTTATCTTTTAAAGGGATACAAAGAAATTTGTTGACTTTTTAAAATATAAACTTTAATTGCTTTGTTAATTGTCACAAATTTCAATTTTCATCGTGAAATATTTAGTTTTTGAAAAGAATACTTAAGACAACGCGCGCGCGTTAAACAGTAAGTTTAACAAAGTGGTAACAGTAAGTTTATCACCAAAAATGTACTTATCGTCAACAGTTAAGTTTTATTTAAGTTTTACTACAGTAACCACCGTGTTATAACGTAATATCTGTAGTGCTTTTTTCGAATTTAATAAAAAATGATGAAATATTTTACCAGATGGCTCTCAAAGTGATGGCATTCATAAACCAATCAACGAAGGCTTTGTGAACATCATTAACACCTGAATTTCTGTATAAAAGCGTTTATTTAAAGTTTTTAAAATTCGTTTTTTGTGTAACTTAATTTTCCTTTAACAAATTGTTCAGGACAATGGTCTTCATGTGTCCTATATTTTGTTTACTTAGATGTACTTAAACGAAAAGCTCATTTTCGGGTGACAAATTTCCTGCCAACGTAAATGAGTTAATTTGGCAAGAATAGATACTTTTTACGAAATCTTTTTTAGTACCACTTAAAATAACTTAAATGTTTAACTTTGCTTTGATAAAGGTAAACGATTGAGAAAAAAAATCTAGAACACGCAGCAATTTCGAACGATTTTATTGATTGAAAATGTGATTTTATCAATGATTTTCGGCGGATTTTCTAAAACACAAATTCCGGTTTTCTGACGCATAATTTACTTATATAGTTAATTACTAACCGCGATTTCATTTAACAATACTTACCGTACTTTAGCATGGAAACCTGATATCCGTTATCCCTGAATGTTGTTTTCTTGTAACGATTATACATTAAAGGCAAAGTGGGTTTGCCCGTAAATCCTAAAGCATTAAAGTTGTGTATAAAAAGTGTTCTGTAAAACGTTCTTTTCCTTTAATGTAGTTTTGTCGTAGGAAAACAACATGTAGTGCAATTTTTTTTAATTCGCCGCATTCTATATTTTTTATATAGTATTTTTGTAACTGAATCAATTTTTTTTAGCTTTAAAAATATTTCCAACCACATGAAGTTTTAACTTTTACATTTATTATTATATATTTTGCTGCGAATCAGACATAACTTGTAAGTACTATTTCAAATACTTGCAAAATTTAAGAAATTTGAAAAAAAAAGGTTGATTCATAAATTTGAATGAGCAATTGAAAAGCAAGAAGTGTAATCTGTTTTAAGAACAATACATTAGGGCTAAATCGCTTCGTTTTGACATTAATTTTGAAAAATGTTTTATTAACAGCATTAAAACAATGGGTTTTATTGGGAGGGGCTGTAAATTTTGCCAAACTTAATAACATTATTTTATCTGAATTTATATATATTCTTCACACAAATATTAGTATAAACTATGTTTTGGACTACAATTCATTTTAAAAATTAAACTTTAGCATATTTATAGCTTTTATTTTTAGTTTAATATCTTTTTTTATAAATCACATTGGGATTTAAGAATTCATTTTTATTACAAAAATTGCATAATAAATTTATATATACATGAACATGATTATCTAATAAATTAAATTTCAATTAAAAATTATGCCCTTGTGTATTGAATTGCCACGTGCGCAATTCCTTAAAGGCATTTCCTTAACAATGAAAAAATAAAACTCGTTTGTCAGCTTAATTTAGTTATCGCTAAATGGAAAAAATGTCCAAGTCCTTTGGAGAATTCCCCTTACACTTCTTTCCTTTTATGTTTATGTGAAAGAAAAAGTTTATACGGAAACTTTCCTGTGAACTTAACACCTTTTCGTATTTAGATTTTCAATTAATTTGTCTTGCTTTTTTTCTTTTTAATTATTATTTGAAAAAATCCCAAGAAACTGGTTAAATTATATCGCAGCAAAATCGGCATTTTTTGCGCCCATTAAAATCCCACAAGTTTAAGTAATTGAAGAATGATTAATCTCATTAGATGACTTGCGTTCTTTAATTGAAAATGTTATTTTTCAAGAATGTTTTTTGTATATTAAAAAGAAATAAAATAAATTATAAAAAATTATAAAGTATTTTATTTTAAGAAAAAGTTGTATTTTCTAAGAAGCTTCAGATTAGAATTTGCACCAAAAAGTTTTGGTTGTCACTAATTATATATAAAAGGCCTTAAGGTATAAATTATTATTTATTTTAAATAACTTTATTTTCAAATAACCTAATCATTAAAATCTCTTTTATAAGATTGTCACGACAAAATTTTCACGACAACATTTGCTTTTTTCTTGTTATTCAAACTATGTCTTAAAGTAAACATGTTTTTGCTAAAATTTGTGAAACGCAAAGACTTGAGTAATTTTCTTGCAATGCTGGTTTTTGACTTGTTTAAAAAAATTCTAATTTATGGTTTTATAAACCCTTTGAATTTCGCAAAGCTTTGCTCCCGAGATTGCTTTGGAAACTGGAGTCGACTTTTTTTTCAATAACGACTGTTTTTCATATACGCATCAATTTATTTTGCTGTTTTATTACATTTTGATAAACTGTTTGATCAAATACGTGACAACGAACCATAAGAGATACTTGTATATGAAACACAATGGACAATGTGGGTGGACATGTTTGCTTTTTATTTTATTTCTTTTTTAAGTTTAAGGTAACAGGGAACAAAACGGCCACTCAAAATATCGAATTTTCATTTGAACTTTAGTTACTGAATCGTCCTTTACGAAAGAAGTAAAGAATCAATAAATGTACATTGTGATGAATTGCACGTGCGCAAGTTTCTTAAAGGCATTTCCTGTAACAATAAAAATAAACTGTTGTCAGCTAATTTAGTTATCGCTAAATGGAAAAATGCCAGTCATTTGAGAATTTCCTTACATTCTCTTTATGTATGTAAAAAAAGTTCATGCAAAACTTCATGTGATACACTTTTTCTTTTATTTCAATATTTAAGATTATGTAATCTGAGGATTATGTAATCTGTATGTTAATGTCAAGAAGTAGTTAGTTATGTCACTTTGATATGGCTGAGTTGCAATTGGGTAGTTAATTTCAATATAACTTTGTGCAGCTTTAATGTCGTTATCAAAATACATTCAACCTAAGGTACTTTTCTCTTTTCTATTTACAGAAGGTTGAAATTTCTGTAAGTCGTATAAAGTTATTTAACAGTGACAAAATATTAATGGCAAATAGAATTTTTTATTTAAGAAATGCGCAAATCTATTAGGTTAATAACTTAATTATAAATGTTTTATCGTCAAACTTGAGGTTCATTGCGTTGACTGGACTTTTTTTTATTTCTGTAAAAAATAATTTTCATATACACGCAATAGTTGTGCTGGAAAGTGTACCTAAAACCTAAAAATCGGTGTTTGAAACGAATGACATATGAAGCTGTAAAAAAAATTATATTGAAATTAAACTACCAAATTTGAGAAGTCCAACCCCATAATCAGATGCGTATTATAAAAAATTTCTAAATATTAATTTTAGTGATTGAAAGTTAAAATGAACATTTGATATTTTGAAGCGTCGTTATGTTTCCTGTCCCCTTAAAAGATCAGGCATAGCAATGAGTGTTCATAACAGATACTTAATAACTAAAAATTAAATTTGCTTGGACTTTGTCAGTAGATAAAGGTAAATTACTTTGCCCTAATTTACTGACTGTACTTATAAGTCCACGGTTTTACTTTTCATTGTTCATTTGAAAAAAATGGAAGCAAGGTTGAACTTTTTGATTAAATTGTACAGTTTTAGCACAATAAAAGTCCACAAAGGTAAAGTAAAATTTTCAGAAAAATTTAACTTTAGTTGCCTAATGGGCTATGGCAAATAATTTAAATTAAATCTTAATTCAGTATAGAAAATGTAGAAAAAAATATTTTCATTTTGCAATGGAAATGTTTCAGATGATGCAAAACTATTGTTTTCATTTTTCCATGTCCTGCGATTTCATTAGTTGTTTCGGTTTCATTTTCAAAATGTCCGCTATAGACGAACGGAAACTTTCTTTCTATGCAACTTTCTTCATAAAATGATTTGAACAACCAACAGCCTTAGATATCATAGTTAAAGTATTAGATTGGCTGATCACGTGACCTCCAATGCTAACGACGGGACGCGCATGGAGACCAGAATAAGAGGGTAAATGGGCCAGTGTTGCCACCACATTAATGAGAAAAATACTAAGAAAAAATACTGTTTAATTCTAAAATTATAAAAAAATACCATAAAATTATAAAAAAGCGTTTAATGTTTTTTTCACTAAAAAGTCACTAAAAAGTTTCCATAATGCAGCTATTACTTATATGGTATTTTTTTTGTAATTTTAGAATTAAGGGGACGCGGTACCAAAAAACTAAATCCAGTACTTTTATTGCTAGCATTCAAATTAAACTAATTTTACAAAGAACTAACATTCAATAAACATATACGAAAAAATAATAAATATTAAAACGTAAGTTTTTTTTTTTTTTAAATTAAAAAATTAAAAAATTTTAACGTTTTTTCAAAATGCTACTCTTCCTACAATTTAAAGAATTTTGTAATGGATTTTTTTTCAAAATGTTCCCACAACATCTATTAATAAAAGTTGGTATGGATATTGAGCTATCAGTTAAATAAAAAAAGTTATGTAGCTTATGTATAAAAATGGCTAAAAAATAAGATTTTTTGTAAATTTTCACCTTCAGCAATTTAAAAAAAAATCTATTCACACTAGACCTTATCCCATACCAACTTTTGTTATACGCACATGTTTCAACACAGGAAAAAAATTGGAGCTCTACATTAATTTACCTAAAAGCCTTAGGGTTTTAACCATTCACAAGCTGAAAAATTAAAATTTAAAAAATCAACATAAAATTTCAAAAACCATTTTACCAAACCACTATATCATTTTCAATAAACCTCCACCATTATAATAGAATCCTTCTTTTTTTGCAATATCTTTAGCTCACAACATTCGAGCATGTTTAATTATTTTCTGGGCAGCCCTAAATTTTGGGTAATGCGTCCCTTAAACGGTATTTTTCGTAGTATTTTTCTCCTTAATGTGGTGGCAACACTGGCCCATTTGCTCTCTTATTCTGGTCTCCATGCGCGTCCCGTCGTTAGCATTGGAGGTCACGTGATCTGCCAATCTAATACTTTAACTATGATATCTATGCCAACAGCACAGTAAAAAATTGGCATTTTTTAAATTTAAAAGTAAAATATACTTAGAAAACCCACTTTCGAGAATACCGAAGCAAAAGTAATTTCAGACTAAATATGAAAACATGATCGCTTGATCTGTTGGCATCCAAGTCGTGAAACCACCCCATTAAAGTTAAAAACTAAAATGGTCTCGTAAGAATTAGTTTTATTTTGCAATTTAGGACTTTATGTAGTTGATTTAAAGCCAGAAAAAATATTCTGGTTCAAATATAGTATTCCTAGGGCGAATTAATATACAACAAATCTTAAGTACAATAATTGCGTTAAATGTACTTCGCTACTTGCTTTAATATATTATATATGTTAATATATTAGCGCTAAATATACCTAAATATCATTCAAGAAACTACCGAACTAACACTACCAAATACCACAACTTTCCAGTCCTTGGATAACTTTGTCGCAGGGAACGTGTCTCAGATTTCGTTTTATTTTACAATTTAGGACTGTATGCAGTCGATTTAAAGTCGCAAAAGTTCAAATATAGTACTTCTAGTGCAAATTAATAGACAATAAAGTCTTAATTGGTTTAAATACACTTCGGGGGGCTGGGGAACCCAGTCGGCTAAAGTGCTCGCCTTGCAGGTGGAAGGTCGCAGGTTCGTGCCCGGGTACCACAAAAATAACTGCCGACCTATAAACAGCCGGTGCAGTCAAATAACGTCCGACGAATAATACCTCGTATAGAGGGAGTGCACGTTAAATATACATAAAAATCCCAACTCTGCATACGATGTTGCTCTTAACGGTTGCGTTGGGTGCCTACTATAAGGAGTCGGTTCGTTACTTGACTCGTTCTAAATGATGGAGCCCGTCGCCTATAGCCCTCTTGTAACTCTAGTGTGACGTTAATTCAAGCTAACTTAATTTAACTTTACTATACGCAGTCGATTTAATTCTGAAAAAAAATATTCTGGTTCAAATATAGCATTCATAATTAGAATCAATCTACAACATATTCACACTAATTGCGTTAAATATACTTCTCTACTTGCGTTAATATACTAGCGTTAAATGAAGAGCTCAAGTGCAAAACAAGTTTAATCACTTTTTGGAAAAAATTGAGTTGGTTAGCTTTTCACACAGGTATTGTAGGAAGGGATCCACCAACATTTAGATTTGCACAAAAAAAGTGACTTTTGACAAAACGTGAAATCTTTTTTTGTGCAAATCAAAATGCTGGTGGATCCCTTCCTACAATGCCTGTATGAAAAGCTAACCAACTCCAATTTTTTTCCAAAAAGTGATTTAACTTGTTTTGCACTTGAGCTCTTCGAATATACTTGCAATAACTCAGAAACTAGCGAACTAACACTACCAAATACCACAACTATCCAGTCCCTGGATAACAAGACACCAGTGAATTTGTCCACTCGAGCGAGAGAAACCCCGTCCGTAACATGACATTTTGTCGCGGGAACGTGTCTCAGATAATTCCCGGGGCACATCCGGTCATGTGATCGCCCATTTTTCCGGACGTGTTCGGTGGAGCGAATGACCCATTTGCGACCCGTCTTTTATTCCTAGGTCTTTGTTGCTGTGTTATCTTGGAGAGTTAGGAAGAAGACTGACATGCTGCCGGGCAGAAACTAATAATAGAAATGGTTTGCCAAGTGAATCCATTGATCGCTTTGTAGTAAGCCTAAGCAAGCGAACTCGGGGAATTATTTGGTTTCTGTATTATGTTTGAAAACAGTATTAAAAAGACATAATAATATAGAATATCCATAAGAATAAGATTAAAATGTATTATTTAAAATTAAGTTAAAAAGAATCTCGCTTTTCGTTCATTTTTTAAAGTGTACAATAGCATAAGAAAATCATTGTAGCTATGGCCAAAGTTAGCCGCATTCGTGGCCAAAAGTTTCCCGGTGACCAACAATTAAATACAGCTTTCGAAATATTCAACATAGAATAAAATAAATGGTGCGATATTATTCCCAATAGATTAAAAAATCGCATAGAGTATTTACTTACTCAATTTTCAATAATTTTTGAACAATTCTAAATGAAAGTTTACTGAAGTAGTTTTTTGTTCTTCAATGCTTGCAGAAATAAAACACACTTTTTTGGTGTTGCCAAAACTAAAATAGAAAAAAAATCTTATATTAAATTAAAGACAATGTTGCCACCTTTCTAAAAAAATGCTAACTAATTTAAAGTCTGATGATTTTGAGCAGAGAAATTTTAGAACAAATCTTTTTCCGACGCGTGGACCAAAGTTACCATCCATGGCCAAAGATACCCGCTTTGACGGTACTATTCTAGAGGGCAGTTTGTATAGACTTATTACATCGAGTTGGTGACTTTTTGAATACATAATAAAACTATAAGTAACATATTTCAGACAGATGATTTAACTCTTTTGTTCTCATTTTTCTATGTGCTGCGATTTCATTGGTTGCTTAGGTTTCACTCTCAAAATGATCGATGTAGACGAAAGAAACTTTTCTTTCGATGTAAACATTTCTCTTTAACAAATGATTTGAATAACCAACATCACAGCACAAAGTTGGCATTTAAAAAATGTAATAAGTAAAATATTCTTTAAAAAAAACTCATTTTGCTATACCAAAACGAAAGTAATTCCAGACAACAAATGAAAACAAACCGTTGGAGAAGTTGCCATTTACGACGTGAAACAACCCCATTGCGACGTATTTTTCTTACCTGTGAAGGAAATTACTACCATCGTTTGTAAATTCAGATCTCTTGCTACAGTCTACAATTGCGTAAACAGTCATTGTTTAATAGGGTACTTGACTGTATCGCTAAAATACCTTCCAATTAATTAATATAGTTGAAATACAACGTAATTATTTTTTTGCAAATAATGTATAAAACATTTAAAATAAAATCATTAAATAATTATAAACATTTTAAAATAAAATCATTTAATAATAATAAAATCATTTTAAAATAAAAATCTTAAAATAAAATCATTTAATAATAATAAAATCATTTTAGATAAATCATTAAATTATAAAATCATTTTAAATTAATAAAAATCATTTAAATAATTAATAAATCATTTAAATAATTAATAAAATCATTTAAAATAAATCTTTTAATAAAATCATTTAATTTTCATCGGTACGCCACGTGATCACAAACCCGTCCCTTTGGCTGACGTCACTAGTATCTATAAACAAACCGGTGTGATGTTTTTTGCTTGCAATTAAACTGGATTTAATCGAATTTACTATTAAAATAAGAATTATGTAGATAATGGAAGGAGGTTTTACAGAAGCGGATAGTTCAGATTTTTATTTTTTATTTTATTATCAAGAAAACAACAAGTACAAAATAAACACTGGGGATTTAGAATCCCATACGATGAAAAGAAATTCAAGACATTTTAAAAAAAAAACAATACAGGGTAGATATGACGACATTGGAAATTTGTGCTAACAAGAGTTGTCGGTGCTATTTAAAAATAAACAATAGAGAACCCAAAATGAATTAAATTGAATCAAATTAAATTATCAACTGAAAACAGATAATTTTTTAGCTTTTTTTGAAAACGATGACATTTGGTATAATTTACAGATCAACAGGGAGATTAATGTATTGTTTAGGAGCTAAATAAAAAAAAACTTTGTGAAAAATCTCCCTGTTGGCTCTGGGTATATTGAAAATAACGTTTGGTCGTCTAGGATTGACTATTTCTCTTTTATCACATAAATTGGGATTTAAGAAGAGATTGTAGCTATTTTTATAAAGTGTAGATTTGCTTAAAGTAGATTCCAAAATGGTGTTTCAAAGTTTGTTTATAGTTACTAGTGACGTCATAGATACCACGTGACAGCCACAAAGCGTTTTCGGGCGTCATTTTTCGTCCTAATTTTAAAATTCATTTTCTCCCTTTTTATGTCAAATACCCTATTCTTAATAAACGTCTTTTGAAGAATAAAATGATGCGATTCGACACTCTGGCCTGTTGTTGGTCGACAATTTTTGTATTTGTGTTTGGATTTGAAATATATTTGAAACTATCCAAGTAACATTGAGTGACCGTTTTGTTTAGGCATACTAGAGTTACTTGGCGACTTTCTGACTGCTTAATTTTATTTCACGCCAAGCATCTACATCTCCTTCTCAACTCTATGCTTTATCTTGAATGGGACACTGGGGGAATGCATGGAAAGTTTTGGACATGTTTGCGAGAGTTTATTTTCTTTGGGGTCATGGTGTTGGGGAGATGGCTATTTTTTTGTAGTTGCAGTATTAAAATTTATTTGGAATCCATTATTTTTAACATTTGGAATAAATAAAAGTTGCAAACAAAATGTTCTTTAGATTAATTAAAAAATAGTAACATTTAATATTGGAAAAGTTTGTAATTTTTTTTTTTTTAGGCGGAATAATCAAAAGACACCGATTTTGTGAGGTAAGGCTTGTCAAAAAGACGAAATTTATTTTGGAGATCGAAAAAATTCTTATAGAAATAAGAACTGAACTGAAGAATGACTGAACATTGACCCGTCTGTTCATATCTGAAACCACTTTTAAATACTATATTGAAGTTCGAGCTAAAAGATCTAGACTTCAAACTTGGCAAAGGGGCCTGGGGAGCCCAGTCGGTTAGTCATTCACCTAGCATGCGGGGTCACAGGTTCGGGTCCGCAACTGCCTACCTATAAACGGCCAGTGCAGCAAAAATGTCCGACGAATAATACCCCCATTTGGAGGGAGTGCACGTTAAATATCCTTCAAAGTCCTAACGCTGCGTACGATGTCAACCTTAACGGTTGCGTTGGATGCCCATTCAGGTGTCGGCTCGTCACTTGACTGTGGTTCTAAAATATGACGCCCGCCGCCAATAGCCCTCGTGTACCTCTAGTGCGACGATAATTCAAACTAAACTAAACTCAAACTTGGTAAATTAGTTTCCAGTACTTATCGTCATAATATCGTCAAGAAAATCGTACACGCGCAAAGAATAGCTACTAAAACTTTTTTTGGTTTTAAAAGTTAGATCATATAAATACTTTCTATATCTTTTAATTGTATTGATTTTTTTTACTGGTAATTGAAAGTCGTATGGTGTTTACACACCCGTATTTTTTGGCATTGAAGGAGATAAGGAGGCCTTCCCGAACGGCCTGGTATTGGGAAAATATGTATGGTTGTTTTCGCCTTATAAAGTTTAATTTTTTTTCAAATAATATATTTGGTTAAGGGGACGCGGTACCCAAAAAATTAAATCCAGTATTGTTATAGCTAGCATTCAAATTAAACTATTTTTAACATATACGAAAACATATACGAAAAAAATAATAAATATTGAAACATAAGTTTTTTAAATAAAAAAATTAAACAATTTTAAACGTTTTTTCAAAATGCTACTCCTCCTACAATTTAAAGAAATTTTTTAATGGATTTTATTGCAAAATCTTCCCCACAACATCTATTAATAAAAGTTGGTATGTATATTAATCTAGCAGTTATATTAATCTAGAAAAGAACAGTTTTGTAGCTTTATGTATAAAATAGGCCAAAAAAAAAAGATTTTTTGTAAATTTTCAACTTCATCATTTGTTTTTAAAAAACTATTCACACTAGACATCATCCCATACCAATTTTTGTTAATCGGATATGTCTTAATACAGGGAAAATATTTTGGAGCTCTATATTAGTTGACCTAAAAGCCTTAGGGTTTTAACCATTCACAAGCTGAAAAAATTAAAAAATGAAAAAATCAGCATAAAATTTCCAAAACCATTTTACCAAACCTCTATCATTTTCAATGAACCTCCACCATTATAAAGGATTCCTACTTTTTTTTGCAATGCCTTAGCTCACAGCATTCGAGCATTTTTAATTATTTTCTGGGCAGCAATAAATTTTGGGTACCGCGTCCCTTAAAATATCAGAATTAGGTTTTATTTTTGAAGATATGACATTAAAAACATTCTCAAATGGAAAAAAGTTTATAAGAATGCAAATTTATTAATAATAAATTTTTTAAATTTAAAGTTATAGTAAGAAAGAATGATGCTCAGAATACGTAAAAGCCGGGTCTTACGATTGGAGGGTTAACCTCGTTATTTGTACTTGATTCAAAATTACGAAATATATCCCACAACAGCATAAGTTTAGCTCTAAATACAACTCTAATCCAATATGGTACCGAGTCTCGAATAAAAAAACAAGGCGACAGAGTAAACTAATTAAATATGCATTTACTTGTAAGGATTAGGAAACAAAGAAATAGGATTCTTTGTTCTAGGCTCATACAAGTAAAATGAAGTCGCTTGGTCCGAATTTTTTTTACAGAAACAAAAGACTGAAAGTCACGGGCTAATTATTTATTCAAATTAAGTTGTCACCAAGGGAAAAGAATTCCAATATATATATTTAAGAGTGGTAATAATATTAGTGAAAAAATATATTTTTATAACAACGTACAAAAAAGTTCACTTTTTTATATCATATTCATTGATAAATCGTTGCAAAAATATACTTTACGTGCTTGCGTCACAGACAGTGCCGAAAGTAGTACTTTCGGCAGTAGTGCGGTTAAGTAAATAAGAGTATCTGATTGGTAGAAAAACAAATGATGTCATGAATATCTCCATGGAAACTGAATGATGTCATTGAAACTCACTTATTTTTTACTGGTTCATTACTTTCGCTTAATAAAGTATTATTTTCAGCACTAGTTGCTTAAATAACTATTAAGAGTGGTAATAATATTAGTGAAAAAATATATTTGTTTACGAATACATCTTGTTTGAGAATTATGTTGGTTTTGAGAAGGGTTGTTTGAGGATATGACATCCCCCCCTCACCCCTAAAATGTTGAAATAGATGAAGTATAATAGAATATTTTTATAATATCGTGCAAAAAAACTAACTTTTTCAAATCAATAATCGTGGCAAAAGTGATGCTTTTAACGAAATCGTGTTTCAAAGTTACTTTCACGCACTAGTGCGACAAAGTAAATAAGAGCATCTGATTGGTTTAAAATTGAGCGTGATATTTTATTCGGCGGCTTTGTGATTGGTGTAAAATTCTTTATTTGAATGTGATTCTTTATTTGGCGTCTTATTTCCAATGCCAATCTAAGAAATACTTTTTGCACGTGATTTTAAAATATTCATAAAATATAAATAATCACTTTTAAATAATTTGAACGTGATATTAAAATAATTAATAATCCAATCAATAAATGCCAATTTAATACTTTTTTGCACGTTATTATAAAAAATAGTGTATGACAACACGTAGAAAATAGCCTTTTTTAAACTCGTGAATTTATTTCACTCGCTCGTACCTCGCCCGTGAAATAATTTATTCAACTCGTTTAAAAAAGCCTTGCTTTTCAAACTACTTGCATAAATAACTATTTTTATTGTTTATATGAGCTTTATTATTTCTAGATGTTTTATTATGTAAGAGTGTTGATGGGACACGTTAATACATGTTCAGGTTCAGATTTCAAATCATTTTGCCCGTTTTACGAATTTCTCTCTTTAATTATCGCCATTCAATAGTGATACTAATAAGAAGTGTTTAATGGTTGCCAAAACGCTGCATATAAAAAAGATAGAAATATGATATTTTGATCTTTTTATAAAATATCATTATTACAAATTTAACGTTGTGTTTAATATAAAGTTCTCAAACACCTACAAAGGACATAACTGATGAAGTTTAATTAAAAATGTAAAATTTATATATCCTTACTTTTAGCAGAGTATTAAATAAAATCCACACATAGAATAGGAGAAAACTTGGCTTTCAGAAAAAAAAAACGTTTTGGTTTGATAAAGTTTATCAGTTCTGAAATCGTTGCCACGCAGGTCAATACGAAACAAAATAAATATAACTTCAAAAATACAAAGACTAGAAATATGAAATTTTGAGCTTAATAAAATCATTATAATTTTAAAGCTGTGTTTTATAGCCTAGCACTGCTAAAATAAAGCGCATAATTGCTGTTTGAAATCTGAAGATGTGTAAAATGATGAGAAAATATGAAGATGAATTTGTATAGCTCCTCGGCGCAACAGCCCATTAATGAGCCAAGGCCTGCCGTGCCCAATTCTGCTTTCGTGACCAAGGGCTTTGGGGTGCTAGGCATATGTCCCAGCTATTTGGTCAACCTAACGCGGGACCCCCAGTGCTTAGTTCCCAAGTATGCTTGGGTCCTCATTTTATCGACCCAATTAGGGGATGAAAGGTTGAAATGTTGAATATTGTTCAGTGAATTTGTATAACACTGAACTAAATATCCTCTTGTTCTCCGATTTTCCAAGGATTGCTGGATTTTTGAAGATCTTAATTTGCTATCATGATCAATATCTATGAACGAGCCGCGGTAGCTCAGTCGTGTGAAGCGTCGTGCTCGCATCGGAAGGGTTGTGGGTTCTGTCCTCGGCGGTGCACGCAATTCTGATGGTTGCTGGGTCGGCGCTTGTATTCGACTAAAGACCGCCGTGTTGCTAATGGTATCTGGGGCACGTTAAATATGTCGTGGTCACAAAGTCCTCCCTGTTCCCATACCAAATTAATACCACTGGGGGTACCAGATCAGGGGGTTATCGGCCTTTGATCTGGATCAAAATTCCGATATGTGAGTGAGAATGGATGTGTGAAAGGGACCTTCCTGTAAAACGGATGTGTCATGCTGCGAGCAAAAGTCGGACTTCCTAACTTGTGGCGCTCAATAAAAACGGAAGCCGCCCCACTTCGCCTTAAAATCGGGTAGTTTTCTACTCCGGGCTCGGTTACCGAGTGGCATTAGAAACAAGAACAACAACAACATATCTATGAATAACCTATGAACCCTTAATCTGTTTTTATCAGGAAGTATTCTGCTTGTAAAATATTTTTAAGTATTAATAAACTGTTAACAATCCTTAACTACTGCTATACATGGTTCGAGCGCCTCTGCATGAGCGTCATCCTCTTGAACTGCGTCACTCTGGGCTTGTACCGTCCGTGCCAGGACGAGACTTGCGACTCGGCCCGATGTCGTGTCCTCAGGGTTTCGGACCACCTCATTTTCGGATTCTTCGCCGTCGAGATGGTGATCAAGATGACAGCGATGGGGGCCTTCGGGAGAGATGCATATCTTTCTGAGACGTGGAACAGGCTGGACTTCTTTATCGTTGTCGCTGGGTAAGTGTGAGAGTTTTCCTTAATATGCAATCGGTACTGCTAGAAAATTATGGCCGATCTCGATTTTGCAACTTTTCTTTTGTAGCCAAGTAGCGAAAACTGTGTACTTAAATTGGTAAGCTATTCCAGTTCCAACAAATCAATTAGATGTTTAACACTAATCTTGTTGCTATAAGAAACCCTGTGTTTAAGAAAATCAAATAACATTGATATCGCTAGTTAATATTAGGTGTTTGCAACTTACAATGATAAAATTTGCAAAGCTAAATATTACGACATCAATAGACCGAAATAAACTAAGAGTTAAATCATTCAAGTATATTTATAAACTAGCAAATTTAACTTCTTGCACGAATTCAAAAAAAAATAGATTTAATATTTGTACATAAAGTTATAGGATATAAACTTCATTATGATAAATTTCGAATCATAATAAAAATTCTGCATGCTAATAATTCCAAAATGAAACAAAGTATAAATCATCATAATTAAACAAGTTCTCATAATATAATTTCAGTCATTTGGCGTTTGGTTTTGACTAGCCTTTTACAACTAATTGTCAACCAAAAAGGATATCTAAGGTAGCGATATAAGTTACTTTTCATTATTTTTTTTTATTGTATTGGTTGTTAAACTATTGGTGGCCATTTTGCAGCGCCATATGCTGACAGTCATTCTCTTGTTCAATTCCTTTGCAAGAATAATTTAAGACACGATTTATCAAAAGTAGTTGTTTTGACTCCAGAATTATTTTTGAAATAACCCTCACGATTCAATAGAATTTACTATATTTTAAAATTGATCTTATTCCGCGGAATTATACAGAAAAACAATCAAGAATATTCAGGTAGCCTTCATATAAGGGATTTAATACAAAGTAAATACTTTGAAATGATCATCAATTAACAAAATCATATAGATTCTTATTTTAAATGAAAAGCAAAGAGGGTGTGGTGGTTCACCACACACGCAACCTCAATGTGACATCAACAACTAGGTGACTCTGATTTACCATCTCGTTCCTACCAATATTCTTGATTACAACGTTTATAGTAGTATATAAGCCGAGGTAACTCATCTCCACCTTGAAGATCCTTTTGGTAGACTGTGGCTTACTGAGGCCGCTACAGTGGTCACCCGAGGACGTGATCGTCACCCACTCCAACGACGCTCCTGCTACGATGCGCTCAACCACGGTTGCTACTCGCTGCTAATGCACTCAACGGCCAACGCTGGCACACAACTCAACCGCAGCACAACGCACGGTTTCTAACCTCGTCGTTTCTAGGAGAGGAGTGGTGTTGCGGTTCACCACACACGTAACCTCCATATGCCATCAACAACTAGGTGGCGCTGATTTACAGCCACGTTCCTACCACTATTTCTGATTACAAAGTTAATAGTAGTATATAAGCCGAGGTAACTCATCTCCACCTTGAGGATCCTTTTGGTAGACTGTGGGTTACTGAGGCAGCTACAGTGGTGACCCGAGGACGTGATCGTCACCCACTCCAAGGGGTTGAGTAGGTTTTTTTGCGTTAAAAGTGCTTTCTTGTAAGTGCTTCAATGCGTAACAAAGAGGAGGAAGGATGGTGTTAAATAAAAATAAGAAAAGTTAGTCATTCAAATAGTCAAAGCTAATTTAACTTATAAGCACCCTGTCTTTGGACCCATTATCCGTGATCATCTCGATGTATCATTGATAATACTTCAATGATGTTTTGTTGATGATGTACACTCTTAAAACAAACGAGCGGTTTTAACTCAGTCTGAGTTAATTTCCACTCCTTTCCGGTGCCGACAATGCACTTCCCCTATAGGAGTGGATTTCACTCTTTTTGCGGAGTGGGTAAAAGAAACAAAAGAAAACAATCTACGTCCTACACTCTTAAAACGAGCGGTTTTAACTCAGTCTGAGTTAATTTCCACTCCTTTCCGGTGCCGAAAATGCACTTCCCCTATAGGAGTGGATTTCATTCTTTTGTTTTAAGAGTGTAAACCCACGAATTTGTTTGCGTTTTTATAGGTCTCTGGAATACTGTCTGGATATGGGCAACATCAACTTGTCTGCCATCCGTACAGTGAGGGTGCTGCGGCCTCTGAAAGCTATCAACAGAATACCCAGTGAGTAACTTTCAGACCCTATCAATAATGTTGATTTAGCGTTTCAAGAGTAATTAATGGTGAAGGAGCCCTATCGACTGCGGGTCTCTAAACCAAAGCGCTTCTGTGTGTTATTCCATTGGAAACAAAAATATTTTCTAAGTCACATTTCTCCAGCTGTATTGAATATTTTTGCAAACACGCCTACAGGTATACACAGGTACGCCATGCAGGTTTCTATAATCTCATTTTATGAAATCGGTTCGAATATTTTTTAAATAATTTTACACAATTTTCGAACCAATTTCAAAGAGTGGGATTATAGAGACATGCTAGTCAGCCGCATTTGAAGAATCCAGGGGAAGAACCTCTTGATTGCACAGGAATCTTCCCGTAATCAGATCTGCTCGGCGGACGTTGGCGACATTAAACCGGTTTCTCCTTTGTTTCTTCTCTGCATGGGACTCGTGTTTGGCGCGAATGAGGGTTGCCGCGAAAAAGAAGTACCAAGTAAGAACCGGTTCCATTACACCAGTTTAGGCGATGATTCGCTATCGTCGCCATGCAGACAGATTCCTATGCAATGAAGGGGTCTTTTCCCCCTGTACTCTTCGTTTATCATATGAAAAAAAAAACGTTTTATTTCAAATATCCAATACAGCCTGAGAAATGTGGATTAAAAAAATCTTGTTTCTATTAGATTAACATAGAGGCACTTTGGTTTGAAGAGCCACGGTCGATCATTTTCATTCGCCCTTAAGAGAACATGTGCAACCACTGAACTGAACTGAAACTCTGGAAGGAGCATCCCATGAAAAGCTGGTGAAGCCTATTTTTGGGTCACTTGGCGACAGCATTAGGGAGAACATGTGCCACATTTGGCATGATTGGCCGATCCCAATTGACACTTGACTTGACAGTTTGCATCGTTCGCCAAGAATAGTACCCCAAGGAATTTAAGTTTTAAAGATTGTTCCTGCAATTCTATTTTTTTTAAAAAGTACATGTTTCCGAAACTTCATTATATAAAGAACCTCCTGAAGCAATAACATATCAATTTTCTGTTTAAAAAACTATTGAAAAAGTTGGTTTAAAATGCCTATTTTAAGAGGTTAAGTATAGGATCGGCGGCAGAGGTTGGGTTGCTCTTAAAGGGTTGCCGCGCATCACCGACTCTATTGGCGATCGTTTCGATGCTTTTTCCAGAGTTTCAGTTCAGTGTGTGCAACCATGGCAGGGGAAGAATAGGAATAAACTAATTTCTTGAACCCTTTTTTCTCCAGGTCTGCGCATCTTGGTGATGCTGTTACTCGACACTCTCCCCATGCTGGGCAACGTCCTCCTTCTTTGCTTCTTCGTCTTCTTCGTGTTCGGTATCGTGGGGGTGCAGATGTGGGCTGGCCTACTCCGGCAGCGATGCTTCCTGGAGATGCCGGCCAACGCGACTATAGGGCCGCCCGGGTGAGAAAGCCTTTACTATTACTAATCCTTTACTATTATTAGGTTCTGGGGCCGCGAAGGCCACTCTACCTCAATATGAAATGTTTGAGACCCGGAACCCATTCACGGCGATAGACAAGGAAATTTGCCACGCGAAAATGAGTTTTCTTAAGTTTACAGTCCCTGGACAAATTATTAGACGCACTGCAAGATTTCATGTAAAATATTAATTACCAGGTGATATTGTACCGTTTTATTATTTAAATTTTTTTTATATTATCCAATCAATTACCGATTTATTTGACATAAATAAAACACCATTAATTTAGAAAAGCATAAGTTTATTAAGTTTTAAAGAAAAGTGAAATTATTGTTAGTAAAAGTCAGTATTTAGTTGAGCCACCTTTAGACGCTATCAAAGCTTTAATTCTGCGCGGCATGCTATCAATGCAAGACTGTACTGTCTCCTGCATTTGAGGATGATGATTCCACACATAAATAATCTTATAATAAATAATTAATATAAATTAAACTTAATCATAATTAACCATAATTATCTTAAAATAAATACAAATATGTAGTATACAACAATTCTTTTAACTAAAAATCAATAATATTGTAGTTTAAATATACCATTATTGCATAAAAACTCTTAAGAAACATAAAATTACTAAAAAAAAATACAGTACGTCTAATAATTTGTTCAGGGACTGTGTAAGAAAATAAAGGAGCGGAGTCTTGAAAAATTTATGTAGGACAAATTAAAAAACACGAGTCTTTTAAAATTAAAAAAAAAGTTACATCAAATTTAACAAGCATACAAATTTGAATATTTTTGAATTTTTTTAAATTACAATAAAAAATGTAAAAACAAAATGCATTTTTCCAAATATAAATTATGTAACATACATAAAAAATTTGAAAAATTGCCTAAAAAATTAAAGATTTTAGAATTTTGTGTTTCGGACTCCTTAAAAAAATAAATTTCCTCCTTACAGTCCCTGGATGCACTGCAAGATTTCATGTATCAATCAATGATGAACAAAATACCTTTAGAAGGACATTTGTGTTCCTAAACTTAAGCTATTGAATAGAAAATACTATCTGCTATACTTAATACATATATGGACATCTTTTTTAATGATATGGCATTCTTTGGTATGTTTTCATCATTAATAAAAATACAGTGCGTCTAATAATTTGTCCAGGGACTGTATGATGGGTTACATGTAGTAGCCAACATTTTTTGGACTAGGACATGACAGCACAGAATATACTTAAGCTATTAGAACTTCAAGGTACATAATGTGCGTTGTCAGTGAAATCATGAGGTGTATGTCGTGACAAATAATACTTCAACACAAATGTGTTTTGCTAACGTTTAAAACAAATACGCAATTAACGATAAACAAATACGTGAAACTATTTACAAACGTTAGTTGCCCAGATAATGTCCTTGACATAGTCCCTTGGCACAGTCCCATGGGTTGAAATGCTTACAACGAAAATTAACTCTAATTTTAGGAACTTTCAACTTTTTAGATTTTAATTTAGGTTCTTTGAAGTCCATGTTTCAACTAAATGTTTGAAAATCTATATTTGGGATTAAATGTAATTTTTCGATATTAAGGTTTGCTATACTATATTAAAGAAACAACAAACGGGAAAAAAGAACACGCCTATCAAAATGGGAAATTGCCAACATTTTTCAACATCGTTTTGTTCTAAATTCCAAACATTTAAACGTAATAAACAGCCCAAACCCACATTTACTACGAATTCTATTTTTGCCTTTAATGAATATACAGATAGTGAGTGCAACTTCATTAATGGTATTTTTGATTTTGTTTTTGTGTTGCCATCTGTTGGGTATTAATACAACTAAAATATGCACAAATTTTGGGACTGGTAACTCATCAATACGAAAGTTTTATACGTTTTTTTAATGATTGAAACTTAAAATGATATTATCAGTTAAAAACTCCTAAAACTAAAATTTTAAAGAACTATATTAAATACAAAATATAGATCACAATAAATTGTCAACACACAAAAAAGTTTTAAGTTAATAGAAAATATACTTCGATTTAAATTATAAGTACATATACGCTGTCTGGTTTGTTTTACATTGTTCCTTGAAAATCTCCTTCCATGTTTCTTGTTCTTATCTTTTGAAAAGTTAATTTTCTTAAGTTCCTTATTAAGATAACATACACTGCTCAAAACAATTAGGGGAGCACTTTGCGTACTTTTGTTTACCCTTTCAGAATAGATTCCTTATGCATCCAGAATGAAATGGTAAAAAACAGGGGGGGGGGGGGGGAATCCTAATTTTTTAACTAAAATTTAAGGGGGAAAATATTGAAATCATAACTTTTGAATAAATTATAATATTTTTTTAAAACTTTTTTTGTAAAAAAAAGGCAAAATCAATTTTTAAACATCTAAGAATGTAAGCGTAAAGTATTTAGGGTCAATTTATTTCATAAAATTTATTGAGAATGAATTTTATTTTACCATGTTTTTCATATTTTCATTTAATTAAAACAAACGTTATTTAATTCCTCAAAAAACATGATTCTTCCATTTAACGATAAATAGTGCGAGCTCAACACTTAATGGGAAAAAAATCGGAAGCTGATGATACCAAATGGAATCATTGGGGGTGAAAGAGTTTATACCATGCGTTCCCCTAATTCAGGGTCCCTACCTTTTTGCACCTGCGTACCACTTGACTTTTTGAGAAATTTTGGAGTACCACCAAACCAAAAAATTTTTAATAAGCGTATAATTCTTACTCTTCTAATAGTGTTCAAAGGCTTTTTGAATTAAATTCCTGATAAAACTTCTTATTTAATATTTGGTACTTGTTTATTTATAAAATGCTTGTAATAAAGGAGAAATAAAAAGATTAAAGGGGTACTATTTTTTGTTTTTATTTATTACCCATAGGTCTAAAAGCATACAAATAAAATAATTCGTACAAACTCAGCAAAAAATTAATCATCAGATGAAATATACATTTATAGTCTTTAGTGCGAAACTTGTTGTTGTTAGCCTGTGATTAAAATATCAGCATAAGGAGTAATGGAACTTATCTTCACTCTTAAGTCCTTTTCAACACTTATTCAGCTTTTATGTGTCTTTCTTATGTACACACACACGAGTTCAAAAATCTACTCTCACGCAGGTAACTCGTAACAAATGACATCAAAAATAGTAGTATCATGTTGCTTACATCACTTACGCGTACCACCTGAAATGTTCCCGCGTACCACCAGTGGTACGCGTACCACTGGTTGGGAACCCCTGCCCTAATTGTTTTGAGCAATGTACAATGTGGAATTTATTGTGGGCTCAAAAACAGCTTACCAATATATGGGATCAAGTAAAACATGGAGTGTCCGTGTGGTTTCGGTGAGCCCGTCTTCCGGTGATCTATTTCAATTCTGGTTATAGTCTGTGAAAAATATTTGATAATGTAACATTTCTTTTCAGGTATTTATCGCCTTATTACTACAGGCGCGTCAAACTGCTCAAGTAAGGTTAAGTGTTGTGTGTGTGATGTTGGGCATGCGTGTTCAAAGTGGAGTCCGTGTCGTTGTGATTGTGCTTTCTCCCTACCATTTACTAACGTGACGGTGACGCTAAATTTGAACTTATTTTGATGAATTTAAATCATGTTCGGAGAATTTTAAATAATCAAGTTAATTTAATCTTAACAATTTCGTTACACTAGTATTTTTAGAAAAACTCGATTTCCTTAAGAACAAAATTTAAAATTTAAACAAAAACTAACAAATTTCAAGTTTTTAACAAAAACTGAATATCTTCAAAACATTATAAAACTCCTCGGTCACCCTCTCAAAATAAAAATAAAAAATCAATGTCAGTCGCTGCCTTCTAGTCAAACAATAAAATAATAACAAGAATCACAAACGCCACTTTGAGTTTAAGGCCGCCATATTTATTAAAAATCCCAGGATGATATTCCAAACATAGACAATAATAATTCACACAGCTTGCAGAAAGACAAGGCGCTCTCGTGCGGACCAAGGAATTTAACAAAGTAGGAGCGCGTGCATTAATTAAATATAAACAATTATATTAGAAACCTTACATGCGGTTTAAGTAGTTATCATTTAGTCATCATTATCATTATTATCATTAGTTGTTATCATTTGCGGTTAAGTATGACTGTCTTTTAACAAAATATCGAATTTTGAATTTGAAAAACATATTTCAATTTCTTAGGACATAATAAATTGCATTTTTAATTGATTCTTGAATAAATCCTCTTTGATTTACTAATCAACGGTCATTTTCCGATTAAAAAAAAGTTAATGTTCTGACTCGTAATTGTGAACAGTTCGATTTGATGTCACTAAACGTAATAGGATGTTATCTGTATTAACAGCATGGCAATACGTGTCATGTGTTGCCGCATGATGTTGTGGTGGTAATGTATATTGTGAGCATGAAAAAGTGTGTCAGAGTGTGCATGCGAGTGTCTATTTGAATAGTTGCTTTTAAATGGTACCCATGTTGCTATGTCAAACAAAGGAATAACTGAGCATTGTTAAAGCCTAACCAGGAGAAAAATTATAGCTATATACAGTCCCTGGGCAAATTATTAGACGCACTGTAAGATTTCATGTAAAATATTAATTACCGGGTGATATTGTACCGTTTTATTATTTTAAATTGATTTGTTTTTTATTTTTATATTATCCAATTAATTACCGATTTATTTGACATAAATAAAACAGCATTCATTTAGAAAAGCATAAGTTTATTAAGTTTTAAAGAAAAGTTAAATTTATGTTAGAAAAAGTCAATATTTAGTTAAGCCACCTTTAGCCGCTATCAAAACTTTAATTCTGCGCGGCATGCTATCAATGCAAGACTGTACTGTTTCCTGCATTTGAGGATGATGGGTTCCACACATAAATAATCTTATAATAAACAATTAATATAAATTCATCTTAATCATAATTATATTAAAATAAATACAAATAAATATGTAGTCTACAACAATTCTTTTAAATAAAAATCAATAATATTGTAGTTTAAATATGCCATTATTGCATAAAAACTCTTGAGAAACATAAAATTACTAAAAAAAATACAGCGCGTCTAATAGTTTATTCAGGGACTGTAATAGACTACGTTACAATAATAACTTTCGTTGATTAATTTTGTAATAATTTATACAGAGAGACATTTTAATATCATGGAATTGTGACCATTTGTTAAATATTGTGTGCATTGATATTCCGAAGTTGTTTGCTGGTGTGTTGCGTGTTTGTTAACCTTTAATATATACTTGAATATATTTTTAATGTAATGAATATTGGACTGCAATTCCACGTCGAGAAGTGATCTTACGATATTATGTGCTGATGTGGCATTGCATTGTAACATGTGATATATTCAAAATATTTGGCAATACGAATTCATTTTAATAACAAAAATTAAAGATTTTTTATAAATATATCACAAGTTATTTTACAAAAGGATACTTTAGGCAATATGTACTTTATAAAACATTACTTGGGTAGATTAAAACTGAAATGAATAGTAAAATTCTTGAAGGTTAGCCCACTTATTTAGGAGTTGACCTTCAAAAAGTTAGGTTTCCTGGTTTGAAACCTAAACATAATGTTAACTGAAAGTGCAGTGTTAAACTCCAACAAAATGCAATCTCAGGGCACAGCTGGGGCATTATATCCATCGATTACTAGCTGTGACATCCAACAGAGACGAACAGTCACAAGTAGGCCGATTATAACAGTTCATAGCTCGCATATAAACTTTTGTAATACCAACACATTCTAACATAAGTTGATGGTTGGTAGACATATATTTTCAGGCTTGTGTGCTTGGTCATAAAGACCCGCTTATAAACATTCTTCAAGAAGGACGGACAGGACATACACACATACAAAACAGATGCTGCCATCTATCGCCACCGACACAATTTAAACATGTCCCTGAAGGGGAGGGAAATAGTCTCCAGGGACCTGTACCTGTGGTAAACTGCGCAATGACCGACCACAGGACTTTCGAACCCAACAGATTTAACGCACTCCGCATATACTCGGTAGGTTTTCAGTGGTACCGGGACTCGATCGTGGGACCTTCCGATCTCGAGACCGAGACGCTGACCACTAGGCTCCCTACGGCTCTACATAAATTGAATAAAAAAACTCTCAAAAATCTGTAACTCAAACTGCCAAAACAGCACATTAATTTTGGTTCGGTTGAAGACGACCGAAACTAGAACTTCATCATCTCAAAGCCCAACAGTACATTGAGTAATTGATTGAATAGTCTGCTTCATCTGATTCTGTTTTTTCCGATTTACTCCAGTTATCCGAATTTTTGATTATCCGAATGTGTTCAGGTCCCAATTGCTTCGGATAATCGGAGTTCTACTGCACCTAACATCTTTCTCTCCTTTCCAGTCCACCCTTCTACCAAAGCAGCAGCGCCGAGGCCGAGCGAGACTATGTCTGCAGCATGGACAAGGACAGCGGAGTCCACAGATGCGAGGATTTCCCGCCTACTCGGGTAGGCGGAAAACGTTGTAACGCCTCCGCCTGGGAAAGGGAGGAGGTTGAAGATGGGGACTGCGTCAACTGGAACCAGTACTACACCCAGTGCAGAGCGGGCGATAGAAACCCGTTCCAAGGGGCGATATCTTTTGATAACATTGGATTAGCCTGGGTCGCTATTTTTCTGGTGAGTATTTTAGTGGATGTTAGTTGTGATGTAGTTAAATAAAACGGCTAAAATTTCCTCTTCATCTGATTGCTCCGCGCGTTTTAATAGCTCCGCCCATGGTCGTGGCTTCTATGCAAGGAAACTGTGAGTTTAACTATAGTGCTATTATTTTTAACCACAATAATATACAAAATAACATGACTTTTATATTTTCATTCAGGTCCAACTTTTATATAAAAAAAAAATATTGGGTCAAGTCTCCCTAGTTATTCCCTTTGCTGTAAAATCTTCAAAATGATTAGTCTAAATCTTTAACGCGTTGTTTCACGATTTATCGAAAAGAGACAACCGTTTTAAAAATATATAGAAACCTACAGTTATCTGTCGGAATCCGTTAGGAATTCCAATTATTTGAAAAGAAACTATCGGTTAACGATACTACTTAGGATAAGTGTCAATGGGGAACGTCGCTGATGGTGTGAATAAAGACGGAAATTCGAAATGTTCAATACACTTGAATTCCAATAGTAAAAGGAGTGTCTTTAAAGTTTACAGCTCAAATTTGTTTCATCGGGGAATTGCAATAGAAAGATATTAAGATTTTTATTGCTGTGTTTTATGATTACCGAATGTTATTCATTCAAAATGTAGACTTCCTTCATATTTAAGAAATAGATCATTTATATAGGGTTTGATAAAAGTGTAACTGATATTAGGTGGATTTTTTGTAAAATGGGTTTAAAATAATTAGTTGGAACATTCTTATATATTATGATGGAATACCAGGTTGTTCTTGCTAGCTTATGCAATTTCATGCAAGATACAATAAACGTAAATAAAAAAACGTTGTTAATAGTTATTTATGCAACTAGTGTGAAAAGTAAGGCTTTTTAAACGAGTTGAATAAATTCACGAGTTTAAAAAAGGCTATTTTCAACATGTTGTCATACACTATTTTTTATAATAACGTGCAAAAAAAGTATTTGTTAAATTGGCATTTATTGATTGGCTTATTAATTATTTTATTATCACGTTCAAATGATTTGAAGGTGATTATTTATATTAATGACTAGCTGTTATACCCGGCGTTGCACGGGTAGAGGTGGAAAAATAATTTAACAGTCAATTTAACTATTTTTTTTCTTTCATTTTAGTTACATAAGATATGAAGATTACCCAGTAATTTTCCATTTAATTACCCAACTTGGATATAGTAATGATTAATATTATTTTCAAAAATACCTTTGATAAGAAGCTCAAATTAAAAGGAATACATATTTAAGTAAAAATAATCAGTAAGAATTAAAAATGGAAAAACAGCTAAATCTTAAAAGGGTCTCAAACATTTATTTTAACGCAATTCAAGGGAGTTCTATAATAAATTAAGTAACTTTTTTTGGACACTTTATAGATATAAATACAATATAAGCAGTACAAATTTCTACCATAATTCAATACAAATGCAGAAAAATTAAGAATTCAATGCAAATGTATACAGTACTAAATCAATGCAGATATGTACAATAATTGAATGAAAATAAATACAATAATAATTGAATGAAAATAATTACAATAATAACGCTAGCAAATTTATACCCGTTCTTCGCACGGATTAAAAATTATCAAATCGCTCCAAATATGTGTACCATATAACCTGTTATAAGATCATAAACTTATGTTATTGTTCCCGCTCGTTATAAAGTATAAAATCCCGTTTCTTTGCCTTAAAATTCCAAAATGAAAAATAAGCTATAAAATTCATTCATAAATGTCATCACAATTCCCTCATAAATACATAAAACCTTTTAGCTCATTTGGCGCGTTTTGGGAAATAATTTGACGAGAAAATAGATATAGCTACAAACACACCCATTATACAGCTCTATCACAATGACCTTCGAACAACCGACCAGATTATGAATTATTTATAAGAAAAAATTGCCCATTTGGCGAGTTTTAGTTAATAATTTGGCGAGTTTTAGTTAATAATTTGGCGAGTTTGGCAACGTATTTAGCGAAAAAATACATAAAACACTAATATGCAGCTCTAGTGCGATGGCCTTTATTAACCATCATAGTTCAGTAATAGCTTAACTATACATTTATTTCTTTAATATGCATACATGCAGTCAACAGAAAAATCAATGAAAAAATCATTAAATAAAGCCACAATAAAATCCGGGAATGGAGACTGGCGGAATTAAGTCACTTGAAACATGTCAATTATTTTTCAAATAATGAAATTAGTTTCTGAAGGTAATGGAAACAGAATTAAATAAACATTTTCAATTGTTAAAAAGTTTTATTTAATTTTTTCAGCCGATGGCATCAGGAAAGTAAAAAAAGATCGGATTTGAGCCAAAGTGGTGTAGTTTTTTCAGAAAATTCGAATAAAAACGTTCGAAAACGATAGAAGGAATAGACAGATTAAAAAAATTCTTAGCCTATGTTTGTTCGGGAGATGAGATGAAGTTTTGTGCCAAATTTCGTGATGATCTGTTGCGTGGTTCTTTAGATCTCGTGTCTTATACAGACAAACGGAAGTTGCCTTTTATGTATATAGATTATTTTAAATCACGCGCAGAAAGTATTTATTAGATTGGCATTGGAAATAAGACGCCAAAAAAAGAATCACGTTCAAATAAAGAATTTTACACCAATCACAAAGCCGTGGAATAAAATTTCACGCTCATATATAAAGAATTTTACACCAATCACAAAGCCGTCGAATAAATTCTCTACATATATCAATAAAATGTGAAAAAATATTGAGTTGGGTGTTTCTTTGAACAGCTCAATTGTACTTATTTAGATGATTAAGTTGTAATGTTAACCTCTTATTATATTTTAAACAAAATAACATTTGATATTTTATTTAAGGGGGACCAGACCCCCAAACATTTTCAAAAATGACATTTCAATATTTTAGTGTTTCTTAAAATATGAAATCTTAGTTTTTCAACGATATCTCACATAAAAGTTTCGAGTACTGGAAGTATTTGTAATATTTTTTTTAAAGAAACATTGTTTAGGTAAAATACAGTCATGTTTTATAGGTAAGAAACCACTATTGTTTACTTTAAACGGTTATATCTCAAATTTTTTTCAATGTTCATGTACCTTTTTCTCAAAATCTACTGTAAGTATCAGCCTGAAATTTTTTATACGTATTTAAGAAGTTAGTTTCTAAAACCCGCTGGAGGGATTTGACTATAGATATCTTACTTTTTTTCTTTTTAATATTATTGATGTTTTTTAGGTGAAATAATATGTAGTTTCACTTAAAAAATTATAATTTAAAAACTAAACACAAAATTTGAAAATGCCTCCATTAAAGTATAGCTAAACATTCATTTAACAACTGGTAAAAATTTCGTTAAAAAGCATCAAATAGATTCTGAGAAAAAGGTCATTTTAACCTGGGCTTCAATGGAGGGCTCCGATACCCCTTAACGATTTAATTCAAGTCACAATTGGCCACATGGTTTCAATGTTGAGGATACAAAGGGAGAGATTTAATTCGCTAAGTATTTAAAAGGTCTTGTAAGCTAACGGATCTCTATTCAATTGTAATGGGGAAACTTTTAAACCTATTGCTGAATAAGAAATACGGCACTCACGAAAATTTGCTAAAAATGAGTTCAATAACTTTTAGTAGATAAAGTGAATTATATTATATCGAACAGATTAAGGTAACGGGGAACAAAATGACTACTCAAAATATCGAATTTTCCTTTAAACTTTGATTACTGAATCGTGCCTTTACGAAAAAACTCTATGATGCACATTTGAATATGGGGCTGGAGTTTGCAAATTTGGTATTTAATTTCAATATAACTTTGTTGCCAGCTTTAAATGTCATTATTCCAAAACCCCAATTTTCAGCCTTAAGATACACTTTTCTCTTTCTATTTTACTAGAAGGGTTGAAATTTTCTGTGATGTCGTATACATGTCTATTTAACACAGGAACCAAAAATATTCCAAAAAAATAGGGAGTAAAAATAAGACGATTTTTCTAATTTAAGAAATGCGCAAAATTTCTATTTAGGTTAATAACTTAAAATTATGAATGTTTTATCGTCAAACTTGATGTTCATTGAGCTGAATGGACTTTTTTTATTTCTATAAAAAATTATTTTCAGATACACGCAATAGTTGTGCTGGAACGTGTACCTAAAAGCTAAAATTCGGTGTTTTAAAATAATGCAATATGAAGCTGGCAACAAAGTTATATTGAAATTAACACCTAAATTTGCGAACTCCAACCCATATTCAGATGCGTATTATATAAAATTTTTCGTAATATTCATTTTAGAGATTGAAAGTTAAAATGAAAATTTGATATTTTGAAGCGTCGTTTTGTTCCCTGTCCCCTTAATAGAACATTTTATATTAATATAAAGTTTTCTAATATTAGAATATATTAATAGAATATTTTATATTAGAATATTTTAATAGAATATATTATATTTTATAAGTATATAATGAATCGAAAAATTAAATTAAAGAAATTTTCATTAAAAAAATTCGACGGATGGTAACACCAATATAAAATCTTTTTAAGAAAATTCAAAAGGATGTAAAAATTTTAAACTTATAATTATTTAAAAAGTTTACTTATTGATAGATTTAACTACTAAATAGGGTTGGTCTGCATTTTAGAGAATTTTTGAGTATTTATTGCATACCTCATTCAGGAATAAGTCTAAAAATTTCCCCCATTGGAATTGCATAGATATTTGTTATTATATAATATGTGTTCGTTTCAGGTCATCAGCCTGGAGGGATGGACGGACATCATGTACTACGTACAGGATGCGCACTCTTTCTGGGATTTTACTTACTTTGTTCTGCTTATTGTGGTAAGAACGAATATTTGACTTTAGTAAACTAACCAGTTTCATGTACGAGGGCTGTTTTTTTTCTAACCTCCGATGGGCTGTAACAAAAGGACGGGTCAAGATACAAAAAAGATTTTTTTTTACCAAAATTAAAGTACAATACTGCTTATTTCTCCACATAATCACCTTGACGATTAAAGCATTTGTCATATCTGTAAACAAGCTTTGAAATACCCTCTTCATAAAATGTAGCCGCCAATGATTTGAAGGGAGTTGTGCCGGGTTCTTTGAGCTCCACGTCAACTTGGAAGCGCTACAATCTAAGCCACTATGCTTATCAATAATTCACTTATGGTAAACCTTCGAGTTTCCCTAAACACTTGGTCAACTCGCTGAACAATATTGATGTTCATGAAGAAGGGGATCAAGGAAGCAAGTCTGTCGCTACAGACGGTATTGTTCAGCGAGTTGACCAAGTGCTTAGGGAAACTCAGAGGTTCACCATCAGTGAATTATGGACTAGCATGGCTTGGAGGACAGAAAAAAATTGACGTAAACCTTCCAAATTTACTTTTTTAAACGAAACCGTAAAAATACCAGCCCTCGTATTTGAAAGAAAATACGTCCTTAAATAATAAAATAGAGAGGGATAATAATATTTTAGATCTAAATATAAATATAAGCGTATGTGGAAAACATCTGGTCAAATTGGAAAATTGGAGGGCAACTGTAGTTAATATCAATGAAGCTAGTGTTTATATCGGGTTGAGCGATAGAACAAAATCTAAAAACGAAATGTCTTTCAAAAGTTAATATCTCGTTACTCATTAAAAATTTAGTACTTTTCCATTTCCATCCAATATCTTCAAACGAAATTTTTAGGTGACAAAACTCAGTATATACAATTAAAAGTTACCTTTGGAAATATTCAGTTGGGTGGTGGTTATAGATTTTTTGTGACTTTTTCGCTTGCGCCAAACGGAAAAGTACTGTTTTTTTATGATTATATTTACAAAAACTGCCCAATGTTTCAAAATATTTCAAATATACAGGTGATAGAAACCTTTTAAAACTCCTCCAACTCTACAGGTTTTCGAATGAACGGACATTTGCACAATTATAAGTAAAACTACTTTTTGAGTTTATATAACTATTTTATTCTATAATGTACAATTTTGTCATTCACACTTACAGTCCCTGGACAAATTATTAGACGCACTACAAGATTTCATGTATCAATCAATGATGAACAAAATACCTTTAGGAGGACATTTGCATTCTTAAACTTAAGCTATTGAATAGAAAATACTATCTGCTATACTTAATACATATATGGACATCTTTTTTAATGATATGGCATTCTTTGGTATGTTTTCATCATTACTAAAAAAATACAGTGGGTCTAATAATTTGTCCGGGGACTGTATAGTCAAAAACAAACATAAAAGGTTTATACATAGTAAGCTTTAATCCATTATCTAAGGTACTCGCGTTTCTGTTACCTCAATAAAAAATTGGGTAGGTACTAAAGTTACTTCGGCTGTCGTCCCATAAATCTTTTGAGGGCAGATTCTCCGGAAGAAAAATAAAGGGGAGCACTGAAAAAACAGCAATCATCTGTGAGTGGCAAGGTAGACAGCTCTGTCAACATATAATATCGCGAGGAAAGTCGGCAAGTCTAAAGAACACAAAAAACTGCGACTGTTTGTTTGTTACTGTTATCTTTATAATGTCAAGTTATTAATCTGACTTCTGAACTTTATATATTGAGCTGAAACAAAAAGGTAATAGGGTACTTGACAGTATTGCTAAAATACCTTCCAATATTAATTAAATTATAGTTCGAACCCAAATATAACAAATGTATATATATTTTGCAAAATAAATAATATTTTCAAATGGCTTTTTTTTCATCGGTACGTCACGTGATCACAATCACGTCGATTTGGCTAGCGTCACTAGTAGATAAACAAACCGGTGTGATGTTTTTTTTGTTTGTAATTAAACTGGTTTTAATCTAACTTACTGTTAAAATAAGAATTGTATAGATAATGAGTGGAGGTTTTACAGAAGCGGATAGTTCAAATTTGCTTAAAGTAGATTCCAAAATGGTTTTTCAAAATTTGTTTATAGTTACTAGTGACATCATAGATACCCCGTGACAGCCACAAAGCGTTTTCGGGAGTGATTTTTCGTCCTAATTTTAAAGTTAATTTTTTCCCCTTTTTATGGGGTATTCGAAAAAAAAGAAAAAATACGGGTCTAATATTTTTTGGCACAAGAATATTTTAAGCAAATAAAAGTTTTTAGTCAAGTTCTCTATTAAAGGGTGATAAAAATATCTTACAATCTTGCCAAAAAAAAATGCCTAATCAAATCTTTAACCATGCGTTAATCAACACTTCAAGCAAAATATAGAGGGCTGGAGTGCCCAGTTGGTAAGGCAAGCCTGCCTTGCATGCGAAAAGTCTCAGGTCCGTGTCCGGGCATTGGCAAAAAAACTGCCGACATATGTTGTTGTTGTTGTTTCAAATGCCACTCGGTAACCGAGCCCGGAGTAGAGAACTACCCGATTTTAAGGCGAAGTGGGGCGGCTTCCGTTTTTATTGAGCGCCACAAGGGAGGGAGTCCGACTTTTGCTCGTCAGCATGACACTTCCGTTTTACAGGAAGGTCCCTTTCACACATCCATTCTCACTCACATATCGGAATTTTGATCCGGATCAAAGGCCGAAAACCCCTGACTGGTACCCCCAGAGGTATTAATTTGGTATGGGAACATGGAGGACTTTGTGACTACGACATATTTAACGTGCCCCAGCCACCATTAGCAACACGGCGGTCTTTAGCCGAATATAAGCGCCGACCCAGCAACCATCAGAATTGCGAGCACCGGGGCGACATATAAACGGTATGTCAAGCTCTAAAAGTCTGACAATGTCCGTCCCATAATTCAGACATAATTCAGCTTTCATTTTTACTTATTATGACTTATATACTAATATATTTAATTAGGTGGGGTCATTCTTCATGATCAACCTGTGCCTCGTCGTCATAGCAACGCAGTTCTCAGAAACCAAGAAACGCGAGATGGAACGCATGCGTCTTGAAAGAGCCCGATTCCACTCAACTTCAACTCTAGCCTCCGCCTCTAACGCCTCTGCATCCGGTTGCTACACCCAGCTCTTCAAATACGCCGCCCATCTTGGTAGGCGGGCTAGAAGGCGGTGCTTAAGGTTTTTCAGAAGCAGGAGGAAAGCACAGGCCCCGCCTCCATCTATTACTCTCAGGACCAATAAGAAAGCTGGAAGGTAAGTTTATTATGACTTATTAACCCCTATCACTACTTGGACGTACGCAGCGTACGTCGTTTTCAACGACTGTCCTTCCCAATGACTGACCCCATTCCGTCACCAACGCCCGTACACTGCATACGTCGTCCACTCTACAGTAAAGAGCTGCAGCTGCCTCCATTCCGTTTGTTGCAAAAACTTTGCTAGCCTTGTCTATGGGCTCTTTTTCGAAAAATTAAGTCTGGGAGTGAAGTGGGTTAAGGAATAATAAGTAATTATTAAAGAATTAATATATGTATCCATTTACGCGGACATTAGAAATTGTGTTAAGGGGATAAGGTACCCAAAACATTATTTCTAGAAATAATAATATAAACATGTAAATTATAGTGGTTTTAAATACTCTAATAAAAATTTACTCTAAATAACTCTACTCTAAATCTTTTCTAGCAATAATAACAAATATTTACAAGTAGTTTTTCATTTATTTAAAAAAAAAGTCAAAATTTTGAACTTATTTAAAACACTATTCCTCTTTCAATTTTGAGAATAACTCCATCAAACTCTTGTAGTTTGGTTTTAGTACTATTTGTTCAAGAACTGTGTATCGATTTTAAAATTTCAGCTACAGTTAAAAAGTAACATGCATTTATACTGAAAATCACAAAAAATTACAAATTATTGAATTCAACATTTTTAATAAAAACAACAACTATACATAGTATACCTTATTCCATGCACAATTTGTTGCACCATATATATGAGAAACCAGTTTAAAAATTTCAAATTTTTAACTTAATTAGCAAAAAAGCCTTAGGGATTTATTAAACACAAGAATTGAAAAACGCGAAACAGAGAAAAAAGGTTGCAAGCAGACGAAATACGTATTCAAACTTATAGGAATGACTCCAGAAAATATTTAATAACTTTTTTTCTAGAAAAGATATCATTATAAAACTTTCAGTAAATGTTCAGAAAGATATTGTAAATAATTAGAAGTAAAAACTGAAAAATTGATATTTCGACCAATTTTTGGGTACCGTATCCCCTTAAGCGTCAGACTTGGTCATTTATTTACTCTTCCACTAAATACATGGCAGACACACGGAACCTTTAATTAAACAAGAGACAAAACATTCTAAACACGATAATGTTTACAAAACATTTAAATTAAACCTCCGAGACTTCAACACCTCTGCTTCCAGTTGCAATAATCGGCTCTTGCATGTACGAAGCTTATTTGATACGGGCTGGATCAGATGCTATGCTTAGATTTCTCAGAAACGGGAGGAAAGTTCAAGCTACTCTGAATTTTAAAAAATAAGAAAGTAGGCTTCAAACAAAAAGATAGTTTTAAGTCATAAAAGATGCAACAAAATAGTACTTTATACTATTTTACAGTGGTTTTTTTAACCCTTTAGACGACTAGTTTCCCGTTTGGATACTGTTTTGCATCTCCTAACTATATTCAAACAGTTTATCTCCTGCTTTTTCACAGATGGCATCCAGGACAGAGTTCCATGAAAAGTCCTGAGTCCACACTGACTGCTGATCCTGGAACTCCCTTGGCTCCTTACGCCAGTCCGGAGATCTCGGACATAGATCCCTCCCCAAGAGATGTTGAAGACGAGAAAGGTAACAATAGCCAGAAAGCAAATAATATATCTCATCATAAAGTAGTATATCTCGAGCAACAGATTAACTTTGACAACAAATAGAGCAGCTTGCATATACAGTGACTCAAAGAATTGAGGAGACACCTTAGTTTTACTTGGCAAATCCAACTTCGAATAGAAATTACACATTATCTAGAATACCAAGCGGGTTTTTATTTAAGCACAATAGAAAAGGGTTAAAATAAATAAATGTACAAATAACGAAAAATCACAAAGAAATATCTAAAACAAAAAATTTCACAAGTATTTAAAATAAACACATACAGATTTTTACCTCAAAGAATTGAGGATACACTAATATAATTTTTGTTTAACTAGCTCTTATTTTTTTCTGCGGGCTTCCTTTCTGCGTGCCTACAGTTTAACTTTCCTTCCTTACTGTTAGTTTTGTGTTTTGAGGTTTGTTGCACTAATTTAAAGACATTTTAAAACTGATAATGGTTCCTCGAAGAGAGACTAGTATTGACGTCAGAAAATTTATAATAAGGTTATTTAACAATGGAAAATCTTATCGTAAAATAGCTGAAATTGTTGGTAGAAGCCACTCGTGTGTCAAGAAAGTCATTAAAAGATTTAAAAGCGGTGGATTAATTGAAAATAAAACCGGAAGAGGAAGGAAAACTATTTTGAGTGATGTAGTCAAAAGGAAAATCCTGAAAGATATCAAGATTGATCCTAAAGTAAGTGCAGTTAAACTTTCTGCAGAAACTTTTCGAATCATTGGCAGAAGTGTATGTGCTGAAACTGTGAGAAATGTGATTAGGCAAGCTGGATATAAAAGTCGAGTAGCTAGAAAGAAACCGTTTATAAGCTTGCAAAATCAAAAGAAGCGTTTAGAGTTTGCAAAAACTTATCAATTGAAGACATAACTTTTGGAAGAAGGTTACATTTAGTGATGAAAGAAAATTCAACATTTTCGGTAGTGATGGTCGTCGAACCGTTTGGAGAAAGCCCAACTCTGCTCTGGATCCCAAAAATTTACGTCCAACGGTTAAACATGGTGGCGGCTCCGTCATGGTTTGGGGTTGTATGGCTTCAAATGGTGTAGGAAATTTAGTTTTTATTGATGGAATAATGGATCATAAAATCTATATAGATATACTTCAGAAAAATCTGAAAGAAATTGCAAAAAAATTGGGATTAGATGGAAACTTTATATTCCAGCAAGACAATGACCCCACACACACGGCTCGTAATGTTAAATTGTGGTGTATTTTCATTGCAAGCAGCAATTGCACACACCTCCACAATCACCTGATATCAATGTTATCGAAAATTTGTGGGCCACGCTCGAAACAGCGGTCCAAAGACATAACATTAGGAACAAAAGCCATTTAAAGCAAGTGTTACAAGAAGAATGGGGTAAAATATCTCCAGATACCACCAAAAAATTGGTTGATTCAGTCCCAAGACGTTTGGAGGATATTATAAAAGCTAAAGGGCATGCAACCAAATATTGACTCTTTATTTATTTGCTATATTTTGCAAAACTTTATGTGGTGTATCCATAATTTGTTGAGGTAAAAATATGCCTGTGCTTATTTCAAATACTTGTAAAAATTTTAATTTTAGATATTTCTTTGTAGATTTTCCTTATTTGTATTGTAATTGAACACTACTATTATGTGTTAAAATATAAACACGTTTTGTCTTCTAGATAACATATAATATCTGTTAGAAGTTGGATTTAGCAGCAAAACTAAGGTGTATCCTCAATTCTTTGAGTCCCTGTATAGTATATATTGAGATAATTTTATGTAAATGGAAGAAAGTCATTTCTTTGATTTCGTTTTTAAACGCTTGTAGGTTGCGTTGAGTTGCTGGCAGCTCAAGGCGCTGTTTTAGCGGGATTTGGAAACACGTTTGGAGTTTTATATTCGGACATGGAAAAAAGTGAGTTAAAAGTCTTTGTTTTTACCATATGTAATATACAGGGGGTCCGTAAAAGAATGTCCGAGTTTTAATGGTATATTACAGGAGTTTATTTTATACTAAATATAACAAATCATACATGACATTGAAGGAAAACTAACCTAGTTTTTCCTATAAGTTCTCAATGTGTGCGTTTAGTGATACGGCACACATCCAAACGAAAATGCAATTCTTCCCATACTGTCTGCAGCAAGTCTGGAGTAATGGAAGCCTGTGCAATTCTACCTTTTAAAGGTTGGTAAATCGTGGGGTAGGGGTGGAACGTAGACCCGATCTTTTACGAAGCCGCAAAGGAAGAAATCACAAGGCGTGATGTCAGGTGAACGGTACTATTACAATTTGAAACTAGGACATTCTTTTACGGACACCCTGTATTATTGAATATTTTTGGTTATATTCTATTACTCGAGACAAATCACCGTATAAACAATTAAAGTTAACATTGAAAATAATTCCTTTCGTCGGCATTTGAACATTTTGGCGACTTCATCGCAAATATAAGAAAATAAAGCATTGAGTTTTAAATTACTTATATCGTAAAATACTTAGAAATATAAGTCATTTGAATTAATATACATCAATTATTGCATAAAAATATTACTTTTCCATTCTGACTATATATGAACGTTACAAATAGTAAAGTTTCTCTAATTGTTCACGAGCACTTGGTATTCAGCGTAAAATGTTGCAACCATTTTTTGTGCATATACAGTCCCTGGACAAATTATTAGACGCACTGTATTTTTTAAAGTAATTTTATGTTTCTTAAGAGTTTTTATGCAATAATGGTATATTTAAACTACAATATTATTGATTTTATTTAAAAGAATTGTTGTAGACTACATATTTGTATTTATTTTAAGATAATTATGATTATTTGCGATTAAGAAAAATTTATATTAATTATTTATTATAAGATTATATTTATGTGTGGAATCACCATCCTCAAATGCAGGAGACAGTACAGTCTTGCATTGATAGCATGCCGCGCAGAATTAAAGCTTTGATAGCGGCTAAAGGTGGCTCAACTAAATATTGACTTTTACTAACATTAATTTCACTTTTCTTTAAAACTTAATAAACTTATGCTTTTCTAAATGAATGCTGTTTTATTTATGTCAAATAAATCGGTAATTGTTGGATAACATAAAAATAAAAAAACAAATCAATTTAAAATAAAAAAAAAAACAAATCAATTTAAAATAATAAAACGGTATAATATCACCCGTGCGTTTAATAATTTGTCCAGGGACTGTAGTTTAATTTTCAGGTAAGATTTTAAGGAGCAATGCATTTGATAAGAACCTCAAGGTATCGGCCCCTCTGATTAACCGTGGTCGAAATTTATGAGATACGTCATCATAGCCCTTGTGAATCTAAAATAATTCAATTTCACTATCTTGCGTCTTTGAAATAAACCCCTTGGATTCTTCAAATCAACAAATAATTAAACAATAAAAGAATAACCCAGCTTTTAGTTAGACGCTCTAAAAAAATGGGATGTATTTTTCGTTTTAGTGGATCTCTGAACCAAAGCTGCTCTATTCCCCAGAGAACAGAACTGTTCGAAAATCGATTTTTTGGAATATTTGATCAAATAGAAAAACCCAATTTTAGTTCTTGGTGTTCCCATAGGGCGAAAACTAAGTGCATTTGATATCATTAATGTTTTATCTATTGGACAGGTCTAAAAAAATCTATTGTATCCTCGCCCAAGAAAGAATTTTTTTGGTGAAGTATATATGTTGTTTTAAAGTTTTGTATAAACACAGTTTTTCAAAATCGTAACAACACATTTGAAATACAAAAATCAAAACTTTTATTTGCTGTATAGAATGTCAGATGGGATTACATTACAAATACCGATTTACTTTTATAAAATGATAATTCAAGAAAACCGATTACAATTAAACGCTAGGAACTCAACAAGTTGGATTACTTTCAAAAGAGTTGTATTTGTCATTTGTTTGCGTTGTGACACAAATGATAAATACGACTCTAGTAAACTAATAATAGTATTGGATGGTACGACCCTAAAGTACACTGAAGAGCCAAAATAACTGGTATCGGCTTACATCTGCGAATAAAGGTGTATAAAACCAATCGAAGTTCGTCGCTATGTTCAGCAGCGTCTATGTGCTGCTATCATGACAGGTTATGAAAATGGAAGGGGTTTTGAAAGGGTATCGGGGGTTGAGAATTGGAATTTCATATCCATGCATCTCCTTGGTGGAGATGAATTTTGGATTTTCACTTACGGCAATTTCACGAGTGTACCATCAATATCGATTATCCAGTAAAACATTAAAACTACGACACAGCTGCGGCCTAAAAAAGATCATGCAAAAACGGATCGTCGACAACGGACGAAAATTATTAAACATGATATATTGCGGATACGTGATACATACGGCTCCAGAAGCCCATATCGGTGAATATTCATTAAATGGTTAACAAGTCGACACTTGTACGACATAGAATCGACATAGACGTTTATCACATTTAATGATCAGTCAATGGACCCGGCCTTGCACGATATTTTTAAGGTCAAAGCTATGTCGTAGATTTGATGTTTTACTGGATTATCGATATTTATGGGACGCTCGTGAAATTGACGTAAGTGAAAATCCAAAATTTATCTCCACCTCGGAGATACATGAATATGGAATTCCATTTCTCAACCTCCGATACTTTCAAAATCCCTTCAATTTTCATAACCTGTCATGAGCAGCACATAGACACTGCTGAACATAGCGACGAACTTCGATTGGTTTCATACACCTTTATTCACAGATGTATTGCCTATACCAGTTATTCTGGCTCTTCAGTGTAGTGTTTAACAAAGATACAAATAATATAAAGTCTAAAATTTTGGTTTATCATATAATTTTAAAATTGCACAGAAATTAAACACAGTTACACTGAAATTAAACTGCGCTTGAATTCTACTTTCACAAAAAAACCTACCTTCTCACAGAAAAAATGCTACCTCCTTACAAAAAAATCTATTTAAGGAGTAGACAATATATAAAAAAAACACAGCTACTTTTTAAAATTAAAAAAAATACCTAATGTTTCAGACATATTTGACTATTTTTTGCTCTCAAGCTATTTGTCAGCTTAAAACTGAAAGCTTGGTGGATTTTGAGATGGTTTTTCTTATCTTTTTTTTTGTAAAATATATTTGTCTTTCATTAGTTGGAGTTTCCTGGAATCTATCTTTTTTTTCTTCACCTCGTACTTTATTTCATATTTCCAAAAATATTTGTGAATTCATTTTTTTTTTTGCTGCATGACAAACAACATGGGGTGCTGAAATCTCCCAAAAAGCAATTACTAAGCTCAAGTGAATAAAATGTTTGACAAAGTTTTCGTTGAAATTTGTTTGTGTGTGTTACAAAATAAGTTGGGTGATGTGAAAATAAATAATTAAAGAGGATAGTGTAAGAACATGTTAATTGACATTTTTGAAAAAAAATGAGATTTTTTTGTCAATGAACATGTTATTCTCTCTATTAAAGATAACAAAAATGTTTTATGTTTTTCATAAACTTTAAATTCAATTGTTACCTCTTTCAAGTGTCGTTTTTAACGTATCTAAGTGCAAACGAAAAATTTTAAAACTCATTTTCTAGTTTTTACCTTTTTGTCACTTATCACGTTCTTCCACTAAGCTCTTCGATTGTCCAACTCATTGCTTATATTTGTAGCGTTAGCGGTTAGTTTAAATGTACAAACAAATAAAATTGATAATTCACCAAAGGTAGTTATTTTTCACCAATCAATTAATAGTATTTTATGATTCCTTAAGTAGGTGGCAGAAATACTAACTCTATTATGAAGTCGTTCCATTTTTGATCCATATATGTAAGGTGAAGAGTTTAGGAACGGGAATTCAATTTAAAATAATAAATAGCAATAAAACTCGTATTTGGAATTAACGAAGAAAATAAATTACACTGATTTTGCCTCAAATGTCCTTTCGATAAACTTTTCCGACCAGAATTAAACGATGAAATTCCTAAAGAATTTTAAAGGTCATTTTCTACTTGGGTTTGAAGAAGATTAATGCTTTTTTTACTTCAAATTTATTCTGCAATAAAAAAAAAAACTCGGTCTATGGTCAGTTGTGTATACAGAGAATTATTGAATTGAAATAAAGTAGCAAATGTGCGTTATCCAATCTTTTTCAAAGATTGCTCGGATTAAAAAAATATATAATTAAAATTATAATCAAACTGTATTTCTATTTACACTATACTCTCTAGCCCCCTGAAGGATCCGCAAATTACCAGAAGTGTAACCTTGTTTTCACTGCATGAAATTTTAATTCAAATTTTTAATTAAACATTTTATTTCTTTAATTTTTTAGTTGAATTTTAGTAGCAGATTATTTTGATCCAACCGTACTTTGAACTTTAAAATTCAGAAATTTTCAAAATTTATAATTTTTTTTAAAGTGGTAAGGGACACAAAATCGTCCAAAATATCGAAAAAAAAATATTATTTGTTTAAAAAAAAATCATCTTATTTTAAATTCAACAACACGAAAATTATGCTTCTACGTTATCACGTCACTTCTTCTATTAGGAACTATATTAAGCTTAGGTATGAAGTTTTTGAATTTTGTAACTTTGAACCCATTTTTCTCATTGGTTTTTTTCATGTTTTACCAAGTTCAAATTGATATAACTTCAGATCTATTTGAAGAATATTTTTAAAACTTGCGCGCTACAGTATATTTCCAAACATATTACTTTAATTTGTTTTTAGGGATTAGTTGTAAAGGAATTGTTTTTTATTTATTAAATTTAAAAAAAAAAATAGTGAACCTGTGAAATTATAAAAACAATTTCAATAATTAAAAAAAAAAAACTTTGACAAATAACAAAAATCAGTAAAAACAGTTTGTCTATCTTCCTGGTTATAAAAATTCTAAATTTTTGTTTGTCAATAAATAATTTTTTGACTTATAATAAAAATAAGAAACGTCACTTTTTGACAAATTTTATTTTTTTAAAACAAAATTAATATTTTTTTAAAACCTTTGACTATCTAAAAGTGTTAGTATATTTAGTATACATTTATGGAAAAAAAATTATAGTGATATCTGCAATATTAAAAAAAAAAAGTTAAAAGTGCCCCCTTAAATTACATGTATTTCTAGAAAACTTTGTAATGAGGATTTATGCGTCTATAGCCCTTAGAGGGCGAGGCTTACTCATAGACACGTTCCTTGCCTCTGCATATTCCATCATCTTTCATGTTTTGACAAGATGCACAAGAATCTTCTATTTATGTTCTCCGGGTTGCTCAAGAGAGATGAGAAATCTTATTCATTACCAGTCCTCATCCGTCAAATGTTTGCAAGTTTTTTTTTCTTTCTTCATAGTGTGCTCATATCATTTGCTGGTCGGATTATTAAATTTAACGTTCTCTTCAGTATTGCTTATTCCTCCTGACATCTCTACTTTCATTTTTCTTGTAACTTCTTAATTAAATAACACTGTGTGAGGAGAATTACATTACTCTAAATTACAATTTTTTTTTTCAAGGAATTCGAGACTGATACTAGATTTACCAGAAATGTTTTATTTACGCCACACATATTTCATCCTTCTAATTTTAACAACATTAACAATTTAGTTCTCAAAGAGTGCAGTTTTAGTACTGTTTTATTCTTCGCACCTTCCTGTGCCTTTCCTCAAGATGGCTTTAGCAAGTCGATTGTGAGCACCTCTATTCTACTCCAATTTTACATTTTTATTCTAATCAGTATTTACTATTATAGTCATATCAAATAATACAAATTATAAACTAGATTTAAATAAAAAAATATTTTTTTTTTCTAGGCGAGAAGCAGCACGTCTCAGCTCCCCAGCTGCTATTCTATTCTCCCGAGACAGGGGAATGTTGGTCTGAAGGAAGGGGGCGGAACGATAGTTGTGGGGGCGTGGTCGGAGAGGCGTGGTTTCGGTGGTGGGGGCGGCAACAATCCAAGGTCAAATCCCTCACTGACCACCCATACTTCCAGAGAGGAATTCTCGTTGCGATTCTTGTCAATACGCTCAGCATGGGAATTGAGTATCACAACCAAGTACGGATATGAAGTTTATTATTGAATATTTGAGTGTTATCCCATGGTTACTTAAGTAGATCTTTTTATGTTAGATATATATTTGAAAAACCATAACATAAATATAGGAAACATATAAAGGAAGATAAACATGTATAAAATTAGGTATATTTAACACATATTAACACATTTTGTATGTATTAAACAATTAGTAATTATTTTGTATGTATTATGTAGTTAAGCTGATAAAATATAATTAAGATGGTTAAAGTTTTTAGGACAAATTGTATTATAAGTAGAGTACTTAGTAGCAAAGGATCAGTGAATCAAAATAAGGGTTTACCACTTTGCAAATTCTAAACTGCTAGTTTATGATTTTTGAGATAAGGCTGACGCAAAGCAGATGACTTCATCTTTATGGTAAGCTTAGTTTTGCTTCTAAGCACTTTATATAATGTTTTTCTTATAAGTGTATGGTCAATAGAGATAATTTAAGGATGTGTTTAACCCCCAAAGTTCAAAACATATCCTTGTTTCCAAACAACATTTTTTTTGGGGGAGTATTTTCTTTTTTTCATATTCAGACGTATAAACTGTCATCTTACAGGCAGGTTTTGAAGCACCACACATAGTTTTGAAAAAAAAATAAAATACTAAATTGAAAGTATGAAGGGGTCGTTAAGAATACTCTGCTAATGGAATAATTTCTTTTAAAATTTAAATAATTGAAATTTTTAGTTAAAAATTTTAATTTTAATACATGCAACGTGGAAACAACTTTACACACGTCAGCCAATTTGCTTTTCCCTCAGAGGGTTAATTATGAATTACTACTGAATTATGTTTCGATATAAAGCATAAGCACCTTGACATGTTGTCACATCGAATTCATAAGTTGTTATTTCAAATGTTAGATATCGTCAGTTGGATATTTGTGAGATTTTTACTTTGAAAGTGTACACTCTTAAAACAAACGAGCTGTTTTTTTCTGTGCCGAAAATGCACTTTCTCTATAGGTCTGGATTTCACTCTTTTTGCGGAGTGGGTAAAAGAAATAAAAGAAAACAATCTGCGTCCTACACTCTTAAAACGAGCGGTTTTAACTCAGTCTGAGTTAATTTCCACTCTTTTCCGGTCCCGAAAATGCACTTCCCCTATAGGAGTGGATTACACTCTTTCGTTTTAAGAGTGTAAGATACATTGCTTTTATGTTTGCAGCCTGAAGAGCTGACTCTGGCCGTGGAGCTGAGCAACGTGCTGTTCACCGTCGTCTTCTGCCTCGAGATGGTGCTCAAAATGGTGGCCGAAGGATTCTGCACCTACATCAGCAGCGGATTCAACGTCTTCGACAGCGTCATCGTCGTGCTCAGGTGAGGCCATCCCCCTGCCGTAGGCATGATACACGTAATGAATCAGTAACAGTAGTCTCTCAACGAATTGAATCATTTTTACCTAAAAAAATATCAGTCCTTTACTAAACTCTCCTATCCTTTAGTTATTATTTAGTGTTTAGAACAATGGTTATTAACCCTTTCAGTCCCAATGACAATTTGGCATCATTTTAGAAATTTTTTTCTGATCGTCTCTAGCCATTGATGATATCAGAAAGCACACATTATTTTATTCTTCAAACTTTTTCTATCAGAAAATATTTTTTATTAATTCCAATAGATATCAGCCCTATTATTGTTTTAAAAATTATGATCAGAAAAATGATGATGCCAAATGGCATCATTGGGTCTGAAAGGGTTAAGGAATTAATCTAGACGCTGCAGTTCTACCGTGTCACTAAAATGTATGTCTAAAAATTCATAAAAAAATAAAGCAGTTGGTTGTTAGCCATTTTCAACTTCAATGTAAACGGGACCGGTGTAAGGAGCTGGCAACTAGGTAAACTCAACGAGGGTTATTTATTCAATTGGGGAAAAATAAGTAAAGTGTCAAAGTTTTCATTACTATTGTCGGAGCCAGATCCACTTACTAACAATGGGTGAAGAAAATGATTATTTAACCATCGCTATTGATATTAGTATAAACTAGTGATCCTAAATAAAAGAACAAACTAGTTCCTAGTACTTGTCGGAATCATAAGTTTTTCCTTCAAAAATTGCACAAATGGTATAGTTGCACTTTTTTTGGTTTTAACTTAGTAAAATTACCTTATGGGGCATATAATTACCTTTAATACATTAATTGTTGATGTATTAAGTGGTGTGGCGATTACCACACGCGCAACCTCAATATATCATCCTCACGCTAGAGGGCGCAGATTTATCTCTGCGTTCCTACCACTATTCTAAATAACAACGATAGCAGTAGTATAAAAGCCTAGGTAACTCATCTCCACCTTGAGGATCCTTTTGGTAGACTGTGGGTTACTGAAGCCGCTACAGTGGCGATTAAAAGTTGTGTAGTATTACACACCCCTAGTCTTAAATGTGTTTTCTGCGTTTTTGCAGCCTGGTCGAGCTGTGTCAAAGCAGCGACGGCGGCAGCGGACTCAGCGTTCTGCGAACTTTCCGATTACTGCGCATCCTGAAACTGGTCCGCTTCCTGCCGGCTCTGCGTAGACAGCTCATCATTATGCTGCGCACCATTGACAACGTCACCATTTTCTTCGCTCTCCTCATACTCTTCATTTTCATATTCAGGTAACTATGGAGATTGTAACAACTGTAGTTTTTTACTTTTATTGAGATACCTTTTTAAAGAGTTTGATCTTTTTCATTAAGGCGAATGTATCCGAATGACTACGTGTCTCCAAATTTAGCTGACTTATAGTTCTCTAAAAATCCCACTTTTTGAAATTGGTTGGAGTACTTCTTTGTAAAATCATTTATAGAAAATTTAAAACAAGTAGGTTTGTAACAGAATCTGTCAATTAACCCGCTTCCACACAGCAGTTGTGTTTAACAGGTAAAAAGGCGACAAACGCAGCATTGATATTCTATATTAAACATTTACATGCTAAATTTGTCTAGTTTCATTTATTTTATTTCGAAAATTCAATAATTATTACTTATCGTTTGCAAAAATTAATTTATATTTCAAAGAATAAATATGTAATATTCCTCGCTTTTAAATAGAATTAAAACATTTCATATCAACGAACAAAGAATCTCGTAGTGAAATATATTTGACGTCATTTCAAACTGATCGATGTCGCAAAAATAAATTTATTGTCAAAAAGAATTAAGTTTCTCGAGCGATTGTTGCGAATGGCAATAGTGATTAAATTCTAATAAAAATGGCTTCATCATTTATCATTATTAAAAATCATTTATAGAAAATTAAAGTAAAATATTCGAACCAATTTCATAAAGTGGGATTATAGAAACCTGTAAGTCATCTACATTTATCATAAACAAAAACGTTTGTAAAATATTCAGCAGTACAGCCGGAGAAATGTGGCTTAGAAAATATTTTTTTCCCAATGAATTAACACAGAAGTAATTTTATTTGGAGACTCCCAGTCATTCGGTTTCATTTGCCCTTACTTATAGAACAGTTTGCTACCAAACAATGCAAAGCGTTCGACGAACTGTTTGATTATTGCTCATTTTGAAACTGACAGTGCTAAATCAGCAATAATGCCGCGCACCAAAAACGTCACAATTTTCTTCGTACTCTTCATTTCCACATTTTAACTTCCATTAACTTTCTTTGTTTCGGCACCCCATTTTAAGCCCCATTTTGGGAAGTAAAACTTTTGCACATGGTACTTATCTTTGCACTCGAGTTACGAAACGAACTAAAAATTAAAATAGTTAAATTACGAACTAAAACTAAAGTTCTGTCAATCAAATTTCTCACCCCATAGTATAAATTCTTATATATTCTTTTAACCAATCCCTGCCTCATAAAGGCGGGACAAATTCATTCCCAGTGAGATTCGAACCGAACAAGACATCACTTTTGCTTCTACTCTCAAGGCAAAAGGACCTGTGATGGCCTGAACCACAATATTCTTTATTCCATATTGTTATGTAGTTTGTGCTGTGATTAGTTTAATTAAATGTCCTTAAAAACCTTCTGATCATTCACCATTCTTCTCAACAACAACACCGGACACCACGCCTCAGTACTATCCATTCTTAAACTGAAAGTGCTAAATCATCAATCATGCAACGTCACCATTTTCTTCGCACTTCTCCTTATCTTCATTTTCAGGTAATTATGGGGAACTGTATATTTTATTAATTTTATTGAGATACATCTTTAAGTGTTTGATATTTCATTAATTTTCGAACCCCTTATAAAAAAATGCAAATCCTTCTGCGAGCCGTTTGATTATTGCCCACTCTTAACCCTTTCAGTCCCAATGAAATTTGGCATCATCATTTTAGAATTTTTTTTCTGATCGTCTATAGCCATTTGTGATATCAAAAAGCATATTATTCGATTCTTCAAACTTTTTTCTATTAGAAATATTTTTTATTAATCCCAATAGATGTCAGTCCTATTTTTTTTAAAATTATGATCAGAAACATGATGATGCCAAATGACATCACTGGGACTGAAAGGGTTAAATAGCCATGCGAAATCAGCAATTATGCTGCACACAATGATAGCGTCACCATTTACTTCGCACTTCTCCTACTCTTCATATTCAGGTAACTATGGAGATTGCAGAACTGTGCCAGTGTAATTTTTAATACTTTTATTGAGAAACACTTTAAAGTATTTGATGTTTTTCATTCATTTTTTAACACTTAAATACCATAAAATAACGCAAAGCGATTTGCGAACTGTTTGTCTCATAGAGCTAGGAAGGAGAATAGAGAGGACTTTGTATATGCGCACAAATGAAGCAGGCTAGAGCGGTGCATCTTGGGATACCTCGGTGCCAGTATGTTAAGCGCAGTAGCTCGAAAAGCCCTGCTTCAAATCATCTCAATTTGAGGGGCCCTCTACAGAGCGGTGCATCTTGGGATATACCTCGGTGTCAGTATGCTATGCGCAGTAGCTCGAAAAGCCCTGCTTCAAATCATCTCAATTTGAGGGGCCCTCTACAGAGCGGTGCATCTTGGGATACCTCGGTGTCAGTATGCTATGCGCAGTAGCTCGAAAAGCCCTGCTTCAAATCATCTCAATTTGAGGGGTCCTCTACAGAGCGGTGCATCTTGGGATACCTCGGTGCCAGTATGTTAAGCGCAGTAGCTCGAAAAGCCCTGCTTCAAATCATCTCAATTTGAGGGGCCCTCTACAGAGCGGTGCATCTTGGGATACCTCGGTGTCAGTATGCTATGCGCAGTAGCTCGAAAAGCCCTGCTTCAAATCATCTCAATTTGAGGGGTCCTCTACAGAGCGGTGCATCTTAAGATACCTCGGTGTCAGTATGCTATGCGCAGTAGCTCGAAAAGCCCTGCTTCAAATCATCTCAATTTGAGGGGTCCTCTACAGAGCGGTGCATCTTGGGATACCTCGGTGCCAGTATGTTAAGCGCAGTAGCTCGAAAAGCCCTGCTTCAAATCATCTCAATTTGAGGGGTCCTCTACAGAGCGGTGCATCTTGGGATACCTCGGTGTCAGTATGCTATGCGCAGTAGCTCGAAAAACCTAAGAGCCCTGCTTCAATTTCTCTCCACTGATGAGGTCCACTGGGCTGACCTCTCTACACCTCTTTCCTACCTCTATGGTTTGACTACGGCCCATTCTTTAACAAGGCCAGTGCGAAAGTGCGTTTTTAAACTCGCAGTGAAAATAGTTAAGTTATCAAGTAATGCTGCGCAATATTGAAAACTTAACTAATTTCTTGGTCCTGCTTTTTTTGCGTTATATTCAGGTAATAAATGGAGAATTCAACAAATACATTTTACATTAACCCATTATAGTTGATTGTTAATAAAATGTGCCTGAAAAAACTCAACTTTCAGCTTAATTTTATGCAAATAACAAAATATCGACAGATACTGACTATAGCCCAGAAGAAACAGAAAAGTACCTAGAAAGCACTACTCATTGTTTAATATGATAAGAATTGAAAGCCTTTCATTTGATTCTTCCTTTTTCTACCGGTAACTAATTTGCATATTCCAAGCTTTCTAGGGCAACAATCACCAATATTATAATTACACGGGTTGCGCAGTAACCGCAAAAAAACTTTTGCTGCGTTACTTTTGCCGGACCCTATTTTCTTCTAGTTTTTAATTTTTTCAATATAGATTTATTTAGATTTAGTTAAAAAAAAGAATAACCTACTGTCCGAAAAATCATCATAGCTGACCTCGGACTTTTTCAGTTGCAATTCTCTGAGGTATAGAATTTATGGTTGAATGTATGATAATACGTAAAGCAAATCATCACTTTATGTTAACTCTAAACAACGGTAATATCTAGAAGATGGCAAAGATTATATGTAACTCGGCTTTTTGAACTAAAAAAGACAAAATAAAACAGAGAAGACAACGCCTAATTAAGAAAACTGTTTAATAACTCAATGGGGTTTCATTTTTGCCATTTTTTTTATTTCCGAGCAAAGAAACGGAAGCCATGTAAGAACTCAGAAAATTTAAATACTACAATACAGTTATTTAAGCAACTAGTGCCGAAAAGAATACTTTATTAAGCGAAAGGCTTTTATTTAACGAGACCGTAGGTCGAGTGAAATAATGACAAGAGCTTAATAAAGTATTATTTGGCACGTGCTTGCTTACAATATTTTTTATAATAACGTGCAAAAAAGTATTTCTACCAATGAGTGATTTTCATGACATCATTTAGTTTCCATGGAGATATTGGATGGCGTGAAATGTGTGTTCTTACTTTTGTCTTATTTAATTTCCTTTAATAATTTTTGTAGTACTTGTAGTTTCCATGGAGATAGATATTAGAAAATGCAAAAGTAATGAACCAATAGAAATAAGTGAGTTTCATGACATCATTTAGTTTCCATGGAGATATTCATGACACCATTTTGTTTTTCTACCAATCAGGATACTCTTAATTACTTTACCGCACTAGTGCCGAAAGTAGTACTTTCGGCACTGTCTGTGACGTAAGCACGTAAAGTGTCATTTTCGCAACGATTTATGAATGAATATGATATAAAAAAGTGAACTTTTTGCACGTTGTTATAAAAAATGTGTGTTTTGTTATCAAATTTGTATGATAGGCTTCCAAAAGAAAGGTTTGAGGTTTGCTCCCACACCTTAAATCCCAGCTAATACTTTCACCGAAACCCTTTCATCCTGGTGTTTTGAAGCTATGCCAGCACTTACTTTTCGAAAGTGGTCTGTGTTTATACGTTATGATCCAGAATCCTTAGTCATACTTTCAGAGTAGATGATAACGTCATAGGAAACAAAACAGTTTTCTAATTTAAAATGGGTTCCATTCCACGTTTCATCACCAAACCGGAAACTTCATTTTTTTCCAAGACATCAAAAAGAAAGCTCTAAAGAGTACAAACTTAAATGAAATGCGTTTAAAGATGTTTAAAAAGGAACAATTAGTAAACTTAGCCTTGTACTATAAATGAAAGGATTACTATTAAAATGTAAGACATTTTTTCGTAAGAAACTGGATGTAATATTGAGAATTTAATTGTTAAAAAAAAGTAATCATAAAATTAAGCAAGTGCGTTATTAGTTGTTAATTGTTGTCCATTGGTTACATATTGAGGTGACTGTTGTCAGAACTCAGCTATCACAGCTGTTATCGCAGTAAAAATTAAGATGTGATCCATCTGTAATTCCCATTCATTTCTAACCTAAAATAAACATCGACCTATACTAGTGATACACAAATTTGCCGCACTATTCACACTAAGGCTGTGTACTGACTACGACATCAAATGCCACAAATGCAACAAAACTTGGCGACCGCCAAGGCCAAACGATGCAATAGCATGTGGCTTACTCTGCCAAGTCGCCAAGTTTTGTTGCATTTGTGGCATTTGATGTCGTAGTCAGGACACAGCCTAATAACAACAACAATAATAATTGAGGAGCCTTGAAGCCAAAGTGTAGCACAAGTGACTACACTTAATAATAAGAAAAACGAGTTTAGTAGGGTCTCAGGGAAGTAGCTGACATTTGAAGTTATAGTTATACCATTCTCTAGATACCATTCTCTAGATACCATTCCATAGATATCAGAGTTAAAGCATTAGATTGGCAGATCACGTGACCTCCAATGCTAACGACGGGACGCGCATGGAGGCCAAATAAGGAGGCAAAATGGCCAGTGTTGCTGCCACTTTAAGCAGAAAAATACTACGAAAAAATACCATTTAATTCTAAAATTACAAAAAATACTAGAAAAGGATTTAAAGTCACTAAAAAGATTCCAAAATGCAGCTAGTAATTTTACGATATTTTTTTGTAATTTTAGAATTAAATGGTAATTTTTTCGTAGTATTTTTCTCCTTAATGTGGTGGCAACACTGACCCATTTGCTCTCTTATTCTGGCCTCCATGCGCGTCCTGTCGTTAGCATTGGAGGTCACGTGATCTGCCAATCTAATACTTTAACTATGATATCTATGGTAGCAGCACTATATACAGTGACATACTTGTATCCCTTGACGATAACAATATTTGACTCCACAGCAACTAGATAGTGCACTAAACTCTAATAGTAAAAACCTGTACGTGCACCCGTTGACTTTTAGGGAACTTTAACCCGTTGACTTTTATAAACCCGTTGACTTTTAGGCATCACAATAGTTATATTCAGGGCCGTTTTTGTCGACGTCTGAATGGTGTTTTCCTTCCGTTGTTAGATATTACAGATAAAGGTTTATTGACTATTTTTTTTCTGTCTACATATTAGAATCATCTATGTAACTTTACACTCGAAAGCGAAATAATAGGCGATTTTTTTACAATTTACAATTATTCTTTCAAATGCGGGGGGAGAGAGTGCAACTGCCCTCGCAACCATGTTTGCTACTGAATATTAGTACTATATATACTTTTACGGTTAAGTATTAATGTAAATTAATGTAAATTATTTGTAATTAATGTAAATTATTTGTAATTAATGTAAATTATTTGTAATTAATGTAAATTATTTGTAATTAATGTAAATTATTTGTAATTAATGTAAATTATTTGTAATTAATGTAAATTATTTGTAATTAATGTAAATTATTTGTAATTAATGTAAATTATTTGTAATTAATGTAAATTATTTGTAATTAATGTAAATTATTTGTAATTAATGTAAATTATTTGTAATTAATGTAAATTATTTGTAATTAATGTAAATTATTTGCAATTAATGTAAATTATTTGCAATTAATGTAAATTATTTGCAATTAATGTAAATTATTTGTTTTCTATCTTAAAAATATTAGAATCTTTATAAGAATTTTTTTATGCCCAATGTCGCCTTTATTGGTCATAAAATTTGCCGCCTCCAAGAATTCGCCGCTCTAGATTAAAGCCTACTTAGCCTATTTAAAAATCCGTACCTGGTTATATTATAACATGAAAATACATCAATAAAAATGATAAATTTCTATTTTAGCATCCTCGGAATGAATTTGTTCGGCTGTAGGTTTTGTAAGAAAGTGGCCGATGGGGCCACGCAATGTGACCGGAAGAACTTTGATTCCTTGCTTTGGGCCATTGTCACAGTCTTCCAGGTACGAATTCAACAGTTTAAGATATCATCATTTTATCATCAGTCAGTTCTAGATATCATCAGTCAGTTCTAGATATCATCATTTTATCATCAGCCAGTTCTAGATATCATCAGTCAGTTCTAGATATCATCATTTTATCATCTGCCAGTTCTAGATATCATCATTTTATCATCTGCCAGTTCTAGATATCATTAGTCAATTTATATCATTATTATAACTGAATTAAATATTATAATCTTGTGGGTTGTTTCAAAACCATTTAATACATAAATATTTTTTTTAAATATTAAATAAAATGTAGTCATAGATTTGAGTAAACATTATTATACAGTTCAAAAAAGTGCATTTGCTTATCCTTCAGGTTCATAAATCCGTCTATGGAATAACATTACATACAAAATTTAAAAAAATGATAATAAGGGTAATTTTATTAAATGTTAGGAAACAAACACTCGTTCTTCGAATGGATAAAAAAAATCTTATAGTAACTTAAAATTCCAAAATCCAAAACACACGGTATATAATGCACATGCACAACCTCTAAACACAAAAATTGTTTTCAATGAACTATATCATAGTAATTTCCTTCATGAATACCAGTTGAACCATAATTGTATAGTAATGTTACTTCAAGTCAAAATCTCAATTACGTGGTAAAAAAAAACACTTTCGGTCATGAGACCAGTAATATGGCAATAATGCGGCTATATTTAAAAAAAATGACTAGCTACTGAAGTCATTGAGCTAGAAGAAACGTGGAGTGAGGTGTGTGATTCACTGAACAGGGCAGTAAACGAGCCGGTTCAATAACGAAACGCGGAGGAATACGCGGCACTGCAGCAGAAACGAACCGGGCAGAAAACCTAGAAACTTGCCTATTTCGTTATTGGGTTCGTCTTCGCTGGTTCTTAGTTAGTGATCCACATGGTTATTTCTTAAAAAAGTTGGAATTTAAAGTTAAAGAAAGTTAATTTCTTTCGAACTAAAAATGTTAAAATACATTTGGGAGCCCAAGTCAATATGATAGAGGGTCTCATACAAGCATTGCATACAAGTGTAGGGAAAATAGTCCTTTTCTGCCCTGTTCGCTCAAAAGGGTGTGAGTGGGTTTTCGGCTCGCTGACATCTCACTCCAGTTTCCCTTCTAGCTCAATGACTGAAGTAGAGAAATGCTTAATATTCTAGCTTATCTTTCGGTATATTTTGAAAATTTTAATCAAATGAATGTCTTGGTCATTAGATTCTAACCCAAGAGGACTGGAACGTGGTCTTGTTCAACGGAATGGAGAAGACGTCCCACTGGGCGGCGCTGTATTTCGTCGCCCTCATGACTTTCGGCAACTATGTCCTCTTCAATCTCCTGGTGGCCATTCTCGTAGAGGGCTTCTCACAAGAAGTGAGCAATAACTTTTCTTTGAATATTTCATACTGTGTTTGTATACCATGACGTAATGAATGGTATGGGACAAAAATGGGATATCACATACAAGTCACAACACAATGCCACTGCAATATCGCATTGTGATATCACTGGAATATCACATACAAGTCACATTGTGACGGGGATTAAAGCGACATCGCTGTGTCATCACATACATGTCGTAATGTAATGTCACTACAAGAGCAAATTGCGACATCTGTGGGATATCCCCATTTGTGACTGGGATTTAGATGACATCACTGGTATATCACATACAAGTCACAATATGATGTCACTGCAAGATCGCATAGTGACATCCTCTTGATATCGCATACCAGTCACATTGTGACGGCGACTTACGCGATATCACTGTGATGTCACATATTTGTCACATTGCGACTGTGACCTAGAGTGACAAAAAATTACGTTGCAGCGACGTAACTGTGACAAACCTGGCTGTTAGGGTAATTATCAAACTTTATTTGCCTTTTGCTAGACAGGAAATCAAACTCGTACTGAAATCAAAATAATGACTTGAGCTTATTGAATGACTTGTTTTAAAACAAGCACCAATTTCAACTTTTTTTTAAGGTGCTGTCGTTTATCTGCTTAGTGCAAAAGCTGACTAATCAAACTAAGTACAGCACACTCTAAAGTAAAAAAGAATTACTTTCGCATGCTTTTTTTTACCTCTTGTTCATAATCCACAAACGGATTTCTAAGTTATCCTCGCCAGTCTTTTGTCACTTGACTGGTTCTAAATAACGAAACCTTCACCAATAGCCCCCGTGTAGGTCCAGTGCGACAGTTATACAACATTACTCTCACCAGTGATTTTTTATAACCACCATTTACATGTTACAATACTTATTTTAGGACGATAAGCGGGAGTGTGACAACCTATCCCCGAGCTGCTCGCTGTGCGAGAAGCAAGACTGCGAGACGAGCGACGAAAAGGATAATGAAAAATGGATACGCGACGACGATCCCAAGGATAACATAGAAAAAGGTGACTACGTTACTCTTCGTGTAGGGGCCGGTTGTAAAATACCCATTCTGCTGTTTACTACTACTATGTAAACAGTTTATCTCCTTTTTAATATCAAATACGCAAACAATCACACGGTGGCATTTTCAGTGTGTGCTTTGTAGCATAGGATGATGGATAAGGATGACTCCATAACGTTAAATTTTTATGCCGCAAGAAACACTAAGCAGCGTCATACGCGTGTATCAAAGCTCCACTCAAACAGAGTGTGGTGAATCTTCTTAATTTAATTTCTATTAACTTTCTTTGTTTCGGCATCCCATTTTGAGCCCCATTTTGGGAAGTAAAACTTTTGCACACGGTACTTCTCTTTGCACCCGAATCCTTCAAAATTACGAACTATAACTAAAGATCTGTCAATCAAATTTCTCACTCAATAGTATAAATTCTAATATATTCTTTTAACCAATCCCTGCATCTTAGGCGGGACAAATTCATTCCCAGTTAGATTCGAACCGAACAAGACATCACTGTTGCTCCTACTTTCAAGCCAAAAGGACCTGTGATGTTCTAAGCCATGATTTACTTGTTATTTACTTTTATGTAGTTTAGTGCTGTGGTTAGTTATATTAAATGTCTTAAAAAACCTTCTGATCATTCCAACATTTATTCATCTACAACAACACCGGTCACCAGGTCACCACGCCTCAAGAGAAACAGTTTTGAATATTCTGTCTTACTGTATGACAGACTTGTTTTTCATAGAAAGAAGTGGTATTACGTATATACATAGTATTACATTGTCTTACTTAAACCATAATTTTTTTCCACGCCTCAATTGAAGACTGAAAAAATACACAAGACTTCAAGATATATTTTAATTTTAATTTAGCCAACAATATTCAAAGGCAATTTTGGGATTGGCGGTAATAGGCTGCGGAAACCGGATTTCAACGTCTTAAAGATTATTTACTTTAAACGTGGATTTTAGTTGGAATTAAGCCAAGACATTGTTTACTCTAAGCTAAGTGCATCTAACTGAAGAATTTTGTAGCATAAGTCCCAAGTAAGAAAGATTTTAAGTTAGAAAAAACATCAAATTAAATGAAACAAGTTACATTATTTAGTTCAATAAGTGTAGAACAACTATTCAGAGATTTTATCATTTAATGTTAAAAGTTGTAGTGATATTCATTTTAACACACGCTGCTTGCACTACAGAAATATATTTTTCTTGGAATTAGCCACTAATGCTTCATCTGAAAGCAAAGTAGTCTTTTTCTATAAAAACGACTGCTGCTAAATATGCTAAGACTGTTCTCCAAACAATTCATAAAATTCATTTTCCCTCTTACAGAGATCAAGATGAAGGCTTACGTTTTGCGTGTGGTTCGGGGTACACCAGGGAACGGTGATGGGGGTGGTCCGCCCCTTATCACTCACACAGCTGCCACGCCCCAAGGTTCGCCCAATGCAACTTTGCCCCCGCCCACTCGAGATAGGACAGGGCAAGACACAAATGACAAGGTGATGAAATAATTTGATGTTTGTACTATTTTTTTAATACGAATGATATTCATGACCATAATATATTTCTTATAATTTAAGTAGGTTATATTTTATGCTTGTTTTAATCGAATATATAATTTTGGTTTTTTTTTTAATATTTGTTTCATTTATTTTATTTGTCAGAAAAATATGAATACTCCAAAATTACAGTTAAAATTATAGGGCATCAGTTAGCATCCATTAATGTCATGTACGGTTTTAGTTCCCGTTATTTCAAAATATTAGAAAGGTTTCGAAAATTCAGTATAATTTTTCGAAATAAAATAGCTATAAGATAGTGTTCATTCAATTCAAAGTTTAAACAAGTACGTTTTAATATTTGCAGGGGTTTTCCGCAGATATTATCTATTATTACTATATAAACCTTTTTCTGACAGAAATTTTTGTAGGGCATCTTTCTTATATGAAGAGAACAGGGGAAGAACCGCTTGATTTATTAGGAGTCGACCCGTAATTGTGTTTGCTTGGTGGACATTGGCGGCAGGAAACCGGTTTCTCTCTTTATTCTTCGATTGCAGGTGCAAGCGTCGGAATCGTGCATCGCGTGAATCTCGCCAATCTCGGTAGGTAGAAAAGTCGTGGTTTAGGAATTTTCAATTAATTTGCGAACCTTAAAATTTCTCTTAATTGTTTGAGAAAAATTCGTGAATTTCAATCAATCTTTATTTTTAAAGCTTAACATGTTGATGAACACAGTCTTTTGAATAAAACGCGGAACTGAATTCCAGGTTTGCAGTGAGAGAAGATGCACAAGAAAGTGAGAAACTGGTTTCCTTACACCAGTTTAGGCGATTACTCGCTATCATCGCCAAAGATGCCTGATGAGGAAAGTTTTCTACAAAATTAAGCGGTTTTTCCCCTGTACTCTTCATACGAAGCTCTCTGATTACATCATTGATCAAAATATGCATTTTTATTTGCACTATATTTTTATTTGGATTGTTTCAGTACTTCTTCACAGCAGTTGCCATATTTGTATTTTAAAATGTATTTATACAACTTAAAACTAACTGCTTGTTCAAACGATTTTCATTAATAGGACGAATATGCGTAAATATGTGGTAATATATACACCATAATATTAGTATTTAAACTTAAGGGGACACGGTACCATTTTCAAAATTTCAAAAAAATCTTTAATTTTGACATATTTACTATAAAATTGATGTTTTATTACTTCAATCTGTATTTAAAAACATTATATGACAAAAAAATTTAAAAATACTTAAATTCTTTAAGTTATTAAAAAAAATTGGGGAACTTTTTTAAAATATTAAGGCTTTTTTAAATACAAAAATTTAACCCACAATTTTTTTTCTCATGTACTTTAAACTGTTTTACATAAGAATTGGTATCCAAATTTGATTTATCTTCAGTAGTTGTTTTATAAAAAATATTTATCTAGAAAATCCCAAATTATTTTAGCATATTTGAAAAATCTCAACTTTAGTATTTTTTTATAAAAAAAAAAGTATTACTTTTGAAAACAATTTTAATACCAATTCTTAATGTTAACATATTTGACAGACTGCATACAAAATTCCTTAGACTTTTATTAATAATTAAAAAAGCCTTAGCGTTTTGAAAAACTTGTCATCAAGGAAAAATGAACACCGAGAAAAACACATGTAAAGTTTTCATTCGTTTGCATTTTTATCCTACCTTTCCTCTTAAAAAAGTGGAATAACTTTTTTTAAAATATAGCTAGACTTTTAAAATTTGGTGGACTTATTTAGAGGATTTAAAACTTTAATGTGAGCAAATAAAAAAATAATTCGCAATTTTTACCATTTTTGAGGTACTAGGTCCCCTTAAGTTTTTATTAATAGCAGATTTTGCATTTTATTTTTCTGAGAGTACAACAATTTTCTTTATTGAAGAAATAAATATATAGCATGAGCCACATAATATGCATATACTGCAGATCATAGAACAAACGTTGCAAACAATAAGACAAAATGAGATGATAAAATCTTCAAATAAAAGAGGAGATACGAACTACACATAAAATAATATAAAATTACTTTTACAACTACCAAGGATTTCAATTTTCCAACTCAAAACTTCTTCAATGACCTAAGAAATACTTGTTTCAATTTTTCAGAATCCTCTGCAGCCGGGTGACATCGTTCTTCAGCTTCAGCCACAAGACATCTGCAGCCGACGCAGCAGCAGCGTCATCCTGGCACTCTCCAGGCAGTCAAGCATCATTTCCAGTATCAGCAGGAAGGTGAGACATCCGCAACTATAATATAGTTAGACTAATATTCATACAATTGATATTCACACATGTTCAAAACGGTTTTTGAATCAGTGTTTAGAATCAGCACCTTCCGAAACGTGTAGACACCACATAATATCCATTTTTGATTTTCAAACCCATCGGAATACTTTCGTTACTTTATCTTTCATAATGAGTAATTGAAAATACTAAAAACTTATTTCAGTTGTTTTTTATCCGTTTTGGCTGAAACGTTCTACAAGAGGAAAATGATTAAACTATTTTATCTCATAAAATATTAAACGCAATTCGATAATATCAAATTTCTGTCTACCTCACTTCGGCTGAATTTTTGTTGTGTGATAAGAAAATTGAGTGCTCCTACATGGGGTTCTATAGTACAAGTTTAATAATAGCAACTCTTTACATTTGTATCACCAGCTTATTTATTTCGTTATTAGTATCTGAATTAGTAGCACTGCAGTTCTGTTCGTAGCTCCTTCTTCTCTCAATACAGAGACTAATAACTACTAATAATACAGATATATTTGCATGATATTTTCTTTAACAGAATTCCTTGGGTCCCTGCTTCGGTTTGCAAGGCGGCGTAAATGGATGGCGAGCCAACTACCGACGCAAGAAGAGCGAGTCTTCCGAGAACGGGTCCGGATCCGAAGACGTGGTGCTGAACAACGTGGCATCTTCCCACAGTCCAAGGTAAGAAACGCTGTTTGTGAATTTTGCACAAAGCAGGACAATGCATGAAGGGACAGGATCAAACATCGCCACACTTCCTCCAAAACGTTACCGAAAGCCTTTTCACTCGTTAGTGATTGGTTTTGTGTGCCCACTAGCCCAAGTGACATGCAAACACGTGACCATGGGCGTAGCTTTGATGTCACGTATGCACACAAAACTAATCACTGATGACTGAAATTTTTTTCGGTAACGTCTTGGAAGAAGAGTGGTGAAGGTTCATTTGTCCTGTCCTAGGTCTTGTCTCTCCTTTTATGCCCAGAATTAGTCGCCTAATCATAACCAGTAAATACTAAATCACATATTAATACAAACCAACTAAATCATAACCGATTGGACATTGCATCATAGCAAAACATGGCATGATGAAAACATTATCTGGGTGTATGTTGTGCTATTTACGATGTTTTAGTGGCATTGTTTTTGATAGTGATATCTTGGCGTGATACCATTTGCAATAATTTGAGTGCTTGTTATCATTATCTTCCTTTGCCCCCATTGTGATTACCTAAACATAGCTCTTAATAAATGACAAACCAATTATATGTAGTGTTGTAGAATATCTATCAACTCGTGTCCACAAAACGGCACTTCAAGAAGAAGACAGTTGCTTCGGCTGTTTATGCATGCATATTTATAGAATATACATGACTGGTAAGAATCAATATGAAAAGAGCGCTTTTTTTTTTTGATACTAGTTATGATTGCACGTGTGTGATGAACCCCTACAAATACGTAGCTTCAAAATTTGATCACAATCACCAAATTATATAGCGAGATCAAGTAAAAAGTCATTCTATGTATTACGCATGATATAAATGTGTTGATATGTAAGATTTTAAAACCGTTTTTGTATCAACGACAAATTTCAGCCCCGCCTTCGAAAACGGAAGCATCCCAACCCTCCTCCAAAACACGCCCAACAACAAGCGTAACAGTTCCGTTCGTAGCTCCTCCTTCTCGCAATACAGAGACGCCCACCGCCCGTCAATCAACGGTGGTAGCCCCGCCCCCGATCGTCGCTTGTCATCGGTTTGCTCTCTGCACAATGATACTGAGGATAATTTCAAGACTAACAATCTCGAAGAAAATCAAGCTGAGAAAGACGATGAAGCGATGTCAACGGAGTGTGAGCTACCATCAAAGGTTAGGTCTTTTTTAATTCAATGATTTTATAGTCAACCCGCAATAAAACGAACACAAGATGAATTACTGTGAATTTGAACTACACTGCGTCCTGCGATACTTACTGAAAGTGTGTTCAAATTATTCGAATTAAGTTTAATACAAACTAATTCTGTAGCATTCTTGTATTCAAAATAAACAAGGTTGGTGGTAGCATCTAAGTGGTTGGTTTCTGAAAGTTAAGTGTAATTTTAAAGACTTGAGTTTTTGCATAGTCAAGTAAATGTCGATCAATTGTAAATAACTTCTCTTAAATAAAAATGTTTTTTTGCATTAATTTTATTTTAATTTTTTTTTTTTAGTTTAATCGTATAGTGTTTAGCAAGCATTCATACATTTGAATGACTTCGAAAAATTAAGTTATTTAAACGTTTTTCAATATATGTAACGTTAATATAAGATTCATATCAGATTTCAGAAACCTGTTTTAAACAAACATTCCGATTTAATATATATAATGATATTTTGTACAGAAATGTAAGGATTATATTTAGTCAAAACTAACGAGATAATTCTTTCATACCTATCAGTGTAAATTTTCTCAAAACTATCAGTATCAGTTCAGCAACAACTATTTGTATCAGTAGTAAGTACTGTTGTTGTTGTTGTCTTGTCTATGGATAGGTTGAGGTATTAGATGTGACCGTGTGTGTTCCACACAGCCTCAGCAATCTGAAGGCAGTTTTGGGAATAAAGGTCATCTAGCGGAGAGTCACTAATCTGTTGCATTTTTGCAAGGATGGCTGGACATGAGAAAATGTGTGAGTAGTAAGTACTGATACATAAATATCATGTCACATAACTTACACCCATTCCCTTTAGCCACGCAGACCCTTACTGCATTCTCCAAGAAAGTTCGTGTCAACTTCTTGTCCACACAGAAGAAGAGGACCGGAAAGATGTTTCAAACTAAAGATACTTTTTCGAAAGGTTTGAAAAACAAACGCACATACTCGGCACATGCAACACAATTTGCATGTTTTTCTTCAAGCAAGCACATGTCTTTTAAGAGTAGACACAAAAACTACACGCTTAATTTCTCTCAAGAAAGACAACAGCACTAATTCATAAAATAAAATCGCAATTTTTTTTTGGCTTTCATAAGTTATTTTACCTTCCAGAAGGGGCTATGCACTTTACTTTCAAGTACTCACTTTTTTCACAGATTTTACTTCTTGCACTTTCTAAACAGTTCCTCAGTCTGCACTTTGCAGTTGAAGTACTTATGATAAATATGGAGTGTCTAACTCTTTATCAAAATATTTTTAATTTAATCAGACGTATTAAAAACTCAAAATTTTTCGGTTGAAAAACACATAACTGTTCTAAAAGCTGGCTACAGGTTCGCCGCTTGGATTGTGTAAATAGAAGACGACACTATGCGTATTTCTTTTGTCATTATAAACTTTTTGAAAGGAAAGGCTGCATTGTCCGATGCAACAAGAATGATATTACTATTTGTATAAAAAAGGGATATCTAATAAATTTTCACAAACTTGTTTAATTACAAGTGGAATCAGTACCAACAATGATAATAGAAGATATCAACTTGTACGTTAAGAAATTTTGAGCACTCAACAGTTGGAAATCAAATTAACAGCAAACTAAATCAGATGCAGATAAAATATGGCTTAGAATGATAAAAGTGGTGATTATCAGCTTGTATTTATTTTAAATTGTATTTACTATTTTCCTTACAGTTGTGTTGGTTTATCAAGCCGAAAGGATGGTTGAAAGAACGCGAAGACTACTCTCTGTTCATCTTTTCAAGATCCAACTGGTAAGTTTATCAAAAGGAAACTAAAAACAATCATTAGTTAGAAATTATTAATAAATTGCTTGCTACAATAATATCGATAATACGACTGGAAAGGAGATTTAACATATTGTTCCTTTTATTTTCATCGTTGGGGACATCAGTTGCTCATGGTGGTGATTTTTTGTTTATCATAAAAAATAAGTATTGGTAACGGTTAAGAAGAAGTTAAACGTCTCCACATAAAAGATTATTCATGTCGGTGTTGTAGCTGAGCTATACTACTTTAGTATTAACAACAGCACAATATTATTCTTTTACTTCTTTGTTGAGTCTATAGAGTATCAGTTCATCTAGTCTTATATTTTACGTTTGTCAGTAGCTGCCTTTAATTTGAAGATTAAAACAACAACAAGAATGATAAACGCAACTTTAAACACAAGGCCGCCATTTTTTATTAAAAATCCCAGGATGATATTCCAAACATAGACAATAATAATTCACACAGCTTACAGAAAGACAAGGCGCTCTCGCGCGGAGCAAGGAATTTAACAAAGTAGGAGCGCGTGCATCAATTAAATATGAACAATTATATTAGAAACCTTACAACGTTCATTAACTAGTACAATTTGTACAGAAAGTGTTTTAGAGATCCAGGTACAATGGTTTTTACTTTACTTTTCTTATTCCATGAAAATTACATTTAAATTTTTAACTAAATATTTTTTTAAATATGTCAAAAGAAATGAAAAAGTGCAAAGCTAGGATTCTTTAGACTACTTTATGCAAAAACTACCAGTTAATAAGCTTTCATGCGCAAAAGCAGTTTTCAATTAAAAAAAAACCGAAACCGCTCCTTGAGTTTAAACATAGCGTGTTTGGCCTATACTTAGGGTTGGTATACACGAAATGCAACTGTCCTATCAATCCAATTCAAAGATACAATTGACATAACATTGCAAGTGAGATCATCCATAACCGGAAGTACGGGGAATTTTACCTGAACCTTTGCTTGTGAAACGGGTTTTAGATACATCAGTGACATTGAAAAGTAAACATACAACATATGACATGTTCTTACGTTTTTCAGGCTGAGAAGAAGCTGCACCCGTCTCGCCAACAATCACTGGTTCGATTCCGGCATTCTAGTGTTCATCGCATCCAACTGCGTCACCCTGGCGATGGAACGGCCCACCATTCCACCGGACAGTGGCGAGAGGATGTTCCTCACTGCCGCCAACTACACATTCACCGCAGTGTTCACGTTCGAGATGGCTGTCAAGGTAACGTAGCATTGTTACGCGGTGTTTGCAGGGCCGGATTTAAAGATTTGCCGCCTTTAGGCTAAACATAACGAATTGAAATAACGTGTTGTTTGTGTTTTTTATTTATTCGACGACTGAATGGTGTTTTTCCTTCCCCCACTTCCGTTGAAATATATTCCAGATATAGTTTTCTTGACTTTTTTTCTGTCTACATATTATAATCATCTGTGTACCTTTACACTCTAAATCGAAAGCGAAATAATAGGCGAATTTTTTTAACTGTTCTACTATTTTTCTTTCAACTTCCAAATCCGGAGGGGAGAGGGTGCAGCGCCCATGTTTGCTACTAAATAGTACGCATTAGTAAATTATTTGTTTTTTTTCTTAAAAATATTAATATCTGTTTAATAATTTTTTTTTAGTAATTAGTAATACAGGATGGTAATTCTTATAATTATTCTAAAGCGAATAACGAATTGAGATTTGAGGCCTTTCTTTTAATTTCCAATCCGTATAACACACGAAAGCTGAGACCAAATGGAACGCTAAAAGACTAGATGAGTCAATAACTTCAAATCAAATTGGCATCTAGTTACAATTCAATGTTTATTTTGGTTTCACCGATAGTGCATATAATGAAGCAAAGTTTTGCTTGAAATGTATTTGCGGAAAAAGACTAGAGAGATGAAGTTTGTCTGGAAAGCTCTCATGTATTCCAGACTAGAAACTATAACTAAAATTGTAAGGTGGACATTTTTTCTATACTTGACACGCATTTAAATAGTCATACTCATGAGATCTTATAAACTCATCTGAAGAGTACAAGGGAAAAAACCGCTTAATTTCGTAGAAAACTTTCCTCATCAGGCATCTTTGGCCATGACAGCGACTAATCGCCTAAACTGGTGTAAGGAAACCAGTTTTTCACTTTCTTGTGCATCTTCTCTCACTGCAACCCTGAAATTCAGTTCTGCGTTTTATTCAAAAGACTGTGTTCATCATCATGTTAAGCTTTAAAAATAAAGTACGATTGATTGAAAATCACGAATTTTTCGAAAACTAATTAAGAGAAATTCTAAGTTTCGCAAATTAATTGAAAAGTCCTAAACCACGACTTTTCTACCTCAATTACCTACTGAGATTCACGCGATGCACGATTCCAACGCTTGGATCAAGCGAAGAAGAAAGAGAGAAACCGGTTTCCTGTCGCCAATGTCCGCCAAGCAGACACAATTACGGTACGACTCCTAATAAATCAAGCGGTTCTTCCCCTGTACTCTTCATCTGTCTTTATTAGACAGTCTTGTCTTCATGGTGCTTTCGAAATCTACGAAACAATTTTACAAGCATGCGGCTAATGAATTCAGACCAAAACTCAGGAGGGAACAGAACAGGTTAACAAACGTTTAGTCTTAATATTGGCCATAATCCTACTGGCTATAGCTTGTACAGCCGAAAGCTAGCTAACGGGATGTTTTGGGTTATTTATCATAGTAATTTAGTTGTTGTTGTTACTAATGCCACTTGGGAAACCCAAGCTCTTTCCACGGAGCGGTAAAGGATTAAGGCAAATGGGTGCGTTTCCTGAGGAGAGATGCCCGTGTAGAGACTACACGGCAGGAATCCGACTTGGCATCGTAATGACAGATGCTGCCATCTATCGCCACCTCCGCAATTTAGACATGTCCCTGAAGGGAAGAGAAATAGTCTCCAGGGACCTGTAACTGCGCTATGACTGCCCACAGGACTTTCGGACCCACAGATTTAACGAGCACGTACTCCGCATATGTGGGTCATCGGGACTCGATCGCGGGACCTTCCGAGAACGAGGCCTTAACCACTAGGCTATCCACGGCCCAGCAATTTAGTGATACAGTGAACCACTAAACGTGTTTTTCAGCAAAATAAATGTCATTCTCTTACACAGGTCGTGTCGACAGGATTGTGGTACGGTCGAGGAGCGTATTTCCGAAGCGGTTGGAATGTTATGGACGGATTCGTAGTTGGCATTTCCCTGGTCGACTTCCTGCTGTCCCTGGCCGCCGAGGGGTCACCGAAGATATTCGGAATCCTCAGGGTCTTCCGACTGTTGAGATCACTCAGACCACTCAGGTGAGTTTGCTGCTAGTTGGAAAATGGATACCGTGGACTTTGACTCTTGAGAGTGACTTGTGTCCAAACAATGGCTCTTTCTTTTTCATTGTATTTAATCAAACGGTTTTTTTTAACTATTGGTTAAAGTAAGTAGACCCCGGGTCGGAAGATTTTTGCAGACATTTTGCATCTTCAGAGTTGCTCAAGATTGCTTAGGTTACTTACAACACTGAAGTTGGTTGATGGTATTGAAAAAATTTGATCTAATACAGGCTTAAACCAGCTGACCACTACACTGTTAAAACTGAAAGTGACACTTGGCACCCTTAGGGTGAACGTCGTTGTTTCGTTAGCGGGATTCCAAGGCGATTCATAACCCCAAGATTCATCGACCCAATTCAATTCAAATCCTTGAAGTGCCAAATGGAATCACCTTTTCACCCTGGGATTAAAAAAAAAGCCCCATTTGTCATCTTCAGTTTTAACAGTGTACTAACAAAGAAATTGCATGCTCATACCGGCAGTCTTTACAAAAGCGCACATTAATTACAAATTGTTAAAAAAAATGGTAATTTGAAGTAGAATTGAAAATTAATATCATGCATTTTTACCTTATTTATTCTCAGGAGTAAAATTTAAATTTGTTCCTTTTCTGAAGTTTTTTGCAAATTCTTTTTGTATGGATATCCATATCAAAGTTGATATAAATTAAATTGGTTTTGAAAGAATGAAATTTTATTTTTCTGCAGAGTGATTAACCGTGCCCCAGGACTGAAACTTGTTGTACAAACTCTTCTGTCCTCATTGCGCCCCATCGGCAACATCGTCCTTATATGTTGTACTTTCTTCGTCATATTCGGCATACTCGGCGTGCAGGTAAGAACACTTTCGTACTTATATGAGCCGAGCTTTTACTTTTAAGGGCGAATGAGCCTTATTAATCTCAGGTCTCCAAACCAAAGTGCCTCTGTGTTAATCCAATGGAAAAATTATTTTCGAAGCCCCATTTCTCTGGCTGTATTGCATATTTTTACAAACGTTTTTTCTATGTGATAAATGTAGCAGACTTACAAGTCTCTATAATCCCACTTTTTGAAACTGATTCAAATATTTTCTGCAAAATTATTTATTGAAAATAAAAGAATATTGGAAGCAATTTCAAAAGTGGGATTATAGAGCCTGTAAGTCAGCTACATTTATCATATAAAAAAGTTTGTAAAAATATTCAATGCAGCCGGAGAAATTTGGCTTAGAAAATATTTTTTCTCCTTACACTGTTAAAAATTTTGTGCTTGGTTTCACCATGATATTGGGTCATTTCACCATGATATTGGTTCCTAGTAGCTGCATAGGCTGTGTGATGAAATGTTTCACCTTTTTTTCGGTGTTTGGTTGAACCATTTTTCTGGATTTGGAAACAAAACCTGAGAAGTGGTTCAACCGAATACCAAAAATATGGTTTAACGTTTCACCACACAGCCGTTGCAGCTACTAGGAACCATATTTTTGGTGAAACAAAGTGCCTAATTTTTAACAGTGTGGGATTAACACAAAGGCACTTTGATTCCGCCGTCATTCGGACTTATTTCTCCGAAACTACTATTCCAATGAAATGTAGTTCTTTATCTTTTGTCTAATGCATTTAAAAAATTCTTTGCAGTTGTTCAAAGGAAGTATGTATTACTGTGAGGGTCCCACTGCATCTAAAGTCCGGAATAAACTGGAATGCCTTCAAGATTCACGCAATGTTTGGCTCAACAGGAAGTACAATTTTGACAACCTCGGACAGGTATACCTCATCACGCATGTTCGAAATATGTATACATAAAGTTTGGTAGCAGCTTGATATGGAGGGTTCAGAATACAAGTGAACCAAGTCCACAATGGACTTGGTTCACTTGTGTTCTGAGCTCTCCACTTATTTTGCTTTATAAGTAAATGGAGATCTCGGAATACAAGTGAACCAAGGCCATAGTGGACTTGGTTCACTTGTATTCTGAGCTCTCCACTTATTTTGCTTTATAAGTAAATGGAGATCTCGGAATACAAGTGAACCAAGGCCATAGTGGACTTGGTTCACTTGTATTCTGAGCTCTCCACTTATTTTGCTTTATAAGTAAATGGAGATCTCGGAATACAAGTGAACCAAGGCCATAGTGGACTTGTTCACTTGTATTCTGAGCTCTCCACTTATTTTGCTTTATAAGTAAATGGAGATCTCGGAATACAAGTGAACCAAGGCCATAGTGGACTTGGTTCACTTGTATTCTGAACCCTCCATATAATTCAAATAAATATGTTAACACAATTCTTAAAATAATTAATTATGAAAATTTGGAAGAATTTGATAATTTTCAATCATACGAAATGCATATTTTCGATAATTTGTTTTATGATTATATAGAAAACTTGTGTTAAGCCGTTACCAACCTCGTATAAAATATTGAAATTTTAAAATATCTTTTCAGGCTTTGATGTCTCTTTTTGTGTTATCGTCCAAAGACGGGTGGGTCAACATTATGTACACAGGTTTGGACGCTGTAGGCGTTGATCAACAGGTAAATCAAAACAGATGCCATATTTCTTTTTAAAAATTGCAAAATGGAAATAGTTTCCATACTTTCTGATTAATTGAAATACTTTTTGTGGTAGATGTGATGTTTTAGAGGCCATTGATTAGGGTAAACTGAGGGCTTAATTGAGGGCTGACATAACTACGACTATGTTTGTTTCCTAGTCACTTAAATTTGGTGCAATATTTTTCAATTCTTTTCTAAACCAGAACTGAAAATAATTGGATAGCTGAACTGATTGGTGTAGCAGTCCACCAGGGCTGAATTTACCAATAGGCTCTATAGGCCCGGGCCTAGGGCCGCACCATGATGAGGGGCGCAAAATTATTCCGCATTTTTTTGTCAGAAAATTTCCATAAAATGTTATAGACTACAATACATGTCTACATCTACATGCTCTCCACGAATAAAAGTACCATTCGCCTTCCTCGTATAGGTGACGCTGGACGGGCGAATCTTTCGCTCAAGTTTATAATGAGTATTAAATGGTTTAAACTAATTTTAATAACTCGTTGTCCTATTTATTTATAGCTTATATATGTACCAAAATTTAGAAACTTTTGATTCTCTCATTATTTTATTTAATTAATTTTACTTCACGATGAATTAGAATAAAATACAAATTATCTTCACAAAGACCTTTCTGAGGTCAAATTTCTCCCTCCTTTACGATGGTGTGAAGAGGGGGCGACAAAAAAACCACGGGTCTAGGGGCGCATAAAATCTAAATCCGGCCCTGAGTCCACCGCACACATAACATCAAATAACATGACGCTGATTCACAACTGTGTTACTGCCAGTCATCTAGTTTGTAAAATATACTGTAATATATATTACTTGGTGGACACGGGCTGTGTAACATATAAAGCGACACTACAGCTCGTATTCTGGTATCGAGTTTCATAAAGTTTACTTACACTACAAATTAGATGTATATTATTTTAAAAATATTTTGAAATAATGTTATACATGAGTCTGTAGAGTTTGATTCTTAGTGATAACTTACAAACAAAGTAATTTTTATTTTATTTTAAAGCCAATCGAGAACTACAACGAATGGCGTTTGCTGTACTTCATCTCTTTTTTACTTCTGGTGGCATTCTTTGTCCTCAACATGTTCGTTGGTGTGGTGGTGGAAAACTTCCACCGCTGCAGAGAACAGCAAGAACGAGAAGAACGAGCCAGAAGGGCCGCCAAGCGCGCCAAGAAGATGGACAGAAAGCGCCGGAAAATGCGGGCGCCGCCATACTACGCAGACTATTCCAAGGCTCGCTTATCCCTCCATAATGTCATCACCAGCAAATACTTCGATCTGGCCATTGCAGCCGTGATTGGACTCAACGTTGTGACTATGGCCATGGAGTTTTATATGATGCCTAAGAACCTGGAATACGCTTTGAAGGTGTTCAACTATTTCTTCACTGCTGTGTTCATTGCGGAAGCGGGGATGAAGGTGGTTGCCCTTGGTATTATCAAGTACTTTAAGAATAGGTTAGTAAAACGTTCGAAAAATATTTCGCTGGCAAATCGAGTTATAAAAATTAATAAATTTGGAGCATACCAGGCTTAGTATATATACTGCTAAGTTAATTAAAGCTGTGTTAGCTGATAATTAGTACCATTTGGTGGTTAAATTATGATGCGCTTGCCTTCTTAATTTTTAAAATCTTTAATAAGAAATCATTACATTACATAAAGGATTATGCGAGTAAGGAAACGCCTAGATCGACCCATAGCAATGTGACTCGTGCTTTTAGTTTGGCGTCATAGCTTGCATACGCTGAAGGGTGAAAAAACCTGTGTAGTGGCTTAGCTGTTTTGAGAAACAAATTTCTGGGGGTGATAGCATCCCCTCCTCTTAACACCTAGACCGTGGGATCGATTTCCGGCTAGGTCGCATTTTTCTTGATGGGAAAATCATAGACATGCATGTCAAATGATCGGGTGGCATGTAAAAGATCTGCGTAGAGTGTACCCATTGGGCTTGGGGAGTTTTTCATTTTTGTTAAATAGTCTAAAGCACTCTTTCTCAACTTTTGACAGCTGGCGTAGGTTCTTTCCTGATCGGAATAAAAAAGCGTCTCTCTTGTTGACCACCCGTGCATTCGTATTTACAATGGATTTTTTAACACTTGCGCTACCCACAAGAAACGTGTGTAACTTAAAGGAAAAAAAAACAGAAAACAGAAAAAAATCAAATGGAAAAATCGTAGCATCATCTGTGAATGATTTGAAAAACTGTTATTTCACTGGATTTAAACTAATCATTGTCGTGCAGTCGCGTCTTCTGATTTTGAAGTCCAATATCCCTTCACCCCTATATATTATAGTTCCAAATTTAACGACGTTTTTTGTAGGGAGGGCTTTGGCTACTTCTATAAAACCGGTTAGTGACTCCTGTAAGAATTTCTCTATGCACTACAGCTGGACTAGACGATTAGGCGACCCACCAGTTGAGAAACGCTGGTCGAAAGTAATCAGGGCCGGATTTCTAAATAGGCTAAGTAGGCTGTAGCCTAGAGCGGCGAATTTTTTGGGGCGGCAAATTTTACGACCCATTAAAGCGGCATTCGGCATAATAAAATTATTATAAAGACACATATATTTTTATGAAAGAAAAAAAATAATTTACATTAATGCGTAAACTGTAAACGTATATATAGTTATAATATTTCGTAGCAAACATGGTCGCTGCGAGGGCAAGTGCACCCCCTCCTCCCGGATTTCGAAGTTGAAAGAAAAATAGAACAGTTTAAAAAAATTCGCCTATTTCGCTTTCGATTTAGTGTGTTGTAAAGGTACATAGATGATTATAATATGTGCATATATTTTAAACAGCACATACCATACTATTTTGCAGCTACCTTTCCCCGAAGTGGGAGAATATTGTGACTTGGGCGGCAAATCGTAGCCTAAAATCTCTAAGTTCGGCCCTGAAAGTAATGCTCAATATAACTAGTAATCCATCATGGTTTTTTACAGGTGGAACCAACTGGACATGGCCATCGTAGCCCTGTCCATCGCCGGCATAGTCCTGGAGAAGATGGAGTCTGACCTGATCCCCATCAACCCCACCATCATCCGCGTGTTTCGCGTCATGCGCATAGCCCGAGTCCTCAAGCTCCTCAAGATGGCCAAGGGCATACGAGCTTTACTTGACACCGTGATGCAGGCCTTGCCTCAGGTCGGAAACTTGGGCTTGCTGTTTTTCTTGCTGTTCTTCATATTCGCCGCGCTGGGGGTGGAGCTGTTTGGACGCCTCGGTGAGTTTTTCATTCTAATGGCCTTGAAAATTAGTATAATCTAAGGTTTTGCATGTAAAGCGTTGTTTAAAAACGACGATTTAACAACTGTATGTCTCTTAATTTTGAATTGCATTTGAGATATCAATACCAGAATACATAGCACTTTTGAAAATATTTTTAAGGTTTTAGAAAACCTCATCCGCATTTTTGTCATTTAAGTCTTGTACAACTCGATCTGTATCACAACAGACGTCTAATCAACATATCTACTCAGGACCATATTTTTGCGAGTCTGTAAAGCAATTAATTCCGACTTACTGACATCAGTTAACATTCTAAGCATTAGACCCGGCTTTTTTCCGCAATTTATACACCAGGTTTCCCAGCAATAAAAACTAATTAAAAAAATTTATAAAAATAATAAAATTTGAACTGATATCTAATTTTTGGTAGATCGAAAAAAAATTAGGTCATATCTTTAAAATTAAACCTTATTCCGAATTTGACTGTAATTTAAAAAAAAAACTTCATTGACAAGACAACCACATACATTTTTTTTCTATTTCCAGGCAGCTCAGGTAACCTTAACATTGTGTCTTTCTGTAAATTAGGCAGTTAATTAAAAACTACTGAAAACTTCCGTAATTTTTTACCCTTTAACCTTAGAAAAACAAAAGTTTCCCTAAAATAATTTTATTTTACGTGAATGTTTGTTTTTCCACAGAGTGCACCGAGGACATTCCGTGTGAGGGTCTGGGTGAGCATGCCCACTTCAAGGACTTTGGGATGGCTTTTCTTACGCTTTTCAGAGTGGCCACTGGGGACAACTGGAATGGAATCATGAAGGTAGTATATTAACGTTTAAAAATACTTTAAACTTTTTTCCGTTTTTTTATTAGAATTCTTTTTAATTTTACCGTGAAAGTAAGGGGACTAAACATGAATGAAGATTTATCTGTATAATTAATTGTTAAATATGTCTAGGTAAGGATTAAGACTGCTGATTGTCAACATTTGTCATTTTTACAAAAAGATTTAAAAAAAAAATTGCCACCCTCTTTTTTGTTTGTATACGTTATTATCTACAAACAGTACAGAAGACCAACTTTTCCACTTGTGAATTATAGGTCAGCAATTCGTGTAATGATATTGTAAATGTGCCATTCCTCTATCAACCATTAAACATAAGTGACTGTGTGAGTAGAGATACATATGCTTTGTGCACTTCTCACGAACTATTGGTAGTTTTTTACACTTTCTGTTACTTCACCGAAAATCCTCTTAGGACACGCTGCGCGACAACTGCGACTCTTCGGGCGACTGCGTGCGCAACTGCTGCGTGTCCGGGGTGGTGGCGCCCCTCTACTTCGTGATCTTCGTGCTGATGGCGCAGTTCGTGCTCGTGAACGTGGTGGTGGCGGTGCTCATGAAGCACCTCGAGGAGTCGCACAAGCAGATGGACGACGACGCCGACATGGACGCCGAGCTCAGGGCAGAGCTCGAGGCCGAGCAGAAACGACTTCTGGGCGAGCAGGTGAGACATAATTGAATAGTGGATGAACGTGCTAAGTGACAGTTTTGAAAAATTGAGATTTTTGTGTCAAAGAACACATTTTTCTATTCTTTAAAGATACCAATTTTTCGCTGTTCTATAAACTTAAAGTTAAGTGTATTTTCTGCCGTTTACAAGTACCGTTTTTAACTGATTTAAGTGCACACTAAAAACTTTGAAGGTCATTTATTCGTTTACCCTTTTTTGAAATTTAGCATGTTCTTCCACTAAGCTCTTCTATTCTGCACACACATTTTTCGCTAATTGCGCCAGATACCGCCAAAATACAGGAAAAGGAATTGTATGCAATTGCTTCAAAATAGGTATCTTGCACCAACATTCTACAAACCCCCATTTATGTTCTCTTTGGAGGCAATTTTGCTTTAAATGATCTTTAAACGCATGCGCCAAACGAGCTCTTGTGCGACAATAAGTCTATTTAGGATTTACTGAATCAAACTTAAATTTTGACTCTTTAAACTGGAGCAAGTAATTTCCAATCCTGAAAATAAGACCTGTCGTGATTTTTTGTTAAACATAAAACTCCGGTTATGATTTTAATTGTAATAAGTTATATTTAAACATTTCTGTTCGAAAAACATTTCAAGAGCATATCCTGTTATTCATTGTTTTAAATGTACAGTTTAAATATCCATAAGGAATTTTTCCTCTTATCTCGCAAGTTCCACCACTGACAAAATCACACCCTGACTTGACAACACTTGTTTGAAACTGGCAGAATCACACAACAAACAATAAAATACAGTGAAACCCCGATTTTACGTCCCCCGAATCTACGTTTTTCCCGCATTTTACGTTTTTTTCATCAGGTCCCAGCTTTTTCCGTATACTGTAATGTTAATTTAACCCGGATTGTAAGTTTGTTATTTATGGAATTTCCCGCATTTTACGTTTTCCCTGGAAAGTAAAAAAAAGAAAAATTGTTCTAAAATAAGAAATATTTTTCCCATTCCACAGGCCCCTGTTTTCTGAAACCGGTTTTTTCTCATGGATCCTGGTTTGGCTTAGTTGGCCGTACGATGAGCTGGAAGATATCTTAGTAAAGTGGTTTAAAGAAGCTCGTGCCGCGAATGTACCTATAAATGGCGCGATACTAAGAAAAAAAAGATTTTTGCATTCTATGTACTATTTCCCGTATTTTACGTTTTTCCCGTATTTTACGTTTTTTTTACCCAGTCCCTTGAGAAACGTAAAATCGGGGTTTCACTGTAGTAATTTAATCTAAACATTGAAATCTAAATAATTAAATTTTTTTCTTGTTCAAAGGCGGAAAGACTGAAGCGGGCACAGACGATGCGCATCCGCGCAAGCAGCCCAATCCCCACGAGGCCCCTGCTAGTCAAGATGTCGTCTTTGCCACCCGACTTCGTATTCCCTTTTGACATGCCCAGCGACAGAGGTAAGACATCAATTGCTACTTCTTACATTTTAAATTAAAATCAAATGGAACCGAAATTTAAAAGCCAACTTTCATTCCATTCATCCCGATATTCAGCACTTCTAACTGATACAGAAGTTACCTATCAGATAAAGGAAAAGTTAAGATCTACTTATTAAATATTGCTAGGAAATTCAAAACAAAGAAAGTAAAGCAACAAAAAATAGCATGTAAATGGTAATAAAAAAAAAAAAACTTTTTGAAAACACATTGAGAAAACGCATTCTTACTAAACGTTCCTTAACACTATGTTGCTGATAGTAAAAAAATGTAATATTTACAACCATGAAACTCAAGAATGTTTTATTTTTACAGATTTCTTATTGTTTCCATTAAAATTTTAAACCTGTAGTAACCGTATGGAACTATTATTTGGCTTTATCACCCATAAAACTCAAATTCCATCTTAAAACTCTATGCTATTTATTCATCAACTGAAAGTAAATGAAACATTTAAATGTACAATACATTTAAAATAAACAAATATCAGCTTAAAAAATTAACAAGTAGGATTTTGTTACCATTAGCATGAACTCCTTTCTAATCTTTACTATTCCAATTTCTTAAGGTTTAAGAAGAGCATCGCTAAACCTCCAAAACTATCGAGGTGGTATGACACCTGACCTTGGCTTCCCTTTTCCGAATCGTCGTTCCCCAACGCCGGACGTCAACATTCGTCGAGCATCTCCAGACGAGAGCAAAGTTTCGGTCGCCAACCTTAGTCCGGTTCCGCCCCCTTCGCCCTCTCCCCCGCCTCCAGACGAGTGGGCGTGTGTCATGGATTCTAAGCCCGCCTCAAATGGGAGGTTACTGCCAATCGTGCGAGAAGTCGTGGTCAAAAATGAAGGCGTGTCTTCCATTGGGCGTGGTTACTTGGATGTGGGCGTGACCAAGGAAAATGAATCTTTGGATGGCGTAGTCAAATTGGAGGGCGTGTTTACAAAAAATGGTGGAAGCTTAGATGTGGATTTAGTTCAGGGAGATGCATCAGAAAACAGGTATAAAGCAAGTGATGGTTTTTCAAATGGCAGTCATAATGCCCCTAAGGAGGTCAAACTTTTACATATTGCTAAAGATAACACAGAAAAGGTTGATTATGGTTCTAAATTGTGTGTTCCTGCAAATGATAATAGTACAAAGGAAAGATGTTTGTTATTGTATAAAAGAAGTGATTGTAATGACGCACGACCACCCATAGAGTATAACAGATGCACTTTGAATTCAAATGTAAACTCGCCTGTTTTAGAGAGATCATCGATTGATCTCGGACAGTGCAACAAAAAAAACGAGGAAACCAATGATAGGACAATAATTTCTATAGAAAAGAGCAAGTTTTTGAGCAACGATAAATTGCCTTCATTCAAAGTATCTACTCATTCTTTAAATAAGGTTCCAAACGAAAGTTTGCTCAGTGCCAAATCACCCATTCTAATAAGAGATAACAGCCTCAAAAGGACGAAAAGTGAGAAATTGGTTAGTGCCATAAGTGAATCTGCTTCCAAAACGAACAGTGTCAAGTCACCTGTTCATTCAACGGAAGAAACGTGACCGTTGCGCTGCATATTCCAAAACTCGCGAATCAACTGTGTGAATAGATGAAAATGATTCAAAATAAGTCATGGGTGACTCTAAAGTTCATTCAAAACGTATAAGATTTGAGTGCAACAACAAAGAATCCATTTTCGTCAGCGATTCGGTAAATAGTGATATAAAACGTCTTCACTTTCAATTGCTTTCGTAATGCTTCCGTCAGTTCTTCAGACAGAATCAACGAAATTTGGATTGGATATCCTTCGGTTGTTGACACCAAATGTCATTTTATCACACGGCACAGTGCGGGACTATTTTATACCATTTAAAGAGTACGCGAATATGGATTGGTGTGATATTTGCTAGATGTTTGATTTATATGTAAGACTGATTTTTGAAACACATTGATAAGAATGACTTTTTTTAAATAATGTTTTATGACTGCGAACTTGCGTGCTAAGCAAAGTTGTGAATTGTTGAAAGGTTGTACGTTGTCCATTAAAAACCCATTTGTAGATTTTATAGGAAAACAGGTGCAGAGAAAAATTACAAAAAAATAGATTAAATATATTTCGATGGATTTTCTAGGATATTTCAAGAATTAAATTATAAGTTTATCTTTTATTTTCATGATTGCAAGAAACCATAATTTTGCCTTGAAACACCAACTAAACATGGTGGTTCATGATGCCATGTATTTTCATATAACCCCCACTGCTTAGCAATCTACTCATGTCAAGATATTTCCGATGAATAGCAAAATTTCACTAAAATATGAGGCTTGCAGAATTTGTAATGCTTAACAAGAAATGCGAGTTTGAATAATTGTAGTATACTTACTAAATGCAATGTTTTGCATCTTTTTAAATATTCGAGCTTCGTAATAAATAACAGAAATATTTTTTTGCAAAGAAATTACTCGCTTTGATTAATAAAATTATTTATTTTACCCACAGATTGCTAACTATATTGCTATATTAAATTTATATTGCATTAAAGAGACTTATAGTTAAAGTAGTTTCTTATGTATAATAGCTGAGGTAATAGTTCACAGATTAATAAATAGTCGCACTAGTTATAAAAATGCTTTTGAACATGCATGGATTATGTTGAAAAATATTGTAAAATTTGTATTAAATGTAAAAACGGAAATTTTGGAAGTCGAAGAAAAAAAATCTTTAGACCTTCATGATAACCCTTTTATTTAAATGCTGAAATAAATTTGCTTTTGAGCCGATTTCTTTACCCTTACAACTGAATCAGCCCTTTCTAAAATAACCAACTAAGTGGTAAATCTGCAATAGTTGGTCCTTCTTAAAAATACAGTTTCAAATATATGTTAATAATTGTTAAAGAGATGAACAAATGTCAACGTGTAAATTAAGTTATTTCAACACTACTTTTCACATTTGCTCAGGCTCTAGCTCAGACCACTTACTTTTTTGAAACTTTGACACATTTTTCGACAAAAGTGTTCATCCGTAAACACTCAAAGTGAAAGACTCAAAGAAAACAAACTTTTCAAACATGTTTTAGTTCTTACGACGAAAGAATCACAAACAAAGTGTTGTTGCCAAAAGAAACTTAAGAAATACAGTAGAACTCCATTATCTGAACTCCAATTATCTGTAGCGTTGCTGATTATCCGAATTTCAGGAAAAATCTCTCCGGTCTATTTATCATTGTTCGTCTTTGTTGGATGTCATGCCTAGTAATTTTATATGCATGACATCCAACAGAGACAAACAGCAACAGATAAGCTTCAGATCAGCAACAGAAAAAGTTTATAATTAGCATTTTTGTACTAACTGTACCTGATTTTGCATTAGGTACTCGTTTGTCATATAAAAAGGTAACTGACTGATTATGCCTTCTCTTTCGATTAACTCCAATTATCAAAATTTCCAATTGTCCGAATGTGATGAGGTCTCGATTACTTCGGATAATTGGAGTTCTACTGTAACTCCAAAAGAAAAAGAGCTTTTTGATGGCTCGCAGGTGTCGAGCGTCCTTCTTATCACCTGGCTGATGTTTTAGGGCTAGATGATGGCATCATCTGTTATGTTACTCATTTTTAAAGAAATTCTGTTTATAGATGACACTTTTATATAACAATTTCAAACGTAATTTCTTTTTTTAGTTATAAATTATTATAAAATTATTTTTCGAATACTTTGTATAATCAAAGGCTAAAACTTATATATACCTTGACTAGCTAAAGGTGTTTTACCAGAAGTTTCATAATATAAAAATGTTCCCCATGTTTCATCAAAAAAATTTTAAATTGCCATTCAATTAAAACTTATAACAAGGTTAATATATTTATTTATGTTTCAAGCTTGAATTTATCTTAATATAATAATTATAATTAATTATAAAATTTTGATATCCTAACAGCCATGTGACGAGTACGTGACGAAAAGCGATATCATATACAAGTCACTAAAGATTGCTGTGATGTCACATTCAAAGTCACTTTTTTTGTCACATAAAAGTTGAATGTCCGCTTTTGTTACGTATCTTCTACGTAACATGGATATCGATGATATCGCAGCAATGTCGCATTTTTACTGGGATTTAGATGACATCACTGCGATATCACATACAAGTCACAATATGATGTCACTGCAAGATCGCATAGTGACATCCCTTTGATATCGCATACCAGTCATATTGTGACGGTGACTTACGCGATATCACTGTGATGTCACATACTTGTCACATTGCGACTGTGACCTAGAGTGACAAAAAATTACGTTGCAGCGACGTAACGGTGACAAACCTGGCTGTTAGGAGTTAACAATTTATTTCGCAAGTAATTTTCTCTTTAAGTAAAGAATATCAAATGTCTTTAGCTACGTTTACTATCACTTTTAACGAAAAACATTTGAAGATGACAGTTTTACACTTGGGGTTTGCATGACCTGCAAACTAACTAATAAGTTACTTACGTTTTGAAAAAAAAAAATATTTATTTAGTGTTTCATTGTAGAAAAGCAAGTAAAATGTTATAAAACACTCAACCGGAAAGACATGATCGGTTTTAATCTGCATCATTTCTATAATTTGTAAGGTGTTGTAACATTTTTCAGTGTCTTGTAATGAATATTTGTTGTACATTTTTGTTGTATCGTAATAAATTTTCATCTATTGAAGTAGTAGTTCATTTAATATAGCTTATAAAATTGCTGTTACTTTGATAGAAATTATTTCTAAAAGTTAATGCAATCAAAGCGCTTTCTTAATTGAAATACAAAATGTTGAATACAGGTGAGGCAATAACCGAAGGCAATTTGCTATAGCAAATTGCTGCATTGTAAACAGTAACAATTTAGTTATTGCTTCAGTGAGGTTAGGTGGGTAATGGCATGCACAGAGTCCTCTGGCATATCTTGCATATAACGTATTTGTAAAAAAGGAATGAGTCAATTGGATAATTGTGTTACAACGTAGGGTAGGGTAGGGTTGATACATATATATTCCGGCTTGTGTGCTTGATCAGAGACCCGCTTATAAACCTTCGTCAAGTAAGACAGACACAGAAAGAATTTTTACTGTCACAGAGAGAGAAATTACACCCAGGGCAAAGGCGGGAATCGAACCCGCACCCGGTACAGTGCGCAGACTGTTAGCGGAGGCAGCTATCTTAACCACTCGGCCACCCGGGCCCCTGTTACAACGTTTCTTCCAGTGAAAGAAAATACACAAAAAACCACTTGCGGAGTTGACACCTTTTTACACTTTTCGGTTGGTTGGTTGGTGAACATATATTTTCAGGCTTGTGTGCTTGGTCACAAAGACCCGGTTATAAACCATCGTCAAGAAGGACGGACACGACATACACACACATATATGACAGATGATGCCATCTATCGCCACTTCTTCCCTTCCCTTCAGACATGTCCCTGAAGGGAAGGGAAATAGTCTCCAGGGACCTGTACCCGTGGGAAAACTGCGCAATGACCGCCCACAGGACTTTCGTACCCAACAGATTTAACGAGCACGTACTCCGCATATATACTCGACAATTACAAACATCCATGCCTTACCGGGATTCGAACCCGAAACCAGAGGTTCCAAAGGCTTACCAGCTTATAAACCTTCGTCAAGTAAGACAGACACACACAACACACACACATAAGTGCCAGATGCTGCCATCTATCGCAGCTGTATGTGAAGAGGAGGGGAATAGTCTCCAGGGACCTGCACCCGTGGGAAACTGCGCCATGACCGCCCACAGGACTTTCGGACCCATAGATTTAACGAGCACGTACTCCGTATATACTCGGTGGGTCTTCAGTGGTATCGGGACTCGATCGCGGGGCCTTCCGATTCCGAGAACGAGGACTTAACCACTAGGCTATCCACGGCCCCCCCTACAAAAGGTTTGGTGTGCGTTAAATGACCTGGCATCCTAACGCGCCTGTGCGTGTGCACTCATCTCGTCATTTTACAACAAGTTTAAAATTTTCATCGAGTAGATCTAGTAGGACATTGATCCAACAAAAATTTAAGCTTATTTAAGTTCCGTTGGTGGCGCCTCAGGTGTTGTACTTATAATTCGACTGTTTTAAAAGTTGACTTTTCCTAGGTCTCTAATATGAGATAGGATGAAGGCTTTAAGACTTGACATCGTTTAAAAGTACGTGGCCTGTCATTAATATTTCTCGTGTAGCTTTATAGGGGTAGGTACATATAAATTCAGGCTTGTGTGCTTGATCAGAGACCCGCTTATAAGCCTTCGTCAAGTAAGACATACACAGAAAGAATTTTTACTGTCACAGAGAAAGGAAGTACACCCAGGACGAAGGCGGGAATCGAACCCGCACCCGTTACAGCGCGCAGACTGCTAGCGTAATGGTCCATACCACTCGGCCATCCGGGCCCCTCGTGTAGCTCATTAATATTTCTAGTGCAGTGCCGGTTTTTCAACCTTTTACAGTTGGAGATCCACCTTTTCTTATTGGAATAAAGAGGCGTCTCTCTCATTTGTCGACAGTACATTCGTATTTACAATGGAATTTTTCATAGACACTAGCGCCTCCCACAGAAAACTTCGAGGAAAACGAGTGTAACTTCGAGTGTAACTTCGAGGAAAACACCCGCAAACCGAAAAACATTAGAGAAAAAATACTAGCGCCACCTGTGAATGATTTGCAAAACTACCTTTTCCCTTCACCACCTATGTAGTTCAGAATTTCAAGACTGTTAGCGTAGGGGGTTCTTTTACCCCTCCTATAAAACCTGTAAGTGACATCTGGTACAATTTCGGGACGCACTAGAGCTAAACTAATGTGTCATGGCCCTTAGGTTGGGAATTGCTGCTCTTGTGTGAGTGTGACGTTATCTTAACTAAAACAATGTGGTCCTAAATTAGGGTGCTGTCGCCAACAGAACTCATGCAGCTCTAGTGCGACGTTTATTCAACTCAACTCAACTAAACCAAATAAACATTGGATATATTGAAATATGAAATATTAAAATTGGGCTTGGACCAGATTTAACGCGACGTCAATCTAACTACCAACTATTATGTAGTATCAAATTTGTATCTGATTTAGTAACCTGGCAATTTAGTGACCAAAATTGCCAATCATTTTTGCGATTTTTTTTTTCTCCAGAAAACTAAGTGTGTGTAGTACCCAAGTTATTTGATTTCGGTTGGTGAGTTTAAGTTTATTTAAAATTAAACACGGTATTGAATGCTTTGTACTGCACGCGGCTGGGACACGCAGCTTAAAAGCGAATGTGAACTACTGCAAATATCTATACCAGAAGCACGATCGAAACCGCAGTACAGATCGTGACTTTATAGTCTGTTATTGTTGAAAAGCTTCCCGATACCACTCAAGAACCACCGAGTATATGCGGAGTACGAGTTCGTTAAATCTGTTGGGTCCGAAAGTCCTGTGGTCGGTCATTGCGCAGTTCACCACGGGTACAGGTCCCTGGAGACTAACCTTCAGGGACATGTCTTAATTGTGAAGGTGGCGATAGATGGCAGCATCTGTCTTGTATGTGTGTGTATGTCGTGTCCGTCCTTCTTGACGAAGGTTTATAAGCGGGTCTCTGTGACCAAGCACACAACCCTGAAAATATGTCTACAACCAACCTACCAACCAAACAACCAACCTTGTTGAAAAGTTAATATAGTATGTGTACCAAGATCACAGAACTACAGAATTCAAGGCTACGTGGAAAGTACATGGTGACTGAAGATTTGGAACATAATGAATGGTATGTCCACAAACTTTTTATTTTCCTTTATATTCAAATTTTCCGTTTACGATACTTATAATTCAAGAGAAAAAAATATAAAAGGAATGAAATGTAAAAAACAACCTTATTTTTAAAATGAGTATGTATAAAGCTAGAACTAAACTCTATTGTTGTCGTATGTATATTTACTATAAAAGAAGAGTTTGTTGTTGATGAACATGAATTTGTACCCTAACTCCAGAACTCAATAAAAACCAATTTGGTTAATAACAATACATATTTTTTTATAAGTACCAGTATTACTAAGTTTCTATCAATTGAAAAGACTATAATTTTCAATCCGGGGTGTTGAATAAAGACAAAAAAATGCCTGAGACTAAACAATTTCCGTGTTAAGAGGTATGAGTTTCAAAATAGTCAAAAATAGAAATAGTGTTACCTTAAAAAGTAATGCAATTAATTTTGAATAATTTGAAATAAAATTTTTATTTCGATCTGCAGTAAAACTTGAGATATTCAATTTCTTGTTTCATCTGTGTTTTCCCGAGAGAAACAACTATCAGAAATGTATCCTTGAAAGCTACACAAGTTCCTTTTAAAATCTAGCAAAAAGAAGTTGAATGATTGGCAAAAACGTAAAGATGATCTTATACTCTCGAGGATAATTTTATGTAGACATTTACTGTAAACATTCCATTTACTTTTTGAACTTCAAAGTTTTTCTCAACATTTATTTTAGATTATTTCATTAGTTAATATACATTAGTGTTTAGTTATTGTTTAAATAGTGCGCGGAATCGAAACTATTTCTCTAACTACTTTCTTAGAATCACCTTAACTTTAGTAAAAACATTTATCCATAGATGGCAGCACCAAATTATACTTTTGGAAAACATTGTTTTACGGACTTGAGTAGCCAACTTGAGTTATTGAAACAATCTTTCATTTCCCCCAAGCAGAATGTGTTTATTCTGTTTTACTTCTGTAGAATTTTATCAATTTAACCGACTCTATTGCTTCTGTATTTCCCTTTTTTTACCAACCAAGTATTCGGTTTTTGCATCTCTGTTGCAGGCTTTATTATTTGAACGATTTGAAAAGAAAAAAAATTCAATTTTTTTATTGGAAGGATTCTTCATTAATATTGAATAATTAATAAAACAGAATAGTATAATATGTGTATAGATGATCAACAATAAAGTTAAGGCAAGTCATACTTTATTTTAATCATTATAAGTCATTTCTTCTAAGACATATAATATTGGATCACAGATTTCTATTCTTCATACAAGAACTCTCTTTCAGTGAAAAAACTAATGTAATTATTGATATTGTACTAATGCTAATTTTTTATTTTGATTGTTTAGATTTTAAAAAAATACTTAATTATTGATATAATAGCAGTTCTAGAATTGCGTTCTTCGTCGCAATGATTAGTTTTATAATCATTATCAAAGCTAACATAAAATATTTAAAATTGCATTTGTAAATTTGAAAATATTAAAATCAATTTATGTCAAACTTAACAAGAAGTTCATAAAGAACTAAAATAGCCTACTTTCCTGTTACTTAAATACTTACTGAAGTTCTAATCGGGAAAAAAAAACTAGGTTCCTAAAGTAAATATCATCAACAGCCGTTTCTACACTAGATTTATACACATTAGAAAAAAAATCGAAACACAGCACCCAGCTATAATTTAAACTTCTAAAAGCCAAAATCAACTATTTTCCTTAATATTCTTTCGCTAAGTAATTAAATATTATTTATCATCTGCTCGTGATTTATTTGTAGTTCGAAGAATAATTAAATATTTATTAATAACAAAAGTAATGAAACTACTCCGAACTGCATTAAAAAATAAGAAATGTAAATTAAAACTAAGCATAATTGCATGCAAAAGTATGCCTTGCCGCTTTCTTGGTAGATAATTAATGAATAATCAAAGAATCACATTGTGCTACATTTTATGACGTCATTCCAAACTGATTCATGAAAATATTATTTTGCTTCAAATATGTTTAAATAAATAAAGTTTCTCATGCCATTGTTGATTTGGCAACAGTGATTTAAATGACTCAAAACTGAATTTCAATGCTAATTCAATGGGAAATTCGCCGAAAGATAGTAGATTTATGTCATCCGGACGAACAGACAGACGGACAAAAAGTATGAAAGTTGGGTATCTGAGGTCATAGCTTTCTAACAAAAAAAGAATTTTTAAGATCCGATGGATAGAACCGATTTTGGAAGGGGGGTATGGACGGACAGACGGACATCGACCGCATGTCAATACCTACTTTTTCATTTTTTTAAAATTCTTTCGAATTAAAAAAAGAAAAGTAGGCTAAAAATGAGTATTTACCGAAAATGTGGAAAAAATAAATCCCCCGAACAGATTAAACCGTTCAATCTTTTCTTGGTGTATATTAAGTGTTCATTTATTAAAGCTTTCAATTTTCCAAAAGATTCTTCCAACGCGAGACGATTCATGAAGAAAACAATGTTGATTATTGGCGTGGATAGTTTATTCAGTAAAAGTTTCCTTGTTTCGGTGGGAACCCACCTTCTTCAGAATGCTACAAACTCGGACTAAAAAAGTTTTCAGTCTTAAAATTCAGCCTGCTTTTCAGTCTGAGATGTAATAAACCATTTGCGCCAATAATCAACGTCGTTTTCTTCATCAATCTCCTTATGTATCAAAGTTTAAGCTATTTTTTGAACATTCTTCGAATTTCAACGTATTTATTGTAATTTGCTCTATTTTAATCAAAATAACAACCGAAAAAATCACTTCTCCTTGTATATATAATTTTCTTAAAAAAAAACCAGTAATATTCAGCTAACGTTCTTCTGGTCCAGTCATGCTGACGTATCCTCGTAGTAGCCTAAGTCGTCCTGATTCGTCCAGTAGCATTCCCTGCCGCCCCCTACGTAGCACTGCTGAGGTAGCGGCTCCTGAAAACACTACAATTTGTTATAAATGACCTACAGTAGAACTCCAATTATCCGAAGCAATTGGGACCTAACCACATTCGGATAATCATAAATTTGGATAATTGGAGTTAATCAGAAAAATATTATAGGATAAAGATCCCTTGAGAACCCATTTGGCTTGAGTTCTCTTGACAAAAATTAAGTCTCGGCATACTTTGGCATCTACAGAGAGCTTAGATTCATTGCAATCCGAGCGTCAAAATTGGTAGCGAGTCGTCTAAGTGGTGCCACAAAAACAAAAAATGGCTTTCAGATCTGGGATATCTGTCAAGTCTGCAAAGACTTAGCCGAAAAAAAAAGCTCCCCGTTAAAAAAAATGCATAAAAATGCCTTAGTTTCAAAAATATTTGTTTAATTTTCTGGACAAATTATATGTAATCTAGGTATCTACCTGTTTAATGTAAGTGTAGTAGTTGGGAGCAGGGGCAGCCCACACTCTAGGTTGGCAAGGGGGCGTGGCAGCCATTTGAGACAGATCACGTATGTACTCGATTGCTGATCTGCAAAAAAAGAGTGAATGAAAGCTTAACAATAGCTAAACAATAGCTTCAACAAAACAAATAGCTTCAACGAAAGCTTAACAATAGCTTCTTTAGCTTAACAGTAGTGGGCATGTTTCACGTTGTGAGTGGCAACAGTTCTAGCAGTATTCTTTTTATTTTTGGTCCTTCTGGAATTGCATTTGTTTGGAACAGCACAATATTTTCGTGCTTACTTAAACGAATGTTGTGTACAAACTTTCTTTTTAGTAGAACTAATGCTTTTCTTTGTTAGTGAATCACGTCAAATTGCTGTCATGCTGTCAAACAATTGAAGAGTACAGGGGAAAAACCGCTTAATTTCGTAGAAAACTTTCCTCATTAGGCATCTTTGGCGATGAGTTAATGAAAACGAATTTTCGAATGAAACGTGATTAAAAAAATTCAAAGTGAAATCTCTTTAACAATGAAACAATAAGTGAATTTTTCGCGAAACGTTAATACAATAAATTTCTTCTTAGCTTCCACACTATGTTTATAACGTCTGCCCATCCGTCGGTGTCTAATAATCAATTGTACAATGATAATTTTAAAATTTCAGAAAAAAAAATGTAATCATTGAAAAGAATAACTGAAATTATTAAACTATTATGTTCTCATTATTTTTCTTTAATTGCCTTCTCGATTTTACTTTTTTTGCTTAAAATTTAAGTTTTTCGAATTTTATATATTAAATATTTAACAAGACTTTTTTTTAGAGGAAAAGGAAACCAAAAGAGATAACTAATAACAATTATCCACTATAGATCGTGATTTAGTTAAATATGCAAACTGGTTTTTAAAATCCGAAAAGTAGACATGAAAAATTCTTTCAACCGTTTATCTCGAACAACAAAGCCCTCAAAGTGAAATAAAATCTTTAAAAGCCACATTCAAAATATTTCTATCAATCGATTTCTATCAATCCCGAAATTTTTCTATAATTAGTTTTATTATATGCTAATCAATAAAACAGTAATACACAGTTAAAAACCCCGCAGTTCGGATGTTTTCGAATGACTTCAGAATGTTATGAACATTATACCTAACAAAAACATATACGTTATACAAAACCTAATTAAACTGTTCCAATTAACAGACAAAACCAACTCAATCTGAAATAAAGATTTAGATCGAAAAAGAGATCGAAGTGTTTACCTCATTATATAAAAGACCCTAAGTCCCATTGTTATTACATAATACATAAGTCCTCTTTCTACTAAGAGATAGAAGTTGAGCGTGGGCGTGTATATTTAGAGTGATTGACGTAAGCAGGTGGCTGATGCACCTTAATGGCTCCGAAACAGCTGCTATTCCATTCACTAGATCTTCCTCGTTTGTTTGACAAGTTTGACACTCTCGTGATTGTGAGATACCGTTTCGAGGAATTCTTTTTTTTTCTAACAATGGCGATTAGTGAAATATTTTGTGTGTGGTTCTTTATTTCGCTTAAAAATAGTTATTTATGAAAATAGTGCTTTATGGTAATCTTTTTTAAAAACGAATTGAATACATTAAATTCACGAGTTTCAAAAAGCATTTTGCGCACGTGTTGGATACATTACAAGGCTGGGGAGCCCAGTCGGTTAGGCGCTCGCCTAGCATGCGAAAGGTCCCAGGTTCGGGTCCATGCATCGCCAAAATAACTGCCGACCTATAAACGGCTCGTGCAGCCAAAAATTGTCCGACGAATAATACCCCGTATAGAGGGAGTACACGTTAAATATGTTCCATAGTCCTAGCGCTGCGTACGCTGTCGCCCTTAACGGTTGCATTGGGTGCCTACTCAGGTGTCGGCTCGTCACTTGACTGTGGTTCTAAATTATGACGCCCGTCGCCAATAGCCCTCGTGTCGCTCTAGTGCGACGATAATTCAAAAATTTACCCTACCGGATATATAACTTTTTATTATACCGTGCAAATTTTTTTGTTAAGTTACTAACAAGTTTTTTATAATCACTTGCGAAAAATCTCTTATTTTAATAAAATAATCGCTATAATATTTTTTATCACTGGCATTTTAAATTTTTATTCGCACGTGAAGAGCGTAAGAGACTTGTTTACACATTTGTACGTAAGGGGTAAGGGTAGATACATATATATTCCGGCTTTGTGCTTGATCAGAGACCCGCTTATAAAGCCTTCGTCAAGTAAGACTGACACGTAAAGATTTTTTTTTTACTGTCAGAGAGAAAGGAATATACACCCAGGGCGAAGGCGGGAATCGAACCCGTTACAGTGCGCAGACTGCTAGCGTAATGGTCCAAACCACTCGGTCATCCGGGCCCCATTTGTACGTAAAGTAAATGTAACGAATGAAGGAATTACTTTAGAGCCGATTATTGAATGGGGTTGTTTCACTTCGTGGATAGCAAGACCTCCAACGTTTTTTTTTTGTCTGGAATAATTTTTGTTTTGGTATTGAAAAATGAGTTCTCTAAGAATATTTTACTTATTAAGAGGGACTATCAGTCCCATAGAGCTAATGCATTAGTTTTGGAATCACACTTTCCGCAGAAGTATTGCTCTGCCATGGTATCCCATTTTCACCAGGTATGGGAATCGTCATAACATCAATTTGAAACAAAATTGAAAAGAAAATGGCATCCGGTTATTTAATTATTATTTTACAAAGTTTTAAAATAGTGTCCCCATCTGCTGTATATTTTTGGCATTTTTAAACTTCAAAAATATAGTATTAAATAACCAGATAACATTTTCGTTTCAAATTTGTTTAATTTCGATGTTACGTTGATTCCCATACCTGGGGGAAAAAGGGCTAACATGGCAAAGCAATACTTTTGCTAAAAGTGTGATTTCAAAACTAATGCATTAGCTCTATGGGACTGACAGTACCTCTTAATTTTCTTAAATGGCTATTTCTTGCTGTGTTGTGGTTGTTCACAACATTTGTTAAAGAAAACTTGCATAGAAAGAAAAGTTTCTTTTCATCTATATCGGTCATTTTGAGAGTAAACCGAAGCAACTATTGAAATCGCAGTAAGTGGAAAAATAAAAACAAAGCCTACATCATCTGAAACATTCCTGTTGATTAAGCGAGATTTTTTGCACGGGACTTAAAAAAATTATCGTTTTCATCAAAGCATCAACCCTTACGGCTATATCAACTCGTATAGGGTACTAACTTGACTTACTATCAATAAAATAATTTTTATTTCCCCCAATGAGGCTGCGTTGTTGGCGACTAAACCTTTGCAGACTCATCATATTCCCCAGAACTGAGAGCCATTTTTTTGTGGCACCATCTAGGCGACTCTCGCTACCAATATTGACTTTCAGATTACAATGAATCTGAGCTTTGTGTGGATGTTAAAGTATGCCGAGATTTTAATTTTGCCCAAGGGAACCCAATGGATCTTTTTCATGCCACCTAATCATAATACATGCGTGCCCTCGATTTTCCCATCCAGATAATCTGACGACTCAGCCGGGACTCAAACCCGCAAATTTGAGTTTATGAGGCGGATACGTAATACCTCTCAGCCACTGAGCCGTGCAAAAAAATAACAAGTAGGTTTGTTACAGAATCTGTCACTTAAACCGCTTCCACACAACATTTGTGCTCAACAGGAAACAAACTATTTATACACATCAGAAAGAAATTCGGCAAACAGAGCCTTTAGCTAGTTGTAATTAAACATTTAAACGACCAATTAATTATTTTCATTAATCTTCTTTCTCAGATTTAATAATTAGACTTTATCGTTTGCTTAATTTGTTTGAAGTTCGAAGAATAATAATGTAATCTTTTTTAATAAATATCTTTGTGTCGTTACATTTTACCATTTACATTTCTTTCGAAAATTCAGTCATTTATCGTTTGTTAAATTAATTTACAGATAGAAAAATATATAAATAGTGCGATTGATGCTTTAAAAATAAAAGCAAAACTTTGCATATTTTTTATGCCAAGTTAGAATTCTCTATGCATCTTTCTTCATACAAATATAATAAACCATCAAAAGAACTCTATTGTGATATTACAACAATCAAAACTGAATTATATCACATAAATAAATATTCTTTCAAAAGTGTTTATATTTATTTTAAATAAAGTCCTCGTACGTTTAACAAAATGGCAACAGTGAAAATATTGAATAAAAATGGAATTTGCATGTTATTTCAATGTAGATTAAATTTTTAGTTATTTAAATTTTAAATAAACTTCTAATTAAAATGTTTTAATGAAATTTGTAATGTAGCCTAATCTGATTTTTTGCTTCAAAATGACGTGTTCCAATTGTCTGTGGGACTTGTGGTTCTTTCTGTGAAAGTGGGTGACGGACGGACGGACGGACAGACGGACAGACAGACGGACTGAACGATTATAAAACCTTCCACTTTTTACGTTATAAACGTAGTGTGGAAGCTAAAAAGTAAACAAGTAGGTTTGTAACAGAATCTGTCACTTAACCCGCTTCCACACAACAGTTATGTTTAACAGGTAAAAAGGCTCCAAACACAGCTTCAATTCTATATTAAACATTTGCATGCTAAATTTGGCTAGTTTCATTTATTTTATATTGAAAATTCAATAATTATTAATTATCGTTTGCAAAAATTAATTTATATTTCAAAGAATAAATGTAATATTACTCGCTTTTAAATATAATGAAAATATTTCATATCAAAATACAAAGAATCTCGTAGTGAAATATATTTGACGTCGTATTTCAAACTGATGGATGTCACAAAAATAAATTTATTTTAATTTATTGTCTAAATGAATTAAGTTTCTCGAGCGATTGTTGCGAATGGCAATGGTGATTTAATTCTGATAAAAATGGATTCCTATGCTTTTTAAAAGAGCATTAAATTTTTAAGTTTTATAAATACTTGAAGTACTTCAAATTCGAATTCTTTTCTGATATTTTCAATGTATTGTAATTTTGATGCGCTGAATTTTTTGACGTATCACACTTGTCCGTAGCATTTGTAGTTTGGGATATGAAAGTGGGTGACGGACGGACTGACAGACATACAGACAGACGGACTTAACGATTATAATACCTTCCGCTTTTTACGTTATAAACGTAGTGTGGAAGCTAAAAATAATAAATAATAGTATAAATTGAAAGGTTATTTGTTTGCTACCTGAGTGCTTCTATCTTGGACAACTTCTTTCCGGGCGGTTTTCTGGCGGGTAGACGGTCCCTCAGGCGGTCGAAAGCGCGGTTCATGTCGCGCATGCGGCTCCTCTCACGGTTGCATGCGCTCCTCTTCTGCTCCTCGATCGTCTTCGCTCCACCTGCTGAAAAATATGGATCACTTTTTTTCAGATACTCCATAAGTCCACGAACCATAGTTTAGAGAAATTTAAAAAGACATTTTATACCAAATGGCTTAAGTGTACGTCATTGGACGATTTTTAATAGTCACTTAAAAGACGAAAAATTGTTCTGGGTTTTGAAGCATCACATTTAAGTATTTAAATTGCGTAAATTTAAAACCACTCCAAATAAACCACCGTAAATTTAATACTTCTCCAAAGCCATTCCAAATTAATTAAAACCGTTCATATTTTAATGTATACTTTATAACCAACAAATATATTTAAAGATCCTTAAAAAGGGTAAAATACATGGTAAGTTCGAAACTCTGTTTTTCTGCCGCTTCGTAAATTCTAACTTTAAGTGATTATAACGTCTTTCAAATTATTACTTTCGCAATAAAAAAACGGTTTTATAAAACTATGTCTATTACATCTGTAATACAGGGTGTCCGTAAAAGAATGTCCGAGTTTTAATGGTATATTACAGGAGTTTATTTTATACTAAATATAAAAAATCATACATGACATTGAAAGAAAACTAACCTAGTTGTACCTATAAGTGCTCAATGTGTGCGCCTTTAGTGATACGGCACACATCCAAACGAAAATGTAATTCTTCCCATACTGTCTGCAGCAAGTCCGGAGTCATGGAAGCAACAGCCCGTGCAATTCTACCTTTCAAGGTTGGTAAATCGTGGGGTAGGGGTGGAACGTAGACCCGATCTTTTACGAAGCCCCAAAGGAAGAAATCACAAGGCGTGATGTCAGGTGAACGAAGCGGCCGGGGTAACAGAACTCGGACATTCTTTTACGGACACCCTGTATATTTACGAAACTTCTCCAATAAATAATCACATTTCCGATTTTTGTCCATGGTTCACCGTACTGTGCATCGGTTATAAGTAGTCTCCCAATATCGGCCAGTTTTTTTGTAGGGCCGGAACACATAGCGCTGTTACGGGCTGGGGAGCCCAATAGGTTAGGCATCCGCCTAGCATGCGAAAGGTCCCCGGTTCGGGTCCGGGCATCGCCAAAATAACTGTCGACCTATAAACGGCCCGTACAGCCAAAATGTCCGACGAATAAAACCCCATGTAGAGGTAGTGCATGTTAAATATCCTTCAAAGTGCCAACTCTGCGTACGATGTCGCTCTTAACGGTTGCGTCGGGTGCCTACTCAGGTGTCGGCTCACTTGATTGTGGTTCTAAAATACGACGCCCGTTTGCCAATAGTCCTCGTGTAGCTCTAGTGCGACGATAATTCAAACTAAACTAAACATAGTGCTGTTACGAAGTCATTTTTCATAAAATAATTACGTTTTATATTCAAAACCAGATGTAAATCAGGTTTGTTTGAATATTATTTGTAAGTTTTGATACTTTATTAGGTTCACTTTTAAAGTTCCAAGCATTTTGTTGTTTTATGAAATTTTCTAAAGTTTTGACACCGTAACTTTTAAAATTAGTGACTTTATATATACACAGAAGGACTTCTATGAAAACATTTCATTAAATCATTAAAATTTATAAATAAATCCGCTTTCTGACACAGTGCTTCAATTTCCGAAATGTAACAAAATTCCATGTGTTTAAGATCTGTTTTTAATTAGTTCAATATACATTATATACAGCAGGGGTATATACTGTAACTGTACTTGTAAAAGACGTAATAAATATGTAATCATTGACAAAAAAAATTCTAAATGAACTACATTAGAGTATTTTCCTACTATTACGCTTAAAGAAATTCTCAAAGTACAAATGGTTCAGAAGGGTAGAAAGACAGACTGACAGACACTTAGTGTAAAAAATTTCTGATATCAAACAACAAAAAATAATTTTTCAAAGTCTGACGGTTAAAATCCACGTTAACTCAGAAAATCCAAGGAGGTTATGGAAGAACAAAAATATCTACCATATTAATACCCTACTTTATATTTATTTCTATTTTTTCGTATTAAAAAAGAGAAAATTAGGTTAAAAAGGGAAATTTTAGTTGAATACAGTTATGGGTAACCAAATGGATTCAAAATATAGTTGGGATATGTATGAGCTTAGTTTAACAATTTTAAAAATTGTTTGTTTAGTTTTTGAGATATTTTGTGCCATGGAAAAAAAATAGTTTTAGGAAAAACTTTTAACTTAAGAAACATTTCTTGTAAGGAGCAAATACTTTTTTTAAAATTGATAATTGAGAATAAATTATTTTTTATTTTTCTATAATATGTCTCCATACGTAAAAAGTATTCTAAAAGAGATATCCACTTTGCATTTCTAAAAAATAATCGAACTTTTATTGTTTTTTTAAACCTTTCAAACATTTAAAATTTGAGTAGAGTAACTTTTAAATGTCTGAGAATATTTTCCGGAAAATAGTAATAATATATTTATTGTTTCGACATCAAAGGTTTTTTTTTATTCCCGTCAAAGCGGGTATCTTTGGCCATGGAGGGTAACTTCTGTCCACGCGTCGGAAAAAGATTGGTTTCTTAATATCTCTGTATAAAATGATGTCATCTTAAATTGTTTTACATTTTTGGAAAGGTGGAAACATCGCCTTTCATTTCATGTAAAAAAATTCTCATTTTAATTCTGGCAATACTATAAATGCTGTTTTCATTCTTACGAGCATTAAATGACAAAAATCTATATATTCCAAATTTTGTCTGGAACACTTTAAAAAATCTATATATTCCAAATTTTGTCTGGAAAACTTAAAAAAATATTGAAAATATTTAAATAAAACACTATATTCAATTATTTTATTTATGCGGATGAATATTACACCATTTGTTTTATTCTAAGTTGAATACTTTTTATGCTGTATTTAAATATTGGTAATTGGGAAGCTTTTGCCGATGAATGCGGGTAACTTTGGTCCAAAATGTAAAGATTTCTTTATGGAACTTTACACTTAAAAAAATGTGTGTAAAAGTGTATTCTGTTTAACTATTTTTGAAAAAGTCTAATTTTTATGATTACTCATTTTTTTAGATAATTTTTTTTTACAAAATCAAACGATTTTAAACATTAAAATGGTAAAGATAAAATGCAAGAAACGTACAACACTCAAAATCGCAAATGTCGAAAGGTAAACATTTTCGGATTCCTAATTATGAATATATTATTTTTTTCCCTTTTATAATAAAATCGTTTGCTTTTTTATAAAGAGATTTTTTTTATTAAATCTTGCTTCAAAAAAGTTCTTTTTCCCTTATTAAAATAGAAGTTTACTTTTCTTTTAAGCGACAATAAATACTGGTATTCATCGTGTAATGTCATTCCACGATACATTGCAATGCAAATGTTAAGTTATATACCATTTTTAATAACTGTGTCTTATAACTTCGTTATTTTTAGGTTTAAAAATTTTAATATTGCTATTTAATTCGGTAACACAGCCTTAAAGGATGTTAAAAAGTATGTTTCTTATGTATTTCATGGGTGGACCAAACTTACCCGCCCGGATCCTAACAGTGTCCTAATTTTTTAAACTAACGCCAATTTTTTTTTAATATTTATAAAATTTAACAAAAGTGCTTGGAAATTATTCCTAACAGAACAATACTTGGAATGCAGAATGATTTTAAATCGTTTTTGTAGTTAAATTTTTCTTTTTTTGTAAAAAAAAACTATGATTTTGGACCCAAAGTTACCCGCACTGACCGTACCTAAAACTGAAGACTTAGATTGGAAATCCTCCCATTATAATTCTCAAACTGGATATAAATATACATATGTAATTTTATTGCGTTAACAGAAGAAATTCTAATCAAAATCTTATAAAGGCCCCTTTGCAGTAAACCTTCTGCAGAAAGAACTTTTGAAAAATATTTGTTTTAAAATGCATATTTCAATTTTTAGAATGAACGTGCTCAATTTTCAGAAAAAATACCTTCGAATTTACAAATTTAAATTAGCAGATGAGATCAGAATAAATCCTCAAAAAATACGGAATTTATGTATTAAATATTGTAACATACGATTATGTACCGTCGAATATTTGTCTTTTCAAAATTGCGAAATGACTTTGTGTCAGGCGCCATCGAACCCGCATTCTATCAGTTACAAGTGAAGCTTCATAACTACTTGGCCAACAAATCTTTCGACAAATTGAATCCAAAAGAAATCTTGTTGATGTTTAACACGTCTCTAAAGGGACGTAATTGAAAATCAGTTTTGGATAAAACGGTTTTAACCCTTTTACTATCAATGATTCTATTTGAAATCATCAAACTTGTGATTTTTTTTCTCACTAAGTTAAACTCAAACTAATTTCAAATAAATTTTATTTAAGGGGACGCATTACCCAAAATTTAGGGCTGCCCAGAAAATAATTAAACATGCTCGAATGCTGTGAGCTAAGGATATTGCAATAAAGAAGGATTCTTTTATAATGGTGGAGGTTTATTGAAAATAATATAGTGGTTTGGTAAAATGGTTTTTGAAATTTTATGTTGATTTTTTTAATTTTTTTCAGCTTGTGATTGGTTAAAACACTAAGGCTTTTAGGTAAAATAATGTAGAGCTCCAATTTTTTTTCCTGTGTTGAAACATATGCGTTTAATAAAAGTTGGTATGGGATAAGGTCCAGTGTGAATAGATTTAAAAAAAAAAATGATGAAAGTAAAAATTTACAAAAAATCTTATTTTTTTTACCATTTTTATACATAAAGCTACAAAACTTTTTTTGTTTAACTGATAGCTCAATATCCTTACCAACCTTTAGTAATAGATGTTGTAGGAACATTTAAAAAAATCCATTACAAAATTCTTTAAATTGTAGGAGGAGTAGCATTTTGAAATCTTTTTAAAATTTTTAATTATTTTATTTAAAAAAAAAACTTACGTTTTAATATTTATCATTTTTTTTGTTTTTGTTTATTGAATGTTAGTTCTTTGTAAAAATAGTTTAATTTGAATGCTAACAATAAAAATACTGGATTTAATTTTTTGGGTATCGCGTCCCCTTAATTCTCGGTACATTGTTCTATAAAGTTATATTTGTTTTGTATCGTTAGATGGAAGAATCAGGTCATTAAATAATGTTGTAGTTAAATGAAAATATGAAAAACATTTTAAAAATGAGTCATTCTGAAACAATTGTATTAAATGAATTGTCCCTAAATTTTTCATGCTGGAATTTTTAAATGTTTTAAATGTTCAAAAATTAAATTCTTACTATTTAAAACAAAGTTTCGCAAAAATCCCCTCATCCAAAATCAGGTCATTAAATAATGTTGTAGTTAAATGAAAATATGAAAAACATTTTAAAAATGAGTCATTCTGAAACAATTGTATTAAATGAATTGTCCCTAAATTTTTCATGCTGGAATTTTTAAATGTTTTAAATGTTCAAAAATTAAATTCTTACTATTTAAAACAAAGTTTCGCACAAATCCCTCATCCAAAATCAGGTCATTAAATAATGTTGTAGTTAAATGAAAATATGAAAAACATTTTAAAAATGAGTCATTCTGAAACAATTGTATTAAATGAATTGTCCCTAAATTTTTCATGCTGGAATTTTTAAATGTTTTAAATGTTCAAAAATTAAATTCTTACTATTTAAAACAAAGTTTCGCAAAAATTATTGTTAAAACTTATTCAAAAGTTATGATTCCAAAAATTTTTTTCCTTAAATTTTAGTTAAAAAAATTAAGATTTTCCCTTATACTTTTTTACCATTTCATTCTGGATGCACAATGAATACATTTCAAAATTTTTTAGATTTTTTGAGTAAACACTAAATATATTTGAGAATGAAATTGTTAAGCTGTAAAAGAGTTTAAATAAACAGTTTTAAATGAAGACCTTAAATTAAGCGAAACTGCATTAATTCGTCGAAAGTAAGTTAAATTTTGTTAAATTGACAGGTTTTTTTGAGTAGATAGAATGTAACTTAGAAATGAAAGACAAATATAATGAATTTTACATTCAGAAATACGCACGCAAAGGTACACAAGTAAATTTATCTCTCTAAAAATGCATTTATTAAAAATAAATAAAATACAAAAATTTGTTTTGCCTTATTTTTGAAATTTAGTATTTACTACACTGTTAAAAATTTGGTTCGACCTTATACCAAAATTTGGTGAATTCCAGCTGCAACCAAAGTTTGGTGCTTGGTTTTACCATTTATTGGTGCTACCGAGGGCACCAAATTTTGGTTTGACGTTGAACCAAAACTTGGTGCCTGTGGTAGCACCAATAAATGGTAAAACCAAGCACCACATTTTGGTGTAAGGTCGAACCAAGTTTTCATACTTTTTCTACTCGTAAATCTATATTTATTCTTAAAGTAAGATTGTAAAGCTTTTTATGTACCGATTTAAACATTCTTATGAGTATACTAAATCTAAGTAAAGCCAAAACCATATGTCTGAAATTCCGTTTATCAACTCTAATAAATTATTTATAATGCGAAAATTTAAAATTGAAGTGCAATTTTTTAGATTTAACACGACTGTTAGTGTGATAATAAAAGTTATTTAAACTAAGTGTATTTACTCTGTCACACATTAATGTTAAAGAGATTGTAATTTACATAAATTATCATATTCACATTACTAAATGTATTCTTCCTAGTAAAATATCAAAATCAATTATAAACTAATTTTTGATTTACTAAACTAAGAGCTGAAAAACATGAGGATTTGGGGCATGTATGTTTGAGATTTAGTCTGTAAATTTAATCACTTCCATATTTTTAAACGTTTTAATGTTTATACTAACACATCGGACATTGTTTTTGGAAATATGCTTTTTTTGCCGTTAAAAATATTTAAGGAGGACCGGAGCTCTACATTGAAGCCCATGTTAAAATGACCGTTTTTATGTACCTTTTTCTCAGAATCTGTTTGAATAAAATTTTGTTTAGTTTTTAATTTTTAAGTGAAACTACATATTTTTGACCTAAATAAACATCAAAAATATAAAAAAGTAAAAAAAAAGTAAGATTGTTATATTCAAATCACTCCCGCGCATTTTAGAAACCATCTTCTTAAATACGTATAAAAAAAATTTCAGGTTGATACTTATAGTAGATTCTGAGAAAAAGGTACACGCACATTGAAAAAGTTTTGAGATAAGTAAGCGTTTAAAGTAAACAATAGTGGTTTCTTACCTGTGAAACATAAGGGGATTTTACCTAAACAATTTTTTTTAAAATTTATTTAACATACTTCTAGTACTTGAAACTTTTATTTTAAGATATCGTTGTACAGCTAAGATTGCATAGTTTAGGAAACACTAAAAACATTGAAATGTCATTTTTGAAAATTTTGGGGATCTGGCCCCCCCTTAATGATAACATACATAAAAGTTTGTTCAATCATTTATCAACGCATTATTTAGGTATCAGTTGAAGCAGACTTTATTTTATTCTTCTCAAAACCAGTTTTCTAGAGTTATTTTGGTCCAAATAGTATAATTTTTTTAATATTTCAAAGTTTATATAGTTTCATTTTAGATATTTTCCATTGCACACTTTTTTTTTTTGACATCAAAATTTAATCAACTTTATTTCAAAAGTGAGCGATCTACGAAAAAAAAAGAAATCATATTAGTATCCTAAATATATGAAAATTGCGATTTTAAGAACCCCTGCAAAATGAATTTTTTGTTTTAGTAAAAAAAAGTATTCTTTTTCTTCATTCTAGTTTATTACCATTTCTTTTTCAAAAAGAGCAGCTATTATATTACATGCATAAACGTTTTTTTTATTTATTAAAGATCATTTTCATGGCTAAATCTTAGTTTTTTTGCACGATATTATAAAAATAAACTTTTTCAAATCAATAATTGTGGCAAAAGTGATGCTTTTAACGAAATCGTGTTTCAAAGTTACTTTTACGCACTAGTGCGACAAAGTAAATAAGAGCATCTGATTGGTTTAAAAATCTTTATTAGAGCGTGATATATTATTTGGCGGCATTGTGATTGGTGAAAAATTCTTTCTTTGAACGTGATTCTTTATTTGGCGTCTTATTTCTAATGTCAATCTAACAAATACTTTTTGTACGTGATTTCAAAATAATCATTAATATAAATAAATCACCATCAAATCATTTGAGCGTGATAATAAAATAATTAATAGGCCAATCAATAAATGCCAATTCAATAAATACTTTTTTTGCACGTTATTATAAAAATTAGTGTATGACAACACGTTGAAAATAGCCATTTTTTAGCCTCGTGAAATAATTTATTCAACTCGTTTAAAAAGCCTTACTTTTCACACTAGTTGCATAAATAACTATTAATTTACGCTTGGTTGATGTTAATTAATAATAAATTTTAAAATAAAATGAGTTGAACTATGTGGACAAAAAAAGTCAACAATATTAATCCTTTACTATATTAATCCTTTTATGTTCATATACACTCTTAAACAAAAGAGTGAAATTCACTCCTATAGGGAAGTGCATTTCGGCACCGAAAGGAGTGGAAATTACTCAGACTGAGTTAAAACCGCTCGTTTCAGAGTGTAGGACCAGATTGTTTTCTTTTATTTCTTTTACCCACTCCGAAAAGAGTGAAATCAATCCTATAGAGAAGTGCATTTTCGCACGGAAAGGAACGGAAATTAACTCAGACTGAGTTAAACCGCTCGTTTGTTTTAAGAGTGTACACATGCACAACAAAACTAGGTTTACAAATAATCGACTATGAAATTTACATAGGGCAAAAAACTCAAATAATGTTTAAAAATTCTTTTTTTTAAATGCGCTAATTTTGCTAACAAATTTAATTTTAATTGCATATTTAATTTAGAGAAAATCGAGATTGATAAACTAGATCAACATTCGCACAGATATGCTTTTTATTGTAACATAGATTATGTTTAAGTAAACTGTAAAATATTTTGTCGTGGGATTTTCAAATTACTACTTCTGCAGTTGAATCATAAATTAATCCAAGACAGGAGAAATAAATAACTTAAAATATTCATAGTGCAAAAAGACATGCTGCGTCAATATATACTCAAGAATAGTTATTTTTATAATATCGTGCAAAAAAACTAATTTTTTCAAATCAATAATTGTGGCAAAAGTGATGCTTTTAACGAAATCGTGTTGCAAAGTTACTTTTACGCACTAGTGCGACAAAGTAAATAAGAGCATCTGATTGGTGTAAAATTCTTTATTTGAGCATGATATTTTATTTGGCGGCTTTGTGATTAGTGGAAAATTCTTTATTTGAACGTGGTTCTTTATTTGGCGTCTTATTTCCAATGCCAATCTAAGAAATACTTTTTGCACGTGATTTTAAAATAATCATCAATATAAATAATCTGCTTCAAATCATTTGAACGTGATAATAAAATAATTAATAAGCCAATTAATAAATGCCAATTTAATAAATACTTTTTTTGCACGTTATTATAAAAAATTATGTGTATGCAAATACGTTTTATGAAAATAGCTTTTTTGAAAACTCGCTAAATTTAATTTTGAGTAAAATAAATTTACGAGTTTAAAAGAGGCTATTTTCAACGTGTTGTCATACACTATTTTTATAATAACGTGCAAAGAAAAGTATTTATTAAATTGGCATTTATTGATTGGCTTATTAATTATTTTATTATCACGTTCAAATGATTTGAAGGTGATTATTTATACTAATGATCATTTTAAACTCGCGTGCAAAAAGTATTTCTTAGATTGGCAATGGAAATAAGACGCCAAATAAAGAATCACGTTCAAAAATAAAGAATTTTACACCAATCAGATGCTCTTATTTACTTTGTCGCACTAGTGCGTAAAATTAACTTTGAAACACGATTTTGTTAAAAAGCATCACTTTTGCCACGATTATTGATTTGAATAAGTTAGTTTTTTTGCACGATATTATAAAAAAATACTTTTGTTCAAACCACACAAGTGGAATACAAGTATTGTGTAGAAATGACAACATTACAGTAATGAGTCTTAATACAAACATTTTGTTGATGATATACCAACCCAAATTTTCCAAGACAACTGACGATCACAAGAAGTAACTTATTATATTCATGTGCAATTTACAAAAAAAACTAGTTTATAAAATATGCATAACAACATTCATTTTAAAAGTATTGTGTTATATAAATATTTAAAGCTTTTGTACACCTATTTTTCTGAAACAGATTATGAACTACCTATTTCAAAAATATACGCGTACTGCGCCTGTAACAGAATTTTTATGCTAACTATGCTGAATTATTTGATCGCAGCACATTTTTAGCCTACTTTCCTTTTTTAATTCGAAAGAATAAAAAAAGTAGAAAGAATAGAAAAGTAGAAAAAGTAGGTATTGACATGCGGTCGATAGCCGTTTGTCCGTCCGTCTGTCTGTCCGTACCCCCCTTCCAAAATCGGTTCTATCATTCGGATCTTAAAAATTATTTTTTTTGTTAGAAAGCTATGACCTCAGAGACACAACTTTCATACTTTTTGTCCGCCTGTCTGTACGTCCGGACGGACATAAATCTACTATCTTTCGGCGAATTTCCCATTGAATTAGCATTAAAATTCAATTTTGAGTAATTTAAATCACTGTTGCCAAATCAACAATGGCATGAGAAACTTTATTTAAAAATATTTGAAGCAAAATAATTTTTTCTTGAACCATTTTGGAATTACGTCATAAAATGTAGCACAATGGGATTCTTTGATTGTTCAATAATTGTTTACCAAGAAAGCGGCAAGACATATTTTTAGCCTACTTTTCTTTTTTTAATTCAAAAGAATTTTAAAAAAATGAAAAAGTAGGTATTGACATGCGGTCGATGTCCGTCTGTCCGTCTGTCCGTCTGTCTGTCTGTCTGTCCGTACCCCCCTTCCAAAATCGGTTCTATCGATCGTATCTTAAAAATTCTTTTTTTGTTAGAAAGCTATGATCTCAGATACCCAACTTTCATACTTTTTGTCCGTCTGTCTGTACGTCCGGACGGACATAAATCTACTATCTTTCGGCGAATTTCCATTGATAAAGCATTGAAATTCAATTTGAGTCATTTAAATCACTGTTGCCAAATCAACAATGGCATGAGAAACTTTATTTAAACATATTTGAAGCAAAATAATATTTTCATGAATCAGTTGGAATGACGTCATAAAATGTAGTACAATTTGATTCTTTGATTATTCATTATTTATCTACCAAAAGCGGCAAGGCATACTGCATGCAATTATGCTTAGTTTTAATTTACATTTTTATTTTTTAATGCAGTTCGGAGTAGTTTCATTACTTTTGTATTAATAAATATTTATTCTTCGAACTACAAATAAATCACGAGCAGATGATAAATAAAATTTAATTAATTTGCGAACGAATATTAAGGAAAATAGTTGATTTTGGCTTTTAGAAGTTTAAATTATAGCTGGGTGCTGTGTTTCGATTTTTTTTTTCTAATGTGTATAAATCTATTGTAGAAACGGCTGTTGATGATATTTACTTTAGGAACCTAGTTTTGTTTCCCGATTAGAACTTCAGTAAGTATTTAAGTAACACGAAAGTAGGCTATTTTAGTTCTTTATGATTTTCTTGTTTGCATACAATTCTACTTAGTTTTAATTTACATTTATTTTTTTAATGCATTTTGGAGTAGTTTCAGTATTTCTGTTATTAATAAATATTTAATTATTCTTTGAACTACAAATAAATCGAGCAGACGATAAATAATATTAAGTTAATTTGCGAAAGAATATTAAGGAAAATAGTTGATTTTGGATTTTAGAAGTTTATGTCATAGCTGGATGCTGTGAGCGATTATTTAGCGATTTTTAATAGCGATTTTTTTCTAATGTATATAAATCTAGTATAGAAACGATTGTTAATGATATTTACTGTTAAGAACCTAGTTGTTTCCCTATTAGAATTTCAGTAAGTATTTAAATAACAAGAAAGTAGGCTATTTTAGTTCTTTAAGAACTTCTTGTTTGTATTGTTAAGCACAACTTGTAATAATTAATAAGATTACATTTTTTTTGTATTGAAATTTCACAAGTTTTTTTTTTGAGAGTATAGAACTTAATTGGATTTTTTTTTCACAAAAGTTAAAAAAAAGTTTGTAATATCCCTGTAAAACTTTTAAGAATTAAAAATTTCCATACTATATACATTCCTACGTAGTCCATAAAACAAATGAAGAGATTAGTAGGTGAACTTATTAAGTGACAAAAAGGTGGAAACGAGACGATGAGCTTTAAAGCTTTTAGTTTGCGCTTAAAACTGTTAAAGACGGTACTTGCAAATGGTAAAAAATATACATATTTAACTTAAATGGGAAACTTGTTATCCTTAAAGGATGGAATATATGTTCAGTGAATTTTTTTCAAAAATGTCACAGTACGTTCTTCCACTAAGCTTTTCAGTTAACTGACTGGAGAGCTTTTCTTAAGGTATACATACACACTAGAAAAGGGCAAAAATAACCAAATTAGGAACTTTTTGTTCTTAAGTTCATTAGAATTTCCAATTCTTCCTCTTTAAAATGATGTAAAGTTTGTACTGATACTCCACTCTAATAAAATGTTAAATGTTTTTCTAATCTTCCAAATAATGGAAGTTAGTTAGCTTTTATAACCTTTAAACTCAATTTTCTCAAAACTTCATTTTTCTCATGTGTTACTTTGCTTAAACAATGATAACTAAAGTTAAAATTAACATTTTGTCAAACGAATTGTTTATTTATTTGTGGAATAAGTTGGAGGAGGGCGTGAATCTCAAAAAAGATTTCGTTTTTAAATTGATTTTATATTGCATGTCAAAGTTATTTTTTTCTAAAAAATGGATTTTTTTAATGTTGCTTATTATAAAAAAATTATAAATACAAAAACTAAGAGCCACAAACTTGGTTTGAGGTCTACGCCCTTCAGAATGAACTGGTGATTAATTTGCATGGTAATTGTATAGGACTTAGTTAATTAGTTCTTGAGTTATGATTGTTTAAAAAACATGCTAATTAATGCATAAAATGCTAATTATTTAATTAACATTTTAATTTTAAAAAAAATATTTTTACACGTACCTTCATACACTTATGAATTATATCAAATATAAAAAAATGGATTTTTAAGTGAAATACTAGAAAAAAAAGTTTGTGTATACATACACCTTAAATACATACGACACAGTTACAAATTTTGGTGCAATATTACACTAGAATCCTGCCACACCGCAAATCGGAGCTTTGATTAACCCTTTTTGCGGTGTAACAAAGTTATGGTTTTACTCAAAAAAACGGTAAATTCACGCTCCGAATAGTGGTGGCAGCTAGGGAGTTCCAGGATTCCAGTGCAATATTGCACTAAACTTTTCACAGTGAAATGAAACTATATAAACTTTTGTAATAGTAAAAACAAATTATAGTATTTGGAACAAAATAACTCTAGAAAACTGGTTTTGAGAAGAATAAAAAAAGTCTCTGATTCAACTGAAACCTAAATCATGCGTTGATAAATGATTGAACATACTTTTTTTTATGAAGTTATGATTAAATATTTTTAACGGCAAATAAAGCATATTTCCAAAAAAATGTCCAATGTGTCAGTAGAAACATTAAAACGTTTAAAAATATGGGAGTGATTAAATTTACAGACTAAATCTCAAACATACATGCCCCAAATCCTCATGTTTTTCAGCTCTTAGTTTAGTAAATCAAAAATTAGTTTATAATTGATTTTGATATTTTACTAGGAAGAATACATTTAGTAATGTTAATATGAAAATTTATGTAAATTACAATCTCTTTAACATTAATGTGTGATAGAGTAAATACACTTAGTTTAAATAACTTTTATTATCACAGTGACAGTCGTGTTAAATCTAATAAATTGCACTGCAGAAAAATAATGCGAATAGTGGTGGCAGGCTATAAAGTTCCAGGATTCCAGTGCAATATTGCACTAAACTTTTCACAGTGTATTCATATGATCAATGAAGGGCTCAGAAGACAAGTGAACCAAGTCCATAAAAAGCATCTTCGTGCTACAAGTTGAAAGTTAAGAGGTAATTTTGTTTTAAATCTTTAAGGGGACACAGTACAAAAATTGCAAAAACTGCGATTTTTTTTATTTGTGTGTGCTAACATTAAAGTTTTAAATCTTCTAAATAAGTCTACCTAGTTTTAAAAGTCTAGCTATATTTAAAAAAAAGTTATTCCACTTTTTATGAGGAAAGCTAGGATAAAAATGCAAACGAATGAAAACTTTAAATGTGTTTTTCTCGGTGCTCATCTTTCCTTGATGACAAGTTTTTCAAAACGCTAAGGCTTTTTAAGTTATTGATAAAAGTCTAAAGAATTTTGTATGCAGTCTGTCAAATATGTTAACATTAAGAATTGTTATTAAAATTGTTTTCAAAAGTAATACTTTTTGTTTACAAAAAAATACTAAAGTCGAAATTTTTCAAATATGTTCAAATAATTTGGGATTTTCTAGATAAATATTTTTTATAAAACAACTACTGAAGATAAATCAAATTTGGATACCAATTCTAATGTAAAACAGTTTAAAGTACATAAGAAAAAAAATGGGTTAAAATATTTGTATTTAAAAAAGCCTTAGCATTTTAAAAAAGTTCAATTTTTTTTAAAAAACTTAAAAAATTAAATTATTTTTAAATTTTTCTTGTCATATATTGTTTTTTAATACAAATTGAAGTAATAAAATATCAATTTTATAGTGAATATGTCAAAATTAAAGATTTTTTTAAAAGTGGTACCGTGTCCCCTTAACATTAAAAAAAATTATCTCAGCGTATATTATCTAAACTAGGACTTCTTTCATTATTACACTGAAATTCTGTATAGTTAGTGCATATGCAATGGACAATTACAGCGTTTTCCACAAACATATTTATTCGATTAAGCACATTAAAAAACCTCTAAAACTCAAGTATTTCTGTTTTAAAGATGTATTATTTTTAAATTCATTTTTAAAGTTAATGATACGTCACTCCTGTTAAACCTCTCTTAGCATAACAGATGACGTCACGGTTGCTTTTTTGTTCTTGGCTTGTTATTTCGTATCACGTTTCACTGTATCGCTTTTGAAACTGTGAAACGTGCTTTCATCCTATCAAACTCTTAAAAAAGTTATGCTATTTTACAGAAACTTGTCATGTTCATTCCAGTTAATTTCTTCAAACGTTGAACGATTTCACTCGACTATTCCGATCAGATCCAACAGTCTACAATAGTAGTTAGAGATAGAATAATAATAGTAATAGAATATTCTGCAATAGCTCATACGCGCTCTAGTGTGTGTATTTCAACTAACAACCAAACTTGGAACAAGCTGTTTAACTTCCTTGATATGAACTGGTTACAAATAATATTGTCTTCTTCTTTGAATGAGGTTTCGCAGAAATTGTAAGGTTTACTATTTTATAAAGTGTATTACAGCATAGATCGAAACATCGCCAAAAACATAACAGTTGACGTCAGAGCGGTTTTCAGTGACGTACATTTTCGGCAAATTTCAAATGCATTTTTGTTGAAATTAGACATATTTGTGAATATTTAACCTTACATTCGGAATCTGCAGCTTTTAATGTACCAGAAAAACACATATATTATGAATTTCGCGTTTCATGCAACTTGTCCATTGCGCTGATAACTCGAAAATAACAAAAAGTGGACTTGGTACACTTGTATTTTGTACCCTCCCATATGGTCTTTATCAAAATGAACAAAATATCAAATATATAAACTTGAGCAAAAAGCATACTTTTGCATTGCAATTTTTTTGCCAATCACGGTTAATGATTTAAGTGTTTATTATTTTAATTCTGCATTTTCTATTAAACACCTCTAAATATTAAATTATCTTAATCTATTGATGACACATTAACATCGTCTTTACCGAAGTATAAACGTTAAATTTTTTAGCCATCGTTTTTCATGTAAATTAATTTATTTAACATAAATTATTTAGAGCTAAAGTCTTGATCTTTGATTTGTCTTACAGTTTGTTCATTAAAGATAAACGTGAGCAAAAATATTTTCTCATAGAACACTTAAAAACGTCTAAATTTGAAATTATTTTAATGACTCATCAATCGGAGGTGGCGATTGATAAAAAAAATCACCAATCCCCACGTTGTTCATGAGTTAATTGTTCATTTTTTACCAAATAATGTTCAAGTTCTTACACTCTTAAAACAAAAGAGTGAAATCCACTCCTATAGGGGAAGTGCATTTTCGGCACCGGAAAGGAGTGGAAATTAACTCAGACTGAGTTAAAACCGCTCGTTTTAAGAATGTAGGACGTAGATTGTTTTCTTTCTTTTACCCACTCCGCAAAAAGAGTGAAAGAGTGAAGACTGAGTTAAAAACGCTCGTTTGTTTTAAGAGTGTAGTTCGATTATATTCTTGAAAATTACCTCGGGACCTACCTCGTGGGTGCCTCCCCCCTCTCTTGCCCCGAGTGGCGTTTCGTGGTGCGACGAACCCCGATCCATCGAGAGTTGGAAACCACTGATGCATCTCGATGTACTCCCCCATCGCTACCTGATGTACGTTGGCAACAAGTGGCAGCACATCTGTGGCTAGAGCTATTGTAAGTGGCGTATGAGATCACATTGTTTGCCACCTGTTTATGACAAAACCGATGCTAGAAATGTTCGCCAAAAAGAGTTCCAACGAGTGAAATTTTAATATGAATACAAGAAACGGGATTTTCGAAATATATTTTTTACGTAATAACCTCGAATTGAAAATGCTACTTATTCTTTGTACATATATACAAAGAATGGGTACTAAGAAGCAATGGAAAGTATTTAAAATGAAACTATATAAACTTTTGTAATAGTAAAAACAAATTATAGTATTTGGAACAAAATAACTCTAGAAAACTGGTTTTGAGAAGAATAAAAAAAAACTTTGATTCAACTGAAACCTAAATCATGCGTTGATAAATGATTGAACATACTTTTTTTATGAAGTTATGATTAAATATTTTTAACGGCAAATAAAGCATATTTCCAAAAAAATGTCCAATGTGTCAGTAGAAACATTAACGTTTAAAAATATGGGAGTGATTAAATTTACAGACTAAATCTCAAACATACATGCCCCAAATCCTCATGATTTTCAGCTCTTAGTTTAGTTAGTCAAAAATTAGTTTATAATTGATTTTGATATTTTACTAGGAAGAATACATTTAGTAATGTTAATATGAAAATTTATGTAAATTACAATCTCTTTAACATTAATGTGTGACAGAGTAAATACACTTAGTTTAAATAACTTTTATTATCACCGTGACAGTCGTGTTAAATCTAATAAATTGCACTGCAGAAAAAATTGTCAATTTAACAAAATTTAACTTACTTTCGACGCTTAAAAGCAGTTTCGCTTAATTTAAATTCGTTGTAATTTTATTTACAATCAAGAATGGCTTCAAATCAACGATAAAATTTACGTAATGTTAGACTGATATTTACTCGCTATATCGCGCATTCGAATGTAATATAGGGTCAGATATCATTTACCAAATTTTTCCGTTTTTTCTTAATATTTATTTTTCTAAAAAACAACAAAAATCAAAACATCATTCTTTCGATGGATATTTTAAAAGAATCTCTGTATATAGTGTTTTCAGACAGTCATGACTGAAACACATGACAGTCAGACACTGAAAGGAAATATGGATTGAACAAAGGCACATTAGAAATAGCCACACAATAGAACATGTTCTTATTTCAAAGTACACATTCTCTACCTACCTTTAATGGTCGTGAAAATGTCCTCTGGCGGGGTCTTTGATTTCTGGGCGTGTTATAAGGCGTGTTCTGGGCATGTTCATAACATAGGTTGTCCCGCCTATTTATGAAAATATTTCGAACAATGACAACTTTTAATTTTTTGAACTTTGAAAAAAAAGTGTGGAATGGACAAGTTGCATGAAACACGAAATTCATAATATATGTGTCTTTCTGATACATTAGAAGCTGCAGATTCCGAATGTAAGGTTAAATATTTACAAATATGTTTAATTTCTACAAAAAATGCATTTGAAATTTGCCGAAAATGTACGTCACTGAAAACAGCTCTGACGTCAACTGTTATGTTTTTGGCGATGTTTCGATCTATGCTGTAATACACTTTATAAAATAGTAAACCTTACAATTTCTGCAAAACCTCATTAAAAGAAGACAATATTATTTGTAACCAGTTCATATCAAGAAAGTTAAACAGCTTGTTCCAAGTTTGGTTGTCAGTTAAAATACACACACTAGAGCGCGTATGAGCTATTGCAGAACTATTGACTGTTGGATCTGATCGGAATAGTCGAGTGAAATCGTTCAACGTTTGAAGAAATTAACTGGAATGAACATGACATGTTTCTGTAAAATAGCATAACTTTTTTAAGAGTTTGATAAGGATGAAAGCACGTTTCACAGTTTCAAAAGCGATAGAGTGAAACGTGATACGAAATAACACGCCAAGAACAAAAAGAAAGCCAACCGTGACGTCATCTGTTATGCTAAGAGAGGTTCAACAGGAGTGACGTATCATTAACTTTAAAAATGAATTTAAAAATAAATACATCTTTAAAACCAGAAATACTTGAGTTTTAGAGGTTTTTTAATATGCTTAATCGAATAAATATGTTTGTAGAAAACGCTGCAATTGTCTATTAGTTAAATCCATTTTCAAACATGTTTATTGGTCTTTTTTTTTAGAATAGTCCAGATAGATTTCGATTCGTTAAAATAGCATTGTAGTAGCTCCGTAATACATATTTTTTAAACTTGAGTATAGCTACACTGCTCAAAACAATTAGGGGAGCACTTTGCGTACTTTTGTTGAACCTTTCAGTTCCAAATTCTTATTTTTTATTCTAAAAATCTAAATGTTGTGAAATTGATTCATTGTACATTCAGAATGAAATGGTAAAAAACCGGACGAAAAAATCTTAATTTTTTTAACTAAAATTTAAAAGGAAGAAAAATTGGAATCGTAACTTTTAAATAAATTATAACAATATTTTGTCAAAACTTTCATTTTAACTTTTTTTTAACAAATAATTTTTAGATATCTAAGAATGCAAGCTTGAAGAATTTATGGTCAATTTATTTCATAAATATATTGGAAGTGAATTTTGTGTTACCATGTTTTTTTTATATTTTCTTTTACTTAAAAAAACATTATTTAATTCTTCAAAAGACATGATCTTTTTATCTAACGATAAATAAGTGCAAACTCAACTTGGTGAGAAAAAAAAATCGAAAGCTGACGATTCCAAATGGATTCGTTCGGGCTGAAAGAGTTTAAACTATGCGTTCCCCTAAATTATTTGGAGCAGTGTATTTATTCTTAAGGGGGAATGGGCGCGCCTCTTAACATTAAAGAGTAGATGCTGAATCACATTTCGGAAGAATACATACGTGCTGCATCTTAAAATCGAATTTTGTGCTAACCACTTGCATCATTATTGAATCGTAGTTAGCAATTTAGCTTCCACACTACGTTTATAACGTAAAAAGTTTAAGGTTTTATAATCATTCAGCCCGTCCGCAAAGTTTCGCTTTTATTTTTAAAGCATCAATTGTACAAATTATATATTTTTCGAAATGTAAATTAATTTATTATACGATAAATAAATTTTCGAAATGAATGTAAATAGGAAATTGTGGCGACACAAAGATATTTATTAAAAAATATTACATCATTATTCTTCGAACTTCAAATAAATTTAGCAATTGATAAAGTCTAATTATTAAATCTGAGAAAGAAGATTAATGAAAATAGTTAATTTTGGTGTTTAAAAGTTTGAATTATAACTAGCTAAAGGCCCTGTTTGGCGAATTTCCTTCCGAGGTGTATAAATACTTTGTTTCCTGTTGAGCACAAATGTTGTGTGGAAGCGGTTTAAGCATAGATATCATAGTTAAAGTATTAGATTGGCAGATCACGTGACCTCCAATGCTAACGACGGGACGTGCATGGAAGCCTTTTAAGAGGGCAAAAGAGGGGTTATTTTAACAGTGTTGCCAGCAGTTTTGGGAGAAAAACACTACGAAAAAATATCATTTAATTCTAAAATTACAAAAACATACCATAAAAATACTAGTAAAGCGTTTCACATTTTTTTTAAAGTCACTAATAAGATTCCAAAATGCAGCTAGTATTTTTACGATATTTTTTGTAATGTTAGAATAATTCTAAAATTACAAAAAAATATCGTAAAAATACTAGCTGCATTTAAGAATCTTTTTAGTGACTTAAAATGCTTTTCTAGTACTTTTTTGTGGTAATTTTAGAATTTAATGGTATTTTTCCGATGATGCCGTAGCATTTTTCTATTTAAAGTAGCAGCAACACTGGCCATTTTGCCCTCTTAAAAGGCCTACATGCGCGTCCCGTCGTTAGCAATGGAGGTCAAGTGATCTACCAATCTAATACTTTAACTATGATATCTATGGGTTTAAGTGACAGATTCTGTAACAAACCTACTTTTAGCTTCCACACTACGTTTATAACGTAAAAAGTGGAAGGTTTTATAATCGTTCAGTCCGTCCGTCTGTCCGTCACCCACTTTCACAGAAAGAACAACAAGTCCCACAGACAAGTGGAATACGTCATTTTGAAGCAAAAAATCAGATTAGGCTACATTCCAAATTTCATTAAAAAATTAAATTAGAAGTTTATTTAAAATTTAAATAACTAATTTTTTTTTATCTGCATTAAAATAACATGCAAATTCTATTTTCATTCATGTTTTCACTGTTGCCATCCACGAATTCCACAGACAAGTGAGATACGTCATTTTGAAGCAAAAAATCAGATTAGGCTACATTCCAAATTTCATTAAAAATTTTTAATTAGAAGTTTATTTAAAATTTAAATAACTAAAAATTTAATCTACATTGAAATAACATGCAAATTCTATTTTTATTCAATATTTTCACTGTTGCCATTTCGTTAAACGTACGAGAAACTTTATTTAAAATAAAAATAAACACTTTTAAAAGAATATTTTTAAGTGATATAATTAAGTTTGGATTGTTGTAATATCACAATAGAGTTCTTTTGATGGTTTATTATATATGTATGAAGAAAGATGCATAGAGAATTCTAACTTGGCATAAAAAATATGCAAAGTTTTGCTTTTATTTTTAAAGCATCAATTGCACTAATTATATATTTTTCGAACTGTAAATTAATTTAACAAACGATAAATGACTGAATTTTCGAAAGAAATGTAAATGATAAATTGTGACGACAAAAAGATATTTATTAAAAAGATTACATTATTATTCTTCGAACTTCAAACAAGTTAAGCAAACGATAAAGTCTAATTATTAAATCTGAGAAAGCAGATTAATGAAAATAATTAATTTTATCGTTTAAGCGTTTAATTACAACTAGCTAAAGGCCCTGTTTGCCGAATTTCTTTCTGAGGTGTATAAATAGTTTGTTTCCTGTTGGAGCACAAATGTTGTGTGAAATAGGTTTAAGTGACAGATTCTGTAACAAACCTACTTGTTTGTATCGTAACTTAACTTGTAATAATTACTTATCGTAACATAACTTGTAATAATTGGGAAAAATACATATTTTGTATTGAAAGTCAACAAAAGCTTTTTTCTGAGTGTATGACTGTAATCAGAGCTGGCTTGAAGATTTGGGTTAAGGTGTCTTGAACCATTGTCAAAATGACTCAATTTGGACTAAAAGTATTTTTACAATATCGTGCAAAAAAAACTTTTTCAAATCAATAATCGTGGCAAAAGTGATGCTTTTAACGAAATCGTGTTTCAAAGTTACTTTTACGCACTAGTGCGACAAAGTAAATAAGAGCATCTGATTGGTGTAAAATTCTTTACTAGAGCGTGATATTTATTCGGCGTCTTATTTCCAATGCCAATATAAGAAATACGTTTTGCACGTGATTTTAAAATAATCATTAATATAAATCCCCTTCAAATCATTTGAACGTGATAATAAAATAATTAATAAGCCAATCAATAAATGCGAATTTAATAATTACTTTTTTTCACGTTATTATAAAAAATAGTGTATGACACGTTGCATTAGCGTTGAAAATAGCCTTTTTTAAACTCGTGAAATAATTTATTCAACTCGTTTAAAAAGCCTTAGTTATCACACTAGTTGCATAAATAACTATTTTTTTTATTTCGGCGTAAAACTAGACTCAATGTTATCACGTACAAATGTCGATGCATACAAAAAAAAGTTTCTTAAACAATTAATTTATACTAACATTGCTGTACAACTTGTAAACGCCTAATTGTTGATAGTTGTATTGAATCTTTTTCACTCCGAGAATTTAAAGATTGAAAATCTATTTCGGACATGTTTTTACATTTTGAGAATTTTTTTTTTCAAAAAGCGACAAACAAAACACAGCAACAAAATATTTTTTAATAAATATTTATTTATAAAGTAGAAACATTTATAAACATTTGGTGTATGTTTACAAAAGTTAATTTTTCGCTTACTTAATACTACTTAATACTTTTTCAAAACTTTATTTGTTAAAAAAAGTTAAAAATCAACTTTTAAACATCTAAGAATGCAAGCATGAAGAATTTAGGGTCAATTTATTTCATAAATATTTTGGGAGTGAATTTTATGTTACCATGTTTTTCATATGTTCTTTTAATTAAAACAAACATTATTTAATTCTTCAAAAGACATGATTATTTTATCTAACGATAAATAAGTGCGAGCTCAACTTAGTGAGAATAAAATCGCAAGCTGACGATTCCAAATGGATTCATTGGGGCTGAAAGGGTTTAAACTATGCGTTCCCCTAAATTATTTTGAGCAGTGTATTTATTCTTAACATTAAAGAGTAGTTGCTGAACTACATTTTGGAACAATACAGACGTGCTGCATCTTAAAATAAATTTGTGTTCTAACCACTTGCATCATTATTGGATCGTAGTTCAATTTTTGAATCGTTGTAATAACTGGGAAAAACACATATTTTGTATTGAAAGTCAACAAAAGCTTTTTTTTCTGAGTGTATGGCTGTGTAATCAGAGCTGGCTTGAAGATTTGGGTTAAGGTGTCTTGAACCATTGTTAAAATGACTCAATTTGGACTAAAAGTATTTTTTTAATTTCGGCGTAAAACTAGACTCAATGTTATCACGTACAAATGTTGATACATACAAAAAAAGTTTCTTAAACAATTAATTTATACTAACGTTGCTTTACAACATGGTTTGTGGGCGCCTTATAAACGCTTAATTGTTGATAGTTGTATAGAATCTTTTTCACTCCGAAAATTATAGATTTAGAATCTATTTCGGACATGTTTTTACATTTTGAGAATTTTTTTTTAAAAAGCGACAAACAAAACACAACAGCAAAATATTTTTTAATAAATCTTTATTTATAAAGTAGAAACATTTATAAACATTTGGTGTATGGTTACAAAAGTTAATTTTCGCTCTGCCCAAAATACTTCTCTTCAAAACGGTCATAAAACGGTCTTGAACATTAACAACTTTGCCATTTATACTCTGGATAATAAGAAATTTATACAGTAAGGTGACTAGTGAAAATCATGGCATTATATCCACCGAATATTTGTGTAATGAATAATGCAACATAACATATTTCTTTTTTGGATATTATAGTTATTTTATACAGAAAGCTAAATAAATTCATGGTATTTAAGCTTTATGTACTCATGGTATGTTCATAACATTCACAATTCATGGTATGATTATACCATTTATAGTATTCTCATTTCATTTATGGATGAGAATATTATGCACAAAAATTGCAACTAATATTATGCAAAAATTGCAACTCATATTATGCAAAAAAATTGCAACTACAACTCAAATTAAAAGAATTTAAAATATATGAATGAATCAAAAAATGTATTTCCTAAATAGCAAATAATATAAATCGTATATTCATAACAGTTGTTGGTATAACTAAAAAAAGGAAAATAGAATTAGCAAACCTTTCGCAAATGGTTAACTTTTATGCAATTAATTTCATTAGAGAAAATTATGATTATTCCCCTACTTTCATCAAACATTACCTATACGTTGTTTGATATAATGCACGTTTATTATTTTAAAAAATAAGTTAGGTAATTAGCTGAAAACTAAAAGAAATATTCGAATAACAATGGTTGTAAATTTTATGGTTGCAACTTTTAATGATCCGAAAAACAATTGAAATATATTGCAATTATTTTGGTGGTGATACTTAATATAATTTAAAGAGATAATTTACTTCATTGACAAGTGCTTTTTCTTCTATTTTGTGGATATAAGCCAAGCACAAAAGTAGCAAATTGCAGAAAGTAGTTAGTCAAAAGTAGTAAATAGCAAATGTTTTGTGTCAAAGAATAAATGATGAATTAAATTCGTGCTGTAATAAACATCAAATAAAATTAAAAGGTGATCCTATTTACAAGGGGGATGCGTATTGGCTTATTTACAGATGATGTTCGAATATACGACCAACTTTTGATTGCAATTTTGAAAAGACACCCACAGTAACTGTGAGTGTAAAAATCAACGAAAACACGAATCGAATATGAATATCAAACATAAACGAAGATTTTTGATGCACTGAGGAAAGTTGTATTACGTAATGGTGGCGCTGCAGTAGTCATTCGAAACTATAGTCTGTTGTGCAACTGGTTTCGGGTATTATTTTAATACATTCAGTGGGTTTTTGAAGAAACATAGACATGATTCAGATATACAAAAACAAAGGTTTTGAAGTACTCAATGGTGTTACGTAGTGGTGGCACTACAGTCGTCTGCCGAAAAAGATGACGTGTCTGTGTGGGATTTATTGGACGATGAAGAATTGTTTGTAGGTGGCGCCAGGAGACCATTCTGTCGTCGCGCCATCTGCTGAGATACTGTGGAAACACCCGGTCCGCTTCCGTCGCTGGCTTGGAATCGCACAGTTGGAATGGGCTGGGGAATAAATTATTTGGGTAAAGATAAAGATTCAGCGATTTTAAATACCAAAATTTAAAACTGGAAAAACATCAATCTTAGCGGATATTCTTGTAATGTGTATTCAGTCCCATACATTTAATTCACTGATACTGAATTCAAAATATCTGTGTAAAGTATCGCGTTTATTATGCAATTTTTAACCAATTGCGAATAATAGTAATAACAACAAAACAACTTGGACTGAAACGTATCACCTGGATAGTTATTTATTAAGATTTTTCAATTTTTCTGATTACGGCATCTGTCGATAAATTATGATATCCATTATGAATATAACTTGACAAATATGTTTGTATTTCAGACGAAAAAATGCATTAGGCATTTGGGACTGACGACCTATCCTAGGGAAATAAACCAATTTCTTTGTAATTTTTTAACGACGTCAATTGGTCAAAAATAACAGCAACAAGAGACAACTGTACTTGAGCACTAGGCCGTCGACCTGCCAGCGTTTGCCAAATCCTTTGGTACTAGTTTTTAGGTTTGATGCTTTGATGCTAGTTTTTCCATGACAAAAAACAATAAACAAATTGTACTTATATTTCACAAAATTTATAACATAATATTACATATAGTTTTTATTTAGATTAATCTTTATGCAATCGAAGAGCTTCGTGGAAGAAGTGCTAAACGACAAAGGTGAAAACGGGAAATGGAGCTGCAAAGTTTTTTGCTTGCAATTAGATGTGCTACAAACGGTACTTTGAAGCGGTAAAAATATATTTAACTTAAATTTTATGAAAAAGGGGACACTTCGTATCTTCAAAAGAGGGAATAACAAGTTCATTGACACAATAATTCTCATTTTTTTTAAATGTCACTTATCACGTTCTTCCTCTAAGTTCTTCAATTGTTAAACGTTTTTTATTTTGTTTTTATTTACTTTTTGTGGGTGCTTCATACAAATTATTATTATATTTTTATATTTTATAAGTTATTTCTATTTTATAAGTTATTTCTATTTTATAAGTTATTTCTATTTTATAAGTTATTTCTATTTTATAAGTTATTTCTATTTTATAAATTATTTATATTTTATAAATTATTTATATTTTATAAATTATTTATATTTTATAAATTATTTAAATTTTATAAATTATTTATATTTTATAAATTATTCCTATTTTATTAAATTATTTAAATTTTATAAATTATTTAAATTTTATAAACTATTAAAAAATTTTAAATTATTTAAATTTTATAAATTATTTAAATTTTTTTAGTTATTTAAATTTTTTAAATTATTTAATTTTTTTAAATTTTATATTTTACAAATTTTACTTGTATATTTTATTTGGCGATAATATTGGATTTGGCTAAAATGGTCGACAAAATAATATACAAGTACAGAGACAACTCGAGTGGGCAGGTAAACTGCAGTAAATTCCATAATGACTTGGACCATTGTTGCACGTACTCAATTAGTCTAACAATTAAGAAAACATACTGGATTTTTTTTTTATTTCAGATCAAAAACAGTACAACTCATTGTTGCGATTACTGCAGTTTGCCTGCCCACGGCAGTGAAGTGGACCATTTTTGCCATGTAAAATCATCCTTTTTACTAAACTTTCAAGACGTTTAAAGTTATTGAATTCTTATAAAAAAAATATTTCAAGTCATTAGTCTAGATACTAGAAACTGCTAACAATTGTGTCTCACCTGATTGTAATTTCTACCCATCCTCGCCAGGTAATTTTGATACTGGGACACGACGCACATCACACAGTATACCTGGAACGACATAAAGTAAAAAACGTTATTTATGATTTTTGGTTTTATGCCAACAGGTGCCACTACCGTGTACATCTACACAAGCTTTACTCTTCTACGATTTGCGATGGGTGCCTACTCGGGTGTCCACTCGGAGCATGAATGTGTGGCTCCAATTAGGGTACTTAATTGTATCGCTAAAATACCTTCCAATATTAAATTATTTATAGTTTGAACCCAAAAATAACAAACGTATATATATTTTTGCAAAATAAATCTTTAAATAATTAATAACAATCATTTTAAAATTGCCTTTTTTCATCGGTACGCTACTCAGGTGTCAGTTCGTCACTTGACTGTGGTTCTAAAATACGACGCCCCGTCGCCAATAGTCCTCGTATAGCTCTAGTGCGACGATAATTCAAACTAAACTTTTCATCGGTACGTCACGTGATCACAAGCACGGCGATTTGGATGACGTCACTAGTATATATAAACAAACCGGTGTAATGTTTTTTTGCTTGCATTTAAACTGGATTTAATCTAATTTACTATTAAAATAAGAATTATATAGATAATGGAAGGAAATTTTACAGAAGCGGATAGTTCAAATTTGCTTAAAGTAGATTCCAAAATGGTGCTTCAAAGTTTGTTTATAGTTACTAGTGACGTCATAGATACCACGTGACAGCCCCAAAGCGTTTTCGGGCGTAATTTTTCGTCCTAATTTGAAAATTCATTTTTCTCCCTTTTTATGGGGTATTTGAAAAAAAGAAAAAATACGGGTCTAATATTTTTGGCATAAGAATATTTTAAGCCAAATTTTTTTTTTAGTCAAATACCCTATTATAACCCCCGTCATCAATAGCCTTTGTCTAGCTCTAGTGTCATTAGTCACTATTAATTAATATAGTCATTAATTAATTCAACCTAACCTTAACCCTGTATCTTGCTACCCATAGTACAATAATATTCAGTTTTATTTCCACTTTGAAAAAACATCCGACTCATTTTTCGTCAGCAAGAACTGATTATGGTATTGGTTCGACTTAAAATAACAGAGTAGTGCGTATAAATTAATAATTTAAAATTACATTTATGAATTTTATTAAAGATTATCTGGACTTTGGGTTACTTTAAATTTTTGATAAAATGTTAACATATATATTTATATTAAGTGTTAGTTTTCACAAATAAAATATTTTTAAAGTGTGGTAACAGAATAAATATATTTTTATTTGTTTTCATAAAAAAGGTCTCTTTGCAGAGTATTAATAAATATTAATTATTGAGGCAAAAGAAATAAATATCTCAAATCTTTGTTTTTGAAAATATGAAAGTTAGAATTGTAATATCTTTTGATAATAAACAACCGGATTATTCTTGTTTTGTTTATAAAAAAAATAATCAACTCTTGTTATAGAAAGGTTGCTGTACCCTTATAAATATAAAAACAAACCTACTGACATAATAATATAAAAAAATTACTAAACATTAAAATCCCTATTTTTAGCACAAAAACACCTTTCAATCTCTATTTTTTCACATAAACAAAAAAACTGGTTCAACCCTCTTTGTTACAGAATATTTACTGTTTTAAACTCTTAAAAAATACCCTTTTTGATTATTAAAGCTTACTCCATCCCCTTTGATACTGGAGTGCAGCAGTTTGAAATAGCAATTTCAGTTTTTGAGGATTAGTCATCTAAAGAACTGCTTTCTTTTGGGCAGTTGTACTAAAAACGACCAGTTTGTTGAAAAGCCTGTTTGTGAGGCAAAAAAATGGTTAAATAATTTGAGAAACATTTCTCCTAAACAGAACGAAAATCTCTGGATTTACCGTGGCGATTCCATAGGATAAGTTAGCGATGTTTTACTGACGATGCTACTACGTTGACCACATTTACTACATTTACCATGCATTACTTTATTTCGCATGGCGATTCCATAGGATAAGTTAGCGATGTTTTACTGACTATGCTACTACGTTGACCACATTTACTACATTGACCATGCATTACTTTATTTTGCATGGCGATTCCATAGGATAAGTTAGCGATGTTTTACCGACGATGCTACTACGTTGACCACATTTACTACATTGACCATGCATTACTTTATTTTGCATGGCGATTTCATAGGATAAGTTAGCGATGTTTTACTGACGATGCTACTACGTTGACCACATTTACTACATTGACCATGCATTACTTTATTTTGCATGGCGATTTCATAGGATAAGTTAGCGATGTTTTACTGACGATGCTACTACGTTGATCACATTTCCTTCATTGACCATGCATTACTTTATTTTTCCCTACAGGGCTGCTTTATTGGCGGCTAAGCCTTTGCAAACTCGGTATATTACCTAGAACTGAGAGCCATTTTTTGTGGCACCATCTAGGCGACTCTCGCTACCAATTTTGACGCTCAGATTACAACGAATCTGAGCTCTCTGTGGATGTTAAAGTAGGTCGATATTTACAGTCCCTGGACAAATTATTAGACGCGCTGTATTTTTTTTAGTAATTTTATGTTTCTTAAGAGTTTTTATGCAATAATGGTACATTTAAACTGCAATATTATTGATTTTTATTTAAAAGAATTGTTGTAGACTACATATTTGTATTTATTTTAAGATAATTATGATTAAGATAGCGGCTAAAGGTGGCTCAACTAAATATTGACTTTTACTAACATTAATTTCACTTTTCTTTAAAACTTAATAAACTTATGCTTCTTTTAATTAATGCTGTTTTATTTATGTCAAATAAATCGGTAATTGATTGGATAATATAAAAATAAAAAACAAATCAATTTAAAATAATAAAACGGTACAATATCACCCGGTAATTAATATTTTACATGAAATCTTGCAGTGCGTCTAATAATTTGTCCAGAGACTGTAATTTTGTTGAGAGAACCGAAGCCAAATGGTTACTCAAGGAATCTTTTACATGCCTCATAATCACATGACAATCGTGCCTACGGATTTCCCACAGTGTGCATAGTAGCATAGGAATACAATTGATGCGCGAAACTCCGCATCCCATAGGCAGTTAACACACTTGTAATTGGAATACAAGCCTAAATCCCGTACATTATGCTGCCTCTGATAAGGTTGTGATGCCATACGACAACGCTGGGTGTATATAATTAAACCGACCTCATTTAGGAATATCTGTATAAAAAGCGCTTGTGCTTAATTATTCCTAAATTAGGGAGAAAGGCTATTAAGGTAACAAATATTTGAACTAAAACTAAACTAAACTCCTCGGCGCAACAGCCCATTAGTGGGCCAAGGCCATTAGTAGGGCTCTGGGGTGCTAGGCATATGACCCGGTAAGGTGGTCAGACTCACGCGTAACCCCCAGTGTTTAGTTCCAAGCATTCTTGGTACCCATTTTATCGACCCACTTATTGGATGAAAGGATGGGTCAACCTTCCCCAATCCGGGATTCGATCCCCGGACCTGTGGCGGGGCAATGCGAAGCACTACCACTAAGCCACTGGGCCTCAAATATTTGAACTAGAAAGGTATTTAATATGAGAATTTCTTCGAAATTTAAATAGAAAATAAATAAGTACTCTAAATCCATTATACCTAACGCTATTAAATATGATGTTAACGTAAAATGAATATATCAATTTACGGGATTAAATTTCTTTTGAAATATTAAATTGAAAATAAAATGGAAAAAGAAAATATTAACAAACTCGCATCCTAATATATCTACCTTATTCAATAGGTAGCACAAAATTATTCAACTTACTTCAAGAACAATATTTATGCCATTATGGATCAATTTAATTCCATCTAAACATAATCGAAGATGAAATTCCTCGAGCCGTCATTCCGTATCTAAAGCTCTCTTAAAATGTAGATAATGCACTCCTTTAAAGCTTTTATTGAGATCGAAAGCCCTTTCGCGAATACGTGTTCTAATACATTTTAGAAAATTGAAGTGCAAAAAGAAGCGTAGAGCCAAATAAAAAACTACTCTAGGGATTTTAAGGTTATATTTTCCTCGTGCAGTATTCATGCAATAACAAACTTCGTACATTATTCAGTTTCATCTGGATGATTGATTTATTTTTAAAATTTTTTCCCTAATAAGATTTTTTCGGAATGCTTTCAGTATTAAAATAGACAATTTCAATTTTGATCTAATCTTAAGGGGGTCCGGTACCGAATTAAAAAAATACAATTTTTCTTTTAATATTTTATAAAATAGTTCAAACTTTTCTGAAAATAATAGTGCCTTTGTTCTCTACGCCGAATAGAACCATGTTAAATACTTCTGAAACTGAATCTAGTTACATCAACACAATATGCAGTTCCAAAACATTAAACGCGTTTTTGAAGCTGTTCTTATTTTCAAGGATATCTTAACTTTAAATTGATATATCTTATCAACCATTCATTGTAGGCCTTAGATATTAAGACACTATATACTACATATTATTATAAACATTGTATCTTCATAGAATTTAAAAAAAAGTATTTGTTTGGAATATATAATTTTTTATCCTAACTACTATGTAAAAAAAAATACCAAAAATTAAAAATTTGACTGATATTTCTTTAAAAAATTTCTATTTGATTTATCAAAATTCTGTGAAGACAATCTTTTCTATTTCTTGTGTATCACATAAAGTGTTTGCTTTGACAATAGTCACATTACTTAGTGACTTATATATAAAAAAAATTAACATAATTTTTTCAAATTTTTGTTTGTTTTTAATTTTTTTGAAAAATATTTTTTTAATTTTAAAAATAAAATCGTTGGATAGGCATGTTAAATACGTAGTCTATCAGTTGAAAAAAATTGGGATAAATCCATGCATAAATTTAAAAAAATTAAAAAAAATTGATATCGGACCCCCTTAACCCATTAAAGATCCATTTGTGAATCGATTAACACATTCTTTACCAAATTAAAACGGTAAAAATAAGTTCCTAAACTTCGTTTTTCGTTTAAAGTAACTTATATACAATATAAGTTGTTTAGAACTCTGTCATAATTTATTCATTTGGATAAACTTTGGCAAAAAGCATATTTTCAAATCGTCGTTAGTTGGTTAAGTGTTCAATATTTTAACTTTACGTTTCGAAAGTCTTAAATTAATGTCACCTGGGATTTTCTTAAGTTGTAAATTATGGTTAAAATATTTTGGTTGCCTTATTCAACATTCGTTTTCTCATAAATGTATCATTTTAAATTCCTTTTGAAAGAGTAAGTAGAATCATCAGACGGTTCTTGTACAAAAGAAACGCTTTAATGTAATAAAGCTATTTTCGCATTTAGGCACAAATCCCTTCGAAGCAAAATAACCCAATGTGAATTATATTTTGTGACTAAACAAAAGAATCTCCTCGTTACACAAAGCTTTGGACTAATTAAAAATGATTAGGGGCTGATAAAAAAAAACATTTTCTGAATGTTGTGACTTTTAAAATAATTTCTAAAAAATTCTTGTTTCTTAAAAAATGTAAAATCTATGCAAAAAATACTGTAACCGATTATTCTATAATTTCAGATATTTTAACCTTCATTGATGGTTCTTATGATTGCAAATGGCTATTTCCGTGAATTATAACTATGATGGTTGTTCAAGGCCATCGTACTAGAGCTACATATTAGGGTTTTGTTTTCATTTTTTCGCCAAATACGTTGCCAAACTCGCCAAATTCTTACCTAAACGCGCCAAATGATTATTATTATTTTTTAATTTATAAGCTGGTTTGTTGTTCGAAGGCCATTGTGCTAGAGCTGTATAATAAGAGTGTTTGTAGCTATATCTCTTTTCTCGCCAAATTCTTACCAAAAACGCGCCAAATGAGCTAAAAGGTTTTATATGTTTATGAGGGAAATTACGATGACTTTTATGCGTGCATTTATAACGTATTTTTTTATTTTCGATTTTTAAGGTAGTATAAGTAACAGGATTTTATACTTTTATGAGCGGAAACAATAACATAACTTTATTATTCTAGAATGGATTAAATGGTACATATACTTGGATCGATTACAATTTTTTTTTTTTGAGTTCGTGCGGAGAACGGGTATTTATTTGCTAGTTTAATAATAAAATACAAGAATACGTTTAGGGGACGCGGTACCAAAATTAAATCCAGTATTTTTATCGCTAGCATTCAAATTAAACTATTTTTACAAAGAACTAACGTTCAATAAATATATACTAAAAAATGATGAAAATTGAACGTAAGTTTTTTCAAAAAATTAAAAAAAATAAAAATTTTAACGTTTTTCAAAATGCTACTCCTCCTACATTTAAAGAATTTTTAATGGAATTTTTTAAAAATGTTACCACAACATCTGTTAATAAAAGTTGGTATGGATATTGAGCTATCAGTTAAACAAAATAGTTATGCAGCTTATGTATAAAAATGGCTAAAAAATAAGATTTTTTCTAAATTTTCAACTTCATCATTTTTCAAAAAAACCTAATCACACTAGACCTTATCCCATACCAACTTTGTTGAACGCATAATTTCAACACATGTAAAAAAAATTGGAGCTCTACATTAATTTACTTAAAAGCCTTAGGGTTTTAACCTTTCAAAAGCTGAAAATTAAAATTTAAAAAATCAACATAAAATTTCAAAAACCATTTACGAAACCACTATATCACTTTCAATAAACCTTCCCCATTATAAAGGATTCCTTTTTTGCAATATCCTTAGCTCACAGTATTCGAGCATGTTTAATTATTTTCTGAGCAGCCCTAAATTTGGGTAATGCGTCCCTTAATTGTGAATGTTAAGCTAAAAGCGTTGTAAGAACATTTTAATCGAGGTTATTTCAAGTAAGGAAAGGAACGGCTAGTTCGATACGGTTTTACAGGGCAGGGAAGCCCAGTCTATAAGGCGCTTGCATTGCAGGCGAAAGGTCCGAGTATTGCCAAAATAAACTCCCGACTTTTAAAAAAAACTAAAAAAACTCCTCGGCGCAACAGCCCATTACTGGGCCAAGGCCTGTCGTGCCCATTTCAGCTTTCGTGACCTAGGGCTCTGGGGTGCTAGGCATAAGTCCCGGTAAGGTGGTCAGCATAACGCGGAACCCCCAGCGTTTAGTTACCAAGCATTCTTGGTACCCATTTTATCGGCCCACTCAAGGCATGAAAGGATGGGTCAACACTGCCCAATCCGGGATTCGATCCCCGGACAAGTGGCGTGGCAATGCGAATCACTACCACTAAGCCACTGGGCCTATTTTAAAAAGACTATGCAGCTGAAAAATCCGACGGATAATAAATACCCCGTGTGGAGGGAATACAGGAAACAATATGTTATAATGTCCCTACACTGCGTACGATGTCACCTTGGTGCTTAGTCAGGTATCGACTCGTCACTTGGCTGCGGTTATAAATTACGACACTCGTCACCAATAGTCCTATCTAGTGCGACGATAGTTTAACCCATCGCAACCAACCCAGTTACAGTTTAAATTCCTTACATCATTGTTTTTAAACTAAGAATTAATAACGTTTTAACCTTTCCTGTAGCAAAACTGACAGTAACTGTAATGTCCATTGACAAGTGTTCGAAAACAATTTTCTTCATTCAAAGATTAACGAATACCCATTACAGGTCGGCGCCTAAAGCAATAATGCTGCTTATGAACAGACATTTAAGAAGTTAAAGGACCTGAGTTCAATGAAACGAATTGGACATATTAGTCCTTATTCTTCCAAAGCAATAAAAATAGTCATACAAGAATGCAGCACTAGCTGTAAAAAGACAGATGTACAATGTTATGAAATGCGATATCGGCCGTTATTCTTCTAAATCAAATAGACGTATAGTATAGATAATACAGCACCAACTTTATAAAGAACGAAATCCAATGCTATGATGTAGCACATCAGTCATTATTCTTCTTAAGAAATAAGAGACATAAAGATAATACAGCACAAGCTTTGTAAAGGCCAAAGTCCAATGCTACACATACGACATTAGCCCTTATTTTTCTAACGCTATTCAAACTAAAGTTACATAAATATTGCAGCACCAGCTTTTTATTTAGTAGTTTAGGAAATAACAAGGGCTGAAAGGCCCTTCATCACCCATTAGCTATATCCATTGAAAATGTGATTCAGAGGACTGCAAATACATAGGAATGCTCTTTCGAAAATATTGCTATAATAAATATATATAATCGAATGCACTTTACTTCTACCCCCTCCCCCCAACCCCCTCCCCGTCTACCTCTTTCATTTCATTCCATTCTTTGGGCGGGCGAGTTGCCAAAATTTTAGTGTAAAAAGCAAAATTCTTAGTTTGTGGATTGTTGTTTCAGTTTTGTTCTTTCTTTTGTATGATGAATTCCATTGTTTTGGGTTGGTTAGAGGAGTTGGAGAATGTCGAGAATTGCATCTTGCGCACCTGTTATTACTTAGTCACTTGCTTTTGAAGTCGAGCTTTTTGAAGAATGAGACATTTTTTCTTACATTTTCAAACCTAAACAATTCGGGTAAATTTAAAATATAGCACTAAGATTGATAATCATAGATGATTATGAATAACGATTCCTTTATTTCAACGATTTTATTTAGTACTAATTGTTAAGAACAAGTAATTTTAAGAACAATTGTCACAAACAAGTAATTGTTAAGAATAGTTGTTGCGAACAAGTAATTGTTGCGAACAAGTAATTGTTGCGAACAAGTAATTGTTGCGAACAAGTAATTGTTGCGAACAAGCAATTGTTGCGAACAAGTAATTGTTGAGAACAAGTAATTGTTGCGGACAAGCAATTGTTGCGGACAAGCAATTGTTGCGGACAAGCAATTGCTAAAAACAATTGTTACAAACAAGTAATTGTTACGAATAGTTGACTGCAATCTCGTCAGTGTATCTAAAACTATTAGGGGAAATTTTCACGATACAGTAATCAATAAAAGGAATGGTTTACCAGATTACGTTATTTGTTCTAATTTTTTTAAGATAATCATAATTCTTTCGTCATATTGTTATTCGAAAGTCTAGTTTCATATTCCGGCTATTAGCCGCACTTACTATACCGGGTGGTGGCAACGGCAATGTTAAGTCAATGGATATTTCACATACTACGAAAGCAAAAACCGTAATTGCAGTTTTTAATTAAGTATTGGCAGTGTTAAACGCTACTGCAGGTGGTAATGTACGGCAAGATATGTTCTCCACACTTCAAATTCATTTAGCTACTACTCGATTGAGTACAGGAGGTAAAACCGTAAGTAGGCTTTTTCTTCCATCGCATGTGAAAGAGGGGTCACAACTGTAGACTGACACTGTACCCGGGTTCGAACCACGGAGCTTTATACCTTATACTGTCAAAAGCTTCTATAAATTGAGCTGTTTCGGCAAACAGTTAAAACGTTTGTTTAGGTCTATTACTCTTTACATATATTAAGTAAATATGTTTTTACTTAAAATAATTTATTTTTACAGAAAAAAACTTTTAAAAGAAAATAACTATTTCTGTATCTTTTTGAATTTTTACTGTAAAATTAATTTTTTTTCATAGTGTAGAACGCTGCTCAACGCAAACTGATTTTAAACTGTGCAACACTCTAGCAACAATATCAAAATATAACTGCTAACTACGGATACATAAAATATCCAGCATATTTTGAGGGGTGAAGTTTCGATTCAGTGCTTCAAATGAGGTGGTGGTGGTGGTGGGAGGGGGGATGGGGGATAGTGGAATACTTTTGTCGCCTTACGGAGAGACTTCCAACTAGATGACAAAGAACTTTTGCCTTTGTTTCGCATTTGAAGTATACTTCCTGTCAGTTGTAGCAATGAAAAAAGTAAGCAAGTATTGTATTCCTATTCTTTTATTGATCAAATGAAGTTCCAAATGTAGAAGGGTGCCATTTCCATATCAGAATTTCCCGCTAGCCACTTTTCTTTCAGCATTTTAATGAAAGAAGCTTGTATAGAATTTGTCTTAGCAGAAGATAACGAAGTTTGAAAGTAGTATTTCAATTTTTTAATTGTAAAATGAAGTATTAAATATAAAAGTACTAAATATAAAAGTACTAAATATAAAAGTACTAAATATAAAAGTACTAAATATAAAAGTACTAAATATAAAAGTACTAAATATAAAAGTACTAAATATAAAAGTACTAAATATAAAAGGTGAAATGTCCATAGAAAAATTTCCCGCTAGGCCTGATTCTTTCGAGACTTAAATGAAAAGAGTTTGGTATGGAGATCTTCCTAGTACAAGTTAAAGTAGTGTGCAAGTGTTTCAACTCTTTTATTGTTAAAATGAAGCTCTAAATGCAAAAAAAAAAAATCATGTCCATAGCAAATTTCCAAATGGTCTCTTGTCTTAAGTTTTTAACTAAAGAAGATGCTTTTATGGAACCTTCCTTGTGTACTTTACAACTTTTTTAGATTAACAATTAAGGGGACAGTACCTCATATATGGCAAAAATTGCGAATTTTTTTTTATTTGCTAAAATTAAAGTTTAGAATCTTCTAAATCTAATAAAGTCTACCAAGTTTTAAAAGTGATGCTATTTTTTTAAAAAAAGTTATTCCACTTTTTATGCGAAAAGGTAGGATAAAAATGCAAACGAATGAAAACTTTAAATGTGTTTTTCTCGGTGTTCATTTTTCCTTGATGACAAGTTTTTCAAAACGCTAAGGCTTTTTTTTAATTATTTATAAAAGTCTTAGGAATTTTGTGTGCAGTCTGTCAAATATGTTAACATTAAGAATTGGCATTAAAATTGTTTTCAAAAGTAATACTTTTTTTATAAAAAAATACTAAAGTCGAAAATTTTCAAATATGCTAAACAAATTTGGGATTTTCTAGATAAATATATTTTATAAAACAACTACTGAAGATAAATCAGAATTGGATACCAATTCTCATGTAAAACTACATGAAAAAAAATTGGTTAAAAATATTTTTATTTAAAAAAGCCTTAGCATTTAAAAAAAGTTCAAATTTTTTAATTTTTTTTAAATAACTTAAAAGATTAAATTATTTTTTAATTTTTTTTGTCATATATTGTTTTTAAATATAGATTGAACTAATAAAACATCAATTTTGTAGTGAATATGTCAAAATTAAAGATCTTTCTGAAAGTGGTACTGTGTCTCCTTAAAGAGCTTTTTGGAAGAACGTGCTAAGTGACATTTTTTAAAATTTTGAGATTTTTGTGTCGATGAACATATTATTCCATTCTTTAACGATAACAAGTTTCCCCCTTTTTCATAAACTTAAATTTAAATATATTTTTTACCATTTGCAAGTAACAATTTTAAGGGATTTAAGTGCAAACAAAAAAAAATTAAAACTCGTTTTATCGTTTTCACCTTTTTGTCACTTATCACGTTATTGCACTGAGCTCTTCTCTTCGAATAACGATGGGTAAAAGTAGTTTTTGTAGATGAAAACGTCACATTCAATCTAACTTCTTGATTAAATATAGTTTATTTATCTTAGAGTTACCTGACTCGGTTGAAAAACTCGATTTCGTTGAAAGTTTTATTGGGGAAGGCAATTCGAATTGAAAAGTGCCAAGTTGAGAATTTATCTTCTTGATTGAATGTTTTGCTTTGTATAAAAAAAAAAAGTTGCAGAAGTCAAAATAGTCATTTTCAATGTAAATTTTATTTTAAAAAAAACTTTCTTGTCTGTTTAGGCATTCTGAAATACTTTTAATTTTTTATGTGCATTAACTAAAAACGAAGTATCGGTAGTTTAAAATATCCATGCTTTTTTCTCTCATTTTTTAAACTTTGGATATAAGCGTAACATTTCTAAAATGGTGATTTAAAAGATCAATATGTATTTATATTTTTGTGTAAAAATGTTTAAACAATCCATTGAATTAGGCTAGATTACAAAAATAATTTCGCTTTGTCTTTAAAACTTTCTTTAATTTTAAAAATTCTTATTGTAAAACCCTCTATGTTAGACTGAAATTAGACATTTTTTAACAATTAAATTTTGTTAAATTTTTTTGAGTATTAAGTTCTGACCACATACGTATAAAAAGTGTTTTTCAATAATTGAGTTTGTATATTTTTAATTACTCTTTAATTTAGTCATTTTTACAAGTACGGTTGCTGTATTCTATTGCTACACATTTGAGGGCTGGGGAGCCCAGTCGGTTAGGCGCTCGCCTAGCATGCGATAGGTCCCAGGTTCGGGCATCGCCAAAATAACTGCAGACCTATAAACTGTCCGTGCAGCCAAAAATGTCCGACGAATAATACCCCGTATAGAGGGAGTGCACTTTAAATATGCTCCAAAGTCCCAACGTTGCGTACGATGTCGCCCTTAACGGTTGCGTTGGGGGTGCCTACTCGGGTGTCGGCTCGTCACCTGACTGTGGTTCTAAAATACGACGCCCGTCTCCAATAGCCCTCATGTAGCTCTAGCGCGATGATAATTCAAACTAATATAAACTAAGCTACACATTTGCTGTAATTTTCAAGCACATTTTTGATGAACCACGATAAGCGGCACACACGATGCCTTCAAATGGGGTATTTTTTTTTATTATCTTAAGAGTAACTTTGATCCAAGATTTTGAAGCTAATGACTTTTCATTCCATACACTCATTAAAAATGTGTTGGCCTTTTTTCAATTAGTAGCAACTCTGCCTTGGCCCATGAGTAAAAAAATATTCTAGAAGAAAGTCAGTTATAGGGTATGCTTCGGCCGAAGTGCCCTATTCTACGGTAAGCTAAATTATAACGAGTTTAAGGGGATACGGTACCCAAAACATTATTTCTAGAAATAATAACAAACTTGTAAATTACAGTGGTTTTAAATAATGTTCACTCTAAATAAACATTTTCTAGCAATAAAAACAAATATTTACAAGTAATTAATTTTTTTAAGTCAAAATTTTGAACTTTTTTAAAACGCTACTTCTCTTTCAATTTTGAGAATAACTCCACCAAACTTTTATAGTTTGGTTTTTAGAACTGTTTTTTCAAGAACTGTGCATGGATTTTTAAATGTGAGCTACAGTTAAAAAGTAATATGCATTTATACTGAAAATCCCCCAAACATTTTAAATTATTGAATTCAACATTTTTTAAAAACAACTATACATAGACCTTATTCCATGCACAATTTTGTACACCCATTTATATAAGAACACAGGTTAAAAATTTCAACATTTTAACTTTATTAGCAAAAAAGCTTTAGCGATTTATTAAACTCAAGAATTGAAAAACGCGAAACAGAGAACAGGTTGAAAGCAGACGAAATACGTATTCAAACTTATTAAATATTTTCTGCACTCTTAAAACAAACGAGCGGTTTTAACTCAGCCTGAGTTAATTTCCACTCCTTTCCGTGCCGAAAATGCACTTCTCCTATAGGAGTGAATTTCACTCTTTTTCGGAGTGGGTAAAAGAAATAAAAGAAAACAATCTGCGTCCTTCACTCTTAAAACAAGCGGTTTTAACTCAGTCTGAGTTAATTTTCACTCCTTTCCGGTGCCGAAAATGCACTTCTCCTATAGGAGTGAATTTCACTCTTTGTTTTAAGAGTGTGGAGTCATTCTTATAACTTTTTTTTCTACAAAAGATATCATTATGAAACTTTCAGTGAATGTTCAGAACAATATTGTGAATAATAAGAAGTAAAAACTGAAAAATCGATATTTCGACAAATTTTTGAGTACCGTATCCCCTTAATTAAAAGAAATCGCAAAAGAGTACTTACGCTTAAAAGACAAAATAGTATATCTGTTGCAAAAAGGATCCAAATCCACGGATGCTCAATCTGTAAATAGATGAAAACAAAGTCTATAGAAAACTTGATGAAAAACATACTAAGAAGCAAGTATAAACTTGTGCGTGCGAAAAACCTGCAATAAATGAAAACATCTAATAAAATAATTCAACACGTATTTTTGTATAATATATACGTAAGACATGTGTAATATGTATCGTATCTTTTCAGGGACGCATAAATGTTTAGAAAAGAGTTTTGTGTGGAGAAGACGGCTAGGAATAGACAAATTAGTAGGGAGGTTTTGAAGAATAGACAAATTAGTAGGGAGGTTTTGAAGAATAGACAAATTAGTAGGGAGGTTTTGAAGAATAGACAAATTAGTAGGGAGGTTTTGAAGAATAGACAAATTAGTAGGGAGGTTTTGAAGAATAGACAAATTAGTAGGGAGGTTTTGAAGAATAGACAAATTAGTAGGGAGGTTTTGAAGAATAGACAAATTAGTAGGGAGGTTTTGAAGAATAGACAAATTAGTAGGGAGGTTTTGAAGAATAGACAAATTAGTAGGGAGGTTTTGAAGAATAGGACATTTTTATCGTATTTGCTAACTTAATTAAGTTTGGGATGAATATGAAATATACACTGCTCAAAACAATTAGGGGAACGCATGGTTTAAACCCTTTCACCCCCAATGATTCCATTTGGTATCATCAGCTAGCGATTTTGTTCTTACTAAGTTTAGCTCACACTTATTTATCGTTAGATGGAAGAATCATGTATTTTGAAGAATTAAATACTTATTGTTTTAATTAAATGAAAATATGAAAAACATGATAAAATAAAATTCACGATCGAAATTTTTTTATGAAATAAATTGACCCTAAATTCTTCACGCTTCCATTCTTAGATGTTTAAAAATTGATTTTACCTTTTTTTTAACAAATAAAGTTTTGAAAAAATTATTGTCATAATTTATTCAAAAGTTATGATTCCAATATTTTCCCCCTTAAATTTTTATTTAAAAAAATAAGATTTTCCCCCTGTTTTTACCGTTTCATTCTGGATGCATAATGAATCTATTTCACAAATTTTATATTTCTATAATAAAAAAGAAGTTCGAACTGAAAGGGTAAACAAAAGTACGCAAAGTGCTCCCCTAATTCTTTTGAGCAGTGTATAAACATTGATAATCATGAGTTCATTATGAAAAACAAAATTCTATTTGAGATTTAATTTATTTTGTACTTAGTTAAATTTGATTCTTCCGAACAACTAAAGTTGACACGGCAAACTTTCTTTTAAATCGTCGTTAAGGAGTTAAACACATATGAAGTGCTTAAATGATGGATTCCAAAGATTTTTTTGTTTATTTTTTAGGCACTTGAAGTTATCTTGTGATAACTTGCTCAAAACATATGAAGCCAACTTCTAAAGTATCCAACACAATCCCTGGTAAGAAATTCTATTATCTATATAATACGTAGTCTGACCATATTTGTTTCAGTGATTAACTTTTGGACCATAAAATCATCATTAAATTTTTATAAATCATTTTTAATTTACGTCGTTTTTGTGTTAAAAACTATTTTTTAAAAATTGAACAAAGCGAAGACCATTTACACAATTTTTAAAGATAAATTAGTTGAATAACAACTTAAGCTTTACTACAAAATAAAGTATGTCTGATCAATCTAATGATCAGAGTTTCCCTTACTTTAAATAAAGATGTTTACTTCAATTTTTCGATTAAGTTGGATCGATATATTTTCTAGTTTGAAACACATTACTGGCTATTTCAGCTAGTCCAAAAGGATCAACCGAACTCAAAGCTAACCATCTAAACTTTTTTTTTGTTATTTTGTTTAGTTTGATTGATTTGGAAAATAAGCGAACCCATAAACCCTTTAAAGGATCAAATGCTTTGCGATAAAGTATAGACATTTTAATGCATAAAATCTGTAATTAAGTTTGGAGAACGTTCGAAGGTTGTTAAAGGAATTTTGTTTACGTTGATGAATTTTTTTTATCTAGTTTCATTTATTTTATTTCGAAAATTCAATAATTATTTCTGTAATAATATTTCAATAATTATTATCGTTTGCAAAATAATTTATATTAAAAAAATATAAATATGTAATATTCTTCTCTTTTAAATAGAACCAAAACATTTAATGTAAACAACAAACACAGAATCTCTTGGTGAATTATATTTGACGTCATTTCAAACTGATTCATGTCGCAAAAATAAATTTCTTTTGATTTATTATTTCAAAGAACTAAAGTTTCTCGAATGATTGTTGCGAATGGCAATGGTGATTTAATTCTAATAAAAAATGTCTTATGCTTTTTAAATGAACATTAAATTTTGCAGTTTTTTAAATAATTAAAGTACTTCGAATTCGAATTTTTTTGAGATTTTCAATGTCTTCTAATTTCGATGCGCTGAACTTTTTGACGTATCTCACTTGTCTGTAGCTTTTGCAGTTTGGGATATGAAAGTGGGTGACGGACAGACAGACGGACTGAACGATTATAATTCCTTCCACTTTTTCGGTTATAAACGTAGTGTGGAAGCTAAAATAAGGTGTCTGTTGTTCATAAGAGATGCAAAGTTACATCTTTTTCTGTCAAAAATTTGTGAACCCTAACTTTCCGTTTATTCATGCTAAATTTAGTTATTCCCTAAATTTTTAGTAAACTTTTCTCAGTTTGTGTCTCCCATTATATTTTAAAGATATAAAATAAAGCACGGAATTAAAGAATTTCATTAAAATGAGTTAATTTAATCATTATTAATTTTTAAAGCTCGGGCGCTTGATTTTTATGCAGACATTCACCATTATACAAGCAATCATACACAAAAGTTTCCTTAAGAGGGCTCCCCAAAATATAATGTGCCTGTAGTTCATGCTATACACTACGATGCAAAAGTTTAGACAATGACGTTTTTTAGCTGTAAAATTTAGAATTGTGATAGTAGAATTACAAAACACCCCTAAACATATTAATTAAATATTTTGAAATGCTAGAATTGAAACATAATTGTTTGATTTGCTATAACAAATTTTTTTTCATAAAATAAAAAATTGTACGATGCAAAAGTTTAGACACAAATACGATATTATGAAATTTAAAGTAGATAATGGCCTAATTTCGCATATTTATTGGTGAATTGAATTTAATAAATTGAAAAAACACGATATCCGGTGAACTAAACAGATTTAATAACGGTATTGGTTCAATTTTACACCAAAAAGACAATATAGCCACTTTAAATATTTATTCAAATCATATTTACTTCAAATGTACAATTTAACATCTCTAAACACGAGCCGAATACCTACCAGTCCAACACCTTAAAGTTTTGGCACGAATTCGTGGATTTAGAGACATGCATTGACCGATTTTCTTGATGAAAAGTGCAGTCTTTCCCATATAAAATCACGAAATAGCAGCATATTATTCTTTTTTGCACTTAAGTACAATGAAGAGATAGTCACCTCTTCAAAAACGACAAAAAAGTCGCTCATTTTAACGTAATTCACTCCACACCATTACGAAAGTTCCTTCTTTGTGCTAGGGTTCTTTCGTAATGAATTTCGTATAAAAGGAACTTTCGTAATGGCGTGGAGTGAATTTACGTTAAAATGAACGACTTTTTTGTCGTTTTTGAAGAGGTGACTATCTCTTCATTGTACTAAAGTGCAAAAAAGAATAATATGCTGCTATTTTGTGATTTTATATGGGAAAGACTGCACTTTTCATCAAGAAAATCGGTCAATGCATGTCTCTAAATCCACGAATTCGTGCCAAAACTTTAAGGTGATGGACTGGTAGGTATTCGGTTCGTGTTTAGAAATGTTAAATTGTACATTTGAAGCAAATATGATTTGAATAAATATTTAAAGTGGCTATATTGTCTTTTTGGTGTAAAATTGAACCAATATCGTTATTAAATCTGTTTAGTTCACCGGATATCGTGTTTTTTCAATTTATTAAATTCAATTCACCAATAAATATGCGAAATTAGGCCATTATCTACTTTATATTCTCATAATATCGTATTTGTGTCTAAACTTTTGCATCGTACAAATTTTTATTTTATGAAAAAAAAAATTGTTATAGCAAATCAAACAATTATGTTTCAATTCTAGCATTTCAAAATATTTAATATGTTTAGGGGTGTTTTGTAATTCTACTGTCACAATTCTAAATTTTACAGCTAAAAAACGTCATTGTCTAAACTTTTGCATCGCAGTGTACTAGATCAAGACCTGTACCATCTTAGATAACATAAATAAATCGTATTCAGTGATTCATCAAATATTTTTGATCATAAAATATTGTGTACGCATGGTCCCATGATAATTTAAAAGGCTAAAAGTTGTCAGAGTAATCTGCTCTCCTTATCCGCAACTAGGTAGGTTGAGTGTGAGGTACACTCTTAAAACAAAAGAGTGAAATTCACTCCTATAGGAGAAGTGCATTTTCGGCACCGGAAAGGAGTGAAAATTTACTCAGACTGAGTTAAAACCGCTCGTTTTAAGAGTGTAGGACGCAGATTGTTTTCTTTTATTTCTTTTACCCACTCAGAAAAAGAGTGAAATTCACTCCTATAGGAGAAGTGCATTTTCGGCACGGAAAGGAGTGGAAATTAACTCAGACTGAGTTAAAACCGCTCGTTTGTTTTAAGAGTGTAGAATGCAAATTGAAATTTAAAAATTGCTTTTTTTACATATCCCTGCGTCAAAATTAGACCAGTTCCATGATGTGTGTGACCCTGAGAAAGTCCAAAAAATAAAAGTGGGTCGTCGTTGATGTCCTTCCACGTCAAACCGAGGCAATGGAGTATGTGTTCGGGACTGGCATGAGCACCTCCACGACAGTTGGGGCAGTCAGGGAACATCTTGGTTCCGGCCTCAAACATCAAAATGTGATTTCGATCATTAACCGAAACATATTATACAGCTGATAAATTAATCATATGCAGTAATTTATTAAATACATTTGATAATATTGTACATGCATGTTCTATGGTAATTTTAAAGTGTTAAAAGTTGGTTGCAATACTCACGATATCGGTGGCGAGGTAGAATACAAAATAAAAAAAATATTCGTTTTCGATCATTCATAGCAACATATTATATAGCTCATAAATAAATCGTATTAGGTTTTTCATTTAATATATTTGATATTATTGATATATGTGATGAATTTTACATCACAAGGAGTGGAGAACACTGCTGGACATCATAGTTCTTTATTTTAGGTATCTTCTTTAGCAACGGCCAAGACGGCCACTACAAACACATCTTCACATGGCGAGGTCTGGTTAAAAAGTGCGCATTTAAACTTACAGATTTGCTTTAGTGGAGACGATCACGTGGTTGGTCATTCTCGTGAGAACCGTGCTGAGCAAGCGCTTTTTTGTACGCACGTGTCAAAGATAAAATCCAGTTAGGTTGACAACGTTGTATGATTAAGTAGATTGACAAAGGTGTATGATTTTAATATTGAAGGTATTTTAATGGTGGGAATATTGTCGAGATTGACAAAGGTGTATGATTTTAATATTGAAGGTATTTTAATGGTGGGAATATATTGAAGGTATTTTAATGGTGGGAATATATTGAAGGTATTTTAATGGTGGGAATATTGTCGTCTCATATATATTTGATATATTTGATATATACGCATGTCCCATAGCAATTTAAAGGCTTAAAAATTGGTAGTGTAACACTCGCGCTATACTTTACGAGGTAGAGTTTAAATAGAATGTCAATTATAAATTAGTTTATTTCGGTGGTTCACCGCAACATATGGTATATATAAATATTTCGCATTCAGTTATTCAGTTTGAGGAGGAGCGACTCGGTTTTGATCTCGGCACCTCTTGCATGCGAGTCCAATTCTGAGTACCAATGTAGCGTCTCGGCAGCCAATAGTCCACCAAAACGGGTCCACCCACGGCCTACTCAACTAGTAAGGCCGAAGAAGCTTTCCCAAACAAGCTCGGGGACGGAAATTCTGACGTCATAGTTCCGAGTGACGTCGTTCCGAAGATGAAGACAACCTGTCTCGAAACCTGTTCGGAACCAATCGTTCACGGCTGACCACATTTTTAGGGTTCCGAATGCGTCCGAACTAGTTCCTCGATCTTCGGCACTGGGAAGAGTGACGTCAAAATTTCCGTCTACGCCCATGTTTGAGAGAGCTTCTCTGGCCTTGTTATTGAAGTTGGCCGTGGTCCACCGGGTTTTATACTGCAGTAACTGTTATAATCTAAATGACTGGTAGTAATTCAGCGCCATCTAGCGTAAATGTTATTTTTTGGTGAACAGCCAAAGGTTTTTTATTAAATATTTGCATAATATAAGTATATTGCATATGCACATGTCCCAATGGTAATTTAAAGGGTTAAAAATCGGAAGAACTGTACTCACTGCATCTGTGACGAAGTAGAGCGCGGCTGCGAGTTCGAGTCCCGTGGCCGTGGAGATGGTCGCCACCCAGGGCAGGAGCAGCAGCCGGTTGTCCTTTCCTCGGGAAAAAGACACACGTCACAAAACACCCAATTACTCAACTACCCTAACAGCCATGTGACGAGTATGTGACGAAAAGCGATATCACATACAAGTCACTGAAGATCGCTGTGATGTCACATTCAAGTCACTTTTGGTCACAGAAGTTGAATGTCCGCTTTTGTTACGTATCTTCTACGTAACATGGATATCGATGATATAGCAGCAATGTCGCATTGTGACTGGGATTTAGATGACATCACTGCGATATCAATACAAGTCACAATATGATGTCACTGCAAGATCGCATAGTGATATCCCTGTGATATCGCATACCAGTCACATTGTGACGGCGACTTACGCGATATCACTGTGATGTCACATACTTGTCACATTGCGACTGTGACCTAGAGTGACAAAAAATTAAGTTGCAGCGACGTAACTGTGACAAACCTGGCTGTTAGGGTATAGTTAAACTCATAGTTTCCTTGCACAGAAGCCACGACCATGAGTGGAGCTATAAAACGCGCCTGAGCAATCAGATGAGAAGGAAATTTCAGCAGTTTTATTTTGTATTCATCTGATTGCTCCGCGCGTTTTATAGCTCCGCCCGTAGCCGTGGCTTCTGTGCAAAGAAACTATGAGTTTAACCATAATACATTATTTAAAATCTGTAGGAACTAACAACGTTGTACAGGGTGACGCAAATAAAAGTGACCCGTCCTTAGAGGTAGGAATAAGATAGAAATGCTACCAAGTCCAAAACCAATGCGAAAACAGGTTTGCCATGTGAAGCCATTGATCGCTTCCATATTAATCCCAAACAGACGCTAGGCGAATTATTTACCGGTAACTATGCCATCTTCACCTGTGAACTCATCTGATCGACGCACACTTGCACTAAGATCTGAACTCGCCAATAGTAGCTCTAGTCTGGTAACAATTAAATCCACCAATTCACAAACAGGCATACCAAGTGAAGCCATTAAATTCTTGAATAATTTATGCATTCGACTTGGAGGCTTTCAGGCGGCTTCAATATTTTTTCGCCAATCATCTCCTTGCATTCGTAGCTCTATGTCAGGGCCACTTTTATTTGCGCCACCTTGTATATTTGGAGCGCCTGCACAAAGAGACCGCCAATAGATGGCGTAACAAATGAAGAGTGGCAAGTGTAACAATGAGTGAGTGGCAAAATGGTGAAAGCGAAAAAATGAGATTTTAAAGTTTTTTGTTTTCACTTGTATCTGTTAAACATGGAACTTGCAAACCGTAAAAAAATATACTGAACTTTAAGTTTACGAAAAAGAGAGAAACTTGTTATCGTTAAAGAAGTAAGTAATAGGTACATTGACACGTTCTTCCACTAAGCTCTTCCGATGTGAAATTTGTGAAGGTGTCGCCAATCGGTGACGTTAAAAATATCAACTATCCTTTTGAGGCAGAGACTGATCTTTCATAAGACCCGTTAAGGCCTTAAGGCCTTATCACACGAAAGCTCGTTCATTCAGCGACGTCGACGTTCAACGACGACGAGCTCGTTCGTTCAGCGTTTTGGAGCAGTTTTTGCTCGATGAGAATTTTCGAGTCGACTCGAAAAAATCCGGCTCATTTTTGCTGTTCGTACGGCTGCTCCAATCAGAACGAAGTTCAGTCGTGACGTCATGGCCGAGCCTCCTCCTTGTACCTCCTCCTCCAACACCGCACTTTTAAGTTTGTGATGTCACGCATGACGTAGCCGTTTTCTTGTGACGTTTTTGCTGTCCCAAAAGTTGTTCGACGAGCGACGTTCGTATCGTCTGATAAGGGCTTTAGGCTCGGTCCAAAACGGGCCTAAATGTTATTTTAAAAGTTATGCGGGCAAGCAAAGCGGGCGGCTCCGCGTTATTTTTAAAGCTATGAAATAATGTATTAAACTAGACACGTTCAGCGAAACGATTCTGATTGTTTTCAATTTTTAAGCCCTAGCTTTCAATTTTGATTCAAACATTAACCATTTTAGCAATCATACTTAAAAATTTATTAGGGGCCCCTATAATCTTCTGTGCTTATTGTTCGTGCACTGTTCAAAATTTTGTGCTTGGTTTCACCACGATATTGGTTCCTAGTAGCTGCAACGGCTGTGTGGTGAAATGTTTCACCTTTTTTCGGTGTTTGGTTGAACCATTTTTTCTGGATTTGGAAACAAAAACCTGAGTAATGGTTCAACCGAATGCCAAAAATATGGTTTAACGTTTCACCACATAGCCGTTGCAGCTACTAGTAACCAGATTTTTGGTGAAAAAAAGTGCCTATTTTTTAACAGTGTGTTATCTTAAATCAGACCTTGCTCTGAGGGATACAGAGATACAAACCCGTCACCTGACTATTAGGTTTCCCAGCAACACATATTTTTTTATAAATTTTATGATTTCACTGAATTTTTAAATTTAGTAATTTTTAAAGTAAATTTTGGAAAAGTAATTTATAATCATTTAAGTTTTATAGATTATAAGTTTTTACTGTAATGTCCGTACAACGGATTATTAAAAACCAACTTGTATGTACTCCAGTTTTACTCCTGTTACATTGCGATCTCCTCTTCCAATCTACTAACTCTCTATACAAGATAGCTTCATTTTATTAGTGCACCGCCTTTTCTTCTCTGCCTTCGAAGCTTATTCTTATTAGCCTGGTCCATTTATTGGCGATTATTGACGATCGTAAAATCAATTAATTGCATGTGAGTCTCCAATGAACGAAGCGGACCTGTTACTAGCTTTTACAATGTTTTGTTTACCAAAAGGATCCCCAGAATATAGATGGGTTATTTAGGCCTTTTAGCTTCCACACTACGTATATAACGTAAAAAATGGAAGGTATTGTAATCGTTCAGTCCGTTTGTGTCTGTCTGTCCGTCTGTCTGTCCGTCACCCACTTTCATAGCCCAAACTACAAATGCTACGGACAAGTGTGATACGTCAAAAAATTCAGCGCATCGAAATTAGAATACATTGAAAATATCAGAAAAGAATTCGAAGTACTTCGATTATGTAAAAAACTGCAAAATTCGATGCTCATTTAAAAAGCATAGGAAGCCATTTTTATTAGAATTGAATCACCATTGCCATTCGCAGCAATCATTCGAGAAACTTTAATTCTTTGAAATAATAAATTGCAAGAAATTTATTTTTGCGACATCAATCAGTTTGAAATGACGTCAAATATATTTCATTACGCGATTCTTAGTACGTTAATATGAAATATTTTCATTCTATTTAAAAGCGAGGAATATTACATATTTATTCTTTGAAATATAAATTAATTTTTGCAAACGATAAATAATAATTATTGAATTTTCGAAATACAATAAATGAAACTAGCCAAATTTAGCATGTAAATGTTTAATATAGAATTAATGCTGTGTTTGGCGCCTTTTTACCGGTTAAATACAACTGTTGTGTGAAAGCGGGTTAAGTGATATATTCTGTTACAAACCTATTTGTTTTGTTTACCAAAAGGATACCCATAATAGAGATGCGTTATTTTGGCTTTCTATACTGTTGCATTCATTGTTGTGTGGAATACTGGTGGGAATTTGCAGTGCCATCTGATAGCGGTCTTTGATTATGCTTTCTTTCAAACCTTATATCTTTGCTTATTTTTTTTTAGAATGAAAGGTTTGTAACAAAACCATTCATAATCGATATGATAGTAACACAAATTTAAATTAAGAGCTTGATTGAAGTAGACTTACTATTACATAGTATAAAAAAAATAGAGCTGAGTTGGTCCCGCATATTTAACTGCTATGGGCAAATACAGTCCCTGGACAAATTATTAGACGCACTGCAAGATTTCATGTATCGATCAATGATAAACAAAATACCTTTAGAAGGCATTTGTGTTCCTAAACTTAAGCTAATGAATAGAAAATTCTATCTGCTATACTTAATACATATATCGACATCTTTTTTTAATGATATGGCATTATTTGTTATGTTTTCATCATTACTAAAAAGAAATACAGTGCGTCTAATAATTTGTCCAGGGACTGTATATTGGTATTTTTTTATCAGTTATATACAAGATATTTAAAAAAAACAAATTTATTGAAATATTAACATAAATTTTTTTTAAAGATTTTTTTTAATTTTTCTATTTCCAGACATTATCGAATACTGATGAAAATATGATACCCTTATTAATGATTAATTAATCATAGTTTTATCTTTCAAATTATATTGTTTTGCCCTATTTTAATACCGGCGAAACGCAGATTTGAAAACAACTCTTAGAAGATTTGTAACTTCAAAAATAATAATTCACTCTTAAACAACGAGCGTTAACCATGAGTTTATTTCCTCCTTTCCCGTCCCGAAAATCACTCCTATAGGAGTGAATTTTCCTCTTTTTCGGATTGTGGTAAAAGAATAAAAGGAGAAATCTGCGTCCTACACTCTGAAACGACGGTTTACTCATCTGATTATTCCACTCCTTTCGTGCGAAAATCACTTCTCATTGGTGATTATCTTTTGTTTAAGAGTGTACTGGAAACGCGATTTCTTAATACTAAAGTACCATGCTCTTATGTTGTTTCTAAGATACTTAATTGAATAAACTTTTCTATGGAGGACCTCTACAGTGATAACTGTTACTTAAAAATATTAAAGTGTGCCAATTATATGTTGTCCAAATAAGATTTTCCCTTACAACAAATATAATTAACGTCTGGAAACTGACGATTCTCTTAATTAACATTAAAGTACTTAGAGCTTTTGTTGTTTCCTAAATACTAATGTGATAAACTTTTTCTATGAGACCCTCTACAGGGTGACAACTTTCTTTATAATATAAAAGTGGCAATTATTTTGTCAATATGATTTTTCTTACAAAAAAAAATACATTACGTCTGGAACTGACGATTTCCTAATTAACATTTAAGGTATCTATGCTTTTTGTTTTTCAAGATACTTAATGATAAACTTTTTTATGAGGACCTCTACAGTGACAACGTTACTATAATAATTTAAAAGTTTGTCCAATTTATGTTATGTCCAAATAATGAATTTTTCTACAACAAAAATATACATTACTCCTGGAAACTGACGATTCTCTTAATTAACATTTAAATAATCTATGGCTTTTTGTTGTTTCTAAGATACTTAATTGTGATAAACTTTTTTCTATGGAGACCTCTACAGGGTGACAACGTACTTATATATTAAAAAGTGTGCCAATTATAGTTTGTCAAAATGAATTTTTCTCCAAAAAAATAATACATTACGTCTGGGAAACTGACGATTCTCTTAATTAACATTTAAAGGTGCTCTTTTGTTGTTTCTAAGATACTTAATTGTGATAAACTTTTTTCTATGGAAGACCCTCTACAGGGTGACAACTGTTACGTTAATAATATTAAAAGTGTGCCAATTATATGTTAGTCCAAATAATGAATTTTTCTTACAACACGTAAGCAAATAATTATGATGATGATGATGTCGTGTCCATGGATAGAGACTATATAGGACCAAAGGTCTCATAGACCGCCCCAGCGATCTGCAGACAGTGGTCCTCATAAAGGTCTTCGTAGGGCGAGTTGGTAATTTGCTGCAATTTTGCCAGGATGCCTGGACAAGAGAAAAGATTTTTGGATCCAGTTCCGAGTCGGGGCAGTTTCTGCAGCTGGAGTATTTTCTAGTTCCATCTTTTTGGATTTCCATACCTTTGAAGTGGCCTGTCCTTAATCTAGTTAGGGTGGTCGCAGTTACCCTATTGGTGTTTAACTCACAAATTTGGTGTTTAATTTTAACACTTCTGCTGTTAAATTTTGCTTTGGCCACTGAGTTGATGTCATTAAGAGTGGCCTGGGGAAGAACGTCATTGTTGAGTTTTCTTGCTTCTTTTGCCAGGACAATAATTATGATTAAACTATGATTAAATGTCACCTTATTTGCAAAGTACGTATTTTTTAAAATTAAGCTAATTAAATTCAGCTTGTTGGGCATAATAAATTAAAAGACAATATTCTCTAATTAAATAAAAGTTGCAGTTGATTATGATACAAGTAGTTAGAAACATTTTTACTAAAATGTGATAATTTTGCAATGACATGCCACTTAAGTAGGTTTCAGAAGATTAATTAAATTTTGCTGTGTCCTTTATTTTTTCGCTATCTTTTTAGTTATAATCAACCCATTATCCTTGCATTTTTGGCATGTGTTCATTAAACACAATTCAGAAATGTCACCTTTTAATTATTCGTAAATTGTGTTGAAATCAACGCGAAATAGCGTTATTAAAAAAAAGATTCAATACAAATATGATAGTAATGATTTAAGTTTTTCAACGCTTATCACAAATTTGTACACACAAAATTTCTTTGGATAAGTGCAATAGTTTAACAGTAAAATATATCATATGTATTTTTATTTTTGTTAGTTTTTATAGTAACATCGTTACTTTTCTTAAGTTAAGTGGTTACCTATTAAAAGTGCGTCAAATTGATTTGAAAAAAATTTAACATGAAAACAAAATAATTATGCTCAACATGATTCGATGCAGTATTTTTATCAATTAGTGTAATGATAGTAATTAGTAAAAATTGATTTAGAAAAATTAGTTGCTTGTTGTTGTCGTGTCCATGATATGTGCAAAAACTAGATGGATCCGAATCTGTCGTAGACGGCTTTCGTTATTTCTTCTGCATCTTCGGAGAGAAGTAAAACTTCTGGGTCTTCAAAGCCAATCCTAAAGAGCCTGGCTTGAATTGCTGGGCAGCCAAAGATATGCTGCGGGGACAGTTGGACACCAGGACAGTTTGGGCAGTGTGTGGAGTAGCTTCTTTGTCCTTCCGTTGAGATTTTCATTCCTTTTAAATGTTTTGTTCGTAGTCTGGCTATTATTGAAGATATTGTACGGTTACAATTTAGAGCAGGGATGGAATATTTAAAATTATTTTTGATAAGTCTACGGCTGGCAACTGCATTGGCGTCAACGAGAGTTATGAGGTTAGATGATTGGGGGCAAGCTCTTGATTCTTTGGCAAGCTCATCGGCATTTTCATTTCCAAGGATGTTAACGTGAGCTGGTATCCACTGTAACGTGCAGGTTTTCTTGGCTGCGATGACTTTGTTGATGGAGAGGATTATTTCATGGCTAATTTGGCACTTGCCCTTCTGAATGGCCTGCAGGGCAGATCTTGAATCAGAAAGGATGGTAATGCCGGTTGCTTGAGGAATACCAATAAAAACGCGAAACCATTACCACATTTTAAACACTTGACAGTTTTTGTTACAATACGACTAATTATAAATCATTTTTGCCTACTTACCGTGTTTTACTTCAAAGAATTTAAAAAAAAAAATAGTAAGCAGGTGTTGACATCGTAGTAATTTCCGTCAATCTGTCCGTCCGTACCCCTTGTAAATTCGGTTCCACCCATCTGATTCTCTGCGGCTGGGGAGCCCAGTCGGTTAGGCATTCGCCTAGCATGCGAAAGGTCCCAGGTTCGGGTCCGGGCATCGCCAAAATAACTGCCGACCTATAAACGGCCCGTGCAGCCAAAAATGTCCGACGAATAAAACCCCGTGTAGAGGGAGTGCACGATAAATATCCTTCAAATTCTTAACGCTGCGTACGATGTCGTCCTTAACGGTTGCGTTGGGTGCCTACTCAGGTGTCGGCTCATCACTTACTGTGATTTTAAAATACGACGCCCGTCGCCGATAGCCCTCGTGTAGCTCTAGTGCGACGATATTTCAAACTAAAACTAAAAAACCCATCTGATTATCTTTTGAAATAAAGGTAGGAATTCGGGGGTCTATAATTTACACATTATGTTTGTCTGTCCATCTGTCTTTTATAAAACTGTGTGTCAGTTTTTATTCTAATTAACACGATAAAATTTAAATATTTTTTGTTAAAAAGGTATGATATCAGAAATCCACCTTTTATACTTTTTCGGTTGCGTCTATGCGATTTTCAGCTCGTCCGTTCATTTGTCTTATGACAGTGTGTTTAACTTCAGTTTAAACAGTTAAATTTTATAAATTCTTTTATTTTTTATATAGGTATTTGATGTCTACCTTTCAATCTTTTATACTTTTCAATTGTTTGACTTTCCCTATTTTAAGTACACTGCTCAAAACAATTAGGGGAGCACTTTGCATACTTTTGTTAACCCTTTCAGTTGCAACGTTTTATTTTTTATTCTAAAAATCAAAAACTTGTGAAAGGGATTCATTATGCATCCAGAATGAAATGGTAACAAACAGGGAAAAAAATCCTATTTTTTAACTAAAATTTAAGGGGGGGGGGGGGATTGGAATCATAACTTTTGAATAAATTATAACAATATTTTTTACAAATCTTTATTTGTTAAAAAAAAAGTTAAAATCAATTTTTAAACATCTAAGAATGCAAGGGTGAAGAATTTAGGGTAAATTTATTCATAAAAGTTTTTGGGAGGTGAATTTTATTTTACCATTTTTTTCATATTTCATTTAATCAAAACCAATGTTATTTAGTTTTTCAAAAAACATAATTCTTCCATCTAACGATAAATAAGAGCAAGCTCAACTTAGTGAAAAGAAAAATCGCAAGCTAATGATTCCAAATTTAACCATTGGGGGTGAAATGGTTTGAACCACGCATTCCCCTAATTCTTTTGAGCAGTGTACTTCAGTGAGTATTAAAGTTTTTTTAAAAAAAGAGTAGGCTATTCTAGTACTTTCAGGACATCTTGTTTATTAAAAGGAGATACTTTTGCGATGAAACATGCAACCGCAAATTAAATAACAGAAGATGAATGAAATATCACTGTACCTTTAATTTTCCTACCTTTATTTAAACTCTTAATCAACGCATCCGTAGTTGTTTTTAACATTTATTTGAAGAGTACAGGGGAAAAAACGCTTAATTTCGTAGAAAACTTTCCTCATCAGGCCTCTTTGGCGATGAAAGCGAGTCATCGCCTAAACTGGTGTGAGGAAATCGGTTACTCACTTTGTTTTTCTCTTGCGGCAACCCTGATTTACGCCAGAGATCAGCGAATACGAATCACACGTTTGTACCGCGAAAGAAGAACCAAAAGGAAAACCGGTTTCCAGTCGCCAATGTCCGCCAAGCAGATACAATTACGGGACTACTTCTAATAAATCAAGCGGTTCTTCCCCTGTACTCTTCATTTATGTTTCGCATTAAAAAATATCGCTTGGGTAAATATCAGTAGTTATGCGTAAAATTGTTATGTCATGAAATAAGTTAACTTTGATTAGTATAGCCCTCGTGTAGCTTTAGTGAAACGTTAATTCAACCAAACCAAAAACTAATTAAGGTACCAATTTTTTTGTTTAGATAGTTTAATTTAATGAATATTTGCTTTCCTTTCATTGAAAGAATAACTAAACGGCACATACGAGGTTATTAATTTTGCCTTGCACTAATTTTGCTACGCGCGTCGATTTTATCGAAAGTTGATATTTTAACAATTTTCAACGATTGCCATTTAATTATTGTGTTGGACAGAATTGAAGTTTCTCTTCAAATGATACTCGTGAACATTTGTGCGTTTAATTTCATACTTTCGCGGGTGTAAGACAAGTGCTTGATGACTTAATTCTTTACCGATAAGGCCATCTCAGCTGTAAAAAATGTAACGAATTTATTGTGATCGATCAGACGAATCGTGCAGGTCAAAATCAGTTGTGTGCCAGAAAAGATCGAGGTGCATGATGATAACAGAGTCATACTACGTGAGATGAGTGTTTGACTATATGATACTCATAAGTATGCTGAACATTGGCTAAAAAATGTTTCTGGATCCCGCATAATCTACAACGTAAAAAAAGGTCGTGTCTTGTGCAGATGTTGAAATATTCAGGTGCTCAAGGCTGTGTATACATCTACCAGTGACGTATGATCTATCTATGAGCCGAACAACACATTATTATGGTTCAAGACGGCATAAACACAAGTGTTCGGAAGAAGCAGAACAAATGTGCCTGTTTCCGCATTACGTCATTGCAACAGTGCGTAGGCACGCAGGCGGTCATTGAAGGTACCCATTGTGCCAAAGTCATCGGAGATTGAAAAGCAGAAGAATAGGATCTCTCATACGAAAGCGAGTTCCACATTGCTCAAAAAGCATTTCTGAGGAGCGAGATGATGATGGTTCTTAGCCCTGATTTAGACCAAAGACTTTTCTATCCACATCAAATTAGTGGACACATTTGACCCGAGACGTTTGCATTCAAGCATGTTTGGCTACTCATCGACTGAAAAGTGCTTGAAATGGTTCAACGCATGCAGAAGTTATGTCCGAAATTGAAACATAACAATTTCGAGCTCAAATTGTTTCATATTAGCCGAATATATGCCTCGTTTTATAAATATTTTTCGTCTTAGCTAATTCAGATTTCTCCTAAATAGATATTGCGCATAGCTTTTTAAAATGATTTGAAACGAAATTTAAAATAAAATAGTATTGACATAAGAATATTCGTATTTGTAACACCGAATTTATTTTTTTAGGCCTAATGTTATACCTTCTATATTTTATACTTTTTGTCCGTCTTTCGGTATACGCTTTTCCGCTCATCTGTCCTATGAAGGTCAGTATTAACTTTATCCAAAAGCAATTAAAATTCTTATTTTTTAATTATGACTTTTATCATTTATACTGTTTCGCATATTGGTATATACTATAAGTAATAGAAGTATGCCATTCTTTCAGAACTTCTTGTCGTTTAAAACTTGCTATCGATTAGCACAAAAGATAAGATACATTTAAATAAAGTATTAAGAAATAAGATTTAGAAAATCATTTTATGGAAACATTAAAATATATTAACATGATTAATGTTCTTCACGATCAATTAATAAATTAATTGAATATTGAATATACTTTATGAAGTTAACATTGTTAAATAGCATCTAGCATTCTAGCATAGTATCCTAGCAATTTTACCAAATAATTAGCAAAATTATTGTTTTTTTGGTTCATTATGCAGCTATTTTCGATTTTTGTATTCCTTCATTTGAATTGATAACATTCTACGCCCCCAAAAAATAATGAAAATCAATTTAAAATAGCTTACAGTCGGGAAATAAATATAAACATAAAAACGTACGTCGTTACTTTTGCAACGATTAAAAATTTTGTCTATAACTTCCCTTATGCCGACTCCGTCACTTTACCACGGTGAGAAATTAAGAGACTCTTCACCAATACTCTTTGTAAAGCCCCAGATCGATGTTAATTTGATCAAACAAAACCAAATACTTCTACATATGAATTTAGTTCGGGGAAAATAAATAGTTTAGCAATAAAGGTGTCTAGGCCTTTTTTTATCACTAGAATACTCTTCTCCGTGATAAACTTCTCCACCTAATACCTCCTCATGGTAACATCTGTTACGTAAATAAAACTAATTGCAACCTTTATGATATTAATAATTTTCATAACAATATAACAAACTTCAAAATAACATTATTTTTGTAATAAGAAAGAAAATAGTTATGTTGTAAGCTACGATTCTCTGCAATAATATTGCTTGAAAAGTATGACCCAATATTTTTAAAAGTTTGAGCAAAACAGTTAGGGATAACAAAATTAAGTTAATAAAGAAACTAATTAAAAGGCAAAAAAAAATTTTATATTACACAGATAGAGAAATTCTTACGAAACAAGTAATTGGAAGCAATTTTATTAGTTAAATGTATTTACGTAATGATTTGCCACTAAATTAAATAACAGAAGATTAATTAAATTTCTCTATGTCCTTGAATTTTCCGTTGTTTTTGATCTTTTATTCACCTTAATTGGTTGCTGTTTTTTTCGAACAACATTCAGAAAATATCACTTTAATTAATTATTTGTAATTCTTGTTGAAATTTTAATTATAATCATTTAAACCCGCAAAAAAATCTAATATTTAGGAAGGAAATAATTTAAGAGCGAACTTTAACTAGTTTTAATTAATCTGAACACTTTTTTTTCTGAATTAATTACTCAAAGAAAATGTGTCTTCAAGTGTCTTCTTTTTTTCTGAATCCTTTAAAGTATAAAAAAATTAATGCCTTATTATTAAAAAACTGTAATAATTTTTTTTTAAAGAATTTAATTTCGATTTTTCTTAAATTCTGATTTTAAATTACTAAAATTTATTTCGAATAAAAGAAATGTAATAGATTACTAATTGAATTAATTACAATTTAAATACTATGCATGAAAAAAATATTCAAGTATTACAAACTTTTGGATTTAATAAATATTATTAGGGGGCGCGCCCCCTTCTCGCTATCGCTCGCCAACCCCCAGGAACTGCTTGCGCAGTTCCCTTTGGATAGCTTCGCGATCCAGGCTCGCTTCGCTCGCTCACCGTTTATTGAAATATTTTAGTCTAGCCTTAAGGGTTAACCTAAAGGAGCATGTCCGTCATTTTTTTCGCCAAATGTGGTAACTCCGCCAAATTTGTATTATGGCAGCCATTGGCTACGAAAATCGCCACAGATCGAACTTTAAGCGAATAATTATCAAATAGTTCATTTTTTTCTATGTATTCTGTTTGCATTAGAGAATTTATTTGCTACTTTCTTTATAAGTTAATCCTGTCCATTTCTTTCATCGTTAAGAATTCTTAAATCGTATTAATATATTTCAAATATTATTAATCATTAATTATTAAAATAACTAATTTCTTAAATTATTGTTTGTGCACATTGTTTTTGAACTTGCATCAAACTGTTGAGTTCTGATTTTCTTATTTTAAAATATCGCTACGATCTATGATCGCAAATGCCACGATAATTTTTAATAAGGAAATCTTTTATGTTCTCTCAGCAGACATTTTCAGTTTTGAGTAGCATTTAAGTAATTATTTGTTGTCATTTGACAGACTTGGCAAACGCTCGGTTTGTGTCATTTTGACTTGGCGACATTTTTCGACTGGCGCCAAAGCCGGACATGGTCCTTTAGGTTACCTGCCTTTAGTATCCTTTTAAAATAACATAATTACAAATTAGTGCTTATAAATTAATGGTTATCATTGCGAAAATATGTCGCTGCTTGAATAAGATTCATTTGTAAATAAATTGGAAACCGTGGTAGCCGTCAACGCTTAGAAACTATGTTTAAAAACAATTTTAATTTTCCCTTTTTTATTAACAATAGTGTTTGGTAGTTCAATCGATAGAAATTATAGTTTAAATTTTCAAACTTTAAACGTCCCTAATATTTTATGCATGTTTAAATTTAAACTTACTGATTCTATCCTAAAGTTGTTGTTTCAAATACTTTTTTGTTGTTTTCAGTCGGCCATTTTGAAATTAACAGTATTTTTGTTCATTTTGATTGTTGCCATTCCAGAGATAGAAATATAAGGAAATCTGGGCGCCGTATAAGAGTATTATATATATAGATTATTTGTTGTAATTAAGCACTTGATAATTTTTAAAAAACTGAAAGTGAGATTCATGCAAAACTGTTCTGAATTGGACGAATTAGGTGCCTTTGTTTATGAGATACAAGACAACGTCTGGCGTAGCTGTGACGTTACATTTATATTTTTATTTAAAAAATTTGCTTAGTTAGTGAGAAGTTTATAAAATATGCCACTTTTGTCCCGTAAGTCAATTGATATATTAAGTATATTTTTTAAATAAAACTTCAAAATGTTATAAATATCAATAAAAACTTCTGTGTTATTATTTGTAGTTTTAACCATCGATCTTACAATACATAAAATATTATTACATAACGAAATTCATTCAAAAGTTTTCCAAAATGTCGAAATCTTTTCGGTGAAAAAACTTTAAAATCACCAGAGCATGTCGAAATGTCTTCGAAGTAGAACCAAACTAGCCGAAAATGGTATGCTTTTGATTTTTTTGCATAGCACTTTAGAAATATTGAAGTGTCTTTGCAGGAAATAACACTTCCTATGCGAAATTCTGGAGAATGATTTTTTTGGGGGGAAGTATTCCATATGAAAAACAAATTTTTCGCCACTATCACATTTTTTTTATTCTGTTCGAGGATTTTCCTTTCAGGCATCTTTTTTTAATGCTGAGGAAATGGCAACGATGATATTTATGACACATTATTATACTAGCAGCGGATGGCAACGCAATATATACCTTCTGCAAAATATATTATTGCCATTCTTTCTCGACGAAAGTATGTTATTTTTTTTTGTTTGAATAAAATATATGAAGATTTCTCGGATCTTATTGAAGTTTAAATTCTTTTTGGGAGAATTTGGAATTTTTAGTTAAAGTCGGCTGTTAAGCTTTTTTATATTCGAATGCGGAAGAAGATATATAATTCCATTGCTTTATAACTTTTACAGTTTAATGCTTTAAGAATTTTTGTATTCTAAGATGATGGAAATAGTTTATGGAATATAAAAATGCTACCAAGACATATCAATACAAACATTTGAGTCAACTAAAAATATTCAGTACATATCTTTTTTTATGCAATTAACCGTACGATGTACTTTTGTAGCTGTGTTAAAGCTCCTCTTGCAGTCTAGAAATAGACAGACGGAAACAAAAAAAAAGCTTATTTTCCGAGACCATATATTCAATATATTTATTATCATAATGATTCAATCTAGCCCCCCCTTTAGAATTGGCTTGTTTCAGAGAGACTTCAGTCCCATAGAGCTAATGCATTAGTTTTGTAATCACAACTTTTGCACAAGAATTTTTTTCGCCATGTTATTCCATTTTCACCAGGTATGGGAATCATCATAACATCAATTTAAAACCAATTTGAAAATTAAATAACATCCGGTTATTTAATTATTAATTGATAAAGTTTTAAAATAGTGTCGCCATCTGCTGTATATTTTTGGTATTTTAAAACTTCAAAAACATATCATTAAATAACTAGGTAACATTTTCGTTTCAAATTTGTTTCATATCGATGTTATGTTGATTTCCATACCTGGGGAAAAAGGGATAACATGGCAAAGCAATACTTCTGCGGAAGTTGTGATTCTAAAACTAATGCATTAGCTCTATGTGACTGACAGTCCCTCTTCAGATGACATATTTCCAACTTTCATTCCTGCATTTTCTTTTATCGGGGGTCTCTGATTGCTGCTAGTTTCTCACGTGACATTGATTTACCAATCGAGGCACGAGAAAGTATTTGTCTTCATTTAGCTTTTCTGTTGCCACTCAAGACCAGAAACATGCTCGTAGCCCACCTGAATTGTTTAGCATAACTACGATGCTATTTATTTAGCATTTCGTCACTTAAGTTCCCACATGTGCTATCTCATTTTCTCAACTTTTCAGGAGAGCCGAAAAACGTGTTTGTTCATTTAAAACCGGCTGTTCGGACTTTCTTGTTACATAATATCGGTTTACATATATTATAAGAAGACCGATGTTATGTAAAAAAGTCCGAACAGCCAGTGTTAAATGAACAAACACTTTTTTCGGCTCTCCTGAAAAGTTGAGATCCGCCTCTCGTTGCTCGACGATAAGCGGATTTCACTACCGTAAATCCCATGTATTGCTCGAATGTGACATTCATTTAACAAACCCAATAAGGGAACAGATTCAAAACACGAATGTTTTTGTACTGAGAAAAAATTAATTGAACCTCAGTTAATTAAGTTTTTTTTGATACACTGTGTCTTTGTAATCCCAGGCTGTCTCCAAAATCAACAAACATTGCATCGAAAGTTATTCAGCATAATTAACCCTGAAGAAGACGGATGTTCAAATAATCAGAATGAATCGTGAATTTTTGGTACGGAAAAAGGTTGTAAGAAAAGCAAATAATTAGATTCCGTCTTCGTATAGCTAATCTCTTGTTTCCCGTATGCATTAGTTTGACAATATTGTAAGGGGCTGTATTGCGTAAGGGGCTGGGGAGCCCAGTCGGTTAGGCATTCGCCTAGCATGCGAAAGGTCCCAGGTTCGGGTCCGGGCATCGCCAAAATAACTGCCGACCTAAAAACGGCCCATGCAGCCCAAAATGTCCGACGAATAATACCCCGTGTAGAGGGAGTGCACGTTAAATCTCCTTCAAAGTCCTAACGCTGCGTACGATGTCACCCTTAACGGTTGCGTTGGGTGACTGCTCAGGTGTCGGCTCGTCACTTGACTGTGGTTCTAAAATATGACGCCCGTCGCCAATAGCCCTCGTGTACCTCTAGTGCGACGATAATTCAAACTAAACAATATTGTACGAGGAGTTTTTAAAATAAATATCGACTTTTGTACAAGAAAAAGATGTTTTTTTTTAGATTAAAACTTTAAAATACAAGCTTTTTCTTAGCTTTTACAAGCTTTTTCTTATTCCATACACGTTTAGCTGTTTCGTATAAACTTAAGTCCATCGATTAAAGATGGTAATTTTAGCAGTATTTGTTTCACAGATATGTCGCAACTCTGCGATTATTTTGTTAAATGACTTATTTTAACACATTAATGGCGTTTGGTAAAAATTTTTGCCCCGCTATAACAATCTCTCTGCTTAAATTTCATCGAATGAAATTACATATCAGAAAAACGAAAACTATAGTACTGTATAAATGTAAGAAAAATTAAGTTACATAACTTAAGGGAATACGGTACCGAAAACATTATTTGTAGAAATAATAACATACACTTGTAAATTATAGTGGTTTTATATAATGTTAACTCTAAATAAACATTTTCTAGCAATAAAAACAAATATTTACAAGTAGTTTTTCATTTATTTAAAAAAAAAAGTCAAAATTTTGAACTTTTTTAAAACGCTACTCTTTTAATTTTGAGAATAACTCCACCAAACTTTTATAGTTTGTTTTTAGTACTAATTGTTCAAGAACTGTGCATGGATTTTAAAATGTGAGCTACAGTTAAAAAGTAACATGCATTTATACTGAAAATCACAAGTTATTGAATTCGACACTTTTTTAAAGAACAACTATACATAGTTGACCTTATTCCATGCAAAATTTTGTGCACCATATATATAAGATTACAGGTTAAAAATTTCAAAATTCTAACTTAATTAACAAAAGGAGATTTATTAAACACAAAAATTGAAAAACGTGAAACAGAGAAAAAAAAGGTTGAGAGCAGACGAAATACGCATTCAAACTTATAGGAATGACTCCAGAAAATATTTAATAACTTTTTTTCTAGAGAAGGTATCATTATAAAACTTTCAGTAAATGTTCAGAAAGATATTGTAAATAATAAAGAAGTAACAAATGAAAAATCGATATTTTGACCAATTTTTGGGTACCGTCACCTTAACAATAAAACTTACAAACATAAATTTAAAATTACTATTTTTTTCGGTAGGAAGACACATTATTATATGATAATGGTTTTTCCAAATGGATTGTTTCATGGGCTAAAATAATCCACTGTTAAAAATGTGTCCGGTTAATTTATTTGATAATAATTTGTTTGCAAGTATTGTGGAAAAATAAGGGTTTTTTTCAAGAAAAAAGAAAATATCAAAACATAGCTCTGAACAATAGGTGGTTACATTTTTGTTTCTCCATAAGACTCCATTAAATTTTTTTCTTGTTAATGCCCCAATTTTTTTATTCTTAACATAGGTTGTGCTTATTGCTGGATTTCATACGGTATTGTTCCTCTGTCCGTTCTATAAACGTATTCATCTGTTAAGGGGATACGGTACCCAAAAATTGGTCAAAATATCGATGTTTCAGTTTTTTTTTACTTCTTATTATTCACAATATCTTTCTGAACATTTACTGAAAGTTTCATAACGCTATCTTCTGTAAAAAAAAGTTATAGGAATGACTCCAGAAAATATTTAATAAGTATTATTAATAAGTAATATTTATAGTCAGTAATTCACTTTTTGAAATTGGTTCGAACACTTTTTTAATTGCCAATAAATAATTATACAAAAATATTCCATTCGAATTTCAGAAAGTGAGATTATAGAAACTTTAGTCAGATACATTTTTCAAATGAAAAAAAAAAGTTTGTAAAACTATACAATACAGCCGGCGAAATTGCTTAGAAAATATTCTTTTCCATTGCATAAGGGATACGGTACCCAAAAATTGTTCAAAATATCGATTTTTCAGTTTTTACTTCTTATTATTCCCAATATATTTCTGAACATTTACTGAAAGTTTCATAATGATATCTTCTGTAGAAAAAAGTTATAAATCTTATGGAGTCATTCCTATAAGTTTGCATACGTATTTCGTCTGCTTTCAACCTGTTTTCTCTGTTTCGCGTTTTTTCAATTCTTGTGTTTAATAAATCCCTAAGACTTTTTTGCTAATTAAGTTAGAATTTTGAAATTGTAACCAGTGTTCTTATAAATGGTGCACAAAATTGTGCATGGAATAAGGTCTACTATGTATAGTTGTTTTTTAAAAAAATGTTGAATTCAATAATTTGTAATTTTTTGTGATTTTCAGTATAAATGCATGTTACTTTTTGACTGTAGCTCACATTCTAAAATCCATGCACAGTTCTTGGAACGAATAGTACTAAAAACAAACTATAAAAGTTTGGTGGAGCTATTCTCAAAATTGAAAGAGGAGTAGCGTTTTAAAAAAGTTCAAAATTTTGACTTTTTTTTAAATAAATAAAAAACTACTTGTAAATATTTGTTTTTATTGCTAGAAAATGTTTATTTAGAGTAAATGTTATGTAAAGCCACAATAATTTACAAGTTTGTTATTATTTCAAGAAATAGTGTTTTGGATACCGTATCCCCTTAAACTGTGTTTATATCATGAACGGTGTCCGAACTGTCTCAATATTAGAAGTTAAGGGGATAAGAGAGAGTTGAGGTTATAAAATAAAATATAGCCAGCATCTGCATAATACTTGCTCCTTATACATGGGTAATTTAATAAGTAAGATGATGCAAACTATTGGTCCTTCTGCCTGTTTTTATCTACATTTATATAATCTTTTAATTACAAATTGAATTAACAATCATTTTAAATACTAAATTTGCTGGGAAAAAAATTTCTTTAATCTTTATTGGAAATAAGCACTGAAAGTGTGAATTTTATTTCTAACATACATAAATTTATGCGGAAGAATTTGTAGCTGTGTCCTTAATTTGTAGAGGGCTGGGGATCCAAGACAGTATGCTTGCTATGCATGTGCAAGGTCCCAGGTTCGGGCGTTGCCAACATAACTGTCGACCTATGAACGCCTAAGCAGAGAAGTTAAACGAACAATATCCTGTGTAGAGGGAGTTCACGTAAAATATGCTTCAAGTCCCGACCCGACAAGTGCCAACATAACTGTCGACCTATGAACGCCTAAGCAGAGAAGTTAAACGAACAATATCCTGTGTAGAGGGAGTTCACGTAAAATATGCTTCAAGTCCCGACACCGCGTACGGATGGGATCAAATGCCTCATGTATCGACTCGTCACTTGACTGAGATTAATTATGACGCCCATCACACACACTATTAGCCCTCATTTGGTTCTAGTGCGATGATGATTCAACATACAGTCCCTGGACAAATTATTAGACGCACTGCAAGATTTCATGTATCAATCAATGATGAACAAAATACCTTTAGAAGAACATTTGTGTTCCTAAACTTAAGCTATTGAATAGAAAATACTATCTGCTATACTTAATACATATATCGACATCTTTTTTTAATGATATGGCATTATTTGGTATGTTTTAATCATTACTAAAAAAAGTACAGTGCGTCTAATAATTTGTCCAGGGACTGTAACTCTAACTGTAATTTGTCGTTTGGAAAACTTAATTATAAATAAACACTGAAAATGATTAATTTTGTTTCCAACATGCAAGAATTTGCAATAGTCCGTTATTTGTTAATTTCCAACTCGTATTTCCCAATCAGTTGAGCTTTAGTTGCAGTTAAAACTTTTTCAAACCAAATATAGTTCCCTTCTGCACCCATGATACTTCGTAATTAAAACCCCAACTGTTTCGCCCGAGATTGCAGATTCGGCCGTTTTCCTTTTGTCTTTCCCACCTCATTAAAATGTAAATGAAGAGAAGTTTCTTCTGGCTACGAAACTCAGGCCCCAGGGGGTTATAAATATTAAAAGTTTCGCTGCTTTCTAATTCTGCTTCTTATAAAACCAGAGGGGTATAGTCCTGAGAACGCTGATGTCATCAAAAGATGTTTTGTCCCGAAAAATAAAAATATTGGAAAACGGAATGGTTGGAACTGTAACAAAGAACGACATAAATGAATCAACGACTATCTAATAGTAAAAATGCAATTTGGGAAGGGGATATAGCCAAAGAGTTCTATAGTAGGGTAGAGACTGAACCTTTCAACAGCAAGATGGACCAACACGGAGACAATATAGGGTGGCATGTGGAGCCCGATGGCCGAGTGGGTTGGATCGCAGGCCATAACGCTAGCAGTCCGCGCGGTGTAACGGGTGCGGGTTCGATTCCCGCCTTTGCCCTGGGTGTACTTCCTTTCTCAGTATCAAAATTATAAATTAACTAGCACTTTTGTCACTCTATTCGGGCTCCGTAGTGAGCCATGGCTGCCGATGGCAGCTCAGTACGAGTCGTTCCTCTACCCTACTATAGAACTCTTTGGATATAGCAGAGAATAGCAACCTTTGCGTAAATGTTACTAGTTTCTGTGACTTGTCTCTAATTTTTGGTGTAAGAAAAGAAATACAAGTTGGTGAACGAAGAAAATAATAATAATTTTAAAGTGATTGTAAGTAATATGCATTGGCCATTATATGTGCTTATTAAAATCATATATATGTAAGAGAAAATGTCTTTACACAGAGAGCATGCTTTTCTTTAATTTCTTTATTTTAAAAAAGAGATTGGGCGTTCAAAGACATTTTGTTGTGAAGAAATAATATTATAGTACAGGGTGGTCCATAGGTTAAACCATAGAGCTAGGAATGAGAATAGAGAGGTCCTTGTATATGCGCAGTAGCGCACAAATGAAGCAGGCTAGATCGGTGCATCGTGGGATACCTCGGTGTCAGTATATTAAGCGCAGTAGCTCGAAAAACCTGACAGCCCGGCTTCAATTTCTCTCAACTGGTGGACCTCTCTACACCTCCTTAACACCTCTATGAGTTAAACTGACGTTACTCGGGGGTATCTATCGAGAGAACAAATATACAGAATTACTATTCCTTCGAAAATGGCTGTTGACAACATTGGAGAAAGAATTCCGCGGTAAAAAAAAATCAATTCCAAAATTTTTCGATAGGGGGAGATTTGGAGCCACTGAGAGCCACTATAAAATGCAGGGTAATCGAAAAGGAATTATGTTTATCCCGTGACTTGATAGCAAGTCACGTGACTATGTCGGGCCCCTTTTAGATTTGCGATGCGTTGTCCATTCTATATATTTTCACTGGACACAGCACAGGTGGTAATGTGATGTGACCATAGACATGGACTAAGCATTGGCAAACCTAAAAGACTTAGTCGCGTAATTAGTACCGCGACAAGTGACCATTAGGGTATCTTTTTCAATCACCCTGGAATTCGAAGCACTAGTTAACTTATTTTCGTACATTTTGTTTTAGAAATGCATTCAATCGGTACGTAAAATCCATTGATTTGGGTATGATGGTCCTCTTTTAGGCTTACCAATAAACAGTCTTTTTTGTAGGCTTACCAATAAACAGTCTTTTTTTGTAGGCTTACCAATAAACAGTCTTTTTTTTGTAGGCTTACCAATAAAGTCTTTTTTTTGTAGGCTTACCAATAAACAGTCTTTTTTTGTAGGCTTACCAATAAACAGTCTTTTTTTGTAGGCTTACCAATAAACAGTCTTTTTTTGTAGGCTTACCAATAAACAGTCTTTTTTTTGTAGGCTTACCAATAAAGTCTTTTTTTTGTAGGCTTACCAATAAACAGTATATATGTAAGTCTTTAGTCATTAATAGAATACTTAAATTGAATGTGCTTTAAAAGTTTTACTTTGACTTTTAGCTTCCACCCTACGTTTATAACGTAAAAAGTGGAAGGTATTATAATCGTTCAGTCCGTCTGTCTGTCCATCACCCACTTTCATAGACCGAACTACACATGCTACAGACAAGTGTGATACGTCAAAAAATTCAGGCATCGAAATTAGAATACATTGAAAATTTAAGAAAATAATTCGAATTCGAAGTACTTCAATTATTTAAAAAACTGCAAAATTTAATGCTCATTTAAAAAAAAAATCGGAAACCCTTTTTATTAGAATTGAACCACCATTGCCATTCGCAACAATCGCCCGAGAAACTTTAATTCTTTAAGACAATAAATTAAAATTTATTTTTACGACATCAATCAGTTTGAAATGACGTCAAATATATTTCACTGCGAGATTCTTTGTACGTTGATATGAAATGTTTTAATTCTATTTCAAAGCGAGGAATATTACATATTTATTCTTTGAAATATAAATTAATTTTTGCAAACGATGAGTAATAATTATTGAATTTTCGAAATAAAATAAATGAAACTAGCCAAATTTAGCATGTAAATGTTTAATATAGAATATTAATGCTGTGTTTGTCGTCTTTGTACCTGTTAAACACGACTGTTGCGTGGAAGCGGGTTAAGTGACAGATTCTGTTACAAACTTACTTGTTATATTATCAAAATGAAAGACACCTAATTTGCTTATCCATCTCACATTTAGCCTGGAAACTCTGCATTTGTTTGTTACTTATTCCGGTTTTCTTCTTAACCCTCACATTTAATTTTAGTTTCATTACGTTAACGTCTAGTTTCACTGTTGATATTACGTGAAAAAAGAGTAACGTTTTCATCATTATGAGAAGATTATTTTCGTCCAAAATTGAAACGGCAGTTTTTTTTAATAATTTTCGGTGAAATCTAACTTTAATCAAATATTTGCTTTTTTGATTAACCAAAAGAAAACAGTTTGCGGTAGTCAAAGTTGTTGCGTGATGTGTATGAAACAAAGTCGATCTTTTTGCAAAGAAAATATTTTACTAAGACTTTTTTTTCAGCAAACATATATTTCATAATTAATTTTACTCCTTGCGGAATTAATATGCTAACAAACATTAACACAAAATATATTTATTTCAAGACTTTATTTTCCTTATTGTTTCCTGGCAATAATTACTTTTCTGAATTAAGTTAAAGGGGTTCGGTACCCCAAATGGTTAGTTTTCAAATTGAGGTTAGCAAAAACATTTAATTTTTGATAAATAGGTGGAAAATGGTACAAAACAGATTTCATATATGATATTTTTAAAAAGTTAAGTATTTGAAAAAGAAATTTAAAATTAAGATATTTTAAAACCTTTCTTCTAAAACAGATTTAAATTTGTCAGTGAATGTTTTTATAAGCAGTATTGAATCCTTTTTAATAACTTTAGGGATTGAATTTTTGAAGTGAGGTCAAGTGTAGGGGGGAAATTGTGGGTAAAAACAGCCGGATTCATAAAAAAGCACAAATATAAAAAAATTTATTTGATTAAAAAAATATCATCAAATATTTTCACTATTCCATTCCTAAATCCAGTCAACATACTCTAACGTACATTCAAAAATATTTGATAGCTTTCCATTAACATTTATAGGAGTTTTAGCATTGTAAGTGTAAATACGTTTCCAAATAAAACAAACTGAGTAAAATCCATTTAAAGGTTGGTGGAACCCTCAATGGGAAGTTGAAACAAAAGGGCTTTTATGTGGAATAAATTTTTCCAATTGTTTTGAAACTTTTAAAACGTACTAGATGGTTTAGATAGTATTTTAAGAAAAAAAAACTATGTTTTCATCGATGTAGGGATACAAAGTAACTTACTTTTGTAGTCTTAAACGTTATGGAACTAAAATTACCCTAATGTATGTTAATGTAAAACCTTAAAGAAATCTTATCCACCCTTTATTTATCTCCAAACCGACAATGGGGGAAACAAGTAAGATAGTTTTGACTAACAAAATCACCATTAGGATATAAGTAGTTGAAAAAAAGGACATCTATGGAATAATTTTTTTAATAATTCCGCTTTAGTTTTGTATTTTTTAATTTTCTGAAATCGAATATTTTAATAGCTAAAAATCAACATTGTACCAACTCCATTTTCCTCCAGTTCAGAAACGAAAAGTGACCCAGCGGCATTAAAAATTCCATAGGGACGTCACAAGTTAATGCATACGTAAATTGCTTTAGATTTTGCGTAATTTTATGAGAATAGGGTACTTGACTATATCGCTAAAATACCTTCCAATATTAAATTAGTTATAGTTTGAACCCAAAAATAACAAACGTATATATATATTTTTTTTGGAAAATAAATCTTTAAATAATTCATAAATATCATTTTTAAATGACTTATTTTTCATCGATACGTCACGTGATCACAAACATGTCGATTTGGGTGACGTCACTAGTATATATAAACAAACCGGTGTGATGTTTTTTTGCTTGCAATTAAACTGGATTTAATCTAATTTACGATTAAAATAAGAATTATATAGATAATGGAAGGTTTTACAGAAGCGGATATTTCAAATTTGCTTAAAGTAGATTCCAAAATGTTGTTTCAAAGTTTGTTTACAGTTACTAGTGACGTCATAGATGCCACGTGACAGCCACAAAGCGTTTTCATGCGTAATGTTTCGTCCTAATTTTAAAATTCATTTTTCTCCCTTTTTATGGGGTATTTGAAAAAAAGAAACAAGTAGGTTTGTAACAGAATCTGTCACTTAACTCGCTTCCACATATTTGTGTTTAACAGGAAAAAACGCGCCAAACACAACATTAATTCTATATTTAACATTTACAAGCTAAATTTGGCTAGTTTCATTTATTTTATTTCGAAAATTCAATAATTATTACTTATCGTTTGCAAAAATTAATTTATATTTTAAAGAATAAATATGTCATATTCCTCGCTTTTAAATAGAATGAAAACATTTCATATCACCATACAAGGATTCCGTAGTGAAATATATTTGACGTCATTTCAAACTGATCGATGTTGCAAAAATAAATTTATTTTAATTTATTGTCTAAAAGAATTATAGTTTCTCGAGCGATTGTTGCGAATGGCAAATGTGATTTAATTCTAATAAAAACAGGGCCTTTAGCTATTTGTAATTCAAACTTTTAAACGCCAAAATTAACTATTTTCATTAATCTTCTTTCTCAGATTTAATAATTAGACTTTATCGTTTGCTAAATTTGTTTGAAGTTCGAAGAATAATGATGTAATCTTTTTTAATAAATATTTTTGTCGCCACAATTTCCCATTTACATTTCTTTCGAAAATTCACTTATTTATAATTTGTTAAATTAATTTACAGTTCAAAAAATTTATAATTTGTACAATTGATGCTTTAAAAATAAAAGCGAAACTTAGCATATTTTTTTATATTAAGTTAGAATTCTCTATGCATCTTTCTACATACATATATATAGAACCATTAAAAGAACTCTATTGTGATAATACAACAATCCAAACCGAATTATATCACATAAATAAATATTTTTTCAAAAGTGTATTTTTATTTTAACAAAAGTTTCTCGTACGTTTAACGAAATGGCAACAGTGAAAATATTGAATAAAAATGGAATTTACATGTTATTTCAATGTTGATTAAATTTTTAGTTATTTAAATTTTAAATAAGCTTCTAGTTTAAATTTTTTAATGAAATTTGGCATGTAGCCTAATCTGATTTTTTGCTTCAAAATGACGTATCCCACTTGTCTGTGGGACTTGTAGATGACAACAGTGAAAATATGAATAAAAATAGAATTTGCATGTTATTTCAATGTAGATAAAAAAAATTTAGTTATTTAAATTTTAAATAAACTTCTAATTTAAATTTTTTAATGAAATTTGGAATGTAGCCTAATCTGATTTTTTGATTTAAAATGACGTATCCCACTTGTCTGTGGGACTTGTGGTTTTTTCTGTGAAAGTGGGTGACAGACGGACAGATAGACGGACTGAACGATTATAAAACCTTCCACTTTTTACGTTATAAACGTAGTGTGGAAGCTAAAACTGAATATTTACGCCGAAAGAATTGCTATTATACGCCGTAGCTTGATCAGTAGAGCACTAGGCTGCTAATCTGTTCGTCCCTGGTTCCACTCCAAGCCAATGCATTTTATAAAGAGACTAGAATTTTAATTTAAAAATATTTATTACTTGTCTAAAATCAAGCTGATTCTATAATGTTCTTTGATATTGCAGTTAGATTTTTCTCGTATATTTTATTTTTGGTGTATATAAACTAATACTCACTAGATGGTGGGGGGGGGTCTATTCTTTTTTCTAGCGAGTTGCGTGGTGCTAATAAATTCAATTTCTAATTTAACCTCATCGTGTAATTATTTATATCTTCGTGGTAATATTTTTGCATAGCTTGCAATGAGGAAGTTGCATGAATTTCAAATTCATTGGCAGACAATAGCCCTTTTAAAAACACGTTGAATGCTACTTTTCACACTAGTAAAAAAGTTATTAAATTAGTCAGTAATTGAGTTTTAAGTAAGGGATACGCCGCGGTAAAAACACTCACAATCCTCTTGCAGTGCGTAATGACGTCAGGTTTGGCTTTTTGGTCCATTGCGATACAGCTGTTGAAAATACAAAATGTGTTTTGAATGATCCTATATAGGAATATGATTATTTAGAATAAGTGGTTTTTCTAAGTTCCAGTTATTCTCATCAGACTTGGTAGGAAGATATCGATTGATCCAACAATGAGGAAGTTGCATGAATTTCAAATTCATTGGCAGACAATAGCCCTTTTAAAAACACGTCGAATGCTACTTTTCACACTAGTAAAAAGTTATTAAATTAGTCAGTAATTGAGTTTTAAGTAAGGGATACGCCGCGGTAAAAACACTCACAATCCTCTTGCAGTGCGTAATGACGTCAGGTTTGGCTTTTTGGTCCATTGCGATACAGCTGTTGAAAATACAAAATGTGTTTTGAATGATCCTATATAGGAATATGATTATTTAGAATAAGTGGTTTTTCTAAGTTCCAGTTATTCTCATCAGACTTGGTAGGAAGATATCGATTGATCCAACAATGAGGAAGTTGCATGAATTTCAAATTCATTGGCAGACAATAGCCCTTTTAAAAACACGTCGAATGCTACTTTTCACACTAGTAAAAAAGTTATTAAATTAGTCAGTAATTGAGTTTTAAGTAAGGGATACGCCGCGGTAAAAACACTCACAATCCTCTTGCAGTGCGTAATGACGTCAGGTTTGGCTTTTTGGTCCATTGCGATACAGCTGTTGAAAATACAAAATGTGTTTTGAATGATCCTATATAGGAATATGATTATTTAGAATAAGTGGTTTTTCTAAGTTCCAGTTATTCTCATCAGACTTGGTAGGAAGATATCGATTGATCCAACAATGAGGAAGTTGCATGAATTTCAAATTCATTGGCAGACAATAGCCCTTTTAAAAACACGTCGAATGCTACTTTTCACACTAGTAAAAAAGTTATTAAATTAGTCAGTAATTGAGTTTTAAGTAAGGGATACGCCGCGGTAAAAACACTCACAATCCTCTTGCAGTGCGTAATGACGTCAGGTTTGGCTTTTTGGTCCATTGCGATACAGCTGTTGAAAATACAAAATGTGTTTTGAATGATCCTATATAGGAATATGATTATTTAGAATAAGTGGTTTTTCTAAGTTCCAGTTATTCTCATCAGACTTGGTAGGAAGATATCGATTGATCCAACAATGAGGAAGTTGCATGAATTTCAAATTCATTGGCAGACAATAGCCCTTTTAAAAACACGTCGAATGCTACTTTTCACACTAGTAAAAAAGTTATTAAATTAGTCAGTAATTGAGTTTTAAGTAAGGGATACGCCGCGGTAAAAACACTCACAATCCTCTTGCAGTGCGTAATGACGTCAGGCTTGGCTTTTTGGTCCATTGCGATACAGCTGTTGAAAATACAAAATGTGTTTTGAATGATCCTATATAGGAATGTGATTATTTAGAATAAGTGGTTTTTCTAAGTTCCAGTTATTCTCATCAGACTTGGTAGGAAGATATCGATTGATCCAACAATGAGGAAGTTGCATGAATTTCAAATTCATTGCAGACAATAGCCCTTTTAAAAACACGTCGAATGCTACTTTTCACACTAGTAAAAAAGTTATTAAATTAGTCAGTAATTGAGTTTTAAGTAAGGGATACGCCGCGGTAAAAACACTCACAATCCTCTTGCAGTGCGTAATGACGTCAGGTTTGGCTTTTTGGTCCATTGCGATACAGCTGTTGAAAATACAAAATGTGTTTTGAATGATCCTATATAGGAATGTGATTATTTAGAATAAGTGGTTTTTCTAAGTTCCAGTTATTCTCATCAGACTTGGTAGGAAGATATCGATTGATCCAACAATGAGGAAGTTGCATGAATTTCAAATTCATTGGCAGACAATAGCCCTTTTAAAAACGCGTCGAATGCTACTTTTCACACTAGTAAAAAAGTTATTAAATTAGTCAGTAATTGAGTTTTAAGTAGGGGAAACGTCACTTCCGGTAAAAACACTCACAACCCTCTTGCAGTGCGTAATGACGTCAGGCTTGGCTTTTTTGTCCATTGGCGTGCAATTTCTAACCAACTTCTGTGCGATACAGCTGTTGAAAATACAAAATGTGTTTTGAATGATCCTATATAGGAATAGGATTATTTAGAATAAGTGGTTTTTCTAAGTTCCAGTTATTCTCATCAGACTTGGTAGATCTCCTAGGAAGATATCGATTGATCCAACAATCGACTAGGTCTGAAGTGTCAACAGCGCGCTCTTGTACGGTTTTAAATTCAACAACCAAGCAAGAAACAAGCTGTTCTAATTTATTATCAAAAGCTGGTTTAAGTGAGCATTCTGTTCTTTTAAATAGAACGTTTTAAAAAACGTTGCATGTTTATTTTAATTATGGACATGCTAACCGTAGCGCCATTTAAAAAAAAAATCGCCAAATGGTGTGTTGTTACGTCAGACGCCGTTTTCGGTCACGTAAGTTTCATGGAATTTTAATAGGCATATTTCAAGTAAAACTAATAATTTTTTATGATTTTTTAAGCTGATATTTAGTATCTGTAGCTTCTAATGTTCCAGAAAATGGTATAAGTACGTCATTTTGGGTAGGATGCAAGTTCCTCATTGACTAGGTCTGAAGTGTCAACAGCGCGCTCTTGTACGGTTTTAAATTCAACAACCAAGCAAGAAACAAGCTGAATTTATTATCAAAAGCTGGTTTAAGTGAGCATTCTGTTCTTTTAAATAGAACGTTTTAAAAAACGTTGCATGTTTATTTTAATTATGGACATGCTAACCGTAGCGCCATTTTAAAAAAAATCGCCAAATGGTGTGTTGTTACGTCAGACGCCGTTTTCGGTCACGTAAGTTTCATGGAATTTTAATAGGCATATTTCGAGTAAAACTAATAATTTTTTATGATTTTTAAGCTGATATTTAGAATCTGTAGCTTCTAATGTTCCCGAAAATGGTATAAAAGTATCATTTTGGGTCCTCATTGTTCCACTTACCACCGACAGGCCGACGAGTAGAACTAGTGAAGAAACCACACAGGATAACGAGAAGAGGAGACAAAACAGGTTCAGCACAAGGAGTTCTGTAAAAATCAGAAAAGAAATATTTTATATAGTGTTACAGTCATTATATTAAAGTCCATCGACACTTTTAAAAAATTCGTGCTTGGTTTTGCCATAATAATGGTTCCTAGTAGCTGCATTGGGTGTGTGGTGAAATTTTTAACCATATTTTCGGTTGAACCATTTTTCAGGTGACTCAACATTATGGTGAAAACAAGCACGATATTTTAAAATCAAATTTTCCACTAATATTTCATCAGTTTTTAAAAAATGACATTAGCCGACCAGGAGGAGCAGTTGTGATAAACCGTTAAATCTGTTCGTATTATCAGCAGCAACGTGTATTTTAAATCAGTCTAATTTTGAATAAATTTGATTCAATGAATCGGAAATCTAAATCTAATGCAGTGAAAACAAGGCTTGTAGTTTTACAAATTTGTCTATTTTTTCATAAGGTGAGGTCTAGCTATATAATCTTAGAAGTGTACCTATTGAAATAGAAACATGATAATCGTGCCTTTTTTTTATAGGATTCAGATAATTTCCTCGCCTAAAATTAACATTTTATATTTATTAAATATTTTTTAATAAATTTTGATTTCTTACAAGATTTGATACAAAATGATAGTTATATTCTTCATCATTGTTTACTGATCTGAATAAAGTAAAAAAAAAAAAACAATCACGAATTCGCTAATTGTTTTACTTTTGTCTAAACTATAGTTATTTATGCAACTAGTGTGAAAAGTAAGGCTTTTTTAAACGAGTGAAATAAATTCACGTCTATTCAACGTGTTGTTATACACTATTTTTTATAATAACGTGAAATAAAGTAATTATTAAATTGGCATTTATTGATTGGCTTATTAATTATTTTATTATCACGTTCGAATGATTTGAAGGTGATTATTTATATTAATGACTATTTTAAAATCACGGGAAAAAACGTATTTCTTAGATAGGCATTGGAAATAAGACGCCAAATAAAGAATCACGTTCAAATAAAGAATTTTCCACCAATCACAAAGCCGCCGAATAAAATATCACGCTCAAATAAAGAATTTTAAACCAATCAGGTGCCCTAATTAACTTTGTCGCACTACCGCGTAAAAGTATCTTTGAAACACGATTTCGTTAAAAGCATCACTTTTGCCACGATTATTGATTTGAAAAAGTTACTTTTTTTGCACGATATTATAATAGTTATTTATGCAACAAGTGTGAAAAGTAACACTTTTTAAAACTAGTGGAAATAATGACACGTGTTTTAAAAAGTTTACTTTTCACACGTGTTCCATACACTAATTTTTATAATTACGTGAAAAAAATCAAATCTCATTGGTTCAAAAATAATTCACGTGCTAATTTTTTTACGTAAAGAAGATCGGCATCGATAAATCTCTGGAACTACAAAAGGTAAACTAATTTTTTAGTTTAAAGTCAAACATTTGAACATGGATACTGATTCAAAATTTAAAAAAAAATAATAAAATTCACGCGCATAATATTTATAAATAAAGCAGATCAATAAATTTCTGGATTTTATGAAGATTGTGAAATAGAAATTTTACTTGAAATGTTGGCATCTTGTGAAAAAAAGTACTTTTTTTCACTGCTTTTGGGTGAAAAAAAGTAATTTTGTATCACTGTTTCTAAAAAGTATAACTTTTCGCTCGCGTCTGATATTAAAATTATAATGTAAAAATCGGATTTTTTTCACGCAATTATAAAAAAAATGTATTAAAACGATTTTAACTGTTTCATTGTTGAAACAATATCGTACAATAGCATTACGAAGTATTTGTTTACCTTTATATCGGTTAAAAGTTTAAACTGAAACTCGAGCTTAATTAAGTCTCCTTCACGGCATTGTTAAAGGATACACAACTAACCGTAATTTTCTATTTCAATTTAACCTACTCTACAAAATGGGTACATTTACCAAACAAGGCATTCTTGTTAGCCAAAAGAGGAAAATAATCGAATAAACTAGAGTGGCGAAGGATGTTGAAGAAACCTTTGATGGGACGACTAAGAGAAAAGTAGATACTTTGGATCGATTTTTATTTATTTGACAAGCTTGTAACTCGTTATCAGATATTTAGTTTAGTTTGAATTTTCGTCGCACTAGAGCTACACGAGGGCTATTGCGAGGGCTCATTGACTTAAGAAATGAATACTGTAAATATTTGTTTTATTGCTAAATGTTATTAGAGTGACATATCAAATACTGTATTTAAAGTTTGTTATTATTCTAAAATAATTTTGGTACGTATCCCCTGAAATCTATAATTTAGCTACCGTAGAATAGGCACTTCGGCCGTAGCATGCACAGACTTTTTCTAAAATATTATCGGGTCAGGCAGAGTGCTACTAATTGAAAAAGGCCAAAACATTTAAGGGAGTGTATTGATAAAGTCATTAGCTTCAAAATCTGATCAAGTTCTCTTAAGACCAAAAATTACCATTTTATTATCGTTCGCGTGGATCGAATTCATCAATGTGCTTGAAATTACAGCAAAGTGACTAGTTTATATTGTTGAATTATCGTCGCCAGAGCTACACGAGTGCTATGCGACGGCGTCGTATTTTTAGAACCACAGTCAAGTGACGAGCCGTCACCTGATTAGGCAACCAACGCAACCGTTAAGGGCAACATCGTACGCAGCGTTGGGACTTTGGAGGATATTTAACGTGCACTCCCTCTACACGGGGCATTATTCGTCGGGCATTTTTCGCTGCACGGGCCGTTTATAGGTCGGCAGTTATTTTGGCGATGCCCGGACCCGAACCTGGGATTTTTCGCATGCTAGGCGGACGCCTAACCGACTGGGCTCCCCAGCCCCTATCAGATATTTAGAGAAGTGGTTTTAAAATCAAGTAGGTTTTCTTAACAATAAATGTTATTTACAACTGCTTCAACACACTATTTATAAACACTTGAAAGAAATTTGCCAAACACGGCTTTTTGCTAGTTCTAAACTTTTAAAGCTACAAAAAAATATCATTACTTTTCTTTCGCAAATTAAAAATGTCTTAATATTTTGCTAATATTTTAAATTTGAAGAATAATGATAATTTTTAGCCCTAAAAAGCTAAATTATGATAGTATCATTAAACTTTATATTATTTTGAAAATTAACCGATTTTTATTCAAAAAAGTTCTTTGTCGCTTTATTAATAAACTACTTTTATTCACCACAATTGCTCGTTTTCATTAACTTTCTTTCGCAAATTCTTCTACTATTCTTTATCGTTTGCTAAAATAATTTGCAGTTCAAAGAAAAATAATCAGTAGGGTAGAGTGGGGACTAATGGAACAATTTTTTATTAACTTCTGAATTTCGTCAAAAATACAAGAATTTTAATTTCTTATTTTAAAAGCTCATAAACTGAACATACGCTTACTTAAAATGTCATTTGACAGATGTTAAAACACTACCATATTTTAGTTGCTGAGCGTTTTAAACAAACATGTAAATGTCCCATTAACCCCCATATGTGGGGTCTAATGGGACAGGGTGCAGGGCTAATGGGACATGGTAAATTTGCCTTAATTAATGTTGCAAAAAAATGAAAAAGCAATCAGAAAATGACAAGAAAATAATATTTTAAAGCTAATACCATTTCAAAATGTTTAAATAAAAATTCCTAATGTATACAACCATTTCCCACTGAAAGTTGAAATATCAAAGTTAAAACTCAAAATAAAGGATGTTCCCATAATTTCTGATGAATCACTGGAAAAGATAATTTTGTAACTAAATCGTCTTAAATTATCTCAAATTTGTCGTCTTTTTCAAGGTACGCGAATTTAAAAAGACCGTCTTCATCTTCAGTAGCTTACCCGGAGTTCAGCGCTTTCGATTTCAGAAATCAATCCAACTTAATAAAGATAGTTTGCTTTTTAGCAATTTTTACCACAAAAAATCATTAACTTCCAAGCTCTGTTCAGATGTAATTAATGAAATTGTAGGTGGAAAAATATGCCAGCAATAAAGCTACTTGGACTTTTTCTTATTATACGACGAAGAAAGTTTTAAAAAGTTTTTGATGGCAACTTGACTGAATGAGATATTAGGAATTTATATAGATTCATCAAAGAAGCAAAAAAAACTAGGTTTATTCGTGAACAATAGACCCCACACTTGATGTACCATTAGACCCCACAGTGTTATAATTTAAAAATGATCCAACTGAGAACCACGTGTATTTCACCACAGTATTTGACATATATTATCTTAATCTATGTCTTCCTAATACTATAGTTTAATTCATTAAAAAATTTTATTTAATACTTTAAAAGTGTAAAAAAGATACACTTTTAACTTACTTTGGATTCTCCAAAACAGCAATTCGTCTCTCCACTTAAACACGTGCTTTTAATGGCTAATCTTTGGTAGTTAAAATGTAAAGTCTAGCTGTTAAAATATTGTAGTATAGAAATATTTGCAAAAAAGTATATTCTCTCCCACTTTTTGCCCCTTGTCCCATTAACTCAGCTTCCCATTAGCCCCCACTCTCCCCTATAATTGATGCTCAAAAAATAGAAGCGAAAAATATGATAACTTTTTTTTCTTTAGATTTCTTTGAAGAAATATTTACAGTGTTTCAACAAATGTTTTATTTGTATTTTGACGTCTTTATACATAAATAAACGCAGAAAAGTAAATTAAAAAATAACGGGTATTTACACTTCACGCCGGGCGATTTTATTTTGTTTTTCTGTGAGACGGCTCTCAAATTAATGCGGCGCTCCATCTGGTGGTGCGCGATTTTGCCTGTTCACACTGCATACGCGCTTTGTGTTTGAAGTACAAGTAGTGATATCGAAAGATCGGAGTTATCGCAGTAGTTCGTCGTAAAATGACAAAACCACGAATGTGCAAAAACACAAAAGTGCAAAGGGATGGAAACGGAAACAGTTAAACCGGTTTTTGGCTTCGGTTAAATGGCAAAAACATTTCTTTAGCTGAACCAGTTAAAACTGAAGAACCGTTGAATAAACATTTTACCGTTATCTGAAGGTTTGTTAGTTTGCATTGTCTTCGCTCCAGAGCTACACGACGGCAGTTGGCAACGGGAGTCGCAATTAAGAATCACAGTCAAGTGACGGGCCCTAAACTGAAGAATTTAATGCAGTTGAGATAAATCAATGGATTTTTGCGTCATAAATTATATATTATATCATAATGATTTGTATATAGTGTTCATTATTTATTAACTCCGAGCTGCGGATAATGCCCTAAGGCTTCAAGAACTATGCTACTGGTAATGCTATTCCTATGACACATTATGCTGCAACAAAACATCTTCATACCTACCATATTCAAACCTAACCTAGATAGACAGCCGTAGTCGTTCAACCAACAAAGCAACTAGAACCGGTTTTCAAAGGAACAGTTTTAGTTACTTTTAACTGTCCCGGTAAAAAATCGAGGAAAAAAAGAACCGATTAAACGAGAAGCGGTTTTATTTTTCAAAAACCGCAAATCCTAGAATCTGCACATTCGTGGTTTTGTCATTTTACCGACGCTATAATATCGAAATTTATGCCGAAAATGAACGATCGTTGAAAAGCATAATGTAGTAATGAGATTATACATTAATAGCAACATTTAATGCGTAATACCATGGTACGCGCGCCGGTGAGACAATCTAGTGCGGACCCCGGTAGCCCGCGCCGGCGTCACGTGTTAAAAAAAAATAACGTTAACGAACGTTAAAAAAAAGGAACTCGCTTTGCATCTTTTTTGATTCACATACTATAATGAATTTGGTACACGATTTCCTAGTACTTATCAGACGTCATTATGAAGTTTTCAAGAAGAGATGGTAGCTGACATATAACTTTCTATGTTTTTAAGTCTAGAGTTGACAATTGAAAGTCGTGTAATGTTACACACTACTAGTTTTAAGGGGACGCGGTACCCCAAAAATTAAATCCAGTATTTTATCGCTAGCATTCAAATTAAACTATTTTTACAACGAACTTACAGTCAATAAACATATACGAAAAAATAATAAATATTGAAACAGAAGTTTTTTTAATTAAAAAAATTTAAACATTTTAAAGATTTTTTTTTAAATGCTACTCCTCCTACAATTAAAAGAATTTTTTAATGGATTTTATTGCAAAATATTCCCAAACATCTATTAATAAAAGCTAGTATGAATATTGAGCTATTAGTTAAAAAAAACAGTTATGTAGCTTTATGTATAAAAATGGCCAACAAATAAGATTTTTTGTAAATTTTCAACTTCATCATTTTTTCACAAAACACTATTCACACTAGACCTTATCCCATACCAACTTTTGTTAATCGTATATGTCTCAATACAGGAAAAAAAATTGGAGCTCTACATTAATTGACCAAAAAGCCTTAGGGTTTTAACCATTCACAAGCTGAAAAAATTAAAAATTGAAAAAATCAACTTAAAATTTCCAATACCATTTTACCAAACCACCATATCATTTTCAATTAACCTCCACCATTATAAAGCATTCCTTTTTTTTTGCAATGTCCTTAGCTCACAGCATGCGAGAATTTTTAATTATATTCTGGGCAGCCCTACATTTTGGGTACCGCGTCCCCTTAATAGAAAAGATAGTTACAACCTTTTCAAACCTCAGAAGCGAGGCAATGGAACAAGTTGATTCGAGTACACTCTCAGCAGATTTAAGAAATATAAAATTTAAACAAACCCTACAGCCTTCATTACAAATGCCTGATTAATTTGCCTTGGAGAAAGCACTGCGAAAGTATGTAGCGTAAATAATTGAGACTGTGTTATTCAATTAGCATAAAAGTAAGTTATTTAACTTAGTACTCGCATCTCATATAATTGAATATTAAATTACTAAATCTTAAATTCAGTTGCTTGGTAGATTTTGAATAATAAACGACCAGATATTCATTTTAGGTTAAGGGGGATCGGAGCCCTCCATTGAAGCCCACGTTAAAATGACCTTTTTTATGTACCTTTTTCTCAGAATCTATTTGATACTTATAAATAAAATTTTTATTAGTTATTAAATGGATGTTCAACTATACTTTACTGGAGGCATTTTTAAAAATTTTGTTTAGTTTTTAAATTATAAATTTTTAAGTGAAACTACATATTTTTGACCTAAAAAACATCAATAATATTAAAAAGAAAAAAAGTAAGATATACTCAAATGCCTCCAGCGATTTTTATAAACCAACTTCTTAAATACGTATTAAAAATTTCAAGTTGATACTTATAGTATGTTCTGAGAAAAAGATACACACACATTGAAAAAGTAAGTTTTGAGATATAAGCGTTTAAAGTAAACAATAGTGGTTTCTTACCTATGAAACATAAGGGGATTTTACCTAAACAACTTTTATAAAAAAATATATTAAAAATACTTCTAGCACTTAAAACTTTTATTTTAAGATATCGCTGCTAAGATTACATAGTTTAAGAAACATAAAAAACATTAAAATGTCATTTAAAAACTATTTGGGGGGCCTGTTTCCCCTTAACATTATAAATGACTTGTTTGGATCTTTAACTTTAAATAGTTCAACACTAGGTTAAAATTGTTTTTCTTTTTATTTAGTCTTTATTAGTTTATGATTGATTATAGTAATTAATAAAAAAATCAGTCGTATATACAAAAACCGCACCAAAAACCCTTTTATTTTCACAAAAAAATTGTGTTCTCTCTTGTTATCTGTTTTCTCTGAACTATACTCTCCGTTTTAATTTAATTCAGGAAAGCTTAGTCTATATAAATAAAAAAATGTAGACACTAAACTATTAGAATAAAAGAGTGTGCGAAAATATTTTTATTTACCAGAAAGAAAAGAATAACTTGATTAATGACCAATCTACAGAAAGACTTATTTTTTTAGAATCGTAGTAGATGTAGGAAAAATGCACCATGCTTCTGGAAAAATCAATGAATGTAATTACTTTTATTTTTATTGCCCTAGATAATATTACCAGTACATTATTGCTTTGTTATACTTTAACTACATTAGAAAAATTACATATGTTATATTTTCCTTTTAAGTATATTAATCATGGAACAAATATAAGACATATACTGTAATTAATCTTTCGAAAGGGGACTGTAATAGAAATTTTGAGCTAAATTAACAGTTTTCACTCTTCAATTTTTTTTCCCTGGTTGCGTCGAATTATGTTTTAATTTTCCCAATTTTACATATTTTCAAAACTTTCTGGATTCTGGAACAGCTATGGTATAATGTCCGGTTTGTTCCTCGACAAGGTTAGGGTTGCAATACCTAAAGTGCTGCATTAAATAACAAAGGGAATGTTTACCAGATTTTGAAATTTTCGCTGCTTGGCAACATAACGCACAACGCCAAATCGAGACCGCCCATTACATTATAGCTGTTCCAACTTTCCGAAAGTGAATATTGTTACGAATTTCGTAAATATTGTAAATATCTTTTGTAAATATTGTAAATCACTTATTGCATTTTTATTTTCATTAATGCATCAGCCCGTTCTGCATGGCGAGAGCGTGTTGGAAAACACCATACGTCATTGGAGCCATTTGGCGATAATTTGGAGAGGTTGGCGATCTTGCCGACACATTTGGCGACATTACGTCATATCCTGTCTCAAAGTTTCGACACGTTTCGTAATTGTGCCATTACGTAACAGCATATGCGTAAGGCCGCTAGAATTTTCTAGAAAGATCGCCAACGCCTATAAAACCTCTTGCCATGTACTACGTGCGTGATTGGAGTTCAGCTCCTGCTGCAGTGGAGAGCTTGGACGTAGCCCTGTTGTGTTTTTGATTTTGTTTGGAGATTGTTATATTTTCTATAAAGTTGGTAACGGTTAACTTTGTGAGTGAGAGGGTATCATTTGCTGAATAAAGTAATTTGTTTTTTGTGAACTGAGTTGTGCTTTAAAAGAACCCAGAAATTTCGTAACAATATTAAAATGTTAACTGTATGAATTTAGTTGAATAACTTACCAACAGATTCCGACACGTCCGCAACGTGGAAAACAGATGTCACGAGAAACACTAGGTACACGGCCTGGAAAAAAAGAAATCACAAACTAAAGTAAATATTTTGTCTGGCTTTTTACTTTATCATTAATATTTTTAACACAGAAAATATACAAACACATACACTTCAAAATTTTTCGCTTGGTTTCACCAAAAGTATGGATCCAAGTAGATGTAAAGGCTGTGTGGTGAAATGTTTCACCAAATTCTCGATATTCAATTGAACCATTTATTATTAATATCAACTAAGAAAACATGACTAAATACAAAAAAATCATATTAGCTGCTTAGGGGAACATTCCCGTTCAAGCAGCCTAAAAACTTAAATTAAATAAAAGTTTTAACGAAGTACAAATAATAATAAATAACAGCATCATAGTATTTGCCAAAAAACTGTTTTTTAAATTACTTATGCTTCGTGTATACAATATTAAAAATAAATGTCTATGTCGTCAATAATTATAATTATTTTTTTAAAAGAGAGAGCGCTTAAAAGATGAGTATTTGTCAATATTTTGAATAGAAATTGGTAAACTGTTAAAGAGTTTAGGAGCTAAATAATAAAAATGTTTTCTAAAGATTTCTTCATTAAAATTAGGAAATGTATAAATTTCTTGGGGTCTTCTTGGAGAAATTATATCTTTAAATTCACAAATATCTTTATTGCGTCGCAAATAAAGAGCAATACAAAATAAGTAATCATACCTGAAAGGTAGAAGATTAATATTTCTAAAATTAAAAGGTGCATTACATTGAGAATTTAAAATTTTAAAACATTTATTTTGAATTGAAAACAAAGGATTTAGATTAGACTTATATTCCCCTCCCCATACTATAATGTCATAATTTAATATAGAGTAAAATCAAGAATAATATAAAGTTACTAAAAGAAATTTTTTTCAACTTTGTTTTTAAGGCGTTAGAATTTTACTAATATAAAACGTAATTTTTTACTTAATTCATTGACATGACTTTTCCACTTTAAATTAGAATCGATGTGCAGACCCAAGTATTTTGTACATGATACAGATTCTAAGATATAACAGTTACAACTCAAGTCATTGGTAATACTGGATTTACGAGGAGTGGAATTAGAAGTTAAAATCGAACCTAGCACTTATTAAGCTGAAATAAATGTATTTAGCTTTATTTAGATTTAAACAAAGATCATTAGCTGCGAACCACTTTTCGATATTAATTAGATTTGTTTCAATTTGTAAAAGTAATTCGTTAACATTTGCACAAGAATATAGCAAAACTGAGTCATCAGCTTACGAAATCATATTACCAAATAACGAGTTTAAAAAATAATTTATAAAAATCAGAAATAACAAAGGACCAAGAATTGATCCTTGAGGAACTACACGGTTAAAGAAAATAAAATCACTAAAATTATTTTTAATTTTTACTCTATGTTGTCTATTGTTAAGATATGATTTGAAAAAGTTTAGAATATTTCTACGGAAACCATATAAATTAAGTTTTTTTTAATTAATAACTCATTATTAGCATTATCAAAAGCCTTAGAAATATCAAGAAAGGTGGCAATAGTTTTTTTTAATTAGTGTCAATACTAGTATATATAAATTTAGAAAGAGCTTTCAGTTTTTCGACCTTTTATAAAGCCATATTGATTATCTGCAAAAACAATTATTGCGAATGCATAGTCATACATTCTATTGGAGATAGCTTTTTCAATGATGAGTCAGGTTCAGGTCAATTCTCAGGTTTTTGTTTCCAAAATCTTAAAATATGGTGAAACATTCCACTACGCACTTCAGATACCGTGAACCATTTTTATGGTGAAACATACCCATATTTTCAACAGTGTGCTTAACTTAATTGTATTGGAACTGCCTCGATTTTTAACTCAAAACAATTTAAATATTAAATAAGAAAATAATTTTTGTTAGAAAGGGCGTCAGGTTACCCCTGAAGGAGAAATTGACAAGGCACTTTCGCACTGGCTTCGAAATATGAAAAAAAAAACAAAAAAAAAATATTATTTTAATGAACAGCTAAACAAAACTAACCGGCTAAGCTCTAAAAAACATGTTATTTTCTTTTTAATTTCAAAAATTTCAATAAATGATATTCAATTTGAAGATTAAATCTATAAACAGTACAATCATTACAAATGTTAAACTAAATACTTTACCTTTGAACTACCTCTCTAGTTTTTACAAAATGTGTTAATCAATTTTTTTTGCATATTTTATTCCGATTTTATTACTTACTAGCAAATAAATACCCGTTCTTCGCACGGACTAAAAGAATATCAAATCGATCCAAGTATATGGGTCATTTGATTTGCTTTAGGATAATAAGCTTTGCCTTTGTTCCCGTTCATTATAAAGAATAAAATCCCGTTACTTGTATTGCTTTAAAATTCCAGAATAAAAATGCATCACTATAAAATGCACATTCTTATATCACAAAAATCTTCCTCAATATGAACTTACTGTCATTGCGATTTCCCTCATAAATTCAAAATTAACCATAATTGTATAACAATGCTATTTAGCGTCAAAACCTCCATTTGGTTTATTTAAAAAATAAATTAGCTCATTGGCACGTTAAATTATTTTTCAAATCATTAATTTAGTTTCTGAACGTAATGGCAAGAAAATAAAAGCAATTTCAATTTTAATTGATATTTGGGTTCATTTTAATTTCTTCTCTCGGATGGCAACACGAAAGGGAAAAAATGATCGGATTTGAGCGAAAGTGGTGTGTTTTGTTCAGAAAATTCGAATTTTCTTTAAAACTGTAACAAATATGAAAAAACAAAGCCTCAGGTGCACACGTTAGTATTAAAGGGAATCTATCTTAAAAATTTCGAATTTCTGTGGGCAGTATAAGTAGGTCTTTTACGATCCACAGACAGACAGACTCTTTCTTTTATTATTATAGATTAGAATTTTGTTTATTTTATCCACCTAACTAAAATTACACTTGAAAAAAACTGTTAGAAAAGATTATATATTTTTAAATAACTGGAAAAATCTTTCGTGATAGAAATCTAATAAACTAGCATTTTATTAAATTTCTATTACGATATATATTTTTATTTAGAGATTAAATAAAGTATTTTTTATAAAAAAAAAGTAGCGACAGAGCTTTTAGTCAAAAGCAATGTCATGTCATCGAGGGAAAAAAAACACTTGTGTTAACAATGTAAAACGTCAGATAGTTCTCTCCGCTAGATTCGTACAAAACCCAACACCTGCTAAGGACATCTCGAAATGACATGGGTTTTTTTTGTACAAATATTTCTGAGAAAAGGAAGCAAATGACTGGAGTTTGTTTTGTCTGTCTTCTTTATAAAGACGGAAGGAGAGTGTTTACTTTTCGGTTATATAAGGCTAGTTTTCATGAAAAAGAATGTTTCGGATAACTAGATTTAACATTAATAAACTAAATATGTTTAATCAGACCTATTGTCCTATATGGAAGTGAATGTTGGACCCTCAATAAAACAGTGGAAGAAAAGTTGCTAATATTTGAAAGGAAATTATTAGGAAAATATTCGGACCTATTCAGGAGAACTATGAATGGAGAATTCTTTACAACTACGAAATTTACAGAAAATTTGGCAAATTTGGCGGGACCGACATTGTGAGAACTGTAAAAGCATCCCGAATTAGGTGGCTGGGCCATCTGTACAGATGTCCCGATGATTTGCCTACCAAAAAAGTGACTTTTTCCAAAATTAAAGGTACTAGACGTAGAGGACGACCACCCACACGATGGTTAGACGATGTTGAAAGGGACCTCAATCTCATAGGAGTCAACCGATGGAGAGCCATTGCGGCTAATAAAGCCAACTGGAGGAGGATCAGCTAGTCAGCCTTGGCCTGCAAAAAGCTGTTGAGCTTATGAAGAAGAAGAAACTAAATAAGTTAAACATATTCTAGAAAAAAATATAGTTTAGAGCTTTTTATCAACTGCACATGAATATAATAATCGTTTCCTCTAGCGATCGTCAGTTGTGTTATAAGAACAGAAATCTGTACCGTATGTTATCAACGCACTTCTTGTATTGAAACAACACAGTGTAATTGTTGCCACTTTTACACAATACTTGTGTTCAACATCACATATATCGTTTGAACACAAGTTTTGTTTCTGAGTGTAGGTAAAGCCGTAAATACGTTTTTCATTCCACAACATGTGAAAGCTCTAATTGAACTAACATTACCACTACGATCATCCGGAACCGTAAGTCCGGCGAAAAACCGCAGACGTTGCATGTGTAACAAACCTCAGTTAAAACGTTGTTAATTGTATTCAACCCTTCTGAACATAATTGTCCTGACACGAAACTCCCCCCCCTCCCAATGCCGGAAGTGGTGACAACACATAGTTCCCATTTCGTGGAAATGACATTAATTACTGTGACCCGGAGTACCTTTTCCATAAATGTCATTACAATATGACGTCATTACTGTAATGAAGCTCGGCGCTGGGGAATCGGCTTCAATGTCACTTGGTAACTATCTTTGTGACAGCGGTAGTTAGGGTGGGGGGGGGAGGTTGGTACATGGTTGCTTTTTGTAGAGGCAAGGCTCTGTCGAAACATTTAGTTTGGTATTTTTGTGCGTAAATATTAGAAAAATAAGTGATTGAAGGTTGGAATTAATAGTGAACCACCACTTAGTGTCTCCTTTTAGCTTCCACACTACGTTTATAACGTAAAAAGTGGTAGGTATTATAATCGTTCAGTCCGTCCATCCGTCTGTCACCCATTTTCACATAACGAACCGTAAGTCTCACAAACAAGTGGGATACGTCATTTTGAAGCAAAAAATCAGTTTAGGCTACATCCCAAAATTTCATTAAAATTTTTAATTAGAAGTTTATTTAAAATTAAAATAACTAAAATTTTTAACTACATTGAAATAACATGCAAATTCCATTTTTATTCAATATTTTCACTGTTGCCATTTTGTTAAACGTACGAGAAACTTTATTTAAAATAAAATAAAACTTTTGAAAGAATATTTATTTATGTGATATATATATATAATTCAGTTTTGATTGTTGTAATATCACAATAGTTTTTTTTTATGGTTCATTATATATGTATGAAGAAGGATGCATAGAGAATTCTAACTTGGCATAAAAAAATATGCGAAGTTTCGCTTTTATTTTTAAAGCATCAAGTTTACTAATTATGTATTTTTCGAACTGTAAATTAAATTGTGGCGACTAAAAGATATTTATTAAAAAAAATTGCATCATTATTTTACGAATTTCAAACAAATTTAGCAAGCGATAATGAGTAATTATTAATTTGCGAAAGGAGATCAATGATAATTTATTTTTGCGTTTAAAAGTTTGAATTAGAAGTCCCTGATAAGCGAATTTCTTTCTGAGGTTTATAAGTAGTGTGCTTCCTGCTGAGCATAAATATGTGTGGAAGCGGGTTAAGTGACAGATTCTGTAACAAACTTGTTTTATTACACTTTTAAAAAGGGGTTCTTATTTTTTTAAATACAAATACAAATATAGTCAACCAAACAACATGTCTGAATCCCAGCAAGGTTGGTCCAAAAGTTTACTGATAAAAGTTTACTGATAAAAGTTTATTACTAATTTTTACAACTATGTTCTCTTTTTTAAGAACATGATTGATTCATAATAGCTCCGAATAATTAGGCATCAATTTTAAGAAGAAGCGTTTTTCGAATTTGAAATCATGCGCGCTCAATTTTTTTTTTAAGGATTGAGAAAAATGAGGCGCATAGTAGTTTTGTTGATTGGAGGACAATCCTGCAGTACCGGCGAATGACACTAGATAACAGCACTGAAATCACGTCCACATGAAAATATTTAGGAAGCGGCCGATTAGTGGGTTCGAACCTACGATCTAATGATCCTTGCTAAGCTTAAGGTATCTCCCTACCTTGAAAACGGCAAATTTTGACAATTTTCACAAATTTTGTTTAATGTTTTAAGAAGAAGAAATATTATTTACGTTTAAAATACTGTATAGATTTTTATTCTACGATAGTTTAATCAAAAGTTGTGACTATTTCAGTTAAGCATAGTGTCAAATTTTGCCCTAACCAAACCAGAAGTGGGAGATAGACAACAATGTTTTCTTAAAACCTGATATCTCAAAAACTACTTGATTTAATGTAATAAAATTTTCATTGCGTGTTTATTATAAATTCATGTGTGTTTTGAAATGACATTTAAGTAAAATAAGTGATAGAATTTATTTTATGGACTTTTTAATATTAAAATTTCCTTGATTTTGGAAAAAATTCTATAAACATGGCTTTGATACCATGTAATTCCTAAAATATTAAGAGTTTTGCTTAAATCTCGTTTCAAAACATGCAAGAAGGTCTAATGAATGACTCTGCCTAATATTTAGGTAACAAATGAATTATTTTTTGACTTATGACGTTTTGCGTAAGGCTTATATTTAAGGCGAATTTCTTCAAAATTTCCATTTATTTAAAAAAAAAAATAATTTTTGGTCAAATATTCCTTTAACATTATTAGTCATCATTATCACTAAAAACATTAGTTAATTTTAAAGTATTAAAAAATTAGACCCCTCAAGGTAGGGAGCTTAATATGGAGTGCAATCCCGTTGTACTAAAAGCGATCTTAACTTTATCCTATATGAAAATATGTGTAATACATATATCGTAATGTCATTTCTAGCCTATCTTCTATGCAAAGTTTGGTTTTTCTGTTAATATATAGTTTATACTTTTGTAGAACCGCGGCTACTGTTGTTGAAATTAAGTGTACTGGGGCATACGTTCATGTAAATCTGTGTGTACGTATAAAATGAAAACGCCGACGTTGTCCGTAAATAAATGCTAATAAATGTGTCGAATCATTGTTTACTCGAAGTTTATTAGGTTATTAATATTCCTTTTAATTAACGTCTTAATAATTTCATCAAGTTTCTTTTTATCTAAAAGCATTTGTTTTGATTTCAATGAAACATGACGCCAAATTCATTCCGTTTGAAAATTGTCTCGACTACAAAATAGAGACATAACATGTATTAAATTTTGTCAAATATTTTCTACTGACTTTCGGGTTATGAAATAAAATAAAAAGTTTAACGATGATAGGAATTTTCTTACGCCCACTCACTTCTTGGAGTTATTGGAAATAAAAATGTCTTACTTTTCAAAATTCTTTTCGACAAGAACTTTTTGTGACATTTGTGCTTGTATTTATTTCTTCTTGGATATTTGTAAAGAACTTGAAAAACGTTCTTTTGGTAAATTTTTAAAGAAAGGACCTTTATTATGTCATAGTTTTTATACCTTTCAAAAATGTCCAGATTCTTTAACAAAATGTAATAATCAAAAGTTTTTTAAATTTGAAATGCCAATGATTTCTTCGTTGAAAATAATGTGTTTTCATTCATCGAACATACTTTGAAAAAGGGTTTTTGTCCAATCAATTTTAAGTGTGATTGTCATCTTTCTATGACGTCATTTTTATAATTTCATTTTATTTTTCCAATGTTATCACTTTTTTAAATCAAATAATGAAAATACTAATCAAAAGTTTTCATCCTTCGAAATCCGGAGCAATATGATAGGAAAAGTTGAATTTGTTCAGAAAAATGTTTGGTTTACGATGATATTAAAATTGAGGAAATTACTTATTAAAATGGGAAAGGCACTTAGGAATGGAAACCCGCGGTCATTCGGGCTCATGCACCCTTAAGTTATAGTACATGACTGCACAAACATCGGACAACAACATATTGTTTAGGAAATATGCAGTCCCTGGACAAATTATTAGACGTACTGTTTTTTTTTAGTAATTTTATGATTCTTAAGAGTTTTTATGCAATAATGGTATATTTAAACTACAATATTATTGATTTTTATTTAAAAGAATTGTTGTAGACTATATATTTGCATCTATTTTAAGATAATTATGATTAATTTTGATTAAGATTAATTTATATTAATTCTTTATAATAAGATTATTTATGTGTGGAATCATCATCTTCAAATGCAGGAGACAGTACAGTCTTGCATTGATAGCATGCCGCGCAGAATTAAAGCTTTGATAGCGGCTAAAGGTGTCTCAACTAAATATTGACTTTTACTAACATTAATTTCACTTTTCTTTAAAACTTATGCTTTTCTAAATTAATGCTGTTTTATTGATGTCAAATAAATCGGTAATTGATTGGATAATATAAAAATAAAAAACAACTCAATTTAAAATAATAAAACAGTACAATATCACCCGGTAATTAATATTTTACATGAAATCTTGCAGTGCGTCTAATAATTTGTCTAGGGACTGTATATATTTCCTAAACTGTCCCTATCTCTGCGTCCGACCTTTCAGCAACAGAGGGCGAAATCCGATGACCGCTCACCCACCATGGGAGCAGGGCAGAAAACAGTGAATGAAACCAGATTCTGGAAACCGGCCAAGACCCGAAACAAGAAAAAGATACCCTACAAATCGAACGACGTGAAGGTCTTTCGTGGAAAGAAAGGGTTATCTCGTCGGTTAACGTGTCGTCAATTAAGGGGTGCATTAAGGGGAGGGGGGGGGGTACGGTACATGGGATTTTTTCATTCAGCTGCCAGACATTGATAGTTAGAATACACTGTTAAAAATTTGAGGATTAGTTTGACCAAGAATATGGTTTCTAATAGCTACAACTGCTGCGTGAAATGTTTCATCATATTTTCGGAATTTGGTTGAACCATTTCTCATGTTTTTGTTTCCGCAACCTGAAAATCAGTTAAATCGAATACAGAAAATTTGGTGAAACCATAGGTATCATAGTTGAAGTATTAGATTGGTAGATCACGTGACCTCCAATGCTAACGACGGGACGCGCATGTATGCCAAATAAGAGCGCAAAATGGCGTGTATTGCCGCTACTTTAAGGAGAAAAATACTACGAAAAAATACCATTTAATTCTAAAATTACAAACAAAAACTAGAAAAGGATTTAAAGTCACTAAAGAGATTCCAAAATGTAGCTAGTATTTTTACGATATTTTTTTTGTAATTTTAGAATTAAATGGTATTTTTTCGTAGTATTTTTCTCCTTAAAGTGGCAGCAACACTGACCACTTTGCCCTCTTATTTGGCATCCATGCGCGTCCCGTCGTTAGCATTGGAGGTCACGTGATCTGCCAATCCAATACTTTAACTATGATATCTATGGGTGAAACATTTCACCATTCAGTCCTTGCGGCCACTTGGGACATTATTATAGTGAAACCAAGCATGAAATGTTTAACAGGCCGTAGTGAGCCTAGTGGTCAGCGTCTCGGTCTCGGGATCGGAAGGTCCTGCGATCGAGTCCCAGTACCATTGAAGACCTACCGAGTATACGCGGAGTACGTGCTCGTTAAATCTGTTGGGTCCGAAAGTCCTCTAAGTTCCCATACCAAATCAATACCTCTGGGGGTGACAAGCCAATTCTGGGGATCCTCTAGTTGGCCTCTGTCTCTAAAAAAATTAGATGGATCCACTTATGTGTGTGTGTTGTCTGTTGTGTCTGTCTTACTTGACGAAGGTTTATAAGCGGGTCTCTGACCAAGCACACAAACCTGAATATATATGTCTACCAACCAACCAAATGTTTAACAGTATATGCTAGTACTAGTTTTCATAAAGTGACATCTGTATTTGAAATGCTTACGAGCGAATTGACACATTGTCAAATCAAAGAAAAAAAGAAAGCATATCCTATTTTCAAGGAGACCAGACATCTGTATTTTGCAGTACGGTTCAGTTTGTTAACAAAACTACTTAGCAATAAAAATTACTCAAATCGATGTCCATTTTTATCTGTTTCAGTTTTCAAAAACGGAGATGACGTTAAAAAATATAATTAATTTTTATTTCATAGTTGGAAAATTTTATGACTCTCTGAAACAAATCTGTTAAGGCTACATATTTGTCCTCCTACTATACATATAAGTTCGCCGAAATTGGTTAACAATAACACCAAAAATATATAAACGCTTATAGATTGCGATTTTTTCCTAAACAAATTGTAAGCAGACAACCTGAAGTCCATATAATTTTTACAAGAGTTGCGTTTAAATCTGAAGTGAGGTTTAAAATTATTCGTGTATTAAACAAAGTGTATTATTAAATTCTTTATAATGAAGTTTGCTGTATGGAAACGTAAGGTTACATTATTTTTAGTGTTTGGGGTGAATTATTTTAGCTTCCACACTACGTTTATAACGTAAGAAGTGGAAGATATTATAATCTTTCAGTTCGTCTGTCCGTCACCCACTTCCATAGCCCAAACTACGAATAAGTGTGATAAGTCAAAAAATTCAGCGCATCAAAATTAGAATACATGGAAAATTTCAGAAAAGAATTCGAATTCGAAGTACTTCAATTATTTAAAAAAAACTGCAAAATTTAATGCTCATTTGAAAAGCATAGGAAGCCATTTTTATTAGAATTAAATCACCATTGCCATTCGCAACAATCGCTCGAGAAACTTTAATTCTTTTAGACAGTAAATTAAATTTTATTTTTGCGACATCGATCAGTTTAAAATGACGTCAAATATATTTCACTACGAGTTCTTTGTATGTTAATATGAAACATTTTCATTCTATATAAAAGCGAGGAATATTACATATATATTCTTTGAAATATAAATTAATTTTTTCAAACGATAAGTAATAATTATTGAATTTTCGAAATAAAATTTAAATGAAACTAGCCAAATTTAGCATAAAAATGTTTAATATAGAACTAATGCTGTGTTTGGCGCCTTTTTACCTGTAAAACACAACTGTTGTGTGGAAGCGGGTTAAGTGACAGATTCTGTTACAAACCTACTTGTTATCTTTGGGTACAGTAACTTTTTCCTTCGGACTGAAATTTTATACTTTAAACTTTAATTGCATATTTACGATTCCTACAAGTACCCCTTAAAAAACATAACATTCTTTAAAAATGGCAAACGTTTCTATTTGTTGTAGGCCAAATTGCTAAATAAAAATAAACTAAAACTGAAATTTTGTTAAAGCCATTTTAAAATGCAATTTAGAGCGCTGAAATACATCAAAGGTTATTGATTAGAATATTTGAAAGAATTTTAATGGCTTTTCTAAAGTATATTCTCCGGTTTCCAACACCACTTATTAATCACACAGAAATCGTTTTACGATCGCTTGGGTCGATGCAGCGTACATCAAATCGTAAAACTGTCGTTTCAAATTTAACACCCTGTAAGGCGTCTGAAAATTGTTTTGCGAGATGACAGCACTTTTATCTGCTGCTAAGTTGCCGGAGAAACTAGAAATGGTTTGAAGTTGGGAATTTCGGAAACTTTTGGCCAAGTAGAAATGAGGAAGTAAATTGCTTCTTTTGTGGAAAGCGCAGGGTGCAAATATTTCTGTACCCGTTGAAATATTTTAGAGAATTTAACAGTTTGGGGATTTTTAAAAGATTTTCAACTAGTGCCACCTGGATCAATAAAGGCCTGAGTGATTATCCGTTTTCCCATCCGTTTTAGGATGAGAAAATTGTAGGCACGCATGTAATATGGTTACATGGAATTTAAGGGGTTGCACTACCCAAAATTTAGGGCTGCCCAGAAAATAATTAAACATGCTCGAATGCTGTGAGTTAAGGATATTGCGCAAAAAAAGGATTCTTTTATAATGGTACAAGTTTATTGAAAATGATATAGTGGTGTGGTAAAATGGTTTTTGAAATTTTATGTTTTTTAATTTTTTTTTTAGCTTATGAATGGTTAAAACTCTAAGGCTTTTAGGTAAATTAATGTAGAGCTCCAAAATTTTTTTCCTGTGTTGAAACATATGCGTTTAACAAAAGCTTATATGGGATAAGGTCTAGTGTGAATAGAATTTTTAAAACAAAATGATGAAGTTGAAAATTTAGAAAAAATCTTTTTTTGGGGGGCATATTTAGACATAAAGCTAAATAACTATTTTTGTTTATCTAACAGCTCAATATGCATACCAACTTTTATTAATAGATGTTGTGGGAACATTTAAAAACAAAGCCATTAAAAATTCTTTAAATTGTAGGAGGAGTAGCATTTTGAAAAAACGTTAAAAATTTTAAATTTTTTAATTTAAAAAAAGCTTACGTTTTAATATTTATCACTTTTTCATATATGTGTATTGAATGTTAGTTCTTTGTAAAAATAGTTTAATTTGAATGCTAGCGATAAAAATACCGGATTTAATTTTTTGAGTACCGCGTCCCCTTAAAAGATCGAGTACCCATTTGACTAGAGTGCTTACGGTACTTTTTGACTTCCACAGAGAGCTCAGATTCGTTGTAATCCGAGCGTCAATATATGCAGTGAGAGCATTCTAGATGTGTATCACAGACAATAGCTCTACTGAAGAATACACTGCTAAATTTTGGGCCTTGGTTTCACTAAAAAATATGGTTCTTAAAACGGCTGTGTGGTGAAATGCTTCACTATATTTTCGGTATTCGGTTGAACTATTTCAAAGGTTCTTGTTTCTAAAACCTGAAAAATGGTTCTACTAAATACCAAATATGTGATGGAACATTCCAAAACACACCTGTTGCAGCCACTAGGAACCATTGTTACTGTGAAACCAAGCATTAAATTTTACCAGTGTATACTCTGCAAACGGCCGAACCCAACGAAAACATAGTCCCGGTTTAATAATAAAAAATGTTGTCATAAATAATTAAATAAATAATCAATTTGCCAACAAATAAAGAATTGTCCTTGTAGAACATGATATCGTGTGAACAATTCCCGATGTTGACTTGATATCACAACGATTGAATAATATCAGAGATATCAAAATAATATCACATGATATTCTGTGCTACTAGGTTAACAGGATTGGCGTAAGTTCGTGAAAATATCTGATGTGAACATTGACTTATTTTCTGTATTCATGGATCAAATCCTAACTGTTACTTCTAAATCATAACCTGACAAGGTCTCTGAAAAATGTTTGGTCAGACAAAAATTACTTTATTATTTGATTGAAAGAGGCGATATGTTATCTCGATATGGTTTATAGCCAACATTTAGGAAACTTTTGGCAAATAGTTAATAAGGATGCATTGAAAGATAGATCTGACTCATTGTTTGTTTTATTTATAGAAAACAAGGTGTCCTTGGGAGACTTGTTGAATTTTGAAGGAATATTCCAAAACGCAAAAAGAAAAATCTTAAAGTTAGGTAGACCAGTACCACTTTGATTTAGGACGCCTTAAATTACAAAAAAAAAGTGTGTCGCTTTTGAGGACTGGTAAATAATGATTTGATCAACAATCCTCAAATTTCCTTTCCTTTTTCCTTTCGGGAAATTTCTGTCAAGTTTTCTTTCGTGATAAATAACTTTATTAAAAGTTTATTCTGAAAACATAAATCATTGCAAAAAGTATTTTAATATTAATATCAGATATATGTAATAAAAGGTGGCCATTGATTCAAGAGAAAACTATAAAAAGCAAAAATGCAATGGAAACTATCCATTGAAATAAATCAAACAATGTATCTGTCATATAGTCACTCCATGCATCAAAAAGGATTTAATAAATACTTAAAATATTAATTCAGTGTGCTTCTAGGAGGATATAATAAACATATCATATCGTTCATTATATCCTCCTAGGTGTGCTTACTCGCTTTTGCAATTGTTTCTTGAGTTTTAACACTAATATTCTACACTGAAGTTATTAACTTGCAGAACATTAAATTTTTTATGCTTTGCTTTTTTTTCAGTTTATTTAAGAAAAACCTTTTCCAATTGCATCGATAGGTGTAAAAAAAAATGATTAAGAGGAAATATAGGCGGTAACCGATTCTGAAAACTTAAGTCTAGTGTTTTAATCAAATAAGAAATATATTTTTCTATACTAAATTACTCCGTAAGTATTGAATATTTTGTAAACGGTTTTTAAGTGAAAAATGTAATTGGCTTAAATGGATCTATAACACCACTTTATGAAAATGTTTTTTTGTAAATTTATTGAAAATTAAAAATGCATTCAAACCAGTTTTAAAAAAAAGTAGTATTATAGAACTCGGTAAGCCAGCTACATTTATTTTATAAAAACCGTTTGCCAAAATATGCAATGCAGGTGTAGTAATAGTTGGGCTTAGCAAAATACTATTTTCCATTGGATTAACATAGAGAAGGATTTGGTTTGGAGACCCGACTACCGCCCCCATTCTCTCTTTTATTTGCAGGAAAATTTCCATACAGACTTCTTCTTCATTATAATGTTAAAAGGAAGGAGAGTAGTGGGAAATTCAACAATGAACTCGACCATTATTTACATTTATCGGTTCGGTTTTCACAACTTTTATCGATGTGAAGGAAAAAGTCTGTCAATAGACTAATGTCCCAACTTGGCTCATCAATCAATACTCAAGGAGTTTGAAGGAAAATATTTGAAAAGTTCGCTGTGTTTAAAGGGCTCTAGGCCTAAGAAAGTTTGAATCTAAGAACTTTTTCTAAGTAAGACTACCGTTATAGAAAACAACCAAATGATACCCGTTCTTCGCAGGACCAAACAAATCAAATCTACCCAATGATTCGTATCATGTAATATGTTATAGGCTAATAAGCCTATGTTATTGTTATAAAGAACTACCCTAACAGCCAGGTTTGTCACAGTTACGTCGCTGCAACGTAATTTTTTGTCACTCTAGGTCACAGTCGCAATGGTGACAAGTATGTGACATCACAGTGATATCGCGTAAGTCGCCGTCACAATGTGACTGGTATGCGATATCAAAGGGATGTCACTATGCGATCTTGCAGTGACATCATATTGTGACTTGTATGTGATATTGCAGTGATGTCAACTCAAAATGCGACATTGCTGTGATATCATCGATATCCATGTTACGTAGAAGATACGTAACAAAAGCGGACAATCAACTTCTATGTGACAAAAAGCGACTTTGAATGTGACATCACAGCGATCTTCAGTGATTTGTATGTGATATCGCTTTTTGTCACATACTCGTCACATGGCTGTTAGGGTACATCCAACTACTTATAATTCCAAAATTAAAAATACGCTATATAATGTCCACTCTCATATCATAAAATTCGTCCTCAATATGAACCTACTGTCGTCGTAATTTCCCTCATAAATACCAGTTAAACCATAATTGTATAAAGCTGTTATTTAAAGTCAAATTCGCAATTATGTGGTTAAAACAAGAATGTTTGTAACAGAATCTGTCACTTAACCCGCTTCCACACAACAGTTGTCTTAAACAGGTAAAAAAAAGGCGCCAAACACAGCATTATGGTGATTTAATTCTAATAAAAATGGCTCTTATGCTTTTTAAATAAGCATTGAATTTTGCAGTTTTTTTAAATAATTGAAGTATTTCGAATTCGAATTATTTTATGAAATTTTCAATGTATTCTAATTTCGATGCGCTAAATTTTTTGAAGTATCACACTTGTCCGTAGCATTTGTAGTTTGGGCTATGAAAATGGGTGACGGACAGACAGACTGAACGATTATAATACCTTCCACTTTTTACGTTATAAACGTAGTGTGGAAGCTAAAAATCACTATATTGTGCATTTGGCCCATTATATAGCAATAATTCAACACAAAGTTTCAATTGTATTATTATAGATCGGAGAAAATGTGAGTTGGGTCACTTAGTAACATGTACTAATACTTGCATATTCAAGACAACCCCGTAGTTTTAGAGAGTTGGTGGAAGCTTCATTTCACCACCATAGGGAATTTTTTTCCAATTGAGTGCCCTCAAGGCCAATAGTGATTAGCACTAGTAATTGTTATTTGAGAACCGTCACAGTACTGGTAGTGTACAAAATTTCTGAAGCATTTTAAAATGCAAATGATATCGTATAAACTCGAAAAATACAGGGTGTCCGTAAAAGAGTTTCCGAGTTTTAATGGTATATTACAGGAGTTTATTTTATACTAAATATAACAAATCATACATGACATGGAAGGAAAACTAACCTAGTTTTTCCTATAAGTGCTCAATGTGTGCGCCTTTACGGGAATTGCTTCCATTACTCCGGACTTGCTGCGGACAGTATGGGAAGAATTGCATTTTCGTTTGGATGTGTGCCGTATCACTAAAGGCGCACACATTGAGCACTTATAAGAAAAACTAGGTTAGTTTTCCTTCAATGTCATGTATGATTTGTTATATTTAGTATAAAATAAACTCCTGTAATATACCATTAAAACTCGGACATTCCTTTACGGACACCCTGTATATAAATACCAAACTTTATTGGAAAGAAAATCGGAGCATAAAGAATTTAAAAATGCTATATTGAAATTAGTTTATGCAATAAAAAATGTATCTAAATGATTTAAGATAGTGTAATTTTAGTTTTTAGTAATTTTTTATTCAAAACTAATTTAAAAGAAATAATTAAAGAAATACTATGTAAAACAATTTTATGTGTGCTGTGATAATCAAATTGATTAATTTAATCTCCTTTGTTAAATAATTAAATTTTTCGAGAACTAAACTTGTTTTAAAATAGAATATTTGATTAGCAAGTCAAAGTGAATTTCTAGAAAGTAATTTGTTTAATTGTTATGCCTTAAATTACTTACATTGAAATAAATCAACGTTTATTATATCTTGTTAAACAAATTACTTCCATACAAACTTTATTCCACAGTTTATTTTAAATTGCAATTTAACGGAACCTTACATTTTTTCTCAGATATTTAGACTATTTCGCCTTGATTCGAAGTTCCAGCAACATGTTAATGAAATTTCATTGATTTTCCAGCTTTTTTTTATAATTAAAAACCGAAATATTTATTAATATATAAAACTATTTTCAACTAAATATATTTTAACATTTAACTTTTTTACTCAATGATCGTTGCTTATGCCGTTTTTTGTTCTTAATGATGCTTTTGTAAGATATATATTTATGCATTATAAAAGTTTTTTCTTAACCGGCAAGTTATAATAATTACTTGTACTTAAACTAGGGTTCCTGCGACGCTCCGGTTTTTAGTGATTATTTCTTATGTAGTTTTTAATATAGTTTGTAAATAAGGGCTATTAGAACTTTTATCAAGATAAATACACTCTTAAAACAAAAGAGTGAAATCCACTCCTATAGGGGAAGTGCATTTTGGGCACCGGAAAGGAGTGGAAATTAACTCAGACTGAGTTAAAACCGCTCGTTTTAAAAGAGTAGAACGTAGATTGTTTTCTTTTATTTCTTTTACCCACTCCGCAAAAAGAGTGAAATCCACTCCTATAGGGGAAGTGTATTTTCGATACGGAAAGTATCGGCTTCAAATAAATACAAAATCTATTCCCAAAATAAAGAGAATATGTTCACAAAATAAAAAAACTTGCCCGAAAGAATTTTTTTCCTGTGAAATACTTTCGGGCACCTAAATAAGAAGATAGCGTGGACTTTAGAATAAGGGGATAGGTGAAAGGTATGGTGTTTGTGACGGCTTGATTAAAGTGATTGGAATTTACCATTTTTTTTTTTATTTGCTGGAAAATCGACTAATGCTGTTCCCCAACACAGTAGATTCGGGTTATTTATTAAATTTAATTGTATTAAAACAGGCTTTTCTTATGAAGAGAGAAGAGTGGTTGTACACAATATTTCTGGTTATTTATTTAATATCACTTACTATTTATTTCCTTTAAATTATTTTACATAAATACTTTGTTTTGTTTGAAATACAAAAAAAAATCAATCATGTATTTTATAAAATGAAGTTTTATGATATATATTTTTAAAAATGTTTATATATATTTTTTGTTTAATAGAGTATTTTACGTTTAGCAAATTGCCTGTTTGATATACTAAACACTTCGTTAGGAAGAAGCCTTATGAAATTATTAATTTGAAATTGATAATTTAAAAGTCTTCTTTCTTCCACCTGTGATTAATTTCATACTTTATGTGTTTTCGTAATAATCAATACGCAATCTCATAGGGTCGTTTATGTGGTGACTGCAACGTAAGCATTTTTGTGTTTTCCAAGTACCTTCGATAAAAAAAATTTACTCGAATAACACTACAAGCATACATCTATCGTTTCCTTAAAATTTGATGCGACATACATTACATTATAAACCTCGAAGCCCAAATAAAAAAATTCCATAAGCGTAGAAATATAAAAATTATAACTACTTAATTATGCAAAGATTTTAGATCTATCGCTTGGAAACATTTTAAAAGCACTTGGTAGTTCGTTACAGTTACTTATTACTAAATTTAGCTATGATTAGTATATTAATAAAATGCCGCCGTATAAAAATACAGAAAGGCTCAAATCCAAAGGCTTCTTAGTTTCACCAAAACCGTCATATTTTTGGTGCACTTATGGGCAGCTTTTCCTTCTTATTTTTGCATGTTTATCAATACAAAAAAGTATTTCAACTTATAAAACTTTGCCAGTGTCAATAGGTAGTACCCGTACACAACCATTTAGCGAAGAGTAGCATCTGCGTTGCTTCTAAGAAAACGTCGCAACGTAAAACGGTACTTTCATCCTTTTCAAACTCTTTACTTCTTCTACAGGTTCTAAGATTGAGTGGATACATAGTTCCATTAACCGAACTATCTACTTTGAAAGGCAATCACTCTTACCCTAAAAGGCGAATGAGCCCGATTAACCGCGGGTCCCCAAACAAGAGTGCCGAGGTGTTAAGCGGATACGGTACCCAAAACATTATTTCTAGAAATAATAACAAACTTGCAAATTATAGTGGTTTTATATAATGTTCACTCTAAATAAACATTTTCTAGCAATAAAAACAAATACTTACAAGTAGTTTTTTATTTATTTAAAAAATAACTCAAAATTTTGAACTTTTTTAAAATGCTACTCCTCTTTCAATTTTGAGAATAACTCCACAAAACTTTTATAGTTTGATTTTCGAACTATTTGTTGAAGAACTGTGCATGGATTTTAAAATGTGAGCTACAGTTAAAAAGTAATTTACATTTATACTGAAAATTACAAAAAATTACAAAATATTGAATTTAAAATTTTTTTAAACACAACTATACATAGTGGACCTTATTCCATGCACAATTTTGTGCACCATTTATATAAGACACAAGTTAAAAATTTCAAAATTCCAACTTAATTAGCAAAAAAGCCTTAGGGATTAAGTAAACACAAGAATTGGAAAAACGCGAAACAGAGAAAACAGGCTGAAAGCAGACGAAATACGCATTCAAACTTATAGGAATGACTCCAGAAAATATTTAATAACTTTTTTTCTACAGAAGATATCATTATGAAACTTTCAGTAAATGTTCAGAAAGATATTGTAAATAATAAGTAAAAACTGAAAAATCGATATTTTGACCAATTTTTGGGTACCGTATCCCCTTAATCCAATGGAAAAGAAATATTTTCTAAGCCACATTTCTCCAGCTGTATTGTAAACGGTTTTTATTTTAAAAATGTATCTGACTTTTAGGTTTCTATAATCCCCACTTTCTGAAATTCGATGCAATATTTTTTGTATAATTTTTTATTTACAATTAAAAAAGTGTTCGAACCAATTTCAAAAAGTTAGATTTACTGTATTAGTAAAAATAGTACAGTAAACCACAACTTGGAGTTGCTGTAGAAAATTAATATTAGATTTTATGCGCAAAATCTGCATAGAATAATAAATAGAACGTGGAAAAACATTAATTTGAGTTTTTCCCGAAATAGCTAAATTGCAACTGCATATGGTTTCAGCACTCGCCACATCAATTTATCTAATACTTCAAAAAACGCAATTGCTTTTTGGCTCGATCAATTTATTAAATTACACAAGACTTCAAAAATCGCAAATGAACAAATAAATTTAATCTACTGCGTACTTATTGCTCAGTTTCTCCACGGAATTGAGTAACTGAAATTAAGGTAAGAGTTTATTTAATTTGTTGAATTTACTTGTTTCTTTGTACGAGTTAAAGAATTTAAGAAATACTCTAGACACCTCAAACATTAAACTTCGTTATACGAGCCCATGCTGCACAAAATTTAAATTTTAATATTTTGGCGTCTCGTTTCAAATCTCAAATACTATTCAGTATAAATATATAGTTAATATTTAGTTAGGTTTTATTTAGATAGAAGATTAGGATAAGAGATAAGTTTATTTAGATAGGAGATACGATACAGTACCAAAATGGGGGACTTGTCGTATAAATGTTAAATAAACATAACTGTAAAATACTTTACCCGAAATACCCGTTTTGTTATGTCTTACAATAACTTTAATTAATAATTATGATAACAATTATTTTTCTATAATCAATTTCTTTTTGCTCTTTTACCCAAATAAATATATTTTTTTGTAGTTTTGACAAAACAAAACTTTGTAGTTTGACAAAACAAAAACTTACAATTTTGATTGATTAAAATAATAGAACTTCCATTACAAACTTTTCACAAAAATAATTAACGGATAAATAATTAAAAATAAAATTATCCTGGAACTATAAAAAAGATAATCTATAAAAGTAGGTTTGTAACAGAATCTGTCACTTAACCCGCTTCCACACAACAGTTGCGTTTAACAGGTAAAGAGGCGACAAACACAGCATTGATATTCTATATTAAACATTTACATGCTAAATTTGGCTAGTTTCCTTTATTTTATTTCGAAAATTCAATAATTATAAATTAATTTTTGCAAACGATAAGTAATATTTCAAAGAATAAATATGTAATATCCCTCGCTTTTAAATAGAATTAAAACATTTTATATCAACGTACTAAGATTCTCGTAGTGAAATATATTTGACGTCATTTCAAACTAATCGATGCCGCAAAAATAAATTTATTTTAATTTATTGTCTAAACAAATTAAAGTTTCTCAAGCGATTGTTGCGAATGGCAATGGTGATTACATTCTAATAAAAATGGCTCCTATGCTTTTTAAATTAGCATTAAATTTTGCATTTTTTTAATTAATTGAAGAACTTCGAATTCTTTTCTGAAATTGTCAATATATTCTAATATCGATGCGCTGATTTTTTTGACGTATCACACTTGTCCGTAGAATTTGTAGTTTGGACTATGAAAGTGGGTGACGGATAGACAGACGGACTGAACCTTCCACTTTAATACCTTCCACTTTTTACGTTATAAACGTAGTGTGGAATCTAAAAAAACAAAGAAATTGATGTAATCTTAATTATTTGTGGGAAAATATTAAGCAGTTGCTCCCAAAAATGGACACTTGGCGCTTAATGGGTTTTAACTAAACAAAACCTTGGGAAATCGTTTCGATATTTAAATAACTCATTATTTATATGTGAATTATATTTACCTGAAAAGATAAATGCTTAATATTTTTTTTTTTTAAAAGACAAATTAGTTTCTAAATTTTTCAGTTTTATTTTAATTATCAGTCAGGTTTCCTGTTTTTAATTTTAAATGTCATATTTATAAACTTCAAGAGTTCAATTAAAAACTATATAGGACTAATTAACAGTATCTTAGACTTTATAAACAAAAAACTAAAAATCAACAAGTTTCTGTGTAATATAAACTGAAATGTTATAAAATAATTAAATATCATACACCAAAAGATAGTATGTTTCCCGCATGAAAAGCTAAATACGCAGCAAATTTCAACGTTAAAAGACTAAATAACAAATTTATAAGTTGAACTATAATTTTTCAAATAATGATATTTTCTTTAGTTTAAACTAAACATTGATCAATGAAACCTACTGAAAATTGGTCAACGTTATTATTTAACGTATTGCTCAAACCTAAAGGATAATTTATCAGCTTTACTCAAAGTTAGAGGATAATTTACAAGAATTATAGGTTTGCATCGGTAACTCTGCCAAAACACCGTTAACGTCCTCATACTATTAATAACTGTTTGCGTTATTAATTTAGTCAGAATAATCAATTTTGTATCTAAATTAGTATCTAAGTTCGCCAAGTAGCTGAAAGTTTGTGTCTGCGTAGGTTGGTTGGTTGACATATATTTTCAGGCTTGTGTGCTTGGTCACAAAGACCCGCTTATAAACCTTCGTCAAGAAGGACAGACACGACATACACACACATACAAGACAGATGGTGCAATCTATCGCCACCTCCACAATTTAGACACGTCTCTGAAGGGGAGGGAAATAGTCTCCAGGGACCTGTACCCGGGGTAAACTACGCAATGACCGACCACAGGACTTTCGGACCCAACAGATTTAAGGAGCACGTACTCCGCATATACTCGGTAGGTCTTCAGTGGTACCGGAACTCGATCGCGGGACCTTATCCGATCTCGAAACCAAGACGCTGACGCTCCCTACGGCCCTTTGTGTCTGAGTAGAATTGAGGTAAATTTTAAAATTGGGACTCTGTAGTCTATTCGCGACGAAATGAGAGCAGGTTATAACAAAACATGTTGCCAGATTATTACCAAATACATTCCACATTTACACTGTTTCTTCGAATTTGACAAGCTATTTAATTTATATGCCGTTGACAAGTTTCTTCGGAACAATTCATATTTAAATAAGTAATAGAAACTTCACTTTCTTAATAAAAATGGCCAAGAAAATGTTTAGTAATATATTTTTGAAATAAGAGTAAAGCGAAATATGAATAAATTTTTAGAACACTGTTTTGGAATGCTTGTTAGTTATGCATTTTATTGACTTAATTAATGTGAGTAGGTTTCACAGTAGTTCTAGTCTGCTCACTATAGTCTAATCTTTATAATGTAAAAATGCCCTTCAAGTAAGAAAATAACTATTAATTATAGTTATGTCCGGTTTGGTTAAAACACTTTCGGACTATTGGTAGTCTCCGTGAAGTAGTTTAATACTTCCTAGTACGCATAGTTAATTTCGAACTGCAATAAAAGGACGTTATAGAATTTTTAAAACTGATGTATAACACATTTCTGACACCAATAATGCTCCGACATATAAGATGAAATGTTCTGACGTTATTAGATGAAATGCAACGTATTTCTGACTGTTAAATAACAAATGTATGACATTATATAAATATAATATTTTTAAAACTTGTTTTAAATGAAAAAGAATTACAAACTAAAATAAGAGAAGTTTTTAGCGTTAGATGTGATGACGAAATGAATGTCCTCCCTTTAACCTGCAACGTAGCGTATCCATTCAAACTACGCTATAGTATAAATTAAATCAGTGGAAAGCCTTTGAAATACGTTAGTGCAACTAGTCCATTATACGCTAAATTGAAAGGAGAGGGGGTAATTATAGGTTTGTTTCTGTAACGACCAAGGCCTCGTTAACGTAGTATAACTATTAATATTCTATGATGTTCGCATTATTAATGCAGCAAGCATCATCAATCTATTGTCTACTAAATTAATATCCAAGTTTAGAAAATGGGTGAAAATATTTTTTGAGATGAAGTAAGAATTTTTTTTAATGTTTTGGCGAATCTGAAAGTAAATATACACGCAAAAATATTTTAAAAATTGTTATAATGTCAACTCAACTTTTTGCTTAATTTTCTGGGATTTGTTGATCTTTTTTTATGCAGTTTTAAAGGAAAGAAAGTATTTGTCTTAATTTATTTTTAGAGTTGCTAGTTTTTGTAAATAATTTTTTACCAAAGCACACACACACTATAAAATCTGTAATTCACACATAATATTTAATAATGTTTTTAATGTTATCTGGATTTCCAAAAAAATTACAAAAATTCTAATCCGTATAAATTATTTTACAACTGTTTGAGGCAAAAATGGACAATTTTAGCTAATACTACTCACAAAATTTAAAACATTTTCCAATATCAAAAACATCTCAACGAGTCCAAAGTTTTCGTCCATACAAACTGCTGAATATGCTTTTAATATTCAACAAACAACAAACTTCATATCTAAAATATGCTTTCCAATAATGGCCTCCCATTTTTAAAAAGAAAACATTTGCTGTAATATAAAAAGATCAAAGAGCCTTTTTTGGCGGCAAACTCGCGTCAAAATAAAGATTTAGTGTTCGTTTAGTGTGTAATGTACCATTTTATTACGATAAATAATGCATAATGAAATACAATTTTTGCCACGATCATTTTTATCAACCAAATTATGTATTATAAAAATGTGAAATAAACTAAAAATATTCAAATAAATGAAATTGATCATTTGCATATTTATTGCTAGTTTCCCGCTTTTTTTTAACAATTAATTTTCCAGTACCTAATTGCAATTACGGTAATAGCTAATTTAGGCATTTGAATCGACGCAACTTCAGTCAGTTAAAGCAGAGAGAAATCAGGGAAAGGTTTTGGATGCTTCGCTAATTATTTTTACTTAAATTCTCAAAAAAGGATTTCGAAATAACATTATAAAAAGTATTTAAAATTGAAAATTATTTATAATTGAATCAGCGTTTAATTATATAAAAAAGAAAAGAACAAATTTTGTAAAATTGAGAAATTAATAAAATATTGTTTTCGATTTTAAAACTTTATTTGTGTAATTTAATAAAATCGCTAGAAAATCAATCGTTTTTTAAATGTTGACAATTTGCTTTAAACAAACAGTTTTCATGAATTTACATAACTATTTAAATATAACTTCATTGTAAAGTGAGTATTGAAAACTTCAAAACCGTTCTCAATAGAAAAAATTATTACAAAATTTGATTTTTTATTAGTATTTAAAGCAAAAAGTCTTTATTAAGTACGAAAAATAGTTTAATATGTTATTTTTTAAATATAATATTAAAAACTAGGTTTGTAACATAATCGGTCACTTAACCCGCTTCCGCCCAACAGTTGTGTTTAACAGGTAAAAAGGCGACAAACACAGAATTGATATTCGATGTTAAACATTTACATGCTAAATCTGGCTAGTTTCATTTATTTTATTTCGAAAATTCAATAATTATTACTTATCGTTTGCAAAAATTAATTTATATTTCAAAGAATAAATATGTAATAGCCCTCGCTTTTGAATAGAATTAAAATATTTCATATCAAGTACAAAGAATCTCATAGTGAAATATATTTAACGTCATTTCAAACTGATCGATGTCGCAAAAATAAATTTATTAATTTATTGTCTAAAAGAATTAAAGTTTCTCGAGCGATTGTTGCGAATGGTGATTTAATTATAATAAAAATGACTTCTTATGCTTTTTAAATTAGTATTAAATTTTGCATTTTTTTAAATAATTGAAGAACTTCGAATTCTTTTCTGAAATTTTCAATTTATTCTAATTTCGATGCGCTGAATTTTTTGACGTATCACACTTGTCCGTGACATTTGTAGTTTGGGCTATGAAAGTGGGTGACGGACAGACGGGCTGAGCGATTATAATACCTTCCACTTTTTACGTTATAAACGTAGTGTGGATGCTAAAAATCGGTCGGTACGCAAATATACCGTTTTCGTAATATTGATCTTTAAACTTCCAACGAAACAGGAATAAGAAATAGAACTAACGTATTAAACAAGAAGTTCATAAAGAACTAAAATAGCCTACTTTCCTGTTACTTAAATACTTACTAAAGTTCTAATCGGGAAAAAACTAGGTTCTTACAGTAAATATCATCAACAGCCGTTTCTACACTAGATTTATACAGATTAGAAAAAAAAATCGAAACACAGCATCCAGCTAATAATTTAAACTTCTAAAAGCCAAAATCAACTATTTTCCTTAATATTATTTCGCAAATTAATTAAATATTATTTATCGTCTGCTTGCGATTTATTTGTAGTTCGAAGAATAATTAAATATTTATTAATAACAAAAGTAATGAAACTCCAAACTGCATTAAAAAAAATAAGAAATGTAAATTAAAACTAAGCATAATTGTATGCAAAAGTATGCCTTGCCGCTTTCTTGTTAGATAATTAATGAACAATCAAAGAATCAAATTGTGCTACATTTTATGACGTCATTCCAAACTGATTCATGAAAATATTATTTTGCTTCAAATATATTTAAATAAATAAAGTTTCTCATATCATTGTTGATTTGGCAACAGTGATTTAAATGACTCAAAATTGAATTTTAATGCTAATTCAATGGGAAATTCGCCGACAGATAGTAGATTTATGTCCGTCCGGACGTACAGACAGGACGGACAAAAAGTATGAAAGTTGGGTATCTGAGGTCATAGCTTTCTAACAAAAAAAGAATTTTTAAGATCCGATGATTAGAACCGATTTTGGAAGGGGGGTACAGACAGACAGACAAACGGACAGACAAACGGACAGACAGGCGGACAGACAGATGGACAGACATACGAACAGACAGACATACGAACAGACAGACAGATGGACAGACATACAGTTGGACATCAACCGCATTCAATACCTATAGTGATTTAAATGACTCAAAATTGAATTTCAATGCTAATTCAATGGGAAATTCGCCGACAGATAGTAGATTTATGTCCGTCCGGACGTACAGACAGACGGACAAAAAGTATGAAAGTTGGGTATCTGAGGTCATAGCTTTCTAACAAAAAAAAGAATTTTTAAGATCCGATGATTAGAACCGATTTTGGAAGGGGGGTACAGACAGACAGGCGGACAGACATACGAACAGACAGACATACGAACAGACAGACAGATGGACAGACATACAGTTGGACATCAACCGCATTGCAATACCTACAGTGATTTAAATGACTCAAAATTGAATTTCAATGCTAATTCAATGGGAAATTCGCCGACAGATAGTAGATTTATGTCCGTCCGGACGTACAGACAGACGGACAAAAAGTATGAAAGTTTAGTATCTGAGGTTATAGCTTTCTAACAAAAAAAGAATTTTTAAGATCCGATGATTAGAACCGATTTTGGAAGGGGGGTACGGACGGACAGACGGACATCGACCGCATGTCAATACCTACTTTTTAATTTTTTTAATTCTTTCGAATTAAAAAAAGAAAAGTAGGCTAAAAATATATAACTTTTAAACTGAAATGTAACTCATCTATTCAAATGATACAATTGTGTTTAATTTAAAATCAACGGAAAGCTCTTGAAATAGATTAGCATAATTTGTCCGTTAAATATACCTAAAATTGAAGGGGGAGATAGTAATTATAACAATTATAATCATGTTTAGTAACGATCAAGACATCGTTAGTGTCTTCTAACTATTAATGTTCCAGGCTGATAACAATATTAATTCCTCCAGTATCATCAATATATTATCTAAATTATTATCTAAGTTTACCAAATAGATTAACATTATTTTATTGGTAGTAGTTTGAAAAGATTAAAATTGGGAAAATAGTTTAGCTGAAAAGATTAACCTACATGAAAATCTTTCGGAAAAAAACTTTATTTTTTGCAATTTTTTTTATTAATTTGATTTTTTTTCCAAGTGCGTGTGTGATGACCTAATTTGTTTTATTACTTTCAAGTTTTGAAACACAATTTCAATTAATTATACTATACAAAATAATGGAAATTTAAATAGAAAATTTAAAATGGGTTTTTACGTTATGAACAAAACACTTACTTTATTAAAATTAATTTATGAGTTTATTACATTTATTTACGAAAGGCTTGTTCATTGCAAAAATATTTTTTAAAAAAACATGTGCTTCTCTTATCTTTTCTCGAGTGACTTGGGTCACATTTTTTAAATAAAAATAAGCAGCTTATAGAATAAAATTCCTTTTTTTATTATTTTTTATAAGTCTCAAATACAGCGCGTCCCAAAAGTTTATGGACTGCTGTGTTTTTTGAATTTTATAATAGGAAAACGTTTCGCAAGAATTTTTTTTTATTTTTAATTATCAAAAATATCAATACAATATTAGTACTGTACACAAATAACATAACACCATCACAGATTTAGTGAAAAATGAAAAAATTAAAATTTGGTTGTCCCAAAAGTTTATAGACAAGTCCATTTTTCCATTTAATTTTGCACTATTGTTTAAATTATTGCACTATTGTTTTTAAACCGTTCTTCATTATCACTTGAAAAACTCGATCAGGCATACTTAAAACAAGAGTTTGGAGAATTTCGGGCTTCAAATTAAACCAACTTTGTTCAATTTGCATCGTTAGATCTTGAACTGTTGAAAATTGGCGCCCATTTGCATAAACGTCCCTCGAAAGTATTCCCCAGAGGTTCTCCATAGGGTTCAGGTCAGGACTTAAAGCTGGCCACCCCATAACTTTAACATTGTGGCGTCTAAACCACTGCATAGTTAGACACATGAATGGAGCGGTTGTCTTGTTGATATTCCCATTTATTTCCCCCTAGCAACTCCCCAAAAAAGTTCCTTGATAATCATCAGAATATTGCCGACCTTTCAAAAAAGCAATATCAGTTGTTCCGTTGAAGGAGAAGGCTCCCCACACCATTACTGAACCCCCTATTTGTTGCCTGCTTAAAAAGGACCTTGGTTCCTTCCGAAGATCGTGCCAATAATACTTCCATCCATCGGGGCCATCTAAATTAAACTTTTTTTCGTCACTGAAAACCACACTTAGCCATTCGTCTTTGTAATGCATGTAATTTCTTGCCCACTTAACTCGAGCATCCTTATGGCGTTTTCTAAGCTTTGGCGTGCGTCGCATTTTATGATATTTTAAAAACTTACTTGCTTTTAGCCTTCGGTGGACTGTAGATTTTGATACTGAAGCTGTAATTTCTTTGGCTGTAGATCGTACAGACAAATTTTCGGTCGAAACAAGTCTCACGATTTCTCTGTCTTGCCTCTTTGTTGTCTTTTTTGGCCTTCCAGGACGAGATTTTGGTTCGAAAATGTCACCTTTCGCTAGGATTTGATAAATTCCAGCTTTGCTACGCTTAATTCTTCTAGCAATATCTACAACTCTCATCCCACGAGCTTGTAAACGATGAATTTGTAAAATTTCATTTTTCGTAAATTGCCCGTTGGCAGGCATCTTTGCAATGAATCAAAAAAGGAACAACCCTCTAGTTTTTATCTCAGGAAGCTATTACGTCACGTGTACAAATAATAAAATATGCAAATTTATATTTTCATTAATATAAACAGCTCTTAACACCTTTTGTCCATAAACTTTTGGGACAGCATTTTTTCGTTTTTATTTTTTAAAAATAAATTTATGATCTCTCACAGTTGTTTGAGCGTTTTATTATTTGAAATACTCTCTTAGATATTTGCATAAATTATTTCGTCATATACACTCGCTTATTCTTCCCTTTAACTTGAAAAAAACAGCTGTCTATAAACTTTTGGGACGCGCTGTATAATTATTAAGTTCAGGTCAGGTATTTTCTTAAAAATGAAATAAAAAGAGCAATATTACTTACAGTGGAATATTTCCTTAAATATATAAATATGGAAGTTTAAGAGATTCCAAGATAAAAAAAATCAATTAAAAAAAGTTTGTTGCTTTTTTTTAATTTAACAACATTAGATCTGGCCTTTTTCAATAAAAACGGCATCGTCTAAAATGAAAAATAATGTGTTTTCATAACAGCGAGTAACAGATTAAATAAAACAAGTCGATAATGAGTTTCGGAAATAACATAACTAAACTTTTTTTTTATTCAAGGCAAATTTTAACTGATATATTTTCTTTAACATGTAATCTATAATAATAAAAGAAAATCTGTCTGTGTCTATGTCTGTGGATCGTAAAAGACCTACTTATACTGCCCTCAGAAATTCGAAATTTTTAAGATAGATTCCTTTTAATACCAACGTGTGCACCTGAGGCTTAGTTTTTTCATATGTGTTCCATTTTTAAAGAAAATTCTAATTTTCTGGAAAAAAATACACCACTTTCGCTCAAATCCTATCATTTTTTCCCTTTCAAGTTGCCATTCGATAAAAGAAATTAAAATGAACACAAAAATTAATTAAAATTAAAATTCTAGCCATTACCCTTCAGAAACTAAATTAATGATTTTAAAAATAATTAAACGTGCCAATGACATAAATGATTTTTTTTACCCAGAATGGAGGTTTTGACTTGAAATAACATTGATATTTAATTATGGTTAATTTTGAATTTATCAGGAAAATTGCAATGACAGTAAGTTCATATTGAGGAAGATTTTTTGTGATATATGAGGATGTGCATTTTATAGTTATGTATTTTTATTTTGGAATTTTTTAAAGCAATATAAGTAACGGGATTTTATTCTTTATAATGAACGGGAACAAAAGCAAAGCTTATTATCCCTTAGCAAATTAAATGACACATATACTTGGGTCGATTTTATATTCTTTCAGTCCGTGCGAAGAACGGGTATTTATTTGCTAGTTTTCTATATAAATTTCATTTTATGACATTAATTAATAATAATTTTTCTTCCAAGAAATTTAATATTTTCTTCCCAAGAAATTTATTTGCACAAACATTAACAAAGTTATATATTTGTATCATCATAGGGATCAATTTTCCAAAAAAAAAAAAAAAAATTAATTCCGTTAGATACACACTTTAAAACATTACTTTCTCAAAGAAAAATCTCTACATTGAACAATTATGAAATATTTCAATAACGACTTTAATCACGCAATGTAAAAAACAGTCAAGTCAACAGGACGATTTCCTTACACAATAATTAATAATAATATTAATCAAAAAAAATTATTATAATTTTAAGAATAAAAATGTAATTTAATGTTTATTTTAATGATGAAAATGTAATGATAATTTTAATAATGAAAATTTAATAATTTTTTTAATGATGAAACTTTAATAATAATTTTAATAATGAAACTTTAATAATAATTTTAATAATGAAAATTTAATAATAATTTTAATAATGAAAATTTGATAATTTTAATAATGAAAATTTAATAATTTTAATAATGAAAATTTAATAATTTTAATAATGAAAATTTAATAATTTTAATAATGAAAATTTAATAATTTTAATAATGAAAATTTAATAATTTTAATAATGAAAATTTAATAATTTTAATAATGAAAATTTAATAATTTTAATAATGAAAATTTAATAATTTTAATAATGAAAATTTAATAATTTTAATAATGAAAAATTAATAATTTATTTTGACACACAGCCATAAAAGTGTTCACCCAATTACAAAAGACTTAAAAGGGACTGTCCGTCCCATAGAGCTAATGCATTAGTTTTGAAATCACAACTTTTGCATAAGAATTGCTTTGCCATGTTATCCCATTTTCACCAGGTATGGGAACCATCGTAACATTAATTTAAAACAAAATTGAAAAGAAAATAACATCCGGTTATTTAATTATTAATTGATGAAGTTTAAAATAGTGTCACAATTTGCTGCATATTTTTGGCATTTTAAAACTTAATATATAATTAAATAACTAGATAACATTTTTGTTTAAAAATTTGTTTCATTTCGATGTTATGTTGATTCCCATACCTGGGGAAAAAAGGCTAACATGGCAAAGCCATATTTCTGCGGAAATTGTGATTCCAAAGCTAATGCATTAGTTCTATGGAACTGTCAATCTCTCTTAAGATAGGTACAATGTGCAACCAAGTCTTACCAGGGAATCTAACTCAGACCCCCAACCCTGCAGAATTAAGTTATTAAATTAATAGATACTTTCCCTTCAGCGCACGTTTTTTTAACATGCTATTTTGAAAGCATTTATTGACTCGGTTAAGAGGACTGTCAGTCCCATAGAGCTAATGCATTAGTTTTGAAATCCAACTTTGGCAAAATAATTGGTTTGCCATGTTATCCCATTCTCACCAGGTATGGGAATCATCATAACATCATTTAAACAAAATTGAAAGAAAATAACATCTGGTTATTTAATTATTAATTAATAATTTTAAAATAGTGTCGCCATCTGCGTAATTTTTGGCATTTTAAACTCAAATATATAATTAAATAGCTATATAACATTTCGTTTCAAAAATTTGTTCATTTTAATGTTATGTTGATTCCCATACTGGGAAAAAGGGCTAACATGGCAAAGCAATACTTCTGCGAAGTTATGATTACAAACTAATGTATTAGCTCCATGGATGACAATCCTCTTAAAACTTTCAATGTGTTGATCAATGGAAAAAAAATTATATGCCAAAATACTTTCAAAATAATATTTTTACAAACGGCTTTTTTATAAATTATAAATGTATCTGACTTACATGGGTCTATAATTCCAGTTTTTGAAGGATGAATTTTTGTTGGATTTTTTTTTTTTTAAATTTCAATCAATTTCCAAAAAGTGGAATTACAGAGCTTTGTAAGCCAGCTATATTCATCACATAAAAAACGTTTGTAAAACGTATTCAATACAGCCGGAGTAATTTTGCTTAGAAAATTTCTTTTTTTCTTTGGATTAACACAGATACTTCGGTTTGGAGACCATCTCCCATTCCTCCTTAAGGGGGAATGGGCGCGCTGGACCGCGGGTCTCCAAACTCAAGTGCCTCAGTGTTAATCCAATGGCGAAAAAACAATTTTATCTGCCACATTTCTCCGCCTGTATTGAATATTTTTACAAATGTTTTTTTTTTAATAATAAATGTAGATAACTTACAGGTCTCTATCTTCCCACTTTTTGAAATTGCTTCGAATATTTTGCGTGAAATTATTTATTAAAAATTTAAAAAAATTCCGAACCAATTTCAAAAAGTGGGAAGGTCGGGACCTGTAAGTCAACTACATTTATCACATAAAAAAAATCCGCTTGTAAAAATATTCAATACAGCCGGAGAAATGTGGTAGAGAAAATGTTTTTCCCATAGGATTAACACTGGTGCACTTTGCTTTGGAGACCCCCGGTCCATCGCGCCCATTCCCCCTTAACCCTCTGAGGGATACAGACGTATAAACCCTTCACCTGACTCTCACTTTTTCCATCAACACATAATTTTTAAAAAATATATAAATTTTGTAATTGTTACTACATTTTAAAATTTAAAGCATGCAGCAGTCATTTACAATCATATGCAACAGAAACAAAATTCAAAAATCAAAGAAATGAAATTTCCAATTAAAATTTTAATATCATGGCAGTGAAAACAAGATTACACTTCCAAGAATTTGCGCATTCCTTAAACCTCTGAGGGATACAGCGTCACTTGACTGTGGTTCTAAAAATACGACGTCCGTCACCAATAGCCCTCGTGTAGCTCTAGTGCGACGATAATTCAAACTAAACTAAACTGAGGGATACAGACGTATAAAACCGTCACCTGACTGCAAAGTTTTCCAGCAACACTCATAATCTTTAAAAAATATTAATTTCATAATATTTTACTAAATTTTTAAAGTATGATAAGTCATTTATAATCCACTGACTACAGAAATAAAATTTTAAAAAAAATTAAAGAAATAATTTTTTAGTTAAAAACTTAACTTGTTTTCACGACTTTATTTTAAAATTTAATTCTTCAATTTGCTTATCCCTCCAAGAGTTAACCCTTTCAGTCCCAAGAGCAATTTGACATCATCATTTTAGAAAAAAAATTCTGATCGTATATAGCCATTTATGATTTCAAAAAGCACATCATTCGATTCTTCAAACTTTTTTCTATTAGAAAATATTTTTTATTAATCCCAATAGATGTCAGCCCTATTATTTTTTTTAATTATGATCAGAAAAATGATGATGCCAAATGGCATCACTGGGACTCAAAGGGTTAAAGGGTGAATTGCATATCAAGCAACAGAAACATCCACTAACAGTTACTCAAAAACCACTTACCAGAGTAAAAATCCCGCTCGCGAAACTCCCTTCTCTAACTGTCCGCCAACAGCAGCATCGGGAGAGCAGGACCATGATCTCTCAACTCGTCTCTCGACAGATGATATTTGGGAAAAAGAGGATTCTAGCAGACGACTCGGCGCGCAGGCGCATCGATCCCGTAAGGGGGGGTGGAAGGGTTGAGGGGGGGGGAGGAATGTTCTAATTGAATGAGTTTTTAGTGGAGAGATAAAGGGAGATAGTTGAGTTTGATCAATTTTGTGGTAATATTCATTGGAGTTGGTTTGAAAAGTTAGGTTCGAATTTTGATGGTGTTTTTGATGGGAAAATTTGGTTTGGTTGAAGGGGTATGTTTTAGACCTTGAGTGGCAACAGAAATGGTGAATGAAAATAATTTATTATCGAGACTCGGTTGGTTAATCAATGTCAGGTGGGAACGGAGCAACAATAGGTGCACCGATCGAAGGAAATGCAGGAATGAAAGCAGAAAAATTACATCATCTAAAACAACACAATTAACCTAACACTGCAATACCCAATTACCCTAGGCTAATTCTGATAAGTATGAATGGTAATATTAAGACTAGTTTCCGTAGGTTCCTTTTTGTAATATCTTAGTCGACGTTTAAAAGTGGTTGTGGACATCTTTTGTCTAATACATGTATCGACAATCATTTGTGTCAATTAAAACTACGTCAAACCCAAGGAGTGAATTGTTCCGGAAACGTTTTTGAGGCTTAGTGTGGCAATGTCTAGAAGTTTTAGTGTTTTAAGCTGTTGTTGAGTGAATTTTTATGTGTTTCCTTAGGGTGCCTTTTATAATTCATAATAGTGTGCTGGGGAGCCCAGTCGATTAGGCGTTCGCCTAGCATACGGATGGTCCCAGGTTCGGGTCCGGGCATCGCCAAAATAACTGCCGGCCTATAAACGGCCCGTGCAGCTAAAAATGTCCGACGAATAATACCCCGTATAGCGGGAGTGCACGTTAAATATCCTTCAAAGTCCTAACGCTGTGTACGATGTCGCCCTTAACGGTTGCGTTGGGTGCCTACTCAGGTGTCGGCTCGTCACTTGACTGTGGTTCTAAAATACGACGTCCGTCGCCAATAGCCCTCGTGTAGCTCTAGTGTGACGATAATTCAAACTAAACTATAATTCATAATGCGATTTGCTAAGTGGAAGGTCCAGTTGCAAAACTCGTATTCTTCAAAGAATAAGATATAGAGTCCAGTCCATTGATTGGCGACTTTTGGCGATAGTAAATTCACTTCGACCAAATCGACAATGAACGGACCGGACCTTATATCTTAGTTATACTTTGGAGAATGTGAGTTTCGCAACTCGACCCTTCAAATGGTTACAGTTGAAGGAGGAAAAATTTTGTATGTAAAAACGAAACTCAAATGAAATACGTCATTAGTTAAATAGCATATTTTTAATACAGAAGTACTTGAAGCTTAAAACATTTAAAATAACTTTGCAGTAGGGTTTTAAGAAATCTTTAAAAACTTCAAAGGAAATACTACTTCAATCTATTTGTTCAAAACATTTGAAGGTCGCACCGATACCAGAAAAAAACAGCAGATTTCTTGCATAATCTTTCGCCTTTGTTCTATCCAAGGTTTTAGCATAACAAATGGGATAAATAAAGCGTTTAATTAGTGTGATTGTTTTACATGTCAAACTGATCTTTTAATTTCATTTCTCATAAATTAATATTTAAAATCAATCGTCAGTTTTTTTAAAGATTTTTTTGAAACAAATAAAGTTGGAATCCCAAAACAATTACTTTAATTCAAGATTTTAATGTATGTTTTATTAAAAAAAAATGTAATTTTATAAAAACACTTTTTAATTGAAAAATTAATAATTTATTGTGATTATAAATATAATGTCATATCCAAATGCATTAGGATTTTTTTAATGCTTTTATGATTTTAAACAATTTACTTTTGAGGAAAAAAAATATAGGTTTTACTGTAATAAAATGCATAAGAATTGGGGTTTTATTATTAGTTAAGTTGATTTTTTAAATTTCGAATGTCTTGTATTGCATAGAATTCTTTATTTAGTTTTCAGCTGAAATTTAGAATGGATGCTTATGTGTAATGTGTAACTTGAACAGCCACGTCACAGTTACGTCAACCGTTGCTCCGCTAACCGTCCGGCAGCTAGTTTGTGTAAACTAGAACGGTATCACTCCTACAGTGCCGCTAGCATGTTCACAATACCTACTCAGTTCGTACATCGCGATGAAATAAAGCACTCTGATTGGACAGTTCTCAAGTAACGTTTCGATGTCGAATTTGGCAATTTATCACTTTTTTGGCAATTTGTATTGAATTTGACAACTTCCTGAAATTTTTTTCTGGTACAAACATTGGTCATCCATGTCAAATAAAAAAAATACAACTAGATTTCAAATAATTGTCTTTCTTTTCCATTCGATTTCCAATTTAATTTTTATAATTTCTGTTAGTTACAAATTATCAATTTTTTATAAAAAAATCGTATCTAACTTTTTTTTATGAAGTTTATTTGAAAAAAAATTTAAAACTAAAAATAATTCGCTCAATAATTAAGAAGAAATACTACCACGTTTTTTTTTTAAATAAACTAACTAAATCGTTTTTATGGGTTGCATAATTATGTATTAGTTAATTTAAAGGAAATTTTGCTATTTTGTAGTGACGAAAAATTTAATTGCTTAAAATTCAAGTTAAAATATTATTATGAAACAAGTTAGAGTTGTATATCAAATCAAAATCCAAAACAAAAGACTAATTTTGCGTAAGAAGAAACAAAATATCGCCAGTTCTCTAGAGTAGAGTAGGCAACCTTAGTTTCTTTGACTTGCGAACCGTCCAATCAGAGTGCTTTATTTCGTCGCTTTGGACGAACTGAGTAGGTATTGTGAACATGCGTGCCGCTACAGGTACGTCATGCGTTGTCTTCTTTATCACAAACAAACCACGCCCCCCCCCCCCCCCGTTCGCATTGTTCATTCCACCAGTAGACATTGGTGGCAAATACCCAATACTAGCCCTCGCGGCTGAGTAATTACTTTGTCGCAGACGGTTCAGTATTGGGCTCGCACGCAAGAGGTTCCTGGATCAAAACCGGGCTCGATCCGTACCTTTTCAGTGGTGACTTCGGACGTGGCGCCATGTAAGGTACGTGGCATCGACTGACAACCTTCATGCAACCGCAAAGCAAAGTCCTGAGCTTCAATCAAGCAACAAAGTCCTAGAGCAACAAAGTCTGAGCTAATCAAGCAACAAAGTCTGAGCTTCAAATCAAGCAACAAAGTCCCGAGCTTCAAATCAAGCAACAAAGTCCCGAGCTTCAAATCAAGCAACAAAGTCCTGAGCTTCAAATCAAGCAACAAAGTCCTGAGCTTCAAATCAAGCAACAAAGTCCTGAGCTTCAAATCAAGCAACAAAGTCCTGAGCTTCAAATCAAGCAACAAAGTCCTGAGCTTCAAATCAGGCAGCAAAGTCCTGAGACTCAAATCAGGCAGCAAAGTCCTGAGCTTCAAATCAGGCAGCAAAGTCCTGAGACTCAAAGCAGGCAGCAAAGTCCTGAACTTCAAATCAAGCAACAAAGTCCTGAGCTTCAAATCAAGTAATAAAGTCCTGAGCTTCAAATCAAGCAACAAAGTCCTGAGCTTCAATCGCACAAGTCTATAACGTAATAAAGTCCTGAGCTTCAAATCAAGCAACAAAGTCCTGAGACTCGCATCAGGCAGCACCACCACCCCACATTAATCGTTCCTCCTCCGACTCACTGGGGCTGGGGAGGCGTTTCGCCTTGCATGCGAAAAGTCCCAGGTTCGGGTCCCAGAATCTCCAAAATAAATATCAACCTTTCAACGGCCTTTGCAGCCAAAAAATATTCTGCAAATAATACCCCGTGTGGAGTGAGTGAATCCTCCAAAGTCCCCACACAGCGTACAATGTCGCCCTTAAAAAAAACTTGCGCTTAGGGTGTCTCAGGTGTCCGTTCATCACTTGACTGTGGCTCTAAATTATGACACTAGTCGACGCGTGTTGCTCTAGTGGGACGATAATTCTAACTAACCCTCTAACCCTTTTGTCTGTCCCTTTGATAGTGTAACCATTAAAATATAAAAAGGACAGAAAGACCAGCACCAGCGTTTATAAAGCCATCCTTTATTTTTGCGATGCAACTTTTATATGAAAGCCAAATGAGAAACAATGACATTTTCATTAACACCCTGAAAGGAAATCGTCCAAACAGCAGAAAAACAGAGGACATTTTTTGGAGTATATGATGCGTCCTTTTGTGTCGAAACCATTATTCTGCAGACTACGTTATTGTCAATTACGACGGTATTCTTTTTGCCACGGAAAGTTATGATAGCTTAGATACTATGTCATTATTAAGGGAAGAAAAAAAAAACTGAAAATTCCCTGGTGAATTTGATGCTATCTTGCATAAAAAGTCGGAATTTTATTTCTTTTTTATTCTAAAAAGTTGAATTACCTCGGGATGTATTTTTATTAAGATAGATATTTTTATTTTTGGATTATTTATGATAACAACGTATCGTCTCTATAGATCATTTTTAAAAAAGATAATGTATTAGTTGAGTAAATATTTGAAGAATAATTTGCTTACAATATTTATTACTAAAGAAATTGGTTTTGAAAGGTTTTTTATGTAGATAAATAATAACATTGAAATAAGAATAATAAAAAATAGTATACAATACAAACACAGTAAAATAATTAGTGTTTGTTAACATGTATATGGAATAACTTTAATCTTAATCTAAATTATTTTGTTTGCAACGTTTAAGATTATTAAATTATATCTTTTATCTAAAATTAACCACTGGCTTCACCAGGATAATTTGAATCATAATAAAATGAATTATTTTTTTTACATCAAGAAGTTCTGACTGACTGAGTCACTTATCAGCGCCCAGCCAAAACTATTGGTGAGATGGATTCCAAATTTTAGGAACTCATTCCTTCTGTACGGAAGGCGCCATTTAAGAAGCAATTTTACGAAATTTGAACCTAAAACGGTCTAGGAGAACGAAACGTTAGCCGATTTCTAAATAAGAGTTGATTTTTTTCCTTGTAAACTTAGGATTAAGAGCAGTTTTTAATTTGAACGCTAAATCAACTCGAGCGAAAATTAAGTATAAGTACGAAAAGCACGTTAGTTTATTATGTAAAGGGGAAAGTTAAACATTACTACTTACAATTGTTTTTATAACGTGCAAAAAAGTTCACTCTTTTATAGCATATTCATTCATAAATCGTTGCGAAAATGGCACTTTACGTGCTTACGTCACAGACAGTGCCGAAAGTAGTACTTTCGGCACTAGTGCGGTAAAGTAAATAAGAGTATCTGATTGGTAGAAAAACACAATGATGTCATGAATATCTCCATGGAAACTAAATGATGTCATGAAACTTACTTATTTCTATTGGTTCATTACTTTTGCATTTCACTCATCGGTCAAATCACTCATTGGTAGAAATACTTTTTTGCACGTTATTATAAAAAAAATATTGTAAGCAAGCACGTGCCAAATAATACTTTATTAAGCTCTTGTCATTATTTCACTCGACCTACGGTCTCGTGAAATAAAAGCCACTCGCTTAATAAAGTATTATTTTCGGCACTAGTTGGCTTGAATAATTATTATTTATCTAAACTTTCATTTACTTATTAATGCTTGGTCAAATTAACTTTACTCTACTCAATTTAATCTAATAATATTTCCGATTTGATTTAATTCTAGAAATCGTTGTTTAATTTGCTGTTTACAAATGGAAATATTGAGGGATATTTATATACAAATGTTGAGTTTGTACTTCATAAAAAGAAGACCCGGGATCCTATCGGACATCCAACGTAAAACATTTTAATAGGACTGTGAGGAGCCCAGTGGTCAGCGTCTTGGTCTCGAGATCGGAAGGTCCCGCGATCGAGTCCCGGTACCACTGAAGACCCACCGAGTATATGCGGAATACGTGCTCGTTAAATCTCTTGGGTCCGAAAGTCCTGTGGTCGGTCATTGCGCAGTTTACCATGGGTACAGGTCCCTGGTGACTATTTCCCTCCCCTTCAGGGACATGTCTAAATTGTGGAGGTGGCGATAGATGGCAGCATCTGTCTTGTATGTGTGTGTGTGTATGTGGTGTCCGTCCTTCTTGACGAAAGCTTATAAGCGGGTCTCTGTGACCAAGCACACAAGCCTGAAAATATGTCTACCAACCAACATTTTAATGCTGACATCAGTGTGGGAAGAATATAACGTCCTGATGGTTTATTAAACTGTGGATTGGGTAATCGATTGGTAGAAAGTAAAAGTTAACATAAATATACAAGTCACCGTTATTAAGTGTACACCCATGAAAAGCCGGGTTTACTAAGCTAGTTATATTTCATATTTAGTAATTAAAGGTAAAAACATATGATAGAAAAGCGTCCCAGTATTTTGCAACTTATTTTTTTTATCTATAACAAATGTCGCAAAATATCACGTGGTAATATTTTACTCGGCTTATCACATTTCGACACTATTGGTCCTAAATTTAAGGGGAGTCGGATGGTTCTATCTCGCCCATGTTAATTTCACTAACTTTAGGAACATTTTTCTCAGGAACTATGCGAGATATCATTATGATTTTTTTACAGTTTGTTTCTTATATATAGCTCTTTGATTTAAACTGAGGATATTTCACAGTATATCAAATGCTTTTACAGTGATTTTTTAAAAATATGTATTAAAAAAACCCCAAAACTTCTGATTTAAAGTTATATAACTTTTTTTGAGCGGAGATAATTAAAATTCCTCAGTTAAATTAAAGAGCTTATTAATGGGGAAGAAATATTTTTAAAAAAACATGTCGATATCTTTTATAGTTCCTGAGGAAAATGTTCCTAACTGTTGAAAACTTTATATTTCAGGAAACGCAAAAGAAAATGAAGGTATAGGTAAGAACTGATATACAGAGCTTTTGAATATTGCTTATAAAAAGAAAACTACTAAACAGAAATCGATAATCTTGGTCTTAAATTAAAACTATAGATGTGCAGATCAAAAATAAAAGAAAAACAGCAAATCAACATTTTTGACCCAAACACCCATCCGATTCCCCTGCATGCCACTCCACTCAATTCGATGAATTAAACCGTTTCTGTAAAACTTGTTTTTCCTTTAGGGTACTGTCGTTACGAGAAAATAACTTAAGTTAGACAAGGTTTCGGTGTAACCCCCGGCCTACTCAACTACTAAGGCCGAAGAAGCTTTCCCAAACAAGCTCGGGGACGGAAAATTTGACGTCATAGTTCCGAGTGACGTTGTTCCGAAGGTGAAGACAACCTGTTTCGAAACCTGTTCGGAACCACACGTTCACGGCTGACCACAATTTTAGTGTTCCGAATGCGTCCGAACTGGTTTCTCGATCTTCGGTACTGGGAACAGTGACGTCAAAATTTCCGTCTACGCTCATGTTTGGGAGAGCTTCTGTGGCCTTGTTATTGAAGTTTGTCGTGTGTAACCTCAAAAGACTTTCCACATTATGTTAACGATTAAGGATTTACGAAATTATAAATACTCTTGACTAGATAATTCAATTGCTTATATTGGCAATGTATTATTGAATAAGCCTTTTAAGGGTAAATTTGCCTGATCTACCTCAGGACCCCAAACCAAAGTGCCTCTGTTGTTGTTGTTTCTAATCCTGCACTCGACTGAGAGAGGTCAGCCGACCTCCAAAAGGTTGTTGACACAGGGCCGTATTTCTAAATAGGCTAAATAGGCAGTAGCCTAGAGCGGCGAATTTTTTGGGGCGGCAAATTTTACGACCAATGAAAGCGACATTCGGCATAAAAAATTATTATAAAGATACGAATATTTTTAAGAAGGTAAACAAATAATTTACATTAATGCGCAAACCGTAAACGTATATAGTACTAATATTTCGTAGCAAACATGGCTGCAAGGGCAAGTGCACCCCTCCTCCCGGATTTCGAAGTTGAAAGAAAATAAGAGATTTTTTTAAAAAACTGTTCTCCTATTTCGCTTTCGATTTAGTGTGTAAAGGTACATAGATGATTCTAATATATGTATCTATTTTAAACAGCACATACCATCAGTCACTAATAAAGTGCCTCTGCGTTAATGAATAGAAAAAAAAAATTTAATCCACAGTTCTCCAGCTGAATGGAATATTTTAATAAATGTTTTTTTATATGATAAATGTTGACTTACAGGTCTCTATAATCCCACTTTTTGAAATAGGTTTGAATATTTTGTGTAAAATCATTTGTTGAAAATAAAAAAAAAAGAAATATTCGAACACATTTCAAAAAGTGGGATTATAGAGAGCTGTAAGTCAGCTACATTTATCATATAAAAAGTCTGAAAAATATTTAATACAGCCGGGGTAATGTGGCTAAGATTTTCTTTCTATTGGATTAACACAAATTCACTTTGGTTTGGAGACCCGCGATCTATATAGAGCTCATTCGCCCTTAAGCAAATTTATTTTTAAAAAATTTAAAAAAGTTAAGTAAAAGCATATAAAATCTAACCAATATCGAAAAGGAGTTATTAAAATACTATTTAAGAAAGCTCCCTGTGTGTAACAAAATGTTAATTTATAATTAATTTTTTTTTAAATTTTAATTATCAAAAAGATTAAACTTGGAATTGTGTGATTTAGAATTGGAGTATCACAACTAAGAAAAATAATAAAATTAAAGGAAAAACGTGCATTTAAATTTTTTACATTATATATTGTAACGTACCTGATCCGTGGCCCTCCACCGGCCACTTTAGAAGTTTTCCCCGCCGAAACAGAACGAGAACAGAACTCCTTTTCTACCGATTGAGGTAGGGTTGGGTAGGGTTGATACATATATATTCCGGCTTGTGTGCTTGATCAGAGACCCGCTTATAAACCTTCGCCAAGTAAGACAGACACAGAAAGAATTTTTACTGTCACAGAGAGAGAAATTACACCCAGGGCAAAGGCGGGAATCGAACCCGCACCCGGTACAGTGCGCAGACTGTTAGCGGAGGCAGCTATCTTAACCACTCGGCCACCCGGGCCCCCCGATTGAGGTAACATGGAATTTGGAGGTGCTTATGTCCGAAATGACGAACTAAACAAAATGAACTCACACCTACATTGTTTTAAAAGTTAAATGGATGCTGTAAAAAATAACTAAGCTGAATTAAACGAACTTAAAATGTTTTTTAAATAAATAGTGGAACAGAGTATCTTCTATTCTGTATCTTGTTCATCCTTACATAATATTCCTTTTATTTTAGTTTTAAGAGGAACTAACATTTGAAATGTAATTATTTTTGAAATTGCGATTATAATTTAAATTGATTTAGTTTTAAATATATAATCAAAACCCTTAAACTTTCACCAAGCTAAAAGTTATGCATCTAATCGTGAGTAAAAGTTAAATGAATTTTTAAAAGTTAGTACGGTTGAAATAAGATTTAAAATAAAATATAAGCAGCCTTGTAAAATTTGCGTATGTCAAAGTAAAAATTTAATTTCCGTTTTAGTTTTGTATTTATTTTTCATTTTTTGTAAGTTTACTTTTTTAAGTACCTATACATGCGGTTAATGCCTATACTTTTTTTTTTATTTAGAACGTTATATTAATCTCACAAAATGAAAACAAACTTTATTAAAAAAATGACTGCACATTCAAACACGCAATCTTTATACTTTTTATTCTTTAAAATAGTTTGGAAAGGAATTTGAGTCGAACACTAAATAAGAAATTCCTTAATTTGAAAACGGAAATGAAATCCATAATTAAAGTTCATTTTTTCAATAATTCAAAATCCCAATATTTCCATTCTCTACCCATCGGAGAATTAAGAAGGTTTAATTTAAAAGTAAAAGCAAATAAAAAAGTAAAAGCAAACAAAAACAAATATTAAATTTTCAATATATTTCCATATGACCTTTTTTCGCTTTCAGTTAAATGAATATTTGTTTCATTTTGATAAAAACTTATTAATATATGCTGATTTTGCTTACAAGGCAATATTAAAAATGCTACAAAATTATTGTTTACCTCTAAATGTCTTTTATGAATAAATATTTATATGCTTTTATTATTTATGTAATTAAATATTTATGAAAGAGCCAGTTCATAGATGATAATATAAGAAACAATGACGAATGCATGAATGTCTAAAAAAAATTGATAAAACGTTGTATAGCATAAAATAAAATAGCTTAAAAATCATTAAGTTCTAAAGATTATTAAAACAATAAAAAAACAATAAAACTGCTTAATATATGCATTGAATGTTGCGATTTTATGTTGTAGTTTCCATAGTAAAGTGCAAACAGACTGTTTGTATAACTTTAATTTCAATAAAAGTATATTAGTAAATGCAAATTGAAAGTTTACCCTCTAAGGTGTATGCTGAGATAAGAAAATTAACTTGTAAGAAATGCACGTAAGTCTTTCTTAAAATTTTAGCATCTACATCTATTTTACACAAATCTGTCAAAAAATAGTTATTTATGCAACTAGTGTGAAAAGTAAGGATTTTTTAAACGGGAGTTGTATAAATTATTATTAAAAAGGCTATTTTCAACGTGTTGTCATACACTACTTTTTATAATAACGTGCAAAAAAAGTATTTATTAAATTGGCATTTATTGATTAGCTTATTTATTATTTTATTATAACGTTCAAATGATTTGAAGGTGATTATTTATATTAATGATTATTTTAAAATCACGTGCAAAAAGTATTTCTTAGATTGACATTGGAAATAAGACGCCAAATAAAGAATCGCGTTTAAATAAAGAATTTTTCACCAATCACAAAGCCTCCGAATAAAATATCACGCTCAAATAAAGAATTTTACACCAATCAAGTGCTCTTATTCACTTTGTCGCATTAGTGCGTAAAAGTAACTTTGAAACACGATTTCGTTAAAAGCATCACTTTTGCCACGATTATTGATTTGAAAAAGATTATTTTTTTGCACGATATTCTAAAAAATTACTGTGTATACTTACTGTTTAAAGAAAACATAGATTTATACAGATTTAATATAACGATTGTTTAATTAATGTAGTGGAGGGAACTTACCTTGCCATATCATCAAGCACCAAAACCACCAATGAAATCCGGGTTACGTCACGTGAAACAAGCCAATTGTGTATGTTTCTATTCTTATTTTTACATTTTTATATATATTGATTGAGTCAATCTGATGCATTCGCATTACTTTTGTATTAAAAACATTCATCATTCAAAAGAAGAAAGTAGTTACCCTTTTCCAGCTTACATCAATATTTATGGCTGCAAAAAAAAAAATCTGTGTCATAAAAGTCGCAAAAATGAGAGTATTTCGTGTCATGGATCTGCAGCTACGAATAAATATTTAAATTTTAAGAGCAACAGAAACGAAACATGATACCGAATGGCTAAGAAAAATATCTACATGCATTTGAATGGAGGAAAAAATCGATGTGACTTTAAACGGAAATCAGAAACTTGATTTTAAGAAGGTTGGAAGAATGTAGAGTTTTTGTCAGGGTTTTCTTGAAGCAAACGTAAAAGTCGCCAAATCGAATAAGTAAGCCCAAAGCCAAACTTCAAGTTTTAAAAAGGAACAGCTATAATGCAATGGACGGTTTCGATTTGGTGATAAGCGTTTCGTCGCCAAGTAACGAATATGCCCAAATGTGATAACATTCTATGGCGGTTCACCTCACACGCAATCTCAATATGCCATCAGCAACTAGGTGGCGCTGATTTACCCCATCTCGTTCCTACCACTATTCTAAATAACAACGATAGCAATAGTATAAAAGTCTAGGTAACTCATCTCCACCTTGAGGATCCTTTTGGTATAGACTGTGGGTTACTGAGGCAGCTACAATTCCACCTCATATTTCATACAAGTCGATAGGTAAAGCAGCCCTATGTTAAATTTTCAAGTTTGCCAAAAGTCGCCAATGAACAGACCTGCCATTATAACATAGCTGTACTGATTATAATTAAGTATGTAGGTTTTTATTTTAGAGCTGGCATAAAGATGAAAATGTTTAATTGGTACTTTTTTATTTCGCTGGTGCAAATTGAGCTAGAGCTAGCTAGTGCCATTGAGTTTACTATTAAACTGAAAAAATGTTGTTGTTGTTGCTTATCTTCCTTGTCTGACGGAGTCAGACAAGATCTACAAGTTCGTTGACTGTTAGGTAGTCGAAGACTAAAAGAGGATTGTAATATACACTGATCAAAACATTTAGGGGAACGCATGCTTTAAACCCTTTCACCCCCAATGATTCCATTTGGTATCATCAGCTTCCGATCTTTTTTCTCACTAAGTTGAGCTCGCACTTATTTATCGTTAGATGGAAGAATCATGTCTTTTGAAGAATTAAATAATTTTTGTTTTAATGACATGAAAATACGAAAAACATGGTAAAATAAAATTCACTCCCGAAAAATTTTATAAAATAAATTGACCCTAAATTCTTCACGCTTGCATTCCTAGATGTTTGAAAATTCATTTTAACTTTTTCTTACAAATACAGTTTTGAAAAAATTATTGTAATAATTTATTCAAAAGTTATGATTCCAATAGTTTCCCTCTTAAATTTTAGCTTAAAATTAAGTTTTTTTCCCTTTTTTTTACCATTTCATTCTGGTTGCATAATTCTGGTTGCATAATGAATCTATTTCACAAATTTTAGATTTCTATAATAAAAAATAAGAAGTTGGAACTGAAAGGGTAAACAAAAGTATGCAAAGTGCTCCCCTACTTCTTTTGAGCAGTGTAGATCCTCTCTAGGAAGTCTCATGCATTCTCTCAAGATCTGAATTAATACGCATAACACAATTCTTGTATTGAAACAACACAATATTATAATGTTGTCATTTTTACGTAATACTTGTGTTGCACTTGTGCTTTTTGGACAAAAGTTTTTTCTGAGTGTAAGTACACTTCCTAATTTTTTTAATCAGAGCCTGAGTTTTGTAAAATTAGTGATATCGCTTTCAAAACTGTTCCTGAAAAAGTCTATAGATAAATGCCGAATCATTCGCCAAATGCTTGTTTGAACTAACTTTTTAAGTCATTTATACTGCTTCACATAACAACCCAATTTCGGGCATGACGACATATTCAACAATCATACTTCCTTGACAGAATTCCGTTTCAAAATATTTATTCAATGCGGGATTTCCTTTTTATTGATATAAGCGTCAAGAATACGTTTGGGGACAAATTGAATAAAATGAGGGGAAACCTTGTCCGAAGAATCAAACTGGATTTTGAATAAAACTGTTTCGGAAAGAGGTAGTTTTACTGAGATTCCACGTCTTTAGTTTGCCAAAAACGCAACTGTCATTTTCCGTCAAAAATGAGTTTTGAACTTGAATATTCTTTCGTACTCAAAAAGTAAACAAATAACGTAGCCATTCGCAAATTAAAAAAATCTCAAAAAGGAGTATAATTTATTTAAACTTGAACCTATTATTATCAATGCCATGTTTTAGCATTGTCAAAAAGTATCGAGAATTTGCAATTCATAAGTTATGTCATTTAAGTTTGTATATTAAAAATAAACATAGTACAACAGTTATTTGCGAAATAACGTAAGATGTACAGTTGATGATGATCATTCCATGAAGTTCCCAATGTTTTCAAATTTGCGTATTTGCGTATTATATCATATCTATATACTCAACGCAATATCATATCTATATACTCAACCCAATATCATATCTATATACTCAACGCAATATAATATCTATATACTCAACGCAATATCATATCTATATACTCAACCCAATATCATATCTATATACTCAACGCAATATAATATCTATATACTCAACTCAATATCATATCTATATACTCAACGCAATATCATATCTATATACTCAACGCAATATCATATCTATATACTCAACGCAATATCATATCTATATACTCAACGCAATATCATATCTATATACTCAACGCAATATCATATCTATATACTCAACGCAATATCATACCTATATACTCAACGCAAAAAATAGCTTCATTTTTGAGAATTACATGCTAGTAAATTTAATTTCGCAATTTATGGAGATAAAACAACTACTATTTGGCCAAATTGCGTATCCCTCGGAATATTGGAGTTTCCTCTTAATCTATAGTTATAATTCCTTATCGTAGTATTTACACTGATAAAATTTCGTACTTGTTTTCACCAAAAAAAAATATTCCTAGTAGCTGCAACGGCTGTGTGGTGAAACCTTTTCACTACTTTTTGGTGAACACCATTTTCAGATTTCGTAAATAAAATCCTTAAAAATGATTCAATCATATTCCAAAAACATGGTGAAACATTTTACAGAAACATTCCACCCCAAAGCCGTTGCAGGTACTAAGAACCATTTCCTTGGCTCTTTAGATGCAACCTAGCGTGAAATTTTTTTCTGTGTATTTTAAAAACACAATTTACTAAAAATGTAAATAATTTTTTACATAAAACTTTGCCAAATCAACATTACGGATTTTTGCTTCGTGAAGTTTGGACTTCAATTTGCGCACGCAATTGGGCAACGCCGAGAAAGTTACATAAAAGCACCATCGAAAGAGTTTCGAATAAATAAAGTAACACACAAATTCCAAGGGGGATTTATACTGGATTTAAAGCTTTCTATCAAGCTTTCACGACGCTCAAATGTTCTTCACCTGAAGCTTTTACACGCTTAACGAGTCGGAAATGAAAATAGAATTTGTGTAAAATGTTTCTTTCTTCGCCAGATTTGATCATTTCACAGGGCGAAAAAATTCAACTTTTAGAACAAACATTTATTTGGGTGAAGTTTCTAAGTACAAAGTTTTATGTAACAAATGATTTTTAGTAAAATGTTTTTAAAAATTTAGTGCTAGGTCAAAAAAGCCAATAGTCCAAGTCCCCCGACCTATAAGTTATTTTCTCACGAATGAAATGTATCGGATTAGGTTTGGTTTTCATATACTTTTAGTGTATTCATACAGTGGACCGATGGCCAATTTACGGGTATCGGGTGCAAAAGGTAGGTAAATTATAAGTTAACCTATGTCATTTTCTCAATGCTGATTTTTACGTATGTTTTAGAAAACATTGTTAAAAGTTAATAACTAAATTGCCAGACACTTTCCGCCGGCCGAAACTTTTGCCAGATGCTTTAAAGGTCTCTGTAAAGTTCAGACTTTGTCTCACGCATCTGGAGGCACGATATGACGCTACATATTTTCTAACTAAACAAATATTTAATTAAATCGAAACGATAATCTTTCTTCGTTTTTATTGCTTATCGACTCAGCTTTATTTTTGTCACCAAAAAAGTAACGAACAATCACAGTACCCCTTAAACAATTAAAAAACGAAGAAACATTATCTTGATTTAATTAAATTTTTGTTTAGTTAGAAAATACATAGCGCTATATCGCGCCACCAGATGCGTTGGGAAAAGTCTGAACTTTGCAGGGACCTTTAAAGCATCTGTCAAAAGTTTCGGCCGGCGGAAAGTGTCTGGCATTTTAGTTATTAACTTTTAATAATGTTTTCTAACACATACGTAAAAATCCGCATTGAGAAAGTGACAAACGTTAACTTATAATTTAACTACCTTTTGCACCCGATACCCGTAAATTGGCCATCGGCCCACTGTATGAATACACCAAAGAGTTCTATAGTAGGGTAGGGACTGAACCGGTAACTGCACCATGGACCAACACGGAGACAATATAGGGTGGCATGTGGGGCCCGATGGCCGAGTGGTTTGGATCGCAGGCCATAACGCTAGCAGTCCGCTCGCTGTAACAGGTGCGGGTTCGATTCCCGCATTTGCCCTGAGTGTACTTCCTTTCTCAGTATCAAAAATATAAATTAACTAGCACTTTTGCCACTCTATTCGGGCTCCGTAGTGAGCCATGGCTGCCGATGGCAGCTCAGTACGAGTCGTTCCTCTACCCTACTATAGAACTCTTTGGAATACACTAAAAGTATATGAAAACCAAAACTAATCCGATACATTTCATTCGTGAGAAAATAACTTATAGGTCGGAGGACCTTGGACTATTGGCTTTTTTGACACTAAATTTTTATCGGAAAGTGTCTGGCAGTTTGATTATCAACTTTTAACAAAGTTTTCTAAAACATACGTAAAAATCAGGCTTGAGAAAATTACATACAGTCCCTGGACAAATTATTAGTCGCACTGCAAGATTTCATGTATCAATCAATGATGAACAAAATACCTTAAGAAGGACATTTGTGTTCCTAAACTTAAGCTATTGAATAGAAAATACTGCTATACTTAATACATCTATCGAACTTCTTTTTTAATGATATGGCATTCTTTGGTATGTTTTCATCATTATTAAAATAATACAGTGCGTCTAATAATTTGTCCAGGGACTGTAAGTTAGCTTATAATTTACCTACCTTTTGTACCCGGTATCCGAAAATTGATCTTCGGTCCACCCTAGCGGGTATGCATACACTAAAAGTATATGAAAAACCTAATCTCCGATACATTTCATTCGTAAGAAAATAACTTGGGTTTGGGGGCCCTGGACTCTCGTTCTACAAGGAAATGCTTCCTAGTAGCTGCAAAGGCTTGTGGTGAAATTTGACACCATAGTCACGTTAGTCGCCCCATAGTCGCATTACACACCATAGTCACTTAAGTACATTAATTGTACTTTATTAATAAATGCGGAGATATATTAAAATTTGCATTTATATGAAGACATTTTATTGTAATTTCTTTTGAATCTGAAGAATTTATGAAAGGTCATAATAATTTAAGGAGGTCCGGTACCGAATTTTTTTTAAAAATACAATTTTTGCTTTTAATATTTTATAAAATAGTTCGAACTATTCTTAAAACAATGGTGCCTTTGTTTTTTTTTCTCTACGACGAATAGAACCATGTTAAATACTGGTAATACTAAATATAGTTACATCAACTTAATATGCAGTTTCAAAACTTTAAACGCCATTTTGAAGCTGTTCTTATTTTAAAGGATATCCTAACTTCAAATTCATATATATCTTACGAACCATTCATTGTAGACTTAAGGAATTTACACATTATATACTACATATTATTATAAACATTTTCTTCACAGAATTTCAAAAACAGTATTTTTTTGGAAAATATATAATTTTTTTTAGCCTAACACGTAAAAAATATAAAAAATTGAAAATTTTAACTGATATTTTTTTTTTTAAATTTTGTATTTAATTTATCAAAACATTATGTGAAAACAATATTTTATAGATACTATGGTGTATCACATAAAGTGGTTACCTTGATAATAGTCACATTATTTAGTGACATATCAAAAATTTTAAACATCGATTTCTTCAAATTTTTATTGGTTTTTAATTTTTTTTAAAATATATTTTTTCAATTTTAAAAATAAAAAAAAATTGTAGAAGCATTTTAAATATGTATTCAATCAGTTTTAAAAAATTGGGATAAATCCATCCATAAATAAAAAAGTTAGAAAAGTTGGTATCGGACCCCTTTAACGTGTATAAATAGTTTATACAACAGTAGAGAAATGATCATTTATTGGACCTCAAACCCAATAATGCTGTTAAATTAAAATAAAATTCAATCATAACTTGAGTTTATTTTCAAAACATTGAAATACCTTAACTTATATAATAAGCTCAGTCTTGCAGAAGTAACAATTGTTATTCAAAATTACATAAAGAAAGACGTATTTGACAATTTCGTTTGTTCCAAAAAAAGTTTTTTTGCTCAATAATAGTTAATAGGTTTTTTATATTCAACTTTTAAGAGATATATAATGCATATAGTAAACCTTATTTGTAACCTTTTTAAGTTTCACTATTATATAAAACACATTTCTTCAAAATACAAAAAAATAATTTTCTCAATTCCTTCCGTTTCAGTGAAATTTTAAATAATATTTCAGTTCGACAGCATAAGCGATGAAAAGCTCAAAATAAATTTTTTTTTATAATTTTGTACAATTTCCTTTCATGCATTAAAAATGCGGAAATCCTACTTTGAAGTTTCGTAATCCTATTTAAAGTTCAGAAAGAGGAACTTCTATATCAATTGAAACTATTGTACGGCAATTATTTTATTCTCAAAAAATAAACTTTTGTTAAAACGTAAGAATTTAACAATTTTTTTCAGTTCTTTAAAATAACGAGAATAAGAAATGAATGTAGAATATTTTTAATTTATCATCTTGAACATTATGAATTTTTAAAAACTTTTTATTTCAGCCGATTTTATTTTCATTAACTTTATTAAAAATTAGTTATTTCAGAGAGTATTCTCAAAATGTACTCGATTGTTTTTTTTTTTATTTTAAGTAACTTAAGGCTTAAATGTTTATTTCGCAGAAAGTCATGCAAATTAAAAAAAAACGAAACAAAAAACATGTTCTGTCATTTTCGAAAAAATTATGTATTAAGAATTTTTTGACGTATCACACTTGCCTGTAGCATTTGCAGTTTGGACTATGAAAGTGGGTGACGGACGGACCAACCAACTGAACGATTATAATTCCTTCCACTTTTTACATTATAAACGTAGTGTGAAAGCTAAAACTGACAGGGCATGATTGTTTTTTTCACAGAACCCATAAAATATACATTTTTAACCCCTAAAACATCGAAGTCCACTAACATAACGTACACCTTAATAATTTATTTCAAAATTTCTTCCAAAAAAGACTTTTAAACATATAATTTTTTTTCAAGATTTTTTCAGGATTTTTTTTTTCGAAAGTGAAGATGTTTAACATGTAAAACAAATTGATTACATTTTTTTAAAAATATTCTAGCGGAGAAAGTAAAACCATATCAAATTATAATATATTGAAAAAAAAACTAATTCTTATGGGGATTTAAATAATTGATTGCATAAAACAAAAACAAAAAAAACTACATCTTTTTAAGCTAAAGTTCGGAACTTAATTTCATTAATTGATTAAACTAAAATTGTACTTTGAGTTTACTGGATAAAGGGATTGAGAATTGTAATGAAAGTTGAATTTCAATTATGTAACCAACAAAATTAAAATACTCCATTTAAATGAAACTAATGCTAAATTTATTTTTCGTTAATGAAGTATTTTGAGCGCAACCCAAAAGCTATTGAAAAGTTTAATAAATATCTTTAGGTAGTGTTTTTTGGAAAACCGCACAGTAATTTTAACTCGTTTAACCCTTTCAGTCCCAGTGATGCCATTTGGCACATCATGTTTCTGATCATAATTTTATTTTAAAAAAATAATAGGGCTGACATCTATTGGGATTAATAAAAAATATTTTCTAATAGAAAAAAAGTTTGAAGAATCGAATGATGTGCTTTTTGAAATCATAAATGGCTATAGACGATCAGAAAAAAATTTCTAAAATGATGATGCCAAATTGTCATTGGGACTGAAAGGGTAAGAGTAGGGAGGGATTACCCGTAAATGGGGAATATGCGAAAAAATATATAAAAAGATAAATATGTTAATGAGATTGAAAATTTAAAAAAGTAACTTGCAAAAACACTACAAGGCTAAACGATTGTAGACCTTTGGTTGACTTAAAAATTATTTTAATTATAGTTTAAATGTTTGTTGTACTTTTAGTTATAAATTACTTAGCAGTTGAATAGTAAATTAATCGCAATTATAAGAGGTTTTCACTTTCTTCCTCTACTGGATTATTGTGTCAACAGAGATTGAAATGACTTGAAAAACTAAATTGCAATGTTAATTCAATGGGAAATTCTCGTACATACATATGGACAAAGAGTATGAAAGTTGGATCTCTGAGGTCATATCTTTCTAACAACAAAAGAAATTTTTAACATCCGACTGACAGAACCAATTTTGGAAGGAGCGTACGGGTAGACAGATAGATGGACAGACAGACATCGTCAGCGTGCCAATACCTACTTTTTCATTTTCTTTAATTCTTTCGAATTAAAAAAGAAAAAGAAAAGTAGGCAAAAATTTATTTAAAAATGACTAGTTTCGTTATTGATACCCTATATGGCATGCTGGTACATCAAAATAGCGAACCTATGTGACAAATTTCTGATTTTCCAGGCTGAAATAAAAAAAAAATTACGAAATTTTTAGCCTTAATTTCTCAATTTTCGAAAAACTTTGATTTCATCACCCTTTAACAGTTTTGACCCTTTATCTACTAACAGTGCTTATAACATTTAAAAGGCCGTTGTTTTACTTCTCATTGTTTATTTGGAGAAAATGGGAGTAAAGTGGAACTTTTAGATTGAATTGTACGGTTTTAGCACATTAAAGTCTACAAAGGTAGAGTAAATTCTTCAGAAAAATTTAACTTTAGTTACCTGCGCCCAATCGTTATGCCCTGACGAAACTTGTAAGTCTTGTTTTTTTTTTAAAAATAAACGTTTTACTTTTCATTGTTCGTTTAAGGAAAAATAGATGGTAGTAGGGATTTTATTAATGCTGTAATCAGTTTCAAAACTTAAAGACATAAAGACTAAAATTGTAAATCATATTCAGTCGACAAAATTTCCTTTTTTGGTCAGTGATATTTAGTTATTAAAAAGAGAAAGAAGGAAACAGAAAATAAATTCCCCATAATAGTTAGTTATGCAAATAGTGTGAAAAGTAAGGCTTTTTTAAACGAGTTTAATAAATTATTTCACGAGTTTAAAAAAGGCTATTTTCAACGTGTTGTCATACACTATTTTTTATAATAACGTGCAAAAAAAGCATTTATTAAATTGGCATTTATTGATTGGCTTATTAATTTTATTATCACGATCAAATGATTTGAAGGTGATTATTTATATTAATGATTATTTTTAAATCACGTACAAAAAGTATTTCTTAGACTGGTATTGGAAATAAGACGCCAAATAAAGAATAACATTCAAATAAAGAATTTTCCACCAATCACAAAGCCGCCGAATAAAATGTCACGCTCAAATAAAGAATTTTACACCAATCAGATGGCCTTATTTACTTTGCCGCACTAGTGCGTAAAAGTAACTTTGAAACACGATTTCGTTAAAAGCATCACTTTTGCCACGATTATTGATTTGAAAAAGTTAGTTTTTTGCACGATATTATAAAAAAATGCATTTTATCTTCCAACTATTTTTTTACCATAACATATTATAATTAATTGCACAGATAGCTTTAAAATAGGGAACGGCAAATAATTATAATTAAATCTTATATAAGGGGTTAATTCCCAGACTCTTCTAAAGATATAATAGACTTTAAAAAGGTGAAATTCCAATTATATTAACGAGGCTATTAATTAAAGGAAATGAAAGGCCCTTCGGAATTTATCGTTTAATTAATAGAAAATACCACACTTTTATTCTTAATACTCTATCTTACGTTAATTAATTGCTTCTTCAGGTTTTAAGCTCTTTCATATATCGGATCATTATCATAAGTAGTTAAAAAAATCTAATGGGTTCGAAAATTTAATAAATGGTTGATTCTTTTAATAATAACCGATAGACTTTTAATATGGTAGTTTAGTTGAACGTTTTATAACTACGTCAAGAAAATTTGTCGTTTTATTTTTATGTATGAGTTGTTTTGATTATCTTCGATAGTTAGTCTGATTTGTGGTAGTATCGTAAAACCAAAATTGTATTATATGTAATTTATATATCAGTATTCATTAAAAGTTTTGAGAAATCGTCTAAAAATAAATTTTATAAACACATTGACGGCGGCTTTGTGAATACCATTTACACCTTCATTTACAAAAATAATGTTAACTTTAGGTTTTAGCTTCCACACTACGTTTATAACGTAAAAGTGGAAGGTATTATAATCGTTCAGTCCGTCTGTTTGTCTGTCCGTTTGTCTGTCCGTCTGTCACCCGCTTTCGCCGTACGAACCGCAAGTCTCACAAACAAGTGGGATACGTCATTTTGAAGCAAAAAATCAAATTAGGCTATATCCCAAATTTTATTAAAAAGTTTATTTAAAATTTAAATGACTAAAAATTTCATCTAAATTGAAATAATATGCAAATTCCATTTTTATTCAATATTTTCACTGTTGCCATTTCGTAAATTGTACAAGAAACTTTATTTAAATTAAAATAAAACTCTTGAAAAAATATTTATTTAGTGTTATGATTCAGTGTTTGGATTAGTTATTAGTGTTTGGATTGTTGTAATCTCACAATAGAGTTCTTTTGATATTTCATTATATATGTATGATTTAAAATTCATAGAGAATTCTATATCTTTGCATAAAAATATGCAAAGTTTCGCTTTTATTTTCTAAGCATCGCTTTTACTCAATTATTTTTCGAACTGCAAACAATGTGGCGACAAAAAGATACTTATAAAAAAATACATCATTATTCGAAATTTAAAAAAATTAGCAAACAATACATAATTATTCGAAATTTAAAAAAATTAGCAAACGAAAAATCTACAAAAGAAGATTAAAGAAAATAGTTAATTTTGGCGTTTGAAAGTTTGAATTAGAACTAGCAAAAAGCCCTGTTTGGCGAATTTCTTTCTGAGGTGCTGTTTTTAGTGTGTTTCCTGTGTTGAGTACAAATGTTGTGTGGAAGCGGTTTAAGTGACAGATTCTGCAACAAACCAACTTGTTTGAAATTCGTTTTTAGTGTAAATTAATTTGTTGTAAGTAAATTGATCAGTAATAGAGTAATTATTTGTCTTATATTTTGTTTATTCACTTAAACTTAGGCAGAAAGCTCATCTTCGCGTGGTGAATTTTCTTAACTATATTCGCTAATGGGTTACGATAAAAATGCATTGTGACGTTAGCAAAGGTGCTGATCTGTTTGAAGTATGTTTTAAAGTTCGCCATCTGTATCTGGGCAATTCCATAAAAATGTCAACTTAGATAATCAATTTTATCAAATTAAATAAATACGAATAAACCCAATTTAAACGGAATTTTTTGGAATTTGCCCCCTCCCACCCCCCATGGAATTTGCGCATTTATCAACAATGGTAATTTAAAACAATGAAAACCCATTGTGATATAATAGGAAGAAAGTGAAAACCGTCAATTATTTAGTAAACAAAGCAAAATCATTCGAATCACAGAATGCATTTAAACAATGTAAGGCGTTGTAGCAACAATGTTTAAATTCCATTTTTCTTCAGATACCCGTCAGACTTTCACTACTCGACACGCAAAAATATTTAAGAGTTTTTTAAAGGTATTCATCTGCTAAACCAATTCTCAACGTATAACTCAACAACCTTATTTCATAACATCTCTTTAAAGGCAATCTACAATCAAATATAAGATCGCCATGACATCAATTGCCAGACGTGTTAAAAAATTCTTGTAAGTATATAGGACTAAAATATATACATCCTAACGAGTTGAATGCAGTCGAACGATAAGGATATCGTGAAATTGCTTAAGACAATTTTTTTTTAAGATGAATCGAAAAAATATTTCCAGCCTGTTAATTTATAAACTAATTTTAAATTTATTGCTTAATCTTTTAAATCCCTTTTAACGATTACGTTTTTCTCATGTATTTTTTTTAATTTGAAAATTTCACACATTTTGCATTGTTGTTCCTATAAGGAAACGTATTGAATTACATCTTGTATTGGTATTTAAATTATTATTATTTTAAATATATCAAACATGTCACAATGAAGGGTCATAAGTTTCTTAATACTAAGTTAATATTTAACGTTAGCCATTTTGACACTACCTTTTAAATCACGTTAACCAGGTTCGACTGTAATTAGATACATTGCAGTCGGCTACAAGGATTTTTTCGTGCATGTGAAATTTCAAGTTTGCTGTAAAGTTAATGTACAGAAAAAATGGGGAAATATTAATTTGTAACTTAATACTCAGAGATTGTTGTTGTTGAACTCTTATTATTCTACGTTTAAATACTCGATGTTTGCTTGTATTTAAGTAAAACTAATATTTTATAAGGACTTTTATCGAAGAAACATCTTACTACAAAGTAATATATTTCTTCGACCTAAATTCAAATCTTCAGAAAGGAATTTATACGAAATCTCTTCTTAGACTTGTTCAAACATTAACAAATATACGCGTTCGACTATTAACAATAATGATGTAGAACCAAAACTTTACGAAGAAAGAAAAGAGTCTGCAAACAAATTTTATTAAAAAAACACATTGAAAGTGTAATAGCGTTATTTAAAAATTGATTACGATTTGTTTTTTTTTGCTTTTTTCTTCCTTAATATTAAACAGTATTCTAATCGTATCCACTTATGCAATATAAACTCCTAAAATATAAATTGTTTTATAATGATGTAGAATAGACTTTTAACAATTCGTACATTTTACCTAACAAACTTTTCATTCTCATTTTAGCCGCAACGTTCGTGCCTTCATCAGTAATAAAGACGTTAAGGAGGTAATTTACATTTCTATATTTTTGTATGCCTACATATTCAGTGTCTATGGAGGACTCATTACCCGAAAAGTAATTTAAGATGTTTTACACTATAAAATTCAATTCAAAGTATTTGTAGGCAAAACTCATCACAGATATATATATATTAGTAAAGAAAATACATTTGAAGGAGTAGTTCTCTTAATAGTATATAAGAAATCGACTGTTTGTAGGGGTTTTTCCAAATCCTTCTATAAATTTTAGAATTTTTCAAATAAAAAAAATGTTTCTTCAAAAAAATTTCACAAAATTGTTGATGGATTTTGGGATATATTGAGTATGCTTGGAAATGTTTATGTATAACTAGCAAATAAATACCCGTTCTTCGCACGGACTAAAGGAATATTAAACCGATCCAAGTATATGTGTCATTTGGTTTGCTATAGGATAATAAACTTTGCCTTTGTTCCCGTTCATTATAAAGAATAAAATCCCGTTACTTATATTGCTTTAAAATTCCAAAATAAAAATACATCACTATAAAATGCACATCCTCATATCACAAAAATCTTCCTCAATATGAACTTACTGTCATCGCGATCTCCCTGATAAATTCAAAATTAACATAAATGTATAACAATGTTATTTCACGTCAAAACCTCCATTCTGGTTTTTCTTTTAAATAAATTAGCTCATTGGCACGTTCAAGTATTTTTCAAATCATTAATTTAGTTTATAAAGATAATGGCAAGAAAATATAAAAGCAATTTCAATTTTAATTAATTTTTGTGTTCATTTTAATTTCTTCTCTCGAATGGCAACACGAAAGAGAAAAAATGATCGGATTTGAGCGAAAGTGGTGTATTTTTTTCAGAAAATTCGAATTTTCTCAAAAAATGGAACAAATATGAAAAAACTAAGCCTCAGGTGCACACGTTGGTATTAAAGGGAATCTATCTTAAAAATTTCGAATTTCTGAGGGCAGTATAAGTAGGTCTTTTACGATCCACAGGCAAACAGACTCTTTCTTTTATTATTATAGATAATTCGATAATTTCGTATAATATTCGAAAACTTTCAGAATTAAAATTAGATTTTGGTTTTGATTAAATGAAATTCTCACTAGAGCTACATGAAGGCTTTTTGCGACGGACTTGTAATTTGGAGCCACGGTCAAGTGACGAGACTACCTCCCAATGCTACCTTATAGCAACATCGCATATGAATGTAGAATTATGACACATTTTAAATCTATTAGAAGATATTAAAACTGCTTTATGTGCTGATGCATTTAGATTATAGTTAAACCCAATATATTGGTAAGAATATCAAATACTGTACTTGACGACATTTTTTTTTATAAAAACAGGAGGTTATCCCTTGCTCCGATGGCTTGAACGAGTTGCATTTTTGGGAAGATATTGTTGGCAAAAAACAAGTCCAGTTCAATGGATACCATGTTTTTAAAGACGGAGGATACTGATGTCCTGATGTTGGACGAATCCGGTGAAGAATAATAAGCATTTCTTCATCTTTCTGTTGTTTGTTGTCCTCTAAATTGTCAAATAATTCTGCTGTTCCTTTTAATACAAAGCTTGTCAGTCTCCGTACATTGTGCCAACCAACGAATTTTTATGAAGTATTTGTCAGCTAAATAGATTTCCAAGTAACCACTTTGATGTGTATAGCTGTGATTTTTCATCGTGTATCCGTTTTATGTTGAGATTGGAATTGGGAAAGCCATAGGTAAAGTGAATGTTAGCCTTTAATTCAAGAAGAAAAGGAATGGATTAGTAGTGGATCCTTCAGAATGGAATAATTTGATGAAAAAAAGTGTCAGTTCTGTCCATCAACCACTAAAGTGCCGAGAATGATGAGCCCCACGTCTGGAAGTCCGTAGAAAAGCGCCTTTTGACGGCAAAAAAAGTTTATTATCAGTGATCCGAAAATCAGAAGGTAGCAACAGAGATGTTTATATCTGCTGCTTTAAAAAGACTCTCCAGAAGACAGAAACCTCAAGAGGGGAAATATGCTGATCTTCAGAAAAAAGAGAATTAAAAAAAAGGGAGAGTCAGCTGAAAAAAAAAAGCTTATATTAAGTAAAGATGGAATTAAATTCCTTTGCTCACATTCCTGCCTTTAAAAAAGGTATGCGAATAAAACAGAAAACCTTCTGATTGGATCACCAGTAAAGAATGGGAACCTTTATAAGACGGGCAGCTCTAGACTTCAATGCCCAAATAAGAATAATCAGTAAATGAATAAAAGAAAGGGCTTTTTGAGCTGTACCAAGCAAACAACTTTCGGAGTACATCTTAGCCATTTGGTGTCAAAATGCGGACGGAGAATATAATGCAGAGCTGTTAAGTATTGAAACCAAGAGAAAGTTATTGGATTGTTGATTAAAGGCGAAGAGGAATAAGATGGAATCCTAGTTTCTACAGCTACAAACAGACAGCAATGACAAAATATGTATGTTTAAAGAAATTATGTACATTAATCAGATTCAAATTTAAATATATTGTATAAAGAATGCAATGGTGTGTTTTTATGGATTTGGAATAAAATTTTATTATAGAAAAGTGTACTTGTTTTATTTCTTTTGTATAATTTATTTATTTCAGTATGTAAAGAAAAAAAGTTAAGTATGCACACAATTGATAAAGTTGAGGTAGGTTGTCAACTCATTAAAACCAGGTTTTTGTAGTGCAATAATTTTAAATATTAATTTTTCAAAAGCTGATTTAGGTGTTTGTCGAGCAACCTTTTTATCAACTAGATTGTCAACTGAGTTTTGACTATTGGTGATGATTTAAAATAAGTTGCGTTCGATGAGGGTCATATATTTTTAATTATTCTAAGAAAGCTGCAACCTATAAAGGCAATAAGTTGAGTTTTTCTAAGAAGAAATTTAATCTATATATATATAAAGGAAGACATTCTGTCTGACTGACTCACGTGTCAACGCCCAGCCAAAACGACTGGAGGTACGGAGACCAAATTTTAGGAAACGATTCCTTTGGCACTGAAGGGCGCCATTTAAGAAGCGATTTTTCGAAATTCGAATCCAAACGGGTACAGGAGGGCAAAACTTGAACCGATTTCTCCATAGAAATAGCATTAAGCATTGTTATAGGATCAGAATTTATATATTTTATTTTCAATTGAAAGAAAAACCAAATCACCGTTATTAAGAGTACATCCGTGCAACGCCGGGTTTATAAAGCTAGTCTATATATAAAAGGCAAAGTCCTGACTAACTCACTCACGTATCAACGCCCAGCCAAAACTACTAGAGGTAGAGCTACCAAATTTTAGGAAAATATTCTTTTTATATCGTAGGCGTCATTTAAGAAGCGATTTTTCAAAATTCGAACCCGAACGGGTGTAGGAAGGCAAAACGTGAGGCGATTTCTCCGTAGGAATAGCATTGTTATGAACTTTTAATTTATAAATTTCGTTTTCTAATTTGAAAGAAATTTCAGCGCTTTCAGCGTGAGCGAAAATTAAGCATAATTACGTACGTAAGCACGCGAGTTTAATTTCTAGGATTGTTATTTGAATATTGGGGGGTTGAAAGGGTTTAAACCATAGATATCATAATTAAAGTATTAGATTGGCTGATCACGTGACCTCCAATGCTAACGACGGGACGCGCATGGAGGCTTTTTTGGGGGGCATAATGGCCAGTGTTGCTGCCACTTTAAGGAGAAAAATACTACGAAATAATACCGTTTATTTCTAAAATTACAACAAAAAATACTGGAAAGTATTTAAAGTAACTAAAAATATTCCAAAATGCAGCTAGTATTGTTACGATATTTTTTCGTAATTTTAGAATAATTCTAAAATAAATTCTAAAATTAAGTTAAAAGTTTAGTTATAAAGTTTAAAGAGTATATTTGTATTTTAGAATAATTCTATAATTACAAAAAAATATCGTAACAATACTAGCTGCATTTTGGACTTTTTAATTACTTTAAATCCTTTCTAGTATTTTTTTTTGTAGTTTGAGAAATAAATGGTATTATTTCGTAGTATTTTTCTCCTTAAAGTAACAGCAACACTGGCTATTATGCCCCCCAAAAAAGCCTCCATGCGCGTCCCGTCGTTAGCATCGGAGGTCACGTGATCAGCCAATCTAATACTTTAATTATGATATATATGGTATAAACCATGTGCTCCAATAATTGTTTTGAGCAGTGCAGTATAACGATGTTATAATAAGTTTCACTTCTATTTTTTTCTCTCTATATTAAAAAAAAAGTAAGCTCTTTTAAAGTGTCAGCAGCCATAACATCATGAAATATTGATGTTAGAAATCCAAATTGTTTTGGGAAGGTGTGTCTCCCTAATGCCTCGACCAAAATATTTTTGTTTTTCAAATTTCCAATTAGTTTTTTAATTAAAAATAAAATTTAATTTTTCTCTATGTTAAAGTATAGGATTTGAAAGTGTCAGCAGCCATAACATGATGAAATATTGATGTCAGAAACCCAAATTTTTTTTGGGCAGGTGTGTCTTCCTTATGCCTCGATGCCCATTTCTTTGTTTTTCAAATTTCCAATAAGTTTTTTAATTAAAAATTACAATAAGTCAGCCACAAAAAAAATCTTATTCCTTTTCTGCAAAACGGCACGGTGAAAATCATCAGAAATGAGTGATTTTGTTACGTTCTTTTTAAAGAACAATTGCTCTCTTTTCTGTTCTTTTAAAAAGAACAGTTCTTTAACTTGTTCTTTTTACATTGGTTTTGTGTTTATATATAGAAAAGGTTCACAGATTTTTTTTTAAAGATTTTGCCTCAAAATATAATATAGCAAGATAGAAGGTTTATAGATTAAAATTATGTAAAAAAAAGATAGTAAAAAAAATTGACAAAACAATTTTAAATAAACATTTAACATAACAATTAGTCTGATAAACATTTTCAATAAACAAAAAAAGAATTTATAACAAAATTATTTTATTAATTATTTTATTTAATTCTGCTAAAGTGAAATCACAAAATTTCCTTTTTTTTTATAAAACAAGATTTTTTTTAATTATAAAAATGATTTTGCCTTAAAATATATTATAGCAAAATAGAAGGTTTACAGATTAAATAAATTATGTAAAAAAAGATAGTAAAAAAATTATGACAAAACTATTTAAATAAACAATTAATTATTTTATTTAAGCAGGGGGCGGAGCCCCCTTGTACTATAAATATTAATGAATATTTATTCTTTAAACTGCAAATTAACTTAGCAATCGATAAAGAATATTAAGTGAATTTGCGAAAGAAAGTTAACGAAAATGGACCATTATGTCGACTAAAATTTGTTTAATTAGAAATCGACAGAAAACGTTCTTTTCTTTTGCATAAAAATCGGGTTATTCATATTTTTTAAATAATATAAAATGATGTTATAAGTTCCATTTCTATTTTAGAGCTAAAGAATTGCTTCGAACTTCAAAAAAATTTGGCATATGAAAAATATTATCAATTAAATCTACGAAAGAATATTAAAGAAAATGGTTAGTTTTTCAATTTAAAAGTTTATAACTAATAAATGGCCGTGTTTGTCGATTTTCTTTCTAAGGTATCTAAATAGTGTGTGGAAGCGGTTGTAATTGAAATTTACTTTTACAAAAACATGCTATTTTAATAATATTTTTCATTTCATATGCTCAACTATCGCATGATCGTGATTAAATTTTTAAAAATCAAAATAAAATATATGTTAAATGTTATTTTTGTCCCGCGTTAATCTTATGCTTTTCGAAAGCAAAAGTTTAAAATTGGCGTTAAATTATTTCATGTTTTTTCCGTTGCTGATAATTAATTAAATACCTTGAAACATTGCGCAATTGTAATAAATAACACTTTCAGTGCGATATAAAGATAAATGTTTTTCAATTTTATTGGCAAAAGGTTTTGAGAAATCCTCCCAGGTATTTATTGTTTTTCTGGTGTACAACCAACAGAATTGTCGAATTGATTAGTATTGTTCTCTTCCTCCCCTTTGGCAATACTCCCTTTCCATTTAAAGCAAAAGTTTAAAATTGGCGTTAAATTATTTCCTGTTTTTCCGTTGCTGATAATTAATTAAATACCTTGAAAAATTGCGCAATTGTAATAAATAACACTTTCAGTGCGATATAAAGATAAATGTTTTTCAATTTTATTGGCAAAAGGTTTTGAGAAATCCTCCCAGGTATTTATTGTTTTTCTGGTGTACAACCGACAGAATTGTCGAATTGATTAGTATTGTTCTCTTCCTCCCCTTTGGCAATACTCCCTTTCCATTTAAAGCAAAAGTTTAAAATTGGCGTTAAATTATTTCATGTTTTTCCGTTGCTGATAATTAATTAAATACCTTGATACATTGCGCAATTGTAATAAATAACACTTTCAGTGCGATATAAAAGATAAATGTTTTTCAATTTTATTGGCAAAAGGTTTTGAGAAATCCTCCCAGGTATTTATTGTTTTTCTGGTGTACAACCGACAGAATTGTCGAATTGATTAGTATTGTTCTCTTCCTCCCCTTTGGCAATACTCCCTTTCCATTTAAAGCAAAAGTTTAAAATTGGCGTTAAATTATTTCATGTTTTTCCGTTGCTGATAATTAAATACCTTGATACATTGCGCAATTGTAATAAATAACACTTTCAGTGAAATATAAAGATAAAATGTTTTTCAATTTTATTGGAAAAAGTTTTAGATTTTGAGAAATCATCCCATGTATTTATTGTTTTTCTGGTGTACAACCGACTGAATTGTCGAATTGATTGGTATTGTTCTCTTTCTCCCCATTGGTATAATTACGGTCTTTCCATTTTATTTTAGTGCTGCCATCTGTTAGTTAAATATTCTAATAAAGATTTTACTGAAAGAAAATAATAAATCTCTAAAAAGCTCTTCGTTGAACAGAAATATGAGAATGTCTATGAAAAAAACTTTATATACCGAAAAATACAGTCAATCCTTTTGGTTTTGATTTACAGGGAGTTGTCTTTTTATTTTCTTAAACGACTGCTAAATAGACCTAGATAAAAAAAAAAATTAAGTCAATTTACCAAAAACTAAAAAATAACTGAGTTTCTTTCAATGTAGTCATTGAGTCGTCTCCTCTCTCAAACAAATATTTCTCAAAAGGAAATGTAAAGATGGCATGAGAAATCCATTTTGCTTCTTCCTAATCCATCTGTTCTGCAAGAGACACGGTAACTAGTAGTTTTGTCGAGTGTTGGCTTTCACAACCATAAGGAATGCAGTTTCCTTTGTGGTGCTAGTGTGAACGATCTAGTGGAATGAACTGTCTCAACCGATGTTCGTGAAGGTCCTCCCAAGCAAAGCGAACAATTCATGACATATCTAATCTGTTACCTAACTTGTGGGGCCGTAGTGAGCCTAGTGGTCAGCGTCTCGGGATCGGAAGGTCCTGCGATCGAGTCCCGGTACCACTGAAGACCTACCGAGTTTATGCGGAGTACGTGCTCGTTAAATCTGTTGGGTCCGAAAGTCCTCCAAGTTCCCATACCAAATCAATACCTCTGGGGGTGACAAGCCAATTCTGGGGATCCTCTAGTTGGCCTCTGTCTCTAAAAATTGGATGGATCCACTTATGTGTGTGTGTTGTCTGTTGTGTCTGTCTTACTTGACGAAGGTTTATAAGCGGGTCGCTGACCAAGCACACAAACCTGAATATATATGTCTACCAACCAACTTGTTCTGTTATATGCAAATTTCTATGTACACTCTTAAAACAAAAGAGTGAAATTCACTCCTACAGGAGAAGTGCATTTTCGGCACCGGAAAGGAGTGGAAATTAACTCAGACTGAGTTAAAACCGCTCGTTTTAAGAGTGTAGGACGCAGATTGTTTTCTTTTACCCACTCCGAAAAAGAGTGAAATTCACTCCTATAGGAGAAGTGCATTTTCGGCACGGAAAGGAGTGGAAATTAACTCAGACTGAGTTAAAACCGCTCGTTTGTTTTAAGAGTGTATTTGATTCTCTATATAAGCGTGCACTGCCTATGTGTCGGCAGTCTCGCTCAGTAAGCTTACCTCTAGCACTGTGCCCTAAGCGCAGTGCGAATTTTACCTTTTACTTGTTTAAATAAATTATACATTTGTTCCTGTTTTTATAACTAGTTTTATTTTCAAATGTACATCTATATACATAAAAGGCAACTTCCGTTTGTTTGTTTGTATAAGACACGAGATCTAAAGAACCACGCAACAGATTGTCACGAAATTTGGCACAAAAATTCATCTCATCTCCGGAACAAACATAGGCTAAGAATTTTTCGAATCAGACCATTCCTTCTATCGTTTCGAACGTTTTTCTGAAAAAACTACACCACTTTGGCTCAAATCCGATCATTTTTTTACTTTCCTGATGCCATCGGCTGAAAAAATTAAATAAAACTTTTAACGAAAACATTTAAAATTCAAAATGTTTATTTTATTCTGTTGCCATTAACTTCAGAAACTAAATTCATTATTTGAAAAATAATTTACATGTTTCAAGTGACGTAATTCCGACAGTCTCCATTCCCGGATTTTATTGTGGGTTTATTTGATGATTTTTTCATTGATTTTTCTGTTGACTGCATGTATGCATATTTAAGCAATAAATTTATCGTTAAGCTATTACTGAACTATGATGGTTAATAAAGGCCGTCGCACTAGAGCTGCATATTAGGGTTTTATGTCTTTATTTTTTCGCCAAATACGTTGCCAAACTCGCCAAATTATTAACTAAAACTCTCCAAATGGGCATTTTTTTATAAATAATTTATAAGCTGGTTGGTTGTTCGAAGGTCATTGTGTTAGAGCTGTATAATGGGTGTGTTTGTAGCTATATCTATTTTCTCGCCAAATTTTTTCCCAAACCGCCCAAATGAGCTAAAAGGTTTTATATTTATGAGGGAATTGTGATGACATTTATGAGGGCAGTTTATAGCGTATTTTTCATTTTGGAAAGAAAAAAAATAGTTAAATTGACTGTTAAATTATTTTTCCACCTCTACCCGTGCAACGTCGGGTATAACAGCTAGTCACCTTCTAAAAAAACAATCTTCTGATCATGAGTCAAGTAGTGCACTGATCGGTAGCCTTTAGTATTTCTTCACCTTTAAGCCAATAGTGATCCAGTATACATTTACCAGAGAGATGACCTTGGTGAACTTGGGTTGTCATTTTTCCAAAGAAATAAGTAGTGGAGCTTTTTTTTTAATATAAAAATAGAACGCACTTGTGCCTCTTTGTAACCAAATAATGCAAACCATCAAAGAATCTCATTGCCATGTATTAAAGGGGTCCGGTACCTTGCACAACTGTTTATTTTTCAATTTTGTGTGTTCAAAAATTTATTAGAGGTTCTTTATTAATATCCTAATAGAAGTATGCATTAAAATTTTAGCTAACACACACTACTATTTTGACAAAAAATATTACTGAAAAAATCACAGATTTTAATGGGGGAAAAAACGAATTTTCAACTTTGAACATTGTTTACGAAAAATCAAATGAAAATTAAGCAAAAAGAATGCCTAATTTTATAATAAATACTATTTTGTATTTAAAAATGTAAAGAAAGCAGTTTAAAGTGCTGTAGTTAAAAAGCCTTATAGCATTTTACAATAAATCAAAATAGGAAAATTTCGTCCGGAGATACTAGCCTCTTGAGTTTCATTTTAACGTTACCAGAATACAAAGATTTTGAATGAAATTAATCATAACTCGATTGGTATTATGATGTTTGTTATCTGGTTTCCTATGAATTGTACACTATTGGCTATATTATGTTTCCATACAATAAAACAAAAAAGGCACTTTTACCAATTTCAAGGTACTGAAACCCCTTTAAGACGTCATTCCAAATAGATTTATATCAATTATTGTATGCCTACCTTAGTAGCGCAAGTTAACTGTAGCGATAGCGAGCACTTACAGATCTGTTGAAAAATACAATGCTTGTTGTCGGTAACCCATGTTCAGTTCTAGTTCGACGCTGGTTCAACCCCCTCCCCTAATTGAATTTGTTCGTAGTGCCATCTTTGTGGCGTCACGTGACATGTTTGTGGGTGTTTTCTGCGACACCTGTCACCACTGGTCAGTTGCAGACAAACATGCGGGGGGAGCGGTTACGGTTCCTCGTTCTACTGTTCCTGCTCGCACCTTGCGCTCTTCACGCACACGTGAGTCCGATTTTTTGTTATTAAAAATAAGTTAAAATGTATTAGTTTCGGGGAAAATGATTTTTTTAGTTAAATTAACAAGTATGGGCATAAAACATTTCATATAAACATACCACATTAAAACTATCACTTTCAAATATAACTAAACAATTGATTTTTAAATAGTACACTGCTCAAAACAATTAGGGGAGCAGTTTGCGTGTTTTTGTTAACCCTTTCAGTTCTAACTTTTTATTATTTATTCTAAAAATCTAAAATTTGTGAAATAGATTCATTATGCACCCAGAATGAAATCGTAAAAAAATAGGAGAAAAAATCTTAATTTGTTAACTAAAATTTAAGGGGGTAAAAAATGGAATCGTAACTTTTAAATAAATTATAACAATATTTTTTTTTTAAAAATTACTTGTTAAAAAAATTTAAAATCAATTTTTAAACATCGAAGAATGCAAGCGTGAATAATTTAGGATCAATTTATTTCATAAAATTATTTGGGAGCGAATTTTATTTAACCATGTTTTTCATATTTTCATTTAATTAAAACAAACATTATTTAATTCCTCAAAAGACATGATTCTTCCATCTAACGATAAATAAGTGTGAGCTCAGCTTAGTAAAAAAAAAACGCAAGCTGGTGATTCCAAATGGAATCATTGGGGGTGAAAGGGTTTAAACCATGCGTTCCCCTAATTAATGTGAGCAGTGTATATATATAACAGTGTAAAAACATCGCGCTCGCCAAAATGAATAATTTATACCAGAACGTAATTATTCATCTATAAAAGCTTAAATGTAAATAAAAAAATTACTTCTTTTTAAAATAAAACTAGTAAGATATATTGTAATGGTAAATGTTACTTTGAACTGCTTCCACAGACTATTTATACACCTTAAAAAATTTCGCCAAACACGGCTTTTAGCTAGTTCTAAACATTTAAGCAAAAAATCATTTTCATTAATTTTCTTTCGCAGATTTAATTAATAGTCTTTATAATTTTCTTTTTTTTTTGAAGTTCCAAGAATAATGATGTTTTATTTGATTTTTATTGGCTCTAAAAATGAAAGCGAAACTTAATATAGCACCATTTAACTTCACATTATTTTGAAAATTACAAACTGACAGATTCTTATGCAAAAAAGTTCTCTGTCGCTTTCTTAGTAAACAACTTTTAGTCGTCATAATTCTCCATTTTCAGTAACTTTCTTTCGCAAATTCATTTAATATTTGTTATCGTTTGCTAAATTAATTTGGGTAAAAAATTAAAGCGAAACTTATAACATCATTATTCTTTATATTTTTTGGGAAAAAAAGTTTACAATTTTCGAACAAATAATCTTGAAAATTAACTTATTTTGAAGTCTTTCTACAATTTTACACCAATACATACTGAAAAGTAAATTAAAAATGACCAAATTATTTATGCAAAAAAGTTAGTACTCTCTCTCTGCATCTTTCTTAAAACACAATTAAAGATACATCAAAAGAACCATATTGTTCTGTATATTATGACGTCAATCCGAACTCATTTATGTAACATAAATAAATATTCCTTCAAGGGTTTTTTAGCCTACTTTTCTTTTTTTAATTCAAGAGAATTGAAAAAAAATGAAAAAGTAGGTATTGACATGCGGTCGATGTCCGTCTGTCTGTCCGTACCCCCTTCCAAAATCAGTTCTATCATTCGGATCTTAAAAATTCTTTTTTTTTGTTAGAAAGCTACGATCTCAGAGACCCAACTTTCATACTTTTTGTCCGCCTGTCTGCACTTACGGACGGACATAAATCTACTATCTGTCGGCGAATTTCCCATTGAATTAGCATTGAAATTCAATTTTGAGTCATTTAAAACACTGTTACCAAATCAACAATGGCGTGAGAAACTTTATTTATTTAAAAATATTTGAAGCAAAATAATTTGTAAATGAATCAGTTTGGAATGACGTCATAAAATGTAGCACAATGTGATTCTTTGATTATTCATTAATTTTTTACCAAGAAAGCGGCAGGGCATATTTTTAGCCTACTCTTCTTTTTTTAATTCGAAAGAATTAAAACAAGAAGTTCATAAAGAACTAAAATAGCCTACTTTCCTGTTACTTAAATACTTACTGAAGTTCTAATCGGGAAAAAAACTAGGTTCCTAAAGTAAATATCATCAACAGCCGTTTCTACACTAGATTTATACACATTAGAAAAAAAAATCGAAACACAGCACCCAGCTATAATTTAAACTTCTAAAAGCCAAAATCAACTATTTTCCTTAATATTCTTTCGCAAATTAATTAAATATTATTTATCATCTGCTCGTGATTTAGTTGTAGTTCGAAGAATAATTGAATATTTATTAATAACAAAAGTAATGAAACTACTCCGAACTGCATTAAAAAATAAGAAATGTAAATTAAAACTAAGCATAATTGCATGCAAAAGTATGCCTTGCCGCTTTCTTGGTAGATAATTAATGAATAATCAAAGAATCAAATTGTGCTACATTTTATGACGTCATTCCAAACTGATTCATGAAAATATTATTTTGCTTCAAATATGTTTAAATAAAGTTTCTCATGCCATTGTTGATTTGGCAACAGTGATTTAAATGACTCCAAATTGAATTTCAATGCTAATTCAAATTCGCCGACAGATAGTAGATTTATGTCCGTCCGGACGTACAGACAGTCGGACAAAAAGTATGAAAGTTGGGTATCTGAGGTCATAGCTTTCTAACAAAAAAAGAATTTTTAAGATCCGATGGATAGAACCGATTTTGGAAGGGGGGTACGGACAGACACACAGACAGACACACAGACAGACGGACATCGACCGCATGTCAATACCTACTTTTTTATTTTTTTAATTCTTTCGAATTAAAAAAAGAAAAGTAGGCTAAAAAATGAAAAAGTAGGTATTGACATGCGGTCGATGTCTGTCTGTCTGTCTGTCCGTACCCCCCTTCCAAAATCGGTTCTATCCATCGGATCTTAAAAATTCTTTTTTTGTTAGAAAGCTATGACCTCAGATACCCAACTTTCATACTTTTTGTCGGTCTGTCTATACGTCCGGACGGACATAAATCTACTATCTGTCGGCGAATTTCCCATTGAATTAGCATTGAAATTCAATTTTGAGTCATTTAAATCACTGTAGGTATTGAAATGCGGTTGATGTCCATCTGTCTGTCTGTTCGTATGTCTGTCTGTCTGTTCGTCTGTCTGTCTGTCCGAACCCCCCCCCCCCCCTTTCCAAAATCGGTTCTATCCATCGGATCTTAAAAATTCTTTTTTTGTTAGAAGACTATGACCTCAGATACCCAACTTTCATACTTTTTGTCCGTCTGTCTGTACGTCCGGACGGACATAAATCTACTATCTGTCGGCGAATTTCCCATTGAATTAGCATTGAAATTCAATTTTGAGTCATTTAAATCACTGTTGCCAAATCAACAATGGCATGAGAAACTTTATTTATTTAAACATATTTGAAGCAAAATAATATTTTAATGAATCAGTTTGGAATGACGTCATAAAATGTAGCACAATATGATTCTTTGATTATTCATTATTTATCTACCAAGAAAGCGGCAAGGCATACTTTTGCATGCCCAATTATGCTTAGTTTTAATTTACATTTCTTATTTTTTAATGCAGTTCGGAGTAGTTTCATTACTTTTGTTATTAATAAATATTTAATTATTCTTCGAACTACAAATAAATCACGAGCAGATGATAAATAATATTTAATTAATTTGCGAAAGAATATTAAGGAAAATAGTTGATTTTGGCTTTTAGAAGTTTAAATTATAGCTGGGTGCTGTGTTTCGATTTTTTTTTCTAATGTGTATAAATCTAGTGTAGAAACGGCTGTTGATGATATTTACTTTAGGAACCTAGTTTTTTTTTCCTGATTAGAACTTCAGTAAGTATTTAAATAACAGGAGAGTAGGCTATTTTAGTTCTTTATGAACTTCTTGTTTGCATACAATTATGCTTAGTTTTAATTTACATTTCTTATTTTTTTAATGCAGTTTGTAGTTGTTTCATTACTTTTGTTATTAATAAATATTTAATTATTTTTTGAACTACAAATAAATCGAGCAGACGATAAATAATATTAAGTTAATTTGCGAAAGAATATTAAGAAGGAAAATAGTTGATTTTGGCTTTTAGAAGTTTAAATTATAGCTGGATGCTATGTTTAGCGATTTTTTTTTCTAATGTGTATAAATCTAGTGTAGAAACGGTTGTTGATGATATTTACTGTTAGGAAACTAGTTGTTCCCCGATTAGAATTTCAGTAAGTATTTAAGTAACAAGAAAGTAGGCTATATTACTTCTTTAAGAACTTCTTGTTTTATTTTGTTTTTATTTAAATGAAGTATCTCGTGATTTTGGCGAAGTATAGCAACTGTTGAAGTATTAAATAAAAATGTATTTCTTGTTATTTAAATGTAGATTATATTTGTGGCTATTTAAATGTTAATACGTCTGATTTGAATGTTTTAATGAAATTTGGTAAATAGCCTTGCCTAATTTTTTTTATTTAACCTGACGTATCTGAACTGTTTCTGGGAGTGATGCCTCGTTTTGTGAAAGTGAGTGACGGACAGACAGACGGACGTACATATCCTTTGTAAATGTTCCACTTTTTACGCTCTAAACTTAGGATGGAAGCTAAAAATTAATAGCTAGTCTTTTATCAATGCTAAATTAAACAACGTTTTTTGTCTAGATTATAAATATTGAAAACATTCTCAATGAGACTGAATGGTTTCAGATAGGCTCCAGTTAATGTTTTTAATAATATTCATTAGTTATTAAATCCAGCAACTTAAAACTAAAAGGTAGATAAATTTCTCATGCTTTTAACTAAACATCCATATATTGCTTTGAAACCTTTGAACTTTCAAGAAAGACAAAAAAAAAAAGTAGTTTCTAAATTTTGTACTGACTGAAGCCTTTTCAACACACTATTATTCAAGTGAAGAAAGAGTTAAGAAGTTTAAGAACTCAACTTTAGAAGTTTCAGAACACTAGACCAACGGCAAATCTTACGAAGCTCGCTGTTTTTTTAAAAGACAATAATTTTTTCCCGTTAATAATTCAGGCACAGATCCTGTGAAAAAAAAAACGCAGGCAACGCCTATAAACAAATCATCAAAGCAGCATTTATAATTCAGCTTCTCCAGTGACAAAGATAAAGCCGCGGGACAGGTGCTTTTCAAAATGGTGTTTTCTTTCATTTTTAATACAAACAAGAATAATAAAAAAGAAGATACACTAACAGAAAAAATGGCGGATAAAAGAATGAACTGGATAATAGAGTGTGATAGAGACCATTAAATATTAAAACTTAGGCTTCCATGTTTGTCAACAGAATCAATCATCGTGACTTTTAAACGTGAAGTTTTGAGTTGATGAATTGAAATTTTATGTTTATTCGAACATTAAATGTATTTTGAATCCTGTACATTTTGTGTTCTAGATTGTTTCCAAGTACGCCTTTGTGTTTTAAATTATTGTTAACGCCCAAAATATGAGGAGTTATCAATTTTATATTACATATAAGTGTTTATTTTTATGTTTGTTACATATTTTATTTTAAGTCTGGTTTGTCTATTGTCTGCCTGCAGTTAGTTTCTAAATGTTGAATTCGTGTTATATAACTTTCATAGACTACTGAATTGATTTTTTACGATTTTCAAGCTGGTTTTTTTAAGTAGCATAAAGAGAGTTTTTTTTTTCAAAGTATATAAGTTTTAAAAGGAGCCATCACGCTGCAATGAATTTTTTTCAGTAAAAAGTAATTTAGCAATTAAATACTATTTGTCATGCAGCAGTAGATTATTTCACTAATGTATCAATGGAATATTTTACTAAGGTAGGAATAGAATATTTGATTAATTAATGGGATTTTTAACAATTGAAGCAATATAAAATGAAACAAATACCCACCATTAAACAGTTATGTACTATGGTTAGGTCGAGGAGAAACGTCAACTATGCAACGTAAAGGCCAGTCTTCGTTGCCCCTTCGAAATAACAAAAAGCAAATTAAGCCTTCAATTAGGAGACTATGCTCACAACAAAAAACTCACATTAGACTAATTTACTATTGTTTGGTTATAGGTAAAATTATGAGATGAAACTCGTATACCCTCCACTCCTAACCCGGTCCTTAAGAGAGACCGGAGCCCCCCATTGAAGCCCATGCCCATGTTAAAATGACCTTTTTTATGTACCTTTTTCTCAGAATCTACTTGGTACTTTTTAATTAAATTTTTACTAGTTGTTAAATGGATATTTAACTATACTTTACTGGAGGCATTTTTAAAATTTTTGTTTAGTTTTCAAATAATATATTTTTAAGTGAAACTTCATATTTTTCGCCGAAAATACATCAATGATATTTAAAAAGAAAAAAAAGTAAGATGGTTATACTCAAATCCCTCCAGCGGTTTTTAGAAACTAACTTCTTGAATACGAATACAAAATTTCAGGGTGATACTTATAGTAGATTTTGAGAAAAAGGTACCTGAACATTGAAAAAGTAAGTTTTTATATATGAGCGGTTAAAGTAAACAGTAGTAGTTTCTTACTTATAACACATGACTGGATTTTACCTAAACAACATTTTTTCAAAAACATATTAAAAATACTTCTAGTACTTGAAACTTTTACTGTAAGATATCGTTGTAAAGCTAAGATTTCATATTTTAAGAAACACTAAAACATTGAAATGTCATTTTTGAAAATGTTTGGGGGTCTGGTCTGGTCCCCCTTAAAAGGGTTAAAATACTCGTTATGTCTTTCTGACTCCCACCTGATCATGAAAACATAATCATTACTTTCCCGTAACAGAAAATAAACAACCTTTAGCATTAACAGTTTGCTGGAGCCTCGTTGTCGCCACAACCATCAACAATAATGCGAGTTAATGATATGCCTTGATGACTACTTGATGATGCTAATAAAGACGAGAAAAGCTGTTATTCTAGTTAGTTGCTTACGCGTCGTCCATGACATTTCTCAGGAAAATATTAATAAAATTAATGGGCAACTGACATTGCATGGTTTTTTTCATTTGCAATACAGATTTAAGTGTGGGTGGTTTTATCACTTTCTTACTTTTGGGCCATGAACTCCAACCATTAAGTCCAATATGGTTTAATCACGTAAAAGGGCCAATGCCTACAGAACATTTTTGCTATCTTGCTCCTATCTTTTAGCATTTGGCTGATAACAAAAAGTGCGTATAGGATATCTTCCATTGGAGACATAGTTTACAATAGTGACGTTGGAATTAGTTTACAAAAGTGACGCACTAGAGCTACACGAAGGCTATATTGAAACACATATTAGAAATTCCACGTTGTCAGATAACTTAAATTTTCCAAAACTTTGCATTCCATCAACAAACATTTTGACTTAGCCACAAGAACGTTTTACTACATCCACGAACATTATAGAAAAGGAAATAGCATTTTTAGCGAAATAAAAGCTTTTTTTTTTTGCTTTTTTTATTTTCTTGCCAATATCCAATAAGAATATTAATTATTATTTATCCAATAAGAATATAAGAATATTGGAATATTGGAAGACTTACTTCACTTATTTGCTTTATAAAGTGGACTTCGGTCTTTCCTTTTTTTTTTAAATAACTCGTACAAGATCAACCATATTTTTGATAACAAATAGTATTTTGATTTCGTACCAGGTGGCCCAGAAGGTAATGTTTGAAACAAATAAAAAAATAAAAACAAATAAGAGACATGAGAAGAATTTAATGGCGTTTATTGAATGTAGATATTGGGCAATTAATGATAAAGAGGTTCGAAGTGCCCGCCATCTTTAATAAGGACAGCAGTTCTCGAATTCAACCATACTCCATACTCCTTACCCATACCTTCATCTATCCTCCTTACTCCTGCCATACTCCTTTTGTTTGGCCAATTCTTTTTGTGGGAAGCTTTTTTTTTTAGCTTATATGGGAAGTTCCACAAAAAGAATTGGCCAAACAAAAGGAGTATGGCAGGAGTAAGGAGGATAGATGAAGGTATGGGTAAGGAGTATGGAGTATGGTTGAATTCGAGAACTGCTGTCCTTATTAAAGATGGCGGGCACTTCGAACCTCTTTATCATTAATTGCCCAATATCTACATTCAATAAACGTCATTAAATTCTTCTCATGTCTCTTATTTGTTCTCATTTTTTCATTTGTTTCAAACATTACCCACTGGGCCACCCAGTATATTTATAATTCCTTTATTACAGGTGTGTCCAGTGTCAGATGTGGTGGAGAAAGCGGAAGCGAAGGGAGACTGGCTGGAAAAGGAAGTCATTGCTGGATTCCGAATATGGCAGATTCTCTTCCTCGTAGTGGCTGGACTAGCCACGCTGGGTAGGAAGAACTTTAATCGAAAAAATCTTAAAATAATTTTATACGTAGATACTTTTTTCAAGATTAGACTTGTTTATTAAAAGCTGTTTGGAAAAATTATCGGACATGGGAATAAAACTTTGAAAGTGCAATTAATAGGGATAAAGGTTAATCCGAGTTTTATTAGTTTTTATCACTAGTTTCTTTAGGTTGAACTTAGACACATGAGCTGGAATCGCTCAAGCTAAAGATTAACATGAATGAAAATGAACATTTTTGATAAGTAATTAATACTTTCAGTTCCAATGACAATTTGGCATCATCATTTTAGAATTTTTTTTTTCTGATCGTCTATAGCCATTTATGATATCAAAAGCACATCATTCGATTCTTCAAACTTTTTTTCTTTCAGAAAATATTTTTTATTAATCCCAATAGATGTCAGCCCTATTATTTTTTTTAATTATGATCAGAAACATGATGATGCCAAATGGCATCACTGGGACTGAAAGGGTTAATGGACTGAGCAGTTTGTCGATGTGTATATCTAGTATACGCTTCTCCACAGAAGATGAGGAAACTAGCATCGGCCGACAATATATTGAAGAGCTTTGTGGTAGAACCTTGTTAGGTGACATTTTCGAAAAAATTGAGATTTTTGTGTCAATGAACCCTTCTTTAAAGATAACAAGATACCCCCTTTTCATAAACATTGAGATAAGTATAATTTTTACCTTTTTGTAAATGCCGTTTTTAACGTACCTAAGTGCAAACGAAAAACTTTAAAGCTCATTTTCACCTTTTTGTCACTCAGCACGTTCTTACACTAAGCTCTTTAGTTGTTACTAGGATTTTTTTTTAAACTTAGCACAATTCTTTGAATTTGTTTTTGAAAGGATCACGACAAATTAGTATTATTTGTTTTACAGCTGTTTGGGGAAAGACGAGCTTCATACAATTTCTTGACTCAATATGTGTTTTCTATCATGTAGATTGTAGTGTATCTCATAAAAATTATATTTTAATTTATATTTTAATTCTGTTTTATTTATATTTTAATTCTTTTTTATTTATATTTTAATTCTTTTTTATTTATATTTTAATTCTTTTTTTATTTATATTTTAATTCTTTTTTATTTATATTTTAATTCTTTTTTATTTTTATTTTAATTCTTTTTTTTTTAAGTGATCGTGTGTTGTTGCATGACCCGCTGCCGTATTCCGCGAACCCGCCAAGAAATCGAAGCCAATCATCGCAGGAACCAAATAACTCAACTCTTCCGACAACATCTGGATGATATGGTCGTTGATGAAGTGGACCTCTTATGGGGTAAATTTTCAGGACGGTTTCTATTTCTTCTATTTTTTTTATAAATATTTTATAAATTTTTCAACTTTTATTGACGATGATTGGTTATCGGATACCTGAGACTAAGTATTTCGTCCAATAAATACTAAAAACGCATTTTGTGGTATTTTTTTTTATTTAAAACTTTCTACTTGTATACTTGTTTTATGTAGAATAACTACAGTTTTATAAGACATCTATTGAATCAAGTTTGATAAAAAAAAATATATATCCCAATGTAACATGTTTGCTTTTTTTTTTCCTTTTTATAGATTTCCCATTGTCATAGGATTTTTTACTTACCAAATAAACAAAAATCCTGAAGAATGTCTGAAAATATATTAATTATATTCTTCAATCATTTATTAAAGCATAATAAAAATATTTTTCTTTTATATTTACATAGCTCTTGACGAAGTCAAGACAGCAGCTAATAAACCCACCTATGTACCGAAGCCCCGTCCAACTCTAGTGGAGCGAATGAAAGCACTCCTTCCCTTCAAAAGGGGGCGGAACAACGACGAAGAGGAGGAATCTGATAAGCTCCACCCAAAAGAAAGTCACGCCTCCCTTGATATGACTGATTGTGAAGATTCACCAGCACATAAACTTGAAAATTAATATGAATTTGCAATAAAATGTTTGAAGAAAAACCAAGCAAAATCTGCTTTTTCGCAAATTTTTAACCGGCTTGTTTCGGCAAAAGTAGTTTTATACGTTGTTTGACATTGTATACTATATGCTTTCCTAAGAACGAAATTTATGATAGTTATTGCCGACTAAGAATAAATCTATCACAAACAATTAATTTTCGTCGTAAACGAGAGAAGCTAGGTTGAACTTTGTCGAGTTCACTTCAAATGAAAGGAGAGAGAGGAAGTCGCATTCCCATACTAGAATCGACCGCGATGACGTCACACACTTCATCTTACTAACGACAAAAATTATATAAATTTCATTTCTACGATGTTTTTTTTTTATCATTTCTTTTGTAGATTAAAAAAAAAAGTCCAAAATCCCATTCGCCCCAATTCTCTCTCATTAGCTGACTGTTACCATTATCCTACCCTATCTTATACATAGAGTTAGGAAGGAGAGGTAGAGGGGTCTATGAGTTCAAATGGTTTGAAGCAGGGCTGTCAGGTTTTTCGAGCTACTGCGCATCACATACTGGCACTGAGGTATCCCAAGATGCACCGCTCTAGCGGAGTTTTGAGCTACTGCGCATAACATAGTGACCGAAACTGGCACTGAGGTATCCCAAGATGCACCGCTCTAACCTGCTTCATTTGTGCGCTACTGCGCATATACATGGACCTCTCTATTCTCTTTCATACCTCTATGATCTTATATACAATTGTGTATGTAATCTCCATTGCTTTGAAATTAGTTTACATTAAGGAGAAGACGGAAAATTATCTTTTAAATTAGAAATTTTTAATTAGAAATCAAAAGAATATAAAAAATCTAAAATCATTTTTTTTTATTTGAATAACTCCGGGAATATTTCGTTCAAAAAAAATTAATGACGTTATCAGACACCAGGCATCTTAAACTACAAAATTAATCAATTTTTAACAAATTATACGTGATAATTTTCTGTTACAAATACTACAAAAATTAACGAACGACAACAGTAGACCCAGGGCCCGACTTACCACTTTTGGGGACCCCACTCCTCACATATATGTATGAACGTGATATTTTCATAATGATTCATTCCATGTGAATAAAAATTATGCATGTATGTAAAATATTTATGACTTGTCATTTCATATTTTAAATTCGTGCATAATTTTTATTCACATTCAAATGGCAAGGGCATTCATTTATAAGAATGGATATAACAATTAAAGTGGCTCACTTTTGAAAAAAATAATAACACTTGGTTCAATTGCAGTTTTATTTAATAATAACTAGCAAATATATACCAGTTCTTCGCACGGTCTAAAAATAAATCATTCGGACAACATATTTGGCCATAAAATGACAATTGCAACAAACCGTCTAGCTTAATTATTAAAACCAGCTTAATTATTTTTTAAAAAAACCATTTGGCGTATTTTTACGTAATATTTTGGCGAGTTTGGAAACGTATTTGGCGATAAAATGGAGACATAAAATCCTAATATACATCTCTAGTCCCTACATGCAGTCAACAGAACCATCAATGAAATCATCCCAAAAGCCCTCAATAAAATCCTGGAATGGAGTTGAGACACGGCCTACTCAACTACTAAGGCCGATGAAGCTTTCTCAAACAAGCTCGGGGACGGAAATTTTGACGTCATCGTTCCGAGTGACGTTGTTCCGAAGTTAGAGACAACCTGTCTCGAAACCTATTCGGAACAACTCGTTCACGGCTGACCACAATTTTAGAGTTCCGAATGCGTCCGAACTAGTTTTTCGATCTTCGGCACTGGGAACAGTGACGTCAAAATTTCCGTCTACGTTCATGTTTGGGAGAGCTTCTCTGGCCTTGTTATTGAAGTTGGCCATGGTTGAGACGGAATACGTCAGCTGAGAGAGAAACATGTCAATTATTCTTCAAATATAGAATTTAGTTCCTAAAGGTTATATGGCAACAGAATAAAAGCATTTTCAATTTTAAATGTTTTTTAGGTTTATTTTAATTTCTTTTGCCGAATGGCAACACGAAAGGAAAAACGAATTGGATGCGAAAGTAGTGTAGTTTTTTCAGAAAATTCGAATTTTCGCTAAAAGTAGAAAAAATATGAAAAAAACTAAGCCTCAGGTGCACATGTAGGTACTAAAGGAAATCTATCTCTGAAATTTCAACTTTCTGAGGGCAGTATAAGTAGGTATTTTTCGATCCACAGACATACACTTTCTTTTATTATTATGGATTTTTTACCGCAACTAAATTTGGTACTTTTTTTTCCTTAATATTCTTTTTAAGTGAATTTGGGGCTCCTTGAATAGGGGAGCAATATGAATGTGCCCCGTGCCCCTTTTGTCCTGCCCAAATTCGGGCTCTGAGTAGGCCCGAGATTTGTATCTTGAATACCTCTTATACTATTTAAATGTAGCTTAATGAGTTCCTTTTAAATCTAATGCAATTCCACTCAGTTGTTACAATATAAATTTGACTGTTTTAATAGCTGTATGAACTGTGATTATTAGGAATAAAATATTGTGACTTTTGTATATCAGTTATTGCTACTCTTTCTATCGTCAATTTTATTTTCTTTCGAAATGTGCTTTACTGTTAACCTATGAATGTTTCTAATAACTTTATTTCAAAGTATAGAAACTAAAAAGGGGGTTCAACATACAAAATATCCATCAGTAATGTTTTTTTTGTGTGTTATTTAGGACCAAGGTCGTAATTTATATAAAATTTCGTCAACCTTGCTTATTCGTCAATTTTTCAGTCTTTAGCCTTTAAATGTTTTTTAGCTATATCAATCTTTTTCATGGTCGGTTGACCATCATTTGCTATGTAAATCATTGTAGCATATCAAGTAGATTCGCTATGATTTGAAATTTATCCTCTTGTGCTTTATGGCGTTAGAATGGGGGGAAATTTCTGATCGTAAAGCTATTTAGAAAAAATAATTAAAATATAACAAAAAGAGGTGGATTTTGATTAGAAAATTGCATATATGAAGAAAATTCAGTTTATAAGTTCAAATATTTTTAAGTAGAATAGTTGTGGGTGTGTAAAACGTGTTCGACATTTACGAACGACTTCTACATTTTCCTATGCTACGCATAACGATAACCGATTCCAAATGAAATAGGCTGAAATATATTTCCAATTAAAGTCATTCTTACTTTTGACCTAGACTTTTGACATGCGAAATCAATATAGGGTATTAATATTGAAATTTTTTAATTATGTGTTTATTTTAATAAGATACCTCTCAAGCAAATTTGGTTTTATAACGTTACAAATATATAAAACCAAAAACATACAGGATTAATGTCGGCTCAACCAGGGGTTGAGACTTTTTATGCAGTAGCTCATGAACTCTTCAATTCCAACAGAATAGCCTTCTGTAGCTCTTGGAAGACTTCATTCTACTAACCCAAATATTAGGAACAGTAGAAACTCCAATTATCCAAAGCAGTGCTGATCATCCGAATTTAATAAGAAAAAAATTCTATATGGCCAACCTGTTTTTTGTTCGTCTTTGTTGGGTGTCATGCCTAGTAATTATTTTGTTAATCCCAAAAAAATTACTAGGCTTAACATCCAACAGAGACGAACGGTAACAGGTTGGGGGGGTTGAGTTGGTTTGGTATACATATACATTCCGGCTTGTGTGCTTGATCATAGACCCGCTTATAAACCTTCGTCAAGACACATAAAGAAGTTTTATTGACACAGAGAGAGAAATAACACAAAAGGCGAAGGCGGGAATCGAACCCGCACCCATTACAGCAGCGCGCAGACTGCTAGCGTAATTGTCTGCGATCCAAACCACAAGGCCATCCGGGCCCCACGGTAACAGGTAGCTGGGTATAAAAGTTTATAAGTAGAAACATTTGTACTAACTGTGTAACTAGTAAAAAAAACAATTACAAAAATCTATAAATCATTTGCCAAACGACACCTTACAATTTGGATTTGGTTGATGACTACCGAAATTAGAACTACATTATCTCACCGCCAACAGTACATTGAAAAATTGATTAAAGTATACATTTTTCCGATCAACTCCAATTATCTGAATGTGGTTTAGGTCCTAAGTGCCTCGGATAATTGGAGTCCTACTGTAACGTGTTAGTTCTATAATCTATAGAGTCTCATCTACTACAAGAAATATACATAAGATCTATCGAAAAATAACTACCGAACTGTAAACAATGTGGGAACCAACAGATAAATTCCCCGGCATAAGGTCTGACAATTTAAACACCGTATTGTGACAAACGAAGCACCAAAGTGTAGCCCTTAAGCGACGATAATACAACCCTACCCAAACACCGGGTAATTTCAAATTCTTCTTGTAACCTGATTGGCTTGTTTCTAGTCAGTTGACCTTCAACAGCCTTTTTTCTCTTCTAGATTAAAGTCCTCCATTTGGCCCGTCACCGAAATTGAAAAAAATTCAATACTCATTACTCAAGCCTTTTTCACACTGGATTCAATAAGCTACATTAGGCCATTTGGGTAAAACATCGAGTGCGATGCGCTGTCCTCGTGTAAATTCCTATTTGACTCTTCTTCTGAAAACTGAAAGAATTATTTAGCACAATTAGTATCGTTTGTTTAGTAAGTGGGAAAAACTTGAGAGGTTTTGTGGTTTGACTTGGAAATTTAAAACGATAGCGTGAGCAGAAGCAGGGTAAAGAAATCGAGGACTGCAAACAAAAGAATGAAACGTCATTTAACAGTTCTTTATTACTTCACCAAAACTTTTCATTGTTATCAAATATTTATTTAAGCTCAGCGAAAGGCTTTAAAATAAGTATAGAATATATTAAAATATTTATTTATGCAGTTTTTAGAGGGTTGCTATGGGTAAAGTCGACTTGTTGAATAGTTTTTGATGACATTTGATAGGTTGTGATAAAAATGAGTTATATGACACGATACAGTTTTCATGGATTTTGGTTTGTAATCGAAAAAAGTATTCTTAAATATCATTGTTTTCGAAAATATCTCTTGTACTTTAGTTATATTTATAAAGTTAACTGCAAATAAGTACATTCAATCAAAATATTTCGCCATTAAAAAAATGTCTGGTGTTATGACCAACATGGTCCTCGTATTTATAAACTTCTACTTCTTCTCCAGCATCGTAGGTAATTTTACCACTAGGTTTGTTGTTTGTGTTACATCTGATAGTGGCATAATTTCGGACTTTTTTCGCATGAAATTTCGTTCGCTGTTAATTACTTTCAATAATATAATGATCTCGGTTTGTGTACACATTCTTTTCGTGAAATGAATGCCGTCGATTTCGAGTTTTTACCTCCTCCCGAGGCTCCAGTGTTCGAGCCTACAGCTGAAGAGTTTAAAGATCCATTGGCATACATTGCAAAGATCAGACCTATTGCAGAAAAAACAGGAATATGCAAAATAAAACCTCCTCCGGTAAGTCATTAGTAGCATTTTATTACTTTAATTTTGGAATAAATGTCTTTTGTCTTTTTAATTAAGCTGAAAAGTTCTGAAGTATGTTTGAAAGGGTTTTCTTTCCTCCTGCAGTTTCTCGTATTGCTGAAAATGGTTTCCATTTCCAGTTGTCGGTCAGCGTTTTTTTTTTTTCGCCTTGCGGTTTTCGCTAATATAATTATTACGATACCTTACGGTATCCGAAAATATCTTCATTTTAGTAATTGTTCTTGTTTAGTGTCATACCTATATTTAAAAATATGTATTATGGAAAATTAAAAAAAAATTCTTTTCTTATATAAATTTTAGGGAAACGGACCCAATGCTTATTTAGAATTGATTGTTTCTTAGAAAATTATTTTTTAAATATAGTATTTGTTTTAAAAATAACTATTAAACATGGAAATAATTATAATTTTATACAAAGAAAATATAATGTTTTAAATAATTTCCATTTCTAAATTACCCTTTTTCTTCATAAAAAATGTAATTGTTTTACATTTTTTAAATATTTGTCACAGTCTGATTTTTAATAAAATTCTATTTGTCGTGTTGATTTGCATAGAAATTGCTGCGAGGAGCATTTTATGTACTATTTCAAAATGAAAAATTCTTTCAATTCCTTTTTTTTTAAATGGTATTACGAAATACTTTTACTAAATACGTTTCAGGCTTTTTACGTTTTCTACATTTCTGAGCTTTTTTTAGACGTTTCATTGTTTTTTGTGACATATGGGAACCAGTTTGACCTTGAAGGGCCTCTAAAGAATATTAAAACATATTTACAAATTGTGATGGCTTTAAATTGCTATATGCTGTTAGAATTGTTATTTGGGGAATCCTGCAAAGTTGATTGAATGTTAAGACCATAAAATGTATTAAACAAAGCTGCTGCATTGATTTAGTATTTCATGCATATTTGTAAACAAAAGTATTTTCTTCAAAATTATTTCTGCATTTTCCAAAAATACTTTTAACCCTCTAGTGCATTTTGTTGCCATTTGGCAACATACACTTTGATCCACTTTATGACTTTAAAATATTGTATTTAACAAAAAAATTATTTTATGATGCATACCTACAATTAAAAGAATACAATTTCCCCAAATTGCATCATCCTCAATGCTAAGCCTACATGGGGATGCCAACATTAAAAAAAAATTAAGCAATTAGATTCTTGCGCAAAGATTCTTTAAAAATATTTTGCGTAATGTATGGCCGTCAGCCATCAAAGATCAAAATGTTTTTTTTTTTAGAAAGACTGAAAATAGTCATGCAAAAATTTAGTTTGTGGAACATATGTTCAAAAGACTTTAAATGTTATTATTCTTTCATAGTAAATATTTTTTTTGCAGGAGTGGCAACCTCCATTTGCTGTGGATGTGGACAATTTCAGGTTTACACCTCGCATGCAGAGACTCAATGAACTTGAGGTAATTATACTACTATTTTATTGAAGATCAAAATCATTTCAATTGATTCATCTGATGTATGTGTGACCTTGGAATAGCTGTGATATATTCAGGGTTCGTACACCTCCTGAAATTCCTGAAAAACTCCTGAATTTTATTTTTTAAGGGCCCCTATAGCTCCTGAAATTTGTGTGTCATCTCCTGATATTTTCCACATCTCCTGAAAAAATTGACGACATGAATCATTTTTCTCCTTTCTCAGTCAGTTTTCTCTTGTACTTTATCAGGATGTCTACCGGTCGAAAAAGTCATGAAATTAAATCAACGGTCACGAAAATTTAAAAAAATCACGAAAAAAAAGCCACCCCCCCCCCCCCCCGAAAAAAATAAGGGTTGGCTTTTACACTTATCCTCACATTTTCCACAACATTTACACCCCTTGTTTTCTTCATTCTCGGTCTAAGTCATTAGACCAATACAATAATAAACACACATATTCAAATTTATTTCGTTATACCTCCTGAATTTACATCGCTGCACTCCTGTAAAACTCCTTAGAAACTCCTGAATTTCACTATCATAGAGTACGAACCCTGTATATTGTTCAGGCTATGCATCAGTGATCATAAAGTTTTTTTTGCATGTCTATTAAACTGTAATAATAATATTTATTAAATTAAAATTGGTGTCAAAGTCAAATTAAAATAATATATATACATAATTGTCCTTATTTTGGCTATTGCCTATTTTTATTTTTAAAAGTCCATTCCATGCCACTACTCCTATATCACAGCTGTTTCATTACTTTGACACTTTGAATATTTTTGTTGTTGAATGTTTTCTGAAATTGAGATAATATACTTGTATTTTATTGAAGATTCAAATCATCTTAATTATTGATTGTGATTCCTTTGATCTGTACATGGGGCTTGAATGGTGATCATAAAAAGTTTACAGTTTTTGCATGTCTATCAAGTTTGTATGAAAGTTAAATTAGTGTGCTTCTAGTGCTTAGAAATTTCTTTTTGCCAAATTGCCACTGGCTCTTATATCATCAGCTGTTTTATTACTTTATTGAAACTTATTTGAATAGTTTTTTTTGTGTGAAAAAGTGAGAATTTAATGGAACAAGTGTCAGTTAATTCTACATCAATGCTTCTACTTTAAATTTCAAAGCATACAATTAGAATAGGCATCATCATCATCATCATAGTTGGCCCGACAGCCTGTTGTGGGCCTTCGCCTTCTTAAGAAGTTTTTCCCATCCTGCTCTGTTTTGTGCTTGGGACCTCCCGTTTTTAATCTTCATGAGATCGAAGTCCGTCTCCAGGCAGTCGATCCACCGTCGTTTTGGTCTGCCCCTTGGTCGTTGTCCGAATGGGACTGCATTAAAAACTTTTAAAGCAGCCCGATCTGCGTCCATTCGCAATAGATGGCCAGCCCATCTCATTCTATTCAGCCTGATAAATTTGACGACGTCATCCTCATTGTATAGCTTGTACAGTTCGAAGTTAAATCTTCTCCGCCAGGCTCCCCTGTCAAATACACCACCAAAGACAGGGTTGGAATTGTCCTGAATTTCCTGAAATTCCTGAATTTTTTGTGTGTGTCCTGAATTGTCCTTAATTTTCACACATCGTCCTGAAATTTTTAAAAAGTACTAACAATCACACATAATTTCATACCTGCCTACTACTACGGATTGTCTGTAGTTTCTACGGACAAGGGCATAAAACTACGGAGTTACGGAAACAGTCAAAACTATGGATAAGCTTCCATATTTTCATCAAACTTTATTTTTGAGATTTGATTTGCCTTGTTTTTAGTGACTTTTTATCATTTAATGAAGAAAAATCTGTTCTTCGGCCTTGAAAAACAATTCCGATGGTTTTAATAGGATTTATTTAAAAAATTAAACAATGGTTTCTGGAAATAAAAGGCTCAAATGCGGATCAAATTTTTTATTCGTGCGGAAACTAAACTTAACCTACCCACGATGACTTTTAACATTTGCTGTAGCCGCGTAATCGCACTAGGTTAGTGTTCCTTTTATAGTTCTAGTTATGATCAGATCAGATTTGTGAACTAGCTTCAGCGCCCAGTAATATTTGCTAGTTATCACCAGTAGTGTCTCAGGTTTTTTTAAAGTTTTTTTTTCTGAAAAAATCGATCATCCAAACCACAACTCCTCGTAATATTTGCTATTTGGCAGCGTAATCGGCGTAGGATCTGGTACCGTTTCTTTCTTTGTTTTAGTTCAGGACATATCAGTCAACCAAATTTTAGGTACTTTACTTTCAAAAATTACGATGGCCTGTGATGTCAAGGCCCGCTACTTAGGATTTTTTTTGTTGCTGAATGAATTCTATTGTGTTTTTAATTGAAACAAAAGACAAGTTCTGTAACGTCTGCCATACAATAAAGTGGAGGTTGCTGTTTAACGTAAAATAGCACAAAGTGCTATTTACACTCGTAAGTCAAGAATTAACAATAAAACATCTTTATTAAAAAAAAAGTTATTTAATTTCGTATGTTCACGGTGAAATCGTATTTTTTTGTTTGATTTCCAACGAAATGACCAACTTTGTTATTTTTTTTTCCCTCATTGTCAATCGGCCGATAGAATATAGAAATAACCTGCCCCCCCCCCCCCCCCCCCCCGACTATTTAGGAGCTATTAAAGCAATAAGGGAAGAAGACTTTTTTGGTAAATTTGAGTGTTAAAAGCGACTTTCTGCGTAAACATCTACTTTTTTCAACCATCGGCGGCTACTTTTTTTTGTTTTTATTCCTCCTGTGTCAAAAAAACATTAGGTCCTCCTGTGTCAAAAACATTCCCGCTCGGTCGGTATTTTCAAAATTGGATATCAAAAATTTTCTCAACGAGAGTGCCAATGCAAGTGAACCCGCAAATGATATCTATTCTTGAGTTACATAATATAATGGTATTATTAAACGATTAAACCTATACTTCTAAACATCGCACTTAAAATAGTAGTCGACTTTTACACTGAGACCCCAAATTTTCCACGACATTAACGCAACTGAAAAAAAAATTCTTCTATTTTTGGTATACATATATCAATGAAAACTACACTCAAATTTCTATAAAAAGTACGTTTAAGTATTTAATTTTAATAATAAAGGTAAAAAATTTAATTAAAATTTTAAGATGAATTAAGATTACGATACACTAAGCTGTCTTCAAATATCGGCCAACAGCCAGTTCAATCCTCAAGGTCATCATCTCCTGACCAAAAGTCTAATAAATGCTTCTTGATCTCCTCCTTATTTTGCTGCCTAGTAATTTTCACGAAATCCACCTATGACGTCGCATTACCTCGTAATGATTGACAGTTCTCTTGCTCTTTGTGATCGGAAGAGTGTCTCTTTACTTACATAGCTCCTGTTCAATCCAAGTTGGGCCAACCAGAATATTTTCTCTGATCAAGTAGTGAGTCATGAGTTTGTGATAACAAGACTAGCTGGAATGTTACTGGGGATTGATTTCTAATTTTTGACAGGTTTTAGTTACATATATATAAAAAATGGAGTCATCTTATACACGATTTCAGTATTCATTTTTTTTAAATAGTAGTTGAGTAGGGCTTGATTTCTCCCCTAACAAGTGTATGAACCCTGTATTAGCAGTGTCAGTAAATTCGTTGCTTGAATTCTACTGTATTTTATTGCATAAATAATGTCCTGAAAATGTCCTGATTTTTTCTTAAATTTTTTTCCTGAAATTTTGCATTGTCCCACTACGACCCCTGCAAAGATGGTCCGCAGCACTCTCCTTTCAAAGAGTGCAAGCATTTTTTCTTCCGTTGACGTAAGTGACCAGGTCTCAGAGGCATATATATCAGCACTGGTCTTTTAAGAGTTTTGTATAACAGGATTTTCGTTCTTCTTTTAATTAAATGGCTCCTCAATTGACTTCCGAGTCCACATAGACATCGGTTAGCCGCAGCAATTCTCTTCCTGATCTCGGGGCTGATGCCATTTTGGCACTCAACCACAGAGCCTAAATAAGTAAATTTCTCAATTCGTTCGAATTTATGTAGAATAGGCATAGAAACTTGAAATTATTTTTTTTTTTTAATCTTTTTTTTTCTTTTAGGCAACCACAAGAGTAAAATTGAACTTTTTAGACCAGATTGCTAAATTTTGGGAATTGCAGGTAAGTAGAGACATACTTGTAATACATTATTATTGCAACTTTATTTTTTTTGAAGGTATTGTATAAGGCTAATTATGTCAGTTTCATTCATGAATAAATCTGACTTTTGCAGACCTTTGTTTTAAATATTTCTCGCTGTAACCAATGTGCTTCTAGTACTTTTTTATATATGGATTATGCTCTTAAAAAGTGATCATTGCTTGAATATTAAGTTATTGAGTTGATATTAAATGATTATCATAAATAATATATATTTTATTCTTTATACTATACATTTTATTGACTGTGTCTTGTTTGGTATTGGTCTTGTTAACAAATTAAATTTTATTTTGTGTGTAGGGTTCATCATTAAAAATTCCTAATGTTGAAAGGAAAGCTCTTGATTTATTCACATTATACAGAGTAAGTTTTTTTTATTCCTTTAGTGCAGAATTTTTATTTATTAATCCAGAATTGTTTTTTTATACTTTAATTTTGAAACAATATTTTTCATTATTCTAGTTTAGTTTTAATTTTTTTTAATTATCTAAGACATTAGTGGGCTTTTTTATGTTATTCAAACTATTTTAATATATAATTTACCAGAATTCTTACTGATTCCTCATCGGTCAATTTATAATGCAAGCTTACAAAATACAATGCTGAATCTTTTTTGCCAATTAGCATTTTCTTTATAATTATTGAAACTGGATTTATACCTTATGATTTAAAGTGTGTCAGCCATCCCAATTAGTATGAAATAAGGCAATCTTTAAGCACATATATACAATAGGTATGTGCCTTGGATGAATTTTAAGTTTAATTGTATTTAAACATGAAATTTTCTTTGCGATATAATGCTCATATCTAGCTCTTGAAAAATTCACCGATCCTTAAAAACCTGTAACTTTTGCAGAAAATTGTCAACGAGAAAGCTTTTCATAGATGGTTTGTTAAATTTTTTTTAATAAACAATAGATTCATAAATATCTTGTATTCTTTTTAGGTTGTTTTAGAAGAAGGGGGTTCAGATATCGTTTCCCGCGAGAGACGATGGTCCCGCATTGCAACCCGCATGGGTTACCCACCCGGGAGAGGGGTTGGGTCTCTCTTGAGGCAGCACTATGAGAGGATTCTCTACCCGTATCATGTATTTCAAGAAGGGACTACTATTGGAGACATTGTGAGGATCCTTTTACTGTTTATAACTTGGTGCTTTTCACTTATTCTTGGAAGTCTATTTAATTGTATATTTTGGTCATTAGCTACAACTATGGTATAACTTGAAAATCTTGATATTTCTGTTTAATGCATTTGAAGTTAAAATACTTCAAATATAATAAAATGGGTTGGGATTTTTTAAAGATTGGAGAGAAAAGTTGAAATTGAATATATATATTTCTGATTGTTCTTTATCTAAAGTCAGGATTCTCATATTATGATGTTGTTGCAGCAAATGAACAGTTTATTTAAAATTATAAATTTTTAAAGGGCCGTTAAAAAATTCACTTTCATGGGTGTGAAGGAAAATGTTTTGATTTTCAATTTTACAACTTTGGATGTGTTTAATTTAGTTTGTGAGTTTAGTTTTTCTGGGAGTGTAAAATGATTTTCCATATTTGTTTATTTTATATGCACATTTTACTCCATTAATTCTGGCTTAAAAGTACTATTAAAACCCTATTATTTTTTCATGATGCAGATTTTTTTTTCGATGAATAATTTAAAAGTTAGTTCCATTTATTGAGTTCATACATTCAAATAACACTTATTGTGAATGCTTTTTATTTATATTGTATTTTGAGTAAAACAGTGCTTTAAAAAAGATAGTTGTGTACAGATTGGTTTTATGCAATATTATTTTGTAATATCTTGTCCATTCACAGTAGAAACAAGCATTTAAAATTTTATTTGGTAGTTAGTCAAATTCGTAAGCAATTCTTAGCTGTAAGTATTTAAATATTTCAAACTAAACATTGGCGAATAATCCTGGGTGCTCTTTTCAGAGCCTCTGTGAGGAATCTGACGACTCTGCCGAAGCGGATAAGGACTATGTGCCCCACGGAATTCCGTCCCGACAGGCGATTAAGCCTCCAGCCGATCGCTATGCACGACGTTCGAAACGGTGCAAGGAAGAAAACATTGTGAGTGGCATTTCATCCAGGGCCTGATCTAGGATAACACGGACTATAGACACAGAACAGTTGCCCCCCCCCCCCCCTTAAAGAAACTTTTATGTATGATTGCTTGTACAGTCGAACCCTGTTAACACCAACTCTACGGGAACACAGAAACATTTCATGTTAACCGCCAGGATTTTTTTTTACATTGAACCTGTGAATAATTAAAAAAAAAATAATATCTGAAAATTATTGTAATTTTACAATATAACACACTATAGAATTAGTAATTCAATTATAAAGTTCATTTGGACTAGTACATACTATTGGAAATTTTGGGGAATTTTTAATGAACAGCTATTGGATTAAAACTGACAAATCATGGGGGATCTTGGGATTTTCTCAGAAGTAGAAGACAATTTATTTTTATGGTATTCACTTTCCGTTTTTTTTAATGTTTTGCTTCATTTGTTTCTTTGAATCACTAAGAAAAAAAAGTCAAATCCTCAATCTTTTGTTCGGGTTTAGCGGGATTTCGCCTAAGGCTATATTTCACGTTAAGAGATTTTTTAGCATTACCTCAAAGCTGTATAGGCTGGGGAAATGCTTTCAGTTCATCTTAAGCGAAATTAAAAGCAAAAAAAAACAATTTTCTCTGCCACATTTCTTCGGCTGTATTGAATATTTTTACATATTTTTTTTTAAATAATAAATGTCGATAACTTACAGGTCTCTATCTTCCCACTTTTTGAAATTGCTTCGAATATTTAGTGTAAAATTATTTATTGGAAATTAAAAAAAATATTCGAACCCATTTCAAAAAGTGGGAAGGTCGGGACCTGCAAGTCAGCTACATTTATCATATAAAAAAAATCCGCTTGTAAAAATATTCAATACAGCCAGAGAAAATATTTTTTTCGCCATAGGATTAACACTGAAGCACTTTGCTTTGGAGACCCCCGGTCCAGCGCGCCCATTCTCCCTTAAGCGAGGTTCGACTGTATAATGGTCAATGTCTGATTTAAAATCTAGAAGCTTAAAAATTTTAAAATATTCATTTGACTTGATGAACAGAACTTGAGTATTTTTGTGTTTTATTTCCTAGTTCTAAAAGTAAGTTGGGGGCCCTGTTCCTGCTGGGCTTTCTGGAAGTTCAGGTCCTGCTTTTCACAATGATTAACTTTCAGTTCCTCATTTTAATATGAGGTGTGAATATTATTGTAATTGGGTGAATTTTTGTAATTTATTTTATGTATGTAGTAGAATAACATCTACTACACAGGAGAGCATAATTATGATTTAGTTAACTACAGAAATGAAGGTAGTTTGGACGTCCAAGATCTTTTATTATAAAGAAATCATTTAAAGTGTTTAACGGGACGGAGTCGGAGCCGTAGCTCGGCCCGCCAAAAAGCACACACAACCTTACATCTTGAAGTCTAATTAAAAAGTGATTCACAGCTACAGATTGTTATTGCTTGTTCTTCGATTGACCAATCAGGGTTCAGCATCGATGACGAGAGAGGTTTAAGGTCACAGTAAACTATTTGCTGACTAAACAATTTCTGTGGGAACGGATTGATCTAGGCGACGGTTTGTCGCCGAAGGGTGTGGTTGGGATGTTAAAGTACTAAGTGATATTAAGGATATATGAAAAAGATAATTTAAGTTATTAAGTTTAAAATGGGGTACAAAATATAAGATTTTGAGGGGTTTAAGTTATAATATGTCATGTATAAGCAATTTTTGTTGTGGAATATTACTTAATATTCCATTCCTCATTGACAAACTTTAGGGGGGGGGGGGGATGCATCATTTAAACTATTTCAAATTAATGGCTTTAATTTTGTAAATGGACAATACTTTAGGTTGTGTTTTTAAAAAAAATATTTCATGGGTGTTTTATTGGTGGTGGAAGTCATTTTATGACATAAAATAATTTTATGAGTATTACTTATTGACAAACTATAGTTTAGAACTCCGTTAATTTGACTTCAGCAGGATTGGTTTCAAACCAATAACCAAACATTGGCAGGCTGTGCATGAAAGCCAAACAGTTTATCGGAATAGAAGTATTGTTTTTATCAGCCCTTCTTTACTTGGCTTTAGTATCTTAACTAAAGTGTATTTGGGATTCTGTGTTGTATGAAAGGTAAAATTATAGCGCCTGATAGTCAGATTAACTGAGTCTACCTGTATTAATAAAATAATGCTTAAAAAACTCATTGTTTAGAGTTTTTAATACTCCAATCTGTTTCTTAAGTAGGTTTAAGCTGTTTATTTATGAATTTTTCAACAAAAAAAATCAGAATAAAAGTATATTTTATGCATTGAGCTAGAAGGGAAACTGGAGGGAAGTGTTAGCGAGCTGAAAACCCACTCGCAACCTTTTGAGCAAACCGGCAGAAAAGGACTATTTTCCCTACACTTGTATGCAATGCTTGTATGAGACCCGTCTATCACATTGACTTGGGCTCCTAAATGTATTTTAAAATTTTTAGTTCGAAAGAATTAATTTTTTTTAACTTTAAATTCCAACTTTTTTAAGAAATAACCATGTGGATCACTAACTAAGAACCAGCGAAGACGAACCCAATAGCGAAATAGGCAAGTTTCTAGGTTTTCTGCCGCAGTGCTGTGTATTCCTCCGCGTTTCGTTATTGGACCGTCTCGTTTGCTGTCCAGCCCTGTTCAGTGAATCGCTCACCTCACTCCAGTTTTCCTTCCAGCTCAATGATTTTATGTGTCTTGCTCTGTTTATCTATTTTCCCTGTATCCTGCACTTTTTACTTTCAAATATATTCAATTTATCTTTAAAAAAAATGTTATTTTTGTTTCTAAGATTTTAAATTTAATTTTGTTGTGTAGGATGGAATTGATTACTCTACCAATAGTGAACTAAAGAAGCTTCAATTCTATGGTGCAGGACCCAAGATGCCAGGTTTTCCTGCTACAGGTATGTACAAATACCTATTTATATTTACCTAATACCTATTTATTGTTTATAATCCTCCATTACTGGTTTTTAATTTTATTGCAAAAAAATTTAAAGATATGAATGTTTTTTTTTGTGTTACCCCTTAACTATAGATTCTTTTCTTATGTGAGGTGATAGTTTTCGACTAAACATCCTCACTTGCTCATATTCCTTCAAACCGATTTTAAATATAAAGAAGCATGTTCAATTGATTTAAAATAACCTATAAACACTACTTGTTATTTTATCAATGGGAGAGTGTCTCCAAACCAAAGTGTCTGAGTGTTAATCCAATGGGAAAAAAATAATTTTCTAATCCACATTACTCCGGCTGTATTGAAAAGTTTTCAAACTTTTTTTTTTAGTTTAAATGTAACTAGTTTACGGGGTTCTATGATCCACTTTCTGAAATTGGTATGAATGTTTTTAAAATTTTCACAATAAATAATTTTACAACAAAATATTGTAACGAATTTCAAAAAGTGTAATTAGTTTGTTTCACGTGGGATTTGGCAACAGCTCTGCGGTATTGTTTTCATTTTTCTCGAATTACTTTGTTGATATTCGAAATTGTGTTTCCTAAGAATAAGTTATTTTAGTTGTCATTTTTTTAAATTCCAACTTCTTGCTGTGCTGTTGGTTGTTTTAATCATTTATCAAGAAAAACTTGCATTGAAAGAAGTTGGAATTTTAAGAAAATAACAACTAAAATATTCTTAGAAAACTCAATTTGGAATACCAGGGCAAAAGTAACTCAAGAAAAATGAAAACAAGACCGCATAGCTGTTGCCAGATCCCTCGTGAAACAAGCCCATTATAGTGCCCCATAATTTTACAACAAAATATTGTAACCAATTTCAAAAAGTGTAATTATAGAGCGCCGTTAACCAGCTACAATTATCATATAAAAAAAGACATTAATAAAAATATTCAATGAAGCCAGAGTCATGTGGGGGGGGCTGGGGAGCCCAGTCGGTTAGGCATTCGCCTTGCATGCGGAAGGTCCCAGGTTCGGGTCCGGGCATCGCCAAAATAACTGCCGACCGATAAACGGCCCGTGCAGCCAAAAATGTCCGACGAATAATACCCCGTGTAGAGGGAGTGCACGTTAAATCTCCTTCAAAGTCCTAACGCTGCGCTGCGTACGATGTCACCCTTAACGGTTGCGTTGGGTGCCTACTCAGTTGTCGGCTCGTCACCTGACTGAGGTTCTAAATTACGATGCCCATCGCCAATAGCCCTCGTGTAGCTCTAGCGCGACGATAATTCAAACTAACCTAACCTAACCAGAGTCATGTGGCTTAGAAAATTAATTTATTCCCATTGGGTTTAAAACACTTCGGTTTTGGAGACCCATTCCTCCTTAAATCTTTTGTAAAAGCGGTTCTAAGGGACTGTTACACCTAACTCTTTTTAATCGCACTTTGCACAGACCAATCTATTCCAGGGGCCCAGCAGACAGACGAAGCCCTTCTCAAAGAAAACCACATTGAGTGCTTCAAAGATGTGAAGATGGGCCTCGGCGCCAAAGATTTGAAGATGGGTTTTGGCAACAAGCAGCAGGGCAATTTCCTCAAGGACACCAAGACTATGGGGGCCGTCGAGGCTGCCCGTTTAGGGGTCATTCTAAAAAGGAAGGACAGGCCTAGGAACTCCAGCGGGAAAGTGACGGTATGGTGTTCTTGTTCTTTCTAATTTATCTTGGGTTGTTACCATACAGAGGCCCAGTGGGCTAGTGGTAGTGCTTTGCATTGCCTCGCCACAGGTCCGGGGATCAAATCTTGTACTGGGCATTCAGCCTTTCATCTCTTAAGTGGGTCGATAAAATGAGTACCAAGCATGCTTGGGAACTAAACGCTGGGGGTCCCGCGTGAGGCTGACCACCTTACCAGGGCATATGCCTAGCACCCCAGAGCCCTTGGTCACGTAAGCTGGAATGGGCACAGCAGGCCTTGGCCCTCTAATAGGCTGTTGCGCCGAGGAATTTATTATTTTTACCATACAATTGAAGATTTTAGTGGAAGAACATGCCATGTAACTTAAAGATTAAAATGAGAAAATTATCTTTAAAATTTTTTGTTTGTTCTTAGATTGGTTAAAAACGGTACTTTCAAAAGGTATAATCCCACTTAACTTAATGTTTATTATTGAAAGACTACTTGTTATCTTTAAAGGAAGATACAAATATAATTTTTTTCAAAAATATCACATAGCATGTTCTTCTACTGAGCTCTTTCCGCATCTGTTTTGCGACACAACATAGTTTGGTTCTCTCCTGTATGAAATACAGTAAACTCCCGTTTATCCGGAATGCTTGGGAAATTGACTCTTCCGGATAATCAAATTTTCCGGTTGATCGGAAGTCGCCAAATAGGGTTACCAAAAAATGCCGATTTTTCCGGAAAATACAAGAGATAATGGCTGCATCTTATATGCAAATAGGCGATTTTGCATTTATAAAGATAATATATAATTGATACTACAATAATTTGTATTAAAAAAATATTAATATATTTATTAAGAAAAAAATCGATCGTTACTTTCAAATGCTAAAAATCTAAATACATAAATCGTCCAACTAATGGTCTAAAACCAGTTGGATATTTTAAAATGTTTCCCCAAAACACTTTTTGCGCCAAATAGTGTCGCCAAACGAAATTTTTTCTTGGAAAAAAATCTGAAAAGTTTTTACTTTATTTGGCGAGAAATCGCAATTTTGGCGAAAAATATTCAATTTTATCGGCAATTTCCGTTGCCAAATCGGAATTTGAATTTTTCCGGATATTCGAGCTTTCCGGTTAATCGGGAGCCGGATAAACGGGCTTTTACTGTATTGCACAAAAGTGGATGTTGCTCACATCTTCTTAAAAAGAGATTGGTTTTTTGAGTGTTGGTAAGTTTTAGTACTTCTCTGGGTGGACACTGTTTCCAAAACATTTTGAACTCTGTGAAGGAAAGCAAATAAACGGGTAAAATATTAATAGTTACTTCAGTAAGTTAAACTAATAAACTGATGGCCAATATTTTCTCGTGAATTTTGTTTTACGATTTTTTTTTATTTTACTTAAAATGTACTTAAAATTTTGTAACTTGCTTTTGGGAATTTCTAATGCATATTACAATGCAGTTTTGCATATCAATGGCAAAATCCTAGTTTGCACTTAATAAAAAAATAGCTTATACTTAACTAACTTATATCTTATACTAAACTAACTTATATCTTATACTAAACTAACTTATAATAACTTATGCTAAATTTATACTTGCATATCAATGGCAAAATCCTAGTTTGCACTTAATAAAAAATAGCTTATACTTAACTAACTTATGTCTTATACTAAACTAACTTATAATAACTTATGCTAAATTTATACTTGATTACTAAAATTATAAGTCCCAATACATCACAAATAATAGTAATTGCAACATCATTCGATTTCACAGATTGATCAGATCATGTGCAGTATTTGCACAAGGGGCGATGAAGAAGCCAGCATGTTGCTTTGCGATGGTTGCGACGACAGCTACCACACGTTCTGTCTCATCCCACCCCTGAATGAAATACCAAAGGGGGATTGGAGATGCCCCTGTTGTGTTGCCAAAGTGAGTACTGGACTTAATAGTTAATTGGTGGGTTAGAGAATATCAATGTCTCTTGAAAACAGATATTACTGCTTATTGTTTAATTTGGCAATAATTTAGCTAGCATGTGCAGTTTTTTAAAATTTTAATTGTATTTGATTAATTTATGTATTGTTTACATATATCTTCATTACTCATCCACCTTGTCCCTCTACATTTAACCTATAATAGCCCACAATCTTAGCATAAAATATTTTGGTTGGTGTTAATTGCACCAGTAAGTGATGTTTTGTTTGTCATAAATATATACTGTATTGTTTACATATGTCTTTATTACGCATCCACCTTGTCCACCTTATTCACTTGCCTCCATTGTTGTTTTTGTTATGCCCCATCTTGTTTAGGCTTGGCATTATTTTTTTATTTGTTGCCAAATGAAAGGGCTCTTCTAGAATTTTACCGTTAGGTTATTACCGATGTAGCAGTTCTTGTTAAATGAGATTTGAAAAATCCAAAATAAATCCATTTATACGTAATATTTCATTTTAAGACATTGTATTTTGTTGCCCTTCCATTCAAATTATAGTATTGTTCTGTTATCAAAATTGTAAGTCTAGCATCATTAATAATCATCATCACACACAAATTCTGTGGACTTCCTAAAAGAGCGTAAATACTGGACAAATAAAGGTGGGAAAAACAGCTTAAGGAGAAAAGGCGCGCTGGATCGCAGGTTTCCAACTCAAGTGCCTCAGTTTTAATCCAATGGGAAAAAATATTTTCTCTGCCACATTTCTCCGGCTGTATTGAATTTTTAGAAACGTTTTTTTTTAATAATAAATGTAGATAACTTACAGGTCTCCATCTTCCACTTTTTGAATTGCTACGAATATTTTGTGTAAAATTATTTATTGAAAATTAAAAAAAGTATTCAAACCCATTTCAAAAGTGGGACGGTCGGGACCTGTAAGTCAGCTACATTTATTACACAAAAAATTTTGCTTGCAAATATATTCAATACAGCTGGAGAAATGTGGCAGAGAAAATATATTTATCTACATAGGATTAACACTGATGCACTTTGCTTTGGAGACCCCCGGTCCAGCGCACCCATTCCCCCTTAAGCTTCATTTTTTAAAAATATCAATTGTATTTTAAAGCAGAACTTTTTTATTTCAAATTGCTAAGTTCCCAAATTTCTTTCTTCATAAGCTGATTTTATAAAACAACTTAAAAAGCCTCTTATTAGTAAAACCTCTTAAAACAAAATTCTGTTCTGTAAATTGTCAAAGTTTTGATTCTGATATCGACAAATATTATAAATCAATTTCTAGGAAGTGAACAAGCCACAAGAAGCATTTGGTTTTGAACAAGCTCAGCGAGAATACACACTTCAAGAATTCGGTCAGAAAGCGGATGAGTTCAAGACCAGCTACTTCAATATGCCTGTTCATGTAAGTCTGTCTATCTACTACACAGTGATAGGGTTTCTCTTGGGGAATATATTTTTTTAGTTTGGACAGATGATTAATTTCTATGGATTGTTTAGGAGTGTAAATACCGAACTAATAAAGATGGGAAACTGTCCAAGAATCTTTTTTTAAGAAGCATTGTTGTATTCCTGATATAGTTTAGGGAATTGGCATAATTACAATTTGTATTAGTTCCTAACTCACATTTTTAATAAGTCATGTATAAGACAAATATCCTTGATTAGACCTCTCTAAGAGATGACATCTGTATCTGTTTAGAGATTGTCAATTTTTAGCTTCCACACTACGTTTATAATGTAAAAAGTGGAAGTTATTACAATCATTCAGTCCGTCTGTCTGTCACCCACTTTCATAGCTGAAACTACAAATGCTACGGACCAGTGCGATACATCAATTGCTTATCTTTCAGGAATCATTTAGGCATTTTCTATTTTTGTTAGGATTTTAAAGATCTCAATACAAATGAAAATTTTTTTGTTTGTTACTTTAATAAGTTGATCGGAGATTTTCTTGTGCAATTTGTACATTTCTCCTATGAGATTTTCTTGAAGAATAGTGCTATGCTTTTAATTTCCACTGTACCTTTTTCTTTCTATGATTTATAGCTCATAAAGGCATAAGTATATCAGTTCAGTCATAGGCATAGGTTCATATCCATTCATTCATATAAGCATTATTTTACTGTTATTTTACAGATAGTGCTCTATTCGCTGCTAGAGAAAGACTTAACACCCTTAAAACTCTTTATCGTCATTAATTTTTTTAATTGTCCTCTCATTACTAAATCTTTCAAATAAATAATTTGACTGGATTGTTTCTACAATGTAATTTAATAAGTTGATCAAGGATTTACCTATTCAATTTCTGCATAACCTTCCTTTTACTATAATATTGATTTACAGTTTATTAGGCATAGGCCAGGGGTCAAAATTAACTTTTTATGCCAGGTGCACGAGTGCACCCAAGTCTCGTGAGGTTAGTTAGGTGCACAAATAGTGTTAGGTGCACAAATAGTGTTAGGTGCACAAATAGTGTTAGGTGCACAAATAGTGTTAGGTGCACAAATAGTGTTAGGTGCACAAATAGTGTTAGGTGCACAAATAGTGTTAGGTGCACAAATGTGTTATTGTGCACCTAACACTATTTGTGCACCTAACACTATTTGTGCACATAATAGTTAGGTACACAAATACAAAATATTATGTGCACACATATAATATAAATAACAAGTTAAAAAACAAACTATTCTTCATAAAAAGTGACTAAATGCAGGGTTTCCGCGTATATGAAAAGTCATAAATTTGGACATAGGGTAAATTTTGTCATGAATTTGAGCAAAAGCAATCAAAAGTCATGAATTTGAACAAAAACGATCAAAAGTCATGAATTTGGACAAAAAACGACCAAAAGTCATGAAAATCGATGTATTCGAATCGCCGTAGTTTTGCAACTTTCGGATCGGCGTAGTTTCGCGACTTTCGGATCAGCGTAGTTTCACGACTTTCGGATCGTTGTTTATTTTCGCGACTTTCGGATCGCCGGAGTTTCGAGACTTTCGGTTTAAAACTTATGTGAATATTTTTTTTTTAGGTGCGTGGTGCACCCGCTAATTTCGATCCCTGGCATAGGCATATATATCCATTCACACTATTCAGTCATAGACATAGGTTCATATCCATTAATTCTTTAGACGTATAGTTTTTGTTTGACTGTTATTTGCAGAGAGTGCCCTATTCGCTGGTAGAGAAAGAGTTCTGGCGTATTGTGAATGCTGTGGATGAGGATGTCACTGTGGAGTATGGAGCAGATCTTCACACCATCGAGCATGGATCTGGGTTCCCAAATGTGAAGACTCAGAGCTTACTGCCGGGCGATGAGGTTAGACTTTAATTTTTACTTGACTGCTCTGTTAATTGTTTAAATACCGTATATACTCGTGTATAACCCGACTCCGTGTATAACCCGACTCCGTGTATAACCCGACCCCCCATTTTTAAACCAAATATCCTTCCAAAATCGGTAACCCGTGTATAAGTCGAGGTAGGAAAAGGCCAGGTAGGTCAGCCTTCTGAAGAAAATAAGAAGAAACCGGTTCATAACGGGATCGTAATTTTTATTTATTTTGCAAGCTAAATTTCAACCCCAATGAAAATAAAACGGGTTTCATCTCTGAGTGTCCTTGACATTGCCGACCCTGAATGGAGAATCTTAGTTGAAACTAAGTTCAGTGAAGCGTGAAGACTATGCTGCCAAGGACCGATGTTTTCTTTACACCTTAAAGACTGGTTGACTGAACTGCCCTGTGCCAGAGCTACACGTGCAAAATACGCATCACGTGGAGAACTAACAATTAAGTATCATTATGGTGGATACCGTGAATAGATACCAATCTTATTTCATCTTCAAGATTTAACCGCTTTTGGGTCCTTATTTTTAATAGATAGTATCTAAACCTTAAGTTTGATTGAAATTTAGTTTTATTTTAAGGACATGGGATTTTTTTTTTGGAAATTTGATGTCTCGTGTATAAGTCGACCCCGATTTTTACGGCACTGAAATTGTCCAAAATTTCTCAGCTTATACACGAGTATATACTAGATGAAATGTAATAAGAAAGTTTGTGCAAAAAGTTTGCTATGAATTATCAAGGTTTGAATTATCCAAAGTTAAAGGTGTTACAATTGAAGAGCTAAACAAGTTAAATCACTTTTTAGAAAAATTGAGTTGGTTAGCTTTTCATACAGGCATTGTAGGAAGTGATCCACCAACATTTTGATTTGCACAAAAAAAGTTTTCACTTTTTGTCAAGTCACTTTTTTTGTGCAAATCAAAATGTTGGTGGATCCCTTCATACAATACCTGTATGAAAAGCTAACCAACTCAATGTTTTCCAAAAAGTGATTTAACTTGTTTTGCACTTAAGCTCTTCAATTGTATTACAATATTATGCAAAAAAAAATTTCATGGAATGTTTTTTTCTTAAATTCAAAATTGGTGGTTACATTTTATGTAAGTTATTTTTTTTTAATTGGAAAGTTTGTTAAAGTTTATAGCTAGTTAGTAAAAAATATTTAAAAAAAAGTCACACAGATAAGTTAGCTCAAAACTGCAGTTTGTTGCAATCCTCGTTATAATAGGTTTTGCCAGTCTTGCTTAAGTCAAGCAAACATTTGAAGGGTGTAGATGTTAAACTGACATGACAAAGCATAACTAAGATATAGAGTCCATTGGGTTCATTGGAGACTTTGTCCAATTGAATTTACCACTTTTAAAAGTGGGGCTGGGGAGCCCAGTCGGTTAGGCGTTCGCCTAGCATGCCAAAAGTCCCAGGTTCGGGTCCGGGCATCGGCAAAATAACTGCCGACCTATAAACGGCCCGTGCAGCCAAAAATGCCCGACGAATAATACCCCGTGTAGAGGGAGTGCACGTTAAAATACGCTCATAAGTCCCAATGCTGCGTACCATGTCGCCCTTAACGGTTGCATTGGGTGCCAACTCGGGTGTTGGCTCGTCACTTGACTGTGTTTCTAAAATAAGACGCCCATCGCCAATAGCCCTGGTGTAGCTCTAGTGCGACGATAATTTAAACTAAACCACTTTTAAAAGTTGCCAGGGAACAGACCAAACCATATATCTTAAGTTACTACGGTCTACACTACACTTCATTTGTTCTGAAACAAAATCATCTTTTAGTTTTTCTTGTGAAAACGTTATTAGTGGTTATGCTGGTATTTTTTTTAAATAATTAACTTGTCTGCTACTACTATTATTTAATCGTCTTTTTATATGTTCAAAATGCAATTATATATTTTATATATTTAAAGTAGTAGAATATAAATATTCTGACATATTTTAAGGTTTTAATCCTGTTTTTGTCTTAGGAGTATGTTACCTCTGGATGGAATCTGAATAACTTACCTGTCCTTGAAGGGTCTGTACTGAGGCACATAAATGCGGACATTTCAGGAATGAAAGTAAGTTCTAATATATACAGTCCCTGGACAAATTATTAGACACGCTGCAAGATTTCATGTATCAATCAATGATGAACAAAATACCTTTAGAAGGACATTTGTGTTCCTAAACTTAAGCTATTGAATAGAAATTTTTTTTTTTAACCCGGCAGCACTCGCGCTCCTAAGAGAAACACTGTCACTCGCAAGGGGGTACTTTAGACCCCAGCGCAGAATTTCCTTCAAATAGTACTTTTACGTTCAAAACTTGCACAATTTTTACTTAAAAGCTATTTTCAAACAAATATTTAAGGTATTTATGTAGGAGTTTCGGTATCGGAATTATAATTATGATCCACGTAATTTATCACTTCAGCGATCGTATCCACAGGATCACCAGTAATTTCTTCATTTTCCAGCAATTCATTAGATTCACTATCGGAACAAGGAAGATAACCAATTGTCATATCCTCATCATCCATAGCTTCACCAGCTTCTTCTTCTGATTCGTTTGTAGATCTATCATCCGAAGAAACTTCTGATAACAATTTTCGCATACTTTCCGTCTCCTCATTGTAGGACAAGTAGCGTGACAATTTGAACTAGAAAGAAGAACCGCGGGCACTCGCGTGGGGTCTTTTACACCACAATTCTACTAAAACCGCTTTCGGAATGTGAAAGATAATCATTCCTTTCCATAGTGGGTGACCTTAAAGGCAGCTACTTTGGATTTGACCCATTTTAAAAAGTGAGAAGTTGGGTAATTTGAAACATGAATGTGCGTGGGGTCTGATAGACACCCTTGCGAGTGCTGCCGGGTTAATGATATGGCATTCTTTGGTATGTTTTCATCATTACTAAAAAAAAATACATTGTGTCTAATAATTTGTCCAGGGACTGTATTATCTTAATAAGACTGGTTATATGTATAGTAAGTATTTGTGTTTAATTTTTGTTTTAACGAAACTTTTACTTTTGTGCCAACCAACCTGATAGTGTTAGTAATCCATTTCAAAAATTATGTTTGTATTGTTAAGACAATCCTTTAAGAAATTACTAATTTATTTTCCTTTTGTGTAGATCCCTTGGACTTACGTTGGAATGTGTTTTGCTACATTTTGTTGGCATAATGAGGATCACTGGAGCTACTCTATAAATTACCTGCATTGGTAAATTGTTTTTTTTTTGTTAAATAAGGGTTGATTTAATAATTTTTTTTCTTGTTTGATTATTAGTTTTTTTAATGTGCTTCTTTTTTTCCAACTGGAATTTTTTCTTTTATTTGCTTCATAAATTCTTTTTAAGTATCCATATACTATATAAATATATGATAAGATTGAGATTAAAATTAAAAAGCATCAACTTATTCTTTTGCATATTAAAAAAAAATCTTTTGGTGGTTTTAACTTTTATTTTGAAGTTTCTAATAATTATTTTTTAAGGCTGAGGTTTTTTTTATAATAATACTTTCTTATTTATTCTTTTTTATCTAACTCATTCCGAAGACTTTATTCTAAAAACTCTTATTGGAATACTACATTTAGGATAAATCCTTAAAATCAAACAATGTAAAGCAAATTCTTAAATTTTCCTTAAACCATAATACATTATTCTTTCTCATTATCAGGGGTGAGCCCAAGACCTGGTATGGAGTCCCCGGTGGCAAGGCAGAGTCTTTCGAAGAAGCCATGAGGTCAGTGGCTCCAGAACTGTTCAGCACCCAGCCTGACCTACTGCATCAGCTGGTCACAATCATGAACCCCAACTTACTCATGTCACATGGGGTGCCTGTAAGTATTGCTCTTCTGTTTTTTTTTTACTTTCGATTACCTAATATAAAATATAAGGTAATTAAAGTATTCTTGTTAACTAATAAGTCAAATAATAGTTAATTAGGCCTAGCCCCGGAACTATAATATTAGATTACAAAAATTACCAAGCCAGATAATGAGACTTTGAATTAAGTTAAAATAGAACCCATTTTTATTAAATCGGAAAAATACTGTAAATAAATATTGTATGTATGTAAGTAAATGTAAACAAATTTGTCGAAATACATAAAACAGAAAAATAAGTATAAATATTGCACTAACACATTTTTAAATTTCTGAAAAACTGGTTTAATTTAGCTGTTCTGAATTAAGTTTTACAGGAAAAATTAACTAATACGAAAAATATTAACCTCCTAACAAATAAACTACGACTTAAAAAAAAATATTCCGAACAGCTTTACAAAAATAAATTCCTAACCAATTACATCTTTCAAAACTAAAAATGCATTTCCAAAATCTTAACTAAATTTAGTTCAAAACAAAATAAATTTACATGCAGTTTATCTTCATAAAAACCATGTTGAATCACACAACGTTGAGGCCTGCCGATATATCGCACACTAGGGGAGGAACAGACTTGGGGAAAAAAACACCTACATTTCTAAATACTTTCTTCTTCACAAAAACAAAACCCGGAGACCAGCGACAAGTGTCACTTTCACATTTTTACTTCATTTTATTTAGTCGAAACAACCGCTCTCATTTCTGAAGAAAAAGTTAAAAACTAACCACGTAGAAAGTCCTAACACCTGTTTATAAATCCCTCCAAACACCTGGCTATCTCTGATTCGCTGCAAATGCAGAACCGTCCAACTTCCGGTCATTGCGTCATCTGGATGTGCCGTCATTAACCGGACACATGACGGAGAGGAAAATTTGCATAAAAAGTCCTATCGCCGATGATCGGAACGAAAATTTAACAATTCTGATGGGGGCGAAAATCCGAAATGGAGATTTTGTGTTTTTTACACGTTTTGGAGGGTGCCGATTCAACCTTGGTCCGTCTGTCTGAAGCTACTCTACAGCTTGAACTGAAAAAGGTACGGACTTCAAATTTTGTACGCTAGTTCCTGGTACCGTTTGGAAGTCATAATAATGTTTTCGAGAAAATCATGGTTGTTCAGGTGATAGCTGCCATAAAACTTTTTTGGTCTTAAACTTATTGAAATTACCTTATAAGGTACATCATTACCTTTAAATGTGTATTACGAGCCGCGGTAGCTCAGTCGGATGAAGCGCCGTGCTCCCATCGGAAGGGTTGTGGGTTCTATCCTCGGCGGCGCTCGCAATTCTGATGGTTGCTGGGTCGGTGCTTGTATTCGGCTAAATGGTAATGGTGGCTGGGGCACGTTAAATATGTCGTGGTCACAAAGTCCTCCATGTTCCCATACTAAATAAATACCTCTGGGGGTACCAGATCAGGGGGTTATCGGCCTTTGATCTGGATCAAAGTTCCGATATGCGAGTGAGAATTGATGTGTGAAAGGGACCTTCCTGTAAAACAGATGTGTCATGCTGACGAGCAAAAGTCGGACTTTCTCCCTTGTGGCGCTCAATAAAAACGGGATCCGCCCCACATCGCCTCAAAATCCGGTAGTTCTCTACTCCGGGCTCGGTTACCGAGTGGCATTGGAAACAACAACACAACAACAAATGTGTTACTTTACTGAGTGGTAATTGTAAGTCATGTCGTGTTAATCGCCCCTAGTTTTATTTAGATTGGTTGCACCTGTAGGTGTAGGTTGGCCCCTGCGCTCCAGAGGTACACATACATGGACCTTTGTGGAGTTCACTTCTCAGCTTTAGTTTACAATTTTTGTTAATACAGTAAACTCCCGCTTATCCGGAATGCTCGGGAAATAGACTCTTCCGGATAATCGAATTTTCCGGTTGATCGGAAGTCGCCAAATAGGGTTACCAAAAAATGCCCATTTTTCCGGAAAATAAAGAGATAATGGCTGCATCTTATATGCAAATAGGCGATGTTGCATTTATAATGATAATATATAATTGATACTACAATATTTTGTATTAAAAAATAATATATTTATTAAGAAAAAAATCGATTGTTACTTTCAAATGCTAAAAATCCAAATACATAAATCATCCAACCCATGGTCTAAAACCAGTAGGATATTTTAAAATGTAAACCAAAAACAGTTTTTGCGCCAAATATTGTCACCAAATAAAAATTTTTCTTGGAAAAAATATCTGAAAAGATTTTATTATATTTGGCGAGAAATCGCAATTTTGGCAAAAAATATTCAATTTTATCGCTAAATTCCGTCGCCAAATCGGAATTTGAAATTTTCCGGATATTTGAGCTTTACGGTTAATCGGGAGCCGGATAAACGGGCTTTTACTGTACTTACTTTTTCAATATAAACTAAATTGTTCAAGCTTTCCAAGAATATTAATACCAAAGCAGCTGATTTATTAATTGTAATAAAAAAAAGGAGTTTACCAAGAGGGTCTAGAAGATTAAGTTTTTTCAACGTTTAATTCACAGAGTTATAAGATTAGTAATCTCCAAAAAATATGCGGCTTGTTTATTTATTCATAGCACACCATAGTCTCCATAGTCACCATAGTCTTCATAGTCTCCAGGAAACTGAGAGAGCTGGAGGTCTTATTATCTTCAGCGACTGTAAAGCTGCTCTCCAGGCAATTCAAAAGGGCTACACTAAGCAAGTAATCAACATACACCGTGCCCTGGAAAAACTGCTAACTCTAAACATACATTGCATTCTGCAATGGATACCCGCACACGTTGTTATTGATGGAAATGAGGCAGCCGATTTACTAGCCAAAGAAGCGAGACATCTCAATGAAGGATCCTTTCATCTCGTCACACTCAGCGACATCAACTCAGTGGCAAAATCAAAATTCAGGGATACGACCATCAAGTTAAAGAACCAATCTGTGAATTAACAACTAGGCAGACAATAGCAAAAACGTTAACTAGACTGAGAACTGGACATCTGGGGGAATGAAATCCAGCCAACGGCTCCAGAAAGTACCCCACCTGCAAAATCTGCCTCGACACAGAACTAAGTCCAACACACATTTTCTCATGTCCAGCCATCCTTGCAAAAATGCAACAGATTAGTGACTCTCCGCTAGATGACCTTTACTCCCAAAACTGCCTTCAGATTGCTGAGGCTGTGTGGAACACACACGGTCACATCTAATACCTATCCATAGACAAGACAACAACAACAACAGCACACCAAAAATTTGTATTTTTACCGCTGAAAACCTCAAATTCCACTAAATTGATGCGACTCTCAGCAAATGTTAGTTGCTAATTTTTTAAAAGTTACTTTCAAAACATACTTCCTAATAGTATAATTGTTTGAAATATGTTACTTTATGTTTTAATCTCTTTTTATAACTACTAAGTTTCTCCTGGATTTTTTTTAATGCAGATTTGCAGGACGAATCAGCAAGCAGGAGAATTTGTGATAACTTTCCCGAGGTCTTACCATGCAGGATTCAACCAGGGATATAATTTTGCTGAAGCCGTCAATTTTGCACCTGCTGACTGGGTAAGAATTAATATTTGTTTTTAAAATACAATATTAGTTGGCTTTAAATAAAATCGACTTTTTTTTTCAATTAAATCAAGGAGTCAGTCTTAAAGACCATTTCCCATCGTGTAGCCTTTTATAAATTTGAAAAAGTTTAATGAAAAGTTTTCATGAAAGAATTAACTTAATAAACTAATATTAAAGTGATTTTTTAAATAATTTGAATATAAAATTTTCACCTTATATGCCATTTAAAAATTTATTAAAACCTTATTAATATTTATCCAATTATTATTTATCCAAATTTGTTGATTAAAACAGGGTTCGTACGCCTCCTGAAATTCCTGAAAAACTCCTGAATTTCATTTTTATTTTTTAAGGGCCCTTATAACTCCTGAAATTTATGTATCATCTCCTGATATTTTCCCCCCTCTCCTGAAAAAATTGACGACATGAATCGTTTTTCTCCTTTCTCATTTGGTTTTCTCTCGTACTATATCAGGATGTCTACAAAGTCCTGAAATTAGAACAAAGGTCACGAAAATGTAAAAAATCGCCAAAAAAGGCGAATTTTCCCCCCAAAAAATGGGTTTTGCTTTTACACCGAAGCCTCAAATTTTCCACAACATTTACACACCTTGTTTCCTTCATTCTCGGTCTAAGTCACTAGACCAATACAATAATAAACAAATATATTCAAATTTATTTTGCGATACCTCCTGAATTTACATCGCTGCACTCCTGAAAAACTCCTGAATTTCACTATCATAGATAGAGTACGAACCCTGTTAAAAAATTTTGTCAACGTGACTAAGTTTCTTCATGATTATGGTGAATATTTTAAATCTAATTAACTAACATTTGTTAATTGGTATGAATAATTTTTTGATAATGTTTCGTATAACACAATGGACAATGTAGTTATGCTAGGGCTTTTTTTTATTCATATAAGTTTTCTTTAATATTTAAACAACAAACAAATTCATTAACTCACTTTTAGCTGCCCATCGGTCGTGTATGCGTTTCACACTACGGTATGTTGCACCGATTCTGTGTTTTCTCTCATGACGAGCTTGTATGCAAGATGGCTTCCGATCCAGAGGGACTGGATGTGAGCATAGCTGCCTCAACCTACCAAGACATGCTAAGCATGGTGGAGACCGAGAGAGAGGCTCGCAAAACTCTACTGGACTGGGTGAGTGGATATTCTGATACCCGGTTTTATAGTGTCAGTCAAATGGCATAATCTTGAATGTGCAAATTCTAATGATAGGCGATTTTTGAAAACAGTAAGCTAATAGTATCCGGTTTTTCATCTTTGTGTTTTGCGCATTCGTGGTTTTGTCACTTGACTGACGATATAGAATCACTATTAGGGATGCACCGAATACCAAATTTGGCCGAATAACGAATATTCGGTGAAAGTCTAAGCCGAATATTCGGCCTACCTAAACCAATTTTATTTTTTGTCGGATCTAAGTAAGTTGTATTTATTATTCATCAATTTCAATTAAACATAAACCTATAAGTACACAATCACACAATAATTTTAATACAATATAGCTATTAAATTTTTAATTGAAGCAACACAGAATAAAGTAGTATTCGTTTGTTATTAAAACAAGCCTTTTAGAAAGTGTAAATTGGTAAAATCACAACACAATAACGGAAGTATGAAAACAAAAACGAAGTAGGTGGATCCGGTGTAAAATGAAAATCAGAAAAAAATAATAAAACCATGGCTTATTATACAATTAAATTTTTTTTAAAAATCTTTTAGTGAAAAAATTACAATTGTGATATCTATAGTAATTATTGTTTTTTTTTTAAAGCCCACCCATTGTAACTGTTAACTTAAAGAGACATGTTTATTTAATATAACTTGAGTAAAGCTTGATTTACTAGCATAAATAACTAAAACTTAAGAATTTGAGTCTATTATAAAAGAAACAAGTCCTGTTTGGGAATTTTTCGACATTTTATAATATGATAACTTGAAGAAATTCGGAAATTTTAAAATTTCACTATTCGGCTGACTCTTCGGCCGAATAGTTTTAAGCTTTGGCCAAACCGAATATTTGGCTAAAGTGACCGAATACCGAATAGTAACTGAATAATCGGCGCATCCCTAATCACTATCAATTTGTACCAATAATAATTATTTTTAGTGACAAATGTTTTTATTTTCAGTCAAAGCATTGTTTTAAATTGTCTATCTGTTTATAAATTAAAAAAAAATATTTATTTTAAAAACTATAAGGCAACAAGTTCAATTAAATTTACAAAAACCGAAAAATGAAATAAAACCTGACAGAATCTGAAACAAATTTTAACAATATAACAGTTTCGCTTATGCTGATGTAATTAGTCATTTTTGTTTGTGAAGAAGGAAAGCAAATATTTTAGTTGTAAATGGGGCTTAAACAAGATTTAATCAATTGCATGTTTATTTCTCATCAACATATAGCTCTCTAGATATTTGTTTACTTATAATTAAAGTTGTATTTTAGTCATTGATATTAGTTCATATTGATTAATTAAAAATCAATGAGTCTATACTGTATATTACCATTTCAGGGAGTGACCCAAGCCAATCGCGAAGTCTTTGAATTGCTTCCCGATGATGAACGACAGTGTGACTATTGTAAAGTTACCTGCTTCCTCTCGGCAGTCACTTGTGGCTGCAATAACAGTAAGTTTAATGATTAAACATAGTTAATAACTTCTGTATGTACAGGGTTTCACAGAAACGGGAGAATTATATTTTTAATTAATCTTTGTTTGTTACGTAAGCCTCAAAGTCTTCGGGGATCGTACGCCTCCTGAAATTGCTGAAAAACTCTTGAATTCCTTATTTTTTTCCTAAGGGCCCTTATAACTCCTGAATTTTGTGTCTCATCTCCTGATTTTTTTTTGCCCTCCCCTGAAAAAATTGATGACACAAATCGTTTTTCCCCTTTCTCTGCCGTTTTTTTCCCTCATACTTTATTCAGAATAAGTCTACTGTGCATGCGCAGTAGAAAAATAGAGTTCGGGCTTTGTGATACTAGTCAATGTCCCAGAATGCAGCACACAACTCTTTAGATTTTTTTCCTTTCTGTTTCATTTGAAGTGCAGTGAAGTCACTAGATTAATACGATAATAAACAAACATATTCAATTTTATTCCTCGTTACCTCCTGAATTTACATTGTTGCACTCCTGAAAAACTCCTTAGAAACTCCTGAATTTCACTATTATAGATAGAGTATGAACCCTGTTTTTTTTATTAACAATTGCATCTTATTTACTTTTCTGTACATCTAATACTTTTTTTCTTTTTAATAATTTCAGATCGTCTAGTCTGCATTGAGCACAGAGATAAATTGTGCTCTTCCTGTCCAATCGAAAAACATTGCCTGCTGTAAGTAAAATAACCTAATACAACTCAATGTTCTTTAAATCAATATCAAACTCTCTAATAAAATACAGTTGAACCTCGATTATCCGTCCCTCTTTTATCCGAAACTCTATTAACCGACTGTCCCTAAGCCCTAAACCAACATAAAAAAAAATTCCAGAATAAGGTAATTCTCTATTGTTCACAAAAAAACTAGCTCGGAAATCTACGGCTATTCAAAAGTAAGCAATCTTCGGCAATACTGAAATCGGCAAACTTCCACGATTCAAAAATATATGTTATAGGGAATCTCCAGCGATTCTGAAATCGGAATTCTCCAGAGATTCTTTAATCAGGAGATTCCGACGTTTATGAAATTAGGAAACTGTGGTTATATTTAGATAGTAAAACTTCGGCAACTCAAAACAGTAGCAGTGAATTTATAGCAATCCGAGAATCGTCTAAAATCGTGAGACTGCATGTGATATCTACAATAAAACAAAAGGTTTGAGATCCACTGACTTTCGGCGATCTTCCGTACTATAAATTATATTATTTGATGAAAATTCTCTTATATCCGGAATTTTCGATTTTCTGACCTACCTCCGGTCCCAATTAGGTCGGATAATCAAGGTTCTACTGTATAGAGAAATCTGTTGAATTTAATTTGAAATAGCAGTTTGAAATTTTTTATTTTAAATAATTTGTGATAGTAAAAAGCCTGACTACATTTTTGCAAATTGCTAGAATTTAACTTCGAAGATTCTACTTTGTTGTTTAATTGGACCCTGTAGTCTTTTATATAAATTTGAGGAAACAGAGAACAGTACTACGCTTCAATATATCGATTTTTTTTTTTTAACGTTTACTCACTAAAATGAGCATTTAAACAAGAGTGGATATAATACACCCATGAATATATGGCTGTATTTCTCGAGACATATATAGCTCTATTGAATTAAAAGTTAACATGAAAACTTGATATTTGGAAGCATTATTGTGTTCCTGGTTATTTAATCATGCTTTTACATCGAAGTTAAGTTATAACAAGGTTTGTGACAGTATCTGTCACTTTCCCCAGTTCCACACAACATTTGTGTTCAACAGCAAAAAGGCGCCAAACACAGTATTAATTCTATATAGTGTGTCTCAAAAGTTTAGACAAAAAACATTTTGAGTCACAAAATTTCACTGAAAAGGTTTATTTAAAAAAATTTTTGGTAGTAAGGATGAGGCAAGTATATATAATTAAAAATAGCATGAATCACAAAGAAATCAACCAATAATAAATATTAATTGAATTAATTGTAAAAAGTTACCAAAAAATCTGTCTCATAAATATAGACAAAATCGATTAAATGTCATTTAATGATCTAATTTCGCATTTTTTTGGCTAGAATTCTATTTCTGTTTGATATGATGAATTAAAAAACACATTTTACCGTTGAATTTTAACCATTTTGTACCATTCCTGGTCCAATTACATACCAACAGCCAATATAGCCGTTTTAGCTTTTTTAAGGGTAAATATTGTTGGCAATTTGCGTAATACATATCCTAATTAAATGTAAATAACGAATATATGCCTAAAAAAATAGTACCGATAAGTTTTGCCACCGATTCGTGCATTTGAAGACATGTAATGACGCATTTTCTGGTAAAAAACGGCATTTTGAAAATTTAAAATATCCAAAAAGACCAAAAAATGGTCTGTTGTGCACCTTAACACGATGTAGTTTGCCTCTCCTTCAAAAAAGCCAAAAAAGTCCCAAATTTTAACCCAAAACCACCCCCATAAGATTCGATATTTCTCCTCAAATTTGCTTTTCTCGAGTTTGAAAACACCGGTTTTTTTCAAACCGGTGAAAAAGAATCAGTTTAACCGATATGCAAAAAACCGGTGAAAGGATACTCAAAAACCGGTTTCAAAAACCGATTTTTTTAAAAACATGAATGAATGCACACGTTTTCGGCTGCCTATTTCTTGCCTCCTTCAGGAGCTTTAACACAGCCAATTACGCCTCGTAATTTAGAACCCAGTCAAGTGACGAGGACGACACCTGAACAGGCACCCAACGGAACTTAGAGCGACAACGTGCGCTTACGCAGTCGGGTTTAGTTTAGTTTAGTTTAATATGAATTATCGTCGCACTAGAGCTACACCAGCGCTATTGGCGACGGGCATTGTATTTTAGAACCACAGTCAAGTGACGAGACGGCACCTGAGTAGGCACCCAACGCAACCGTTAAATTGATTGAATGTTTAAATATTAAGAATTTCGTTCCTCGAATATTACAAATCTAACTTCAAAATGTGTGAAGTTAAATAGTGCGATAAATATTTTAGGCCAATATCCCTCGTGTAGAACGGGGTGGGGAGCCCAGTCGGTTGGGCATTCGCCTAGTATGCGGAAGGTCTCAGGTTCGTGTCCGGGTATCGCCAAAATAACTGCCGACCAAAAAAATTGCCGACCTATAAACGCGCCCGTGCAGCCAAAATCTCCGACGAATAATACCCCGTGTGGAGGGAATGCACATTAAATATCCTTCAAAGTCTTAACGCTGCGTACGATGCCGCCCTTAACGGTTGCGTTGGGTGCCTACTCAGATGCCGGCTCGTCACTTGACTGTGGTTCTAAAATATGACGCCCGTCGCCAATAGCCCTGGTGTAGTTCAAACTAGACTAAAATTCAAACTAGACTAAATATAAATCTTAATTGCCAAAACTATTTCGGATTGCCGAAAGCTTCCTCGTCACTGGACCAGGGTTCTAAATTACGAGGCGTAATTGGCTGTAAATAAGGCTAGAAATAGGCGGGGCCGGAAACGACTACATTAGATATTAGATTACAAAATTTTCGGATTTCCACAGGAGGGTTGGTTGACTTTTCATAACATCACACAACAGAGTAACTTTTCATGACAGAGGTTATGCTTCTTTACAACCAAGATCAGTATTACTAATTGGAAACTCCATTCGAGTTATAAAAAATATTTATATTATATCTATAATTAAACATTCTTCGAGCAAATCAAGAGTGATAATGTATTAAGAACTGTGGTGACTTTTACGCCTAACCTTTTCCCTAATCACGAGGCGTTTCCTCGTAATTTGTGCCTAAAAATATTTATCGCACTATTTAACTTCACACATTTCGAAGTTAGATTTGTAATATTCGAGGAACGAAATTCTTAATATTCAAATATTCAATCAATTTAACGGTTGCGTTGGGTGCCTACTCAAGTGTCGTCCTCGTCACTTGACTAGGTTCTAAATTACGAGGCGTTATTGACTGTGTTAAAGCTTCTGAAGGAGGCAAGAAATAGACAGCCGAAAACGTGTGCATTCATTTTTTTTAAAAATCGGTTTTTGAAACCGGTTTTTGAGTATCCTTACACCGGTTTTTTTCTTATCGGTTAAACTGATTCTTTTTCACCGGTTTGAAAAAAACCGGTGTTTCCAAACTCGAGAAAAGCAAATTTGAGGAGAAATATCGAATCTTATGGGGGTGGTTTTGGGTTAAAATTTGGGACTTTTTTGGCTTTTTTGAAGGAGAGGCAAACTCTACATCGTGTTAAGGTGCACAACAGACCATTTTTTGGTCTTTTTGGATATTTTAAATTTTCAAAAATGCCGTTTTTTACCAGAAAATGCGTCATTACATGTCTTCAAATGCACGAATCGGTGGCAAAACTTATCGGTACTATTTTTTTAGGCATATATTCGTTATTTACATTTAATTAGGATATGTATTACGCAAATTGCCAACAATATTTACCCTTAAAAAAGCTAAAACGGCTATATTGGCTGTTGGTATGTAATTGGACCAGGAATGGTACAAAATGGTCAAAATTCAACGGTAAAATGTGTTTTTTAATTCATCATATCAAACATAAATAGAATTCTAGCCAAAAAAATGCGAAATTAGATCATTAAATGACATTTAATCGTTTTTGTCTATATTTATGAGACAGATTTTTTGGTAACTTTTTACAATTAATTCAATTAATATTTATTATTGGTTGATTTCTTTGTGATTCATGCTATTTTTAATTATATATACTTGCCTAATCCATACTACCAAAAAAATTTTAAATAAACCTTTTCAGTGAAATTTTGTGACTCAAAATATTTTTTGTCTAAACTTTTGAGACACACTATATTAAACATTTACACTCTAAATTTAGCTAGTTTAATTTATTTTCTTTTGAAAATTCAATAATTATTTGATAAAATTCAATGATTATTGTTTGCTCAATTAATTTATATTTCAAAGAATAAATATGTAATTATTCCTTGCTTTTAAATAGTAGCTAAACACCATTCATATCATATCAACATACAATCATAGAACCTCTTTGCAAAATATACATGACGTCATTTCAAACTGATTTATGTCTCAAAAATATATTTCTTTTAATTCATTATTTAAAAGAAATAAAGTTTCTCGAGCAATTGTTGTTAATGGCAATGGTGATTAAATTCCATTAAAAATAGCTACTTATGTTTCTTAAATCAGCATTAAACTTTGCAGTTTTTTTTAGTAATTAAAGTACTTCAAATTTGAATTTTGTAAATGTATCGCACTTGCCTGTAGCATTTGTAGTTTGGGCTATGAAAGTGGGTGACGGACAGACTGAACGATTATGATACATTACACTTTTTACGTTATATAAACGTAGTGTGGAAGCTAAAGGCATAAAATAGTAACATGGACTTAATAATAGTTTTTATTGTAAACCTTCAAACTTTGCTACAGTGTAATTAATGTCCTTTTAGCTTCCACACTACGTTTATAACGTAAAAAGTGGAAGGTATTATAATCGTTCTATCGGTCACCCACTTTTATAGTCCAAACTACACTACGGACAAGTGTGATACGTCAAAAAATTCAGCACATCGAAATTAGAATGCATTGAAAATTTCAGAAAAGAATTCGAAGTACTTCAATTATTTAAAAAACTGCAAAATTGAATGCTCATTTAAAAAGCATAGGAAGCCATTTTTATTAGAATTAAATCACCATTGCCATTCGCAACAATCACTCGAGAAACTTTATTTCTTTTAGACAATAAATTAAAATAAATATATTTCACTGTGTGATTCTTTGTATGTTGATATGAAATGTTTTCATTCTATTTAAAATCGAGGGAATATTGCATATTTATTCTTTGAAATATAAATTAATTTTTGCAAACGATAAGTAATAATTATTGAATTTTCGAAATAAAATAAATGAAACTAGGCAATTTTTTATTTTTACAGCATCATTTTACTAATTATTTTTCAATCTGTAAATTAATTTAACAAACGATAAATAAAACTGAATAAAAATAAAACTGAATTTGAGAAAGTTAATGTAAATGGGAAATTGTGGAGACTCAAAGATATTTATTAAAACAATTACATCATTATTCTTCGAACTTCAAACAAATTTAGCAAACTTTAAAGACTAATTGTTAAATCTGGGAAAGAAGATTAATGAAAATCGTTAATTTTGGTGTTTAAAAATGTGAATTAAACTAGCTAAAAGCCCTTTTTGGCGAATGTCTTTCTGAGGTGTAAAAATGGTTTGTTTCCTGCTGAGCACAATTGTTGTGTGGAAGCGGTTTAAGTGACAGATTCTGTAACAAACCTACTTGTTTTTATTTTTCCCCCAGGTATCGTTATACACTTGATGAGTTTCCCGCTATGCTGCATCGGCTAAAACTCAGGGCTGAGTCATTTGATAATTGGTCCATTAGAGTTGAAAGTGCCCTGAATGCGCAACCAGATAGCAAGATCAGTAAGTCATATGTTTTGGTTATGAAATTAACTTTATGTTAAACTTTCATTCTCATTTCGGATGTTCAATTTTTAGTTTTAATTAATAGTTATTTATGCAACTAGTGTGAAAAGTAAGGCTTTTTTAAACGAGTTGAATAAATTATTTCATGAGCGAGGTACGAGCGAGTGGGCTAATTTAAAAAATGGCTATTTTCACGAATTTAAAAAAGGCTATTTTCAACGTGTTGTCATACACTATTTTTATAATAACGTGCAAAAAAAGTATTTATTAAATTGGCATTTATTGATTGGCTTATTAATTATTTTATTATCACGTTCAAATGATTTGAAGGGGATTATTTATATTAATAATTTTTTTAAAATCACGTGTAAAATGTATTTCTTATATTGGCATTGGAAATAAGACACCAAATAAAGAATCGCGTTCAAATAAAGAATTTTCCACCAATCACAAAGCGGCCGAATAAAATATCACGCTCAAATAAAGAATTTTACACCAATCAGATTCTCTTATTTACTTTGTCGCACTAGTGCGTCAAAGTAACTTTGAAACACGATTTCGTTAAAAGCATCACTTTTGCCACGATTATTGATTTGCAAAAGTTAGCTTTTTTGCACGATATTATAAAAAGTATTTATATCCACGTTTTTTTTAATATATGTGTTTACTACAAAAGAAACCATAGGACTAATACTTGTTTTCCAATGAAATTTCTACATTGATGTTTATTTTTTCAGTTTATTTTACAGTCATGTTATGTTATTGATTATTTTTCTCCTTTCTGGATTGTTAAATTTTACATTAATATAATACCATATTAAATAGGGGTCTACTGCTATTCTCAATTATGTTTTTGCATAACTTTTGAAATATTTTTTTCAAATAGTGTTTTGCATTTTTTCCATCTTCCATGAAAGTAATAACAGTAAACTTCGGGTGTTGTAGTACGTTTGAAAAATTTATATTAAAAAGTTTTCACTATGTAAGCAATCTATCAGTTACATATTGTAAATAAGCATGTAGATTCAATACATTTTGATGTCAAACACTTACTTAAAAAAGTTACAAAACTGAAGAATATGTACTCATTTAAATTTCCAAACAACAAATTTTTATGCTTCCTTTTAATTCAAAAGCTTAAAATCAAAATTTCTTCTAAGCTAACTTTTTATCTGATATAACCACATTGGACATATTATCAAAAACATTTCAAATTTCAGGTATTGCCGACTTCAAGGAATTAATGATTGAGGCTGAAGAGAAATGCTTCCCACAAGTGGATCTACTGAAAAAGGTTGAGGAAGCAGTGGTGGAAGGAGAAAAATGCACTTCCCTTGCACAACAGCTACTCAACAGGAGAGTCCGAACTAGGTGAGCTTTTCTTTGTTTTGAAGGATACCCCACTTAGTGTCAAGGTTGGCATGGTTTTTACCGCCCCTGGTAAATACCATGGTAAAAACCGGTATTTACCAAAAAACCGTATTTACCGAAAATTATGTTTTTACCACCTGGGAAAAACCTTATTATTGAAACAATTAATTACTAAATTTTATTTAATGGGATTAATTAGAATAATTTTAATTTTGTATTTTAATAAATATTTATCATGGACTTAATATTTTTAAAAAGTGACCAACCTTCCTTAATTATTTTACATCTATGGTAATATAATAATCATGTACTTTTGTTTATTATTTAAGTGTTCCCATCTGCGTGAACATAAATAATTATTAAAATATTGTCTGTGGTAAATATTCATTAAAATATTGTCTATGGTAAATATTCATTAAAATATTGTATAGGATAAATAATTATTGAGTTATGTCTACTACTAAATCTAGAAATAAAATCAAACAACTTTTCTATTAGTGTTAGTATCCTTACAGAGCTTCAAATCACAATGCCAGCTTGTCATCAGAAAACCTTTAATTTAAGCATTCAAGTTATCGATTACATAGAGGGGATACCATGCAAGGCTGAGGGCATTTAATATATCTCTTGATTAATAAGAGGCATGGTAATTGTTCGAGTTCTTTAGACGAGGTACATGTAGAAAAGGAGGCAGACACAAAGACGTCTGGCCTAGTCAAGTCGGAGGTAAAGAAGAGTGTTCTCGATGTTTCTTGCCGGTCCTAGGAGCGAAAGACAGGAGAAAGTTGAGTTGTCTTTCGCGGCCGCTCGGTTGGAGGAAAACTAAATTGTTTGGTTTGGTTCCTTGTGGCAGAGCTAGTGGCGTCTGCCGCAGTTTTTAAAATTTTTCTTTTGTGTTATGAATGGTTTGTCTGCCACTTACAGTGAAAGATTTATTGTCGTTGCAATAACTAGAAGATTTCTAAAATAAATTTAGTTTGCTACCTGATTTTTGGCATCAAATCTGATTTTTTTCTGCAAAAAAAATTATTTCAATATGTATTCTGTACACATTCTGTACAATGTAAATATGTAACTGTAATTTCAAGATTTTTTTTCTTTCATAGTTAGTCCAGTTTAAATGGGCAATAAGAGTTTTTTTTTTTCAAAAAAAATTGCAATAATTTTTTTTAAAATAAGGTCATGTATAATACAGAGTTTCTAAAGGTCCTTGAATGTCTTCAAGAACTCATTGATTTTAAATTAAAACTCAACAATCCTTGATTTTCTTAAAAATTTGTTTTTCTCAAGTTTTATTTGATTATAATACTTAACATTTAAAGTACCTTTTTATCAAAAACTTGAAATGGCTGCAGAAATTACGTGTTTCATTGCTTATATTCCCATCACACTTTTATTTTGAATAACTCTACCATAGTTGTGACGACTGCCTCGAATTGCTATGTGTGAAACTAGTAGTTTAAGTTTGTCACAAATTGTAATTGAAGTTAAATCAAATTGCATTGCGTTATTTTTAATGTAGACATATTTTGAAAATTATACTGAATTGCTATGTTATAGGGTGGTAACAGAACCTGGAAATCAGGGAATTCTCGGGGAACTTTTTAATTCTGGAAATATCAGGGAATTTTTCAAATTTTGCAAAATATCAGGGAAATTTTCCATTTTGAATTACTTAAGAGGAGTCAGATGGTTCTATCTTGCCCACGTTAATTTTCCTAACTGTATGAGAGGGAACTGTATGAGATATCATTATGAACTTTTTTATATTTTGTTCCTTACATATAGCCCTTTGATTTAAACTGAGGATATTTCATAGTATGGATTTTTTTCTAACGTTCTGATAATCAGCACCGCTTCAGATAATTGGAGTTCTACTGTAGCTATTAATGACTGTTTAGAAACTTGGGGTTTAAAAATATCATGATATTTGGTGTTTAGCATTGAGAAAATTTTTCATTTGATTCAATTTTGTAATAAATAGTGCACACTTTTCCCCCCTATACTCAGAATATTCTATAAAATGTTAATGTTTTACTTCACAGGACTAGGCAATCAGGAGAGCTAAGAAGTTCTGCTCGTCTTCCTCTTGAAGACTTACAGCTTTTCAACATACAGATCTCTACCTTACCATGTGAAATCAAGGAGGCAGGTCTGGTCAAGGTAACATTACTTTTTTTATGTATATTATATAAGTATTTATTGGACAGAATAGGGGCAAGTGATCCACTATTTGCGGAACCACCCTATTAATCTATGGGGTTGTTTCACGGAGGATCTGGCAATAGCTCTGCGGTTTTGTTTTCATGTCTCTCAAATTACTTTTGTCGATATTCGAAATTGAGTTTTCTAAGAATAAGTTATTTTAGTTGTTATTTTTTAAAATTACAACCTCTTGCTGTGCATTGTTTTAATCATTTATCAAGGAAAACTTGCATTGAAAGAAGTTGGAATTTAAAAAAAATGACAACTAAAATATTCTCTTCGAAAACTTACTCCCGAATACCAAAACAACAGTAATTCGAGAGAAATGAAAACAAAACCGCAGAGCTATTGCCAGATCCTCCGTGAAACAACCTCATTAACAAAGTCCTCAAATTAAACAATTACAGATCCCTTCGATTTCAGGATTGTAGGATCAACAGTTTTTTATAGGGGTCATCATTGTTTTCTAATTGTAAGACTCGATTTTCTTTTAATATGATCGTCAGAATTTCACGATTGTACTATTGATGATTGTCAAAAATTGCTAGAGTTTTCCCTTTTTAGAATTGCTCGAGTTTTCCAAAATTAGGATCGCCCGAGTCCGATATTGGGATCACCCAGTTTTTCGATTGCCAGATTTTTCAGATTATATAAGATCGAAAAATGCTTGATTCCAGATAGGAGTTAGAAATGTCTATAACTTGGTAAAACTAAAAAAAAGTAACAATTTATTGATGTATTATGCTGGCAAAATATCTGGGAATTTGAAAGCGTAAAAAACTAAAAGTTAGCAAACATTTTACTTAATCTGAAGAGTTTCAACCCATATGATTGGACAAAATATACATGTGGTTCTACCTTAGCAAGTTTTTTCTTGCTCATCTTTTGAGTTTCCTTTTTTAACTTTCGGCAATCAAATCCCTGAAAGTTTTAATTAACCATGGGGGGTGGGAAGCCCAGTCGGTTAGGCATTCGCCTAGCATGCGGAAGGTCCCAGGTTCGGGTCCGGGCATCGCCAAAATAACTGCCGACCTATAAATGGCCCGTGCAGCCAAAATGTCCGACGAATAATACCCCGTGTGGAGGAGTGCACGCTAAATATCCTTCAAAGTCCTAACGCTGTTTACGATGTCGCCCTTAACGGTTGTGTTGGGTGCCTATTCAGGTGTCGGCTCGTCACTTGACTGTGGTTCTAAAAAATACGTCGCCAATAGCCCTCGTGTAGCTCTAGTGTGACGATAATTCAAACTAAACTAGACTTTAATTAACCATGGAACTGCTTTCTAACATAACTACAGATAAATATTTTTTTTTGAATGAAATGAACTTTATAATTTGTGCAGGACCTGCTGGATCGTGCAATAGCATTCCAAGAGGATGCCAGAGCTGCTCTTTCAGAAGAGCGAGCTGATTCCAGGAGGTTGGAAAAATGCCTTGAGGCCGGAATAAACCTCGATATAGAGGTTGCTGAAATCATGCAGTTAAAGCAGGTGTGGACTTTGGAAATAATTTTTTAATAAATGTTAAACATTAATATTAGTTCTAAGCTGACCGTGTACAAATATGAATTTTAAGAACACTTATACTATTTATAGAAGTTTAGAAAGTAACGCATATAAAATGAAAAGTTAAAAGATCTTAAAGAAAGCATACATCGATTTCGGGAACTGTTATTAATAAGGCTGTGGTTTTTCTTTTTATTCTATTTACTTAACAAATTACCTATTTACTTTAAATACATATTATAACTTTTTAATAGTGATCTGTTTTTTTTTAAATGCTTTTAAAATCTTTTAAAAAATAAACTTTTAAAATTGTATAAATTCTATTATATACTGTTAGTCCCTGCTTTGTAGTTTGTAGTTGAAATAAACAAATTCAACAATGTTCAATCATTTTGTAGTTGTAATGTTAATAAATTTTGAATCATTTTTAACTAAAGGCTTTGGTTATAAACTATCCATTTGTATCAAGTTGTAGAATAGTAATGCCAAAAGTGATCTTTTTTATGGTTTTTTTGCACATTTTTTTGTATTGTTTACAATACAGTCTCTGGACAAATTAGACGCACTATGACACATAGGGATACATGACCCAATGCCCTTTCTCAGCATTGGAAAAGTTTTATAAGTTGAAAGTGGCTTCACTTCTTTCCTTTCAGTCAGCCGACCACATGGTGAAAAAATCCAACTGAATCATTGCGTATATGTTTAACTATACGAAGAATAGAAACACCCGAAATCTTGCAGTGCGTCTAATAATTTGTCCAGGGACTGTAGAATATGTAATCCCACTAACAGTTATTCTGTACATTTCCTAGAAACTACTACAGAGCCATTGGTTGGAGGAGGTTCGATGTGCTCTAGGGGACCCAACCCAGGTTAACCTAGAGCTTCTCCGTGGGCTACTGGAGCGCGGAATTACAATCCCTCCCCAGCCTGCAACCGAAAAGGTGATGGCAGAACTGCAGGAACTTTTGACCTTTGGCGAGAAGTGGGAGGAAAAGGCCAGGGCGTGTCTGCACTCAAGGTGAGGTTTTGATGATTGGTTAACTTATTTTGGTAGGATTAACTTATGGAATAAGTGTAGGGGTTTCCCATGAATTGAAAAAGCCCTTTAATTTACTTTGCAAATGCCTAAAAGGGCCCTAATTTTAGCTTCCAAAGTGGAAGGTATTATAACCGTTCAGACCGTTTGTCTGTCCGTCACTCACTTTCATAGCCCAAACTACAAATGCTACGGACAAGTGTGATACATCAAAAAATTCAGCGCATGGGAAATTAGAATACATTGAAAATTTCAGAGAAGAATTCGAAGTATTTCAATTATTTAAAAAACTGCAAAATTTAATGCTCATTTAGGAAGCCATTTTTATTGGAATTAAATCGCCATTGCCATTCGCAACAATCGCTCGAGAAACTAATTCTTTTAGACAATAAATTAAAATAAATGTATTTTTGCGGCATCGATTAGTTTGAAATGACGTCAAATATATTTCACTACGAAATTCTTTGTATGTTGATATGAAATGTTTTTATTCTATTTAAAAGCGAGGGAATATTACATATTTATTCTTTGAAATAAAAATTAATTTTTGCAAACGATGAGTAATAATTATTGAATTTTTGAAATAAAATAAAACAAACTTGCCAAATTTAGCATGTAAATGTTTAATACAGAATATTAATACTGTGTTTGGTGCCTTTTTACCTGTTAAATACAACTGTTGTGTGGAAGTGGGTTAAGTGACAGATTCTGTTACAAACCTACTTGTTTGTATCAATAAGAGCTAAAATTGTCTAGTTAGCTTTTGTGTTTCATTTAATTTTATGTAATTTTTGCACTCTGGACAGTTGTAAATTGTGCCAAAAATTCTTGAAATATTACCTGTATATTTGGGCGGGGCAAAAAAACCCCTATTAATTTTGCTTTGGTCCTAGTAGTGCAGAAAAGTTGTGTACTGGTAGTTATATCATGTTAAAAAATTTCATGAAAAACAAAACGTATCTACTATCTCTATTCCATTTTGTCCCTATTCCATTTTGTCCATGAATTTCAGCAAAGTTTACCAAAGAGTTATAACATTGAATATTTCTCTTGTAGTTCAGGGGAAAAACTGTCATTTTGAGCTGAACGTTAAAGTTTTGGTTATACACAGTAAACTCCCGTTTATCCGGTATGCTCGGGAAATTGACTCTCCGGATAATCAAATTTCGGTTGATCGGAAGTCGCCAAATAGGGTTACCAAAAATGCCGATTTTTCCGGAAAATACAAGAGATAATGGCTGCATCTTATATACAAATAGGCGATGTTGCATTTATAATGATAATATTAATTGATACTACATTATTTTATATTAAAAATATTAATATATTTATTAAGAAAAAAATCGATCGTTACTTTCAATTGCTAAAAATCTAAATACATAATCGTCCAACCCATGGTCTAAAACAGTAGGATTTTTAAAATGTAACCAAAAACACTTTGTGCCAAATATTGTCACCAACAAAATTTTTTCTTGGAAAAAAATCTAAAAATTTTTACCATATTTGGCCAAAATCGCAATTTTGGCGAAAAATATTCAATTTTATCGCTAAAATTCCATCGCCAAATCAGAATTTGAAATTTTCGGATATTTGAGCTTTCCGGTTAATCGGGAGCCGATAAACAGGCTTTTAACTGTACAAGGTATTTTGACTGTTTCCATACAGTACAAGGGAGCTGAATCCGAAAATAGGGTGTATATTTCTCAAAACTTTGAGGCTTTTTTGTTATAACTTCATCAATGCAGTGGCTAAGCCTGGGAACAGAGCACGTTTATTTCTCCATAACCCAGGGCCTGTTTTCCAATTTCGATTCTTCTTAAAAGTCCTTGTGATTTTACTCGGAGTGTTAGTATTGTATTTTAGAAAAATGTTTTAAGTTTGAAAAAATTTAGAAAAAAATTATTTAGATAAGGAACTCAACTTGTAAAGTTTTCACCATTTTAGCTTCCACACTACGTCTAAAAAGTAAAAAGTGGAAGGTATTATAATCGTTCAGTCCGTCTGTCCGTCACCCACTTTCATAGCCCAAACTACAAATGCTACGGACAAGTATGATACGTCAAAAAATTCGGCGCATCGAAATTAGAATATATTGAAAATTTCAGAAAAAAATTCGAATTCGAAAGAACTTTAATTATTTAAAAAACTGCAAAATTTAATGCTCATTTAAAAAGCATAGGAAGCCATTTTTATTAGAATTAAATCACCATTGCCATCGCAACAATGGCTTGAGAAATTTTAAATTTCTTTTAGACAATAAATTAAATAAATTTATTTTTTGCGACATCGATCCGTTTGAAATGACATCAAATATATTTCACTACAAGATTCTTTGTATGTTGATAAAAAATGTTTTCATTCTATTTAAAAGCGAGGGAATATTGCATATTTATTCTTTGAAATATAAATTAAATTTTTGCATATGATAAGTAATAATTATTGAATTTTTTGAAATAAAATAAATGAAACGACAATTTTTTTTATTTTTACAGCATCATTTTACTAATTATTTATTTTTCGAACTGTAAATTAATTTAACACAGGATAAATAATAACTGAATTTTCGGAAGAAAGTTAATGTAAATGGGAAATTGTGGAGACTCAAAGATATTATTAAAAAAATTACATCATATTCTTTGAACTTCAAACAAGTTTAGCAAACGATAAAGACTAATTGTTAAATCTGGGAAAGAAGATTAATGAAAAGCGTTAATTTTGGCGTTTAAAATTGTGAATTTAACTAGCTAAAAGCCCTGTTTGGCACATTTCTTTCCGAGGTGTAAAAATAGTTTATTTCCTGCTGAGCACAATAAGTTAAGTTAAATTTAAATTATCAGGTCCACAATGAATTTATAAATACGAATGTGCTGGCCATACAGTTGGAGGGACGAAAATATAAATTTTTAGTACAAATTTCTAATAGGACTCAAAAGTTGCGTTTTGTCATGCTGATTACTGGAAAAATAATAAAAAAATTCCTAATTAATATTATGTGCTGCCTCAAAGCGGTTGAAGTTGAAAAAAATGACAAAATCAACTCATTTTAATTTTACCAGCCAGAATTACTGATTACATTTCATACTTTAAAAAAAAAAAATAATATAGTTAAGTTATATCGTATCATAAACAATATTTTACAAATGCTATTCAAAATTTTTAAATTTTCGAATTTTTTTTAAAAAAATACGCGATTTTGACGAAAATCAAAAAAAATTTATAGCTTTTTAAAGTGAACCTGTTTGGAATTTAAATTATAGAAAATGCTCTTATACATAGGAATGGATGCTTTACATTTGTTTAACCTATATAAGCAGCAGCATAACAGTTAATATGAAAGTCAGGGCCGTAGTTGGGTAGGGGTAAGTTTGCTCCATTATAGTTTAAATTGTAAAATGCATTCTTATTATTACTTTATTTCCAACTGCATGGCAATAAATTGTTTTTAAGCCATTTGTTTTGACATTTAAATGGAGTAAAATGGACCCGGGGCATATTCTGGTCCGATCGGAAAATCTGGTTGGTTGTGAAGAGCTTCCATGTGCAGTTTTTAAAAATTGAAGTAGTTTTGCCAAGTCGCTTGTAAAACATTACTATAAAAGCCCTTAGTACAGAGCAAAAGTATTTGATGATATTTGCTGACCTGTTGTAAAGGACGCCTGGGAACATTTGTCATTCTAGGTGGATTACAACTGCTAACAGAATATTTAAAGGGTGTATGTTGGAACACCCGCACCTTCAAAAAGCGTGCAGATATTGGCAACGTTTGTTTGCAAAGTGTATGCTCCGAAGGGTTCCAAATCAGGAACAAGCCATCTTAAAAATATGGAGTTTGTCATCTTTTGACACATAAATGTCAATACTTGAATCGAGAACTCAAAAATATTATCCATCCGGTAATCCGACGTAATGGATATTGGATACTTTGGTCATCCCGAAACATTATCCTCTGCATGATAACTGACGAAGGCCACATGCCCACATGTGAGGAAAATTTGGCTTTAAGAAGGATAAAGCAAGCAATGAGGCTAACTAGGAAAATTGTAAGAAGAGTTGAGCTTCCCAAGTTTAACTTCAATGCCAAGGAATACAACGACATCATCGACTGGTCCAACTCAACTGAAGAGCTTAGTAAAAGAACGTGCTAAGTGACTTTTTTGAAAAAATTTAGATTTTTTGTGTAAATGAAACATATTACTAACTTCTTTAACGATACCCCCCTTTTCCCCCCCCCCTTTTCATAAACTTTAAGTTTAGTATATTTTTTACGCTTTACAAGTAACGTTTTCAACAGATCTGAGTGAAAACGATAAACTTTAAAGCTCATTTTCTCGTTTTCACCTTTTTGTCACTAAGCATGTTCTTCCACTAAGCTCTTCAAACTGTGACAGAACCTCCGATTACAGCATCTGTCATCAATTACAATATCATTCGTACTTTTCCCAGTCGGAGATCATCCGCCCTTTTTCAAATTTTATGTAAAATACTATATTTTTTTATAAAAAACACACAGAAAATATTTTATTCTCAAGGTTATAAAGTCCATTGCTTTTTTATTATTTGTAATTATATTTTTTTGTATAAATGAAGCCATATTAGGTTCCCAATATAAGTCTCACTTTTCCTATGGGAGATTAACATGGGTATTTTTTTCGTGTGTTTCAAACATTAACCCGATTGTGGACCCTCAAGACATTAAACTAGAGTTCTGAAGTTTTTACACTTTTTATTCAGTATATCATATACAACTTTTTCATGCTATTAGATATGGAAAAAAGAATATTTATTTTTCCGCATATGAAATCACTCCACCCTAATGTGCAATGTTTTTGGACTCTTAGTGCTTACATGATGCTTTACTTTCAGACCAAAGCTTACACTATCTGCCCTGGAGTCTGTAGTGAGGGATGCCAGCAACATTTCCGTTTTCCTGCCAAATGTCCTCCAATTGACTGATGCTGTCAGGAAAGCCAAAGAGTGGCTCCACAAGGTTCAAGCCATAAAGGTAATTTCTAACATTTCTTATGTTCTGTTTTTGATGAATCCAAAGTGAATATATTACAGGAAATTGTTTTACTATTTTTTTTCTGCATACGACAGTAACTACAATTTACTTACGTTCAGTGTAAACTTTTGCTGAAAGTGACTACGTTTTATAGGCCTCTTTGGTGCTATGCATGCAAAAACTAGCTGTATCACTATTTTTTTTGTAATTTATAGTGTATTCTTTAACATTCTTAATGCAAAATGACTTTAAAAAATGTGCTGCTGAAGAAACTTTTAAACTTTATAATGCAAGAACTCCGAAATCATGTTGGCCCTAGTACAACTTTATTTTTATAGAAAATAAACGACTGATGCCAGTAATCAAAGACTAAAAAATAATTTGCAGATTTTCCTATAGCAACCATTTCAGTGCATAAAGTTTGATATAAATTGTGTAGTTACAAAATTGTAATACAAAACATCCATTTAAGTGGATGTCGGGTCTTAGCAGGATAAAGTCATCTAGCACTTGCTCATTTTCAAGCACTCAAAATTAACTTACCTAATCACAATTTCTCCTACAGAATGGCATCCACAACCCATACCTTGACATTCTTGAGCACTTGGTTGTCAGAGGTAGGCCTTTACCTGTACGGCTGGAACAGCTGGCACAAATCGAGAGCCAGGTAGAGGCAGCGCGATCGTGGAAAGAGAAGACAGCCCGCACCTTTCTCAAGAAGAATTCTCATTATCCACTATTAGAGGTAAGCAGTGTTCAAAATTGGATAAAGAAACTCAGGAGCAATTTGTGGTTTACTCGCATTAATTGTACATTACCTAGAAGATTTTTTTTCACAAATTATTTAAAAGAAAAACCTGAGTTGTGCGACATATTAGAGAAGGTTTTATGATCACAGCAATAGAGTGACAAGTTTAGGGTCGTTGAGGATTTGTTTTTTTCAAGATCATCGTTTTAAACCACAAAAAAAAATACTTGAATGGACGATTTTTAAAAACTTGTCACGATAACTGCGGCTAAATTTATTTTGTTGTTGAGGAAATGAAAGATTTTGTAGCATTTTGCTACTAGCAACAAATTTCGAATCCTGTAAGCAATATGTGGCTGTTCCTGTATAATTTCTTAAATCTCTGTCGTGATGGGGCTGGGGAGTTCAGTCAGTAAGGGACTAGATTTCCATGTCTAGGTCGAATTTTGTCCGGGCATTGCCAAAGTAACTGCTGACATACAGTCTGTGCAGCCATAAAGTACGACAAATAATACCACATGCAGGGAGAAGTGCACATTAAATATGCTCCAAAGTCCTGACGCTGTGTACGATGTAACCCTTGTGTAGCTCTAGTGCAACAATAATTCAATCTAACCTGGAGAGTCTAGTCGGCAAGATGCTTGCCAAGTATGCTAAAGGTCCCAGGTTTGATCCCGGACATTGACAAAATAACTACCGTCGAAGCGGGTATCTTTGGCCATGGAAGGTAACTTTGGTCCATGCGTCGTAAAAAGATTTGCTTCTTAATTTCTCTTCATAAAATGATCCCATCTTAAAATGTTTTACATTTTTGGAAAGATGGAAACATTGCCTTTCAGTTTATGTAAAAACAAATTGTCATTCTAATTTTGGCAATCCTACATTTGTATTCTTACGAGCATTTAATGATAAAAAAATTTCCAACTTTTGTCTGGAACACGTAAAAAAATATTGAATAGCTAAATAAAACACTCTATACTGTTCTTTTATTTATGGGGATATATTACACCATTTGTTTTAATCTAAGTTGAATACTTTTTATGCTATATTTAATTATTGGTCACTGGGAAACTTTTGGCGATGAATGCGGGAAACTTTTGGCGATGAATGCGGGAAACTTTGGTCCAAGATGTAAAGATTTCTTTATGGAACTTTGCACTGTCAAAAATGTATGTAACAGTGTATTCTGTTTAACTATTTTTGAAGAAGTCTTACTTTTATGATTACCCATTTTTGAGAAGATTTTTTGGAAAAAACTAAACGATTTTAAACATTAAAAAGATAGATAAAACCCAAGAAATGTACAACATTCAAAATCGCTAATGTCGAAATGTAAACATTTTCAAATTCCTAATTGCGAATATATTATTTTCCCCTTTTATAATAAAATCGTTTGCTTTTTATAAAGATATTTGTTATTAAATATTGCTTCCAAAAATAAGTTATTTTCCCTTATTAAAGTTGAAGTTTTTTACTTTTCTCTTAAGCGACAATCAATACTGGTATTCATAGTGTAAGTCATTGTTCGATGCACTGCAATGTAAATGTTAAGTTATATACCATTTTTAATAACTATGTATCTTATAACTTTGTTATTTTTAAGTTTAAACATTTTAATATTACTATTTAATTCGGTAACACTGCTTTTGAGGATGTTAAAAAGTATGATTCTTATGTATTTCATGCTTGGACCAAAGTTACCCGCCTGGATCCTAACCGTGTCCTAATTTTTTAAAATAACACCAATTTTTTTAATTTATAAATGTTAACAGAAATGCTTGGAAATTATTCCTAAAAGTACAATACTTAGAATGCATAATGTTTTTTAGGTGTTTAAATCTTTTTAGTAGTTTATTTTTTCTTTTGTGAAAAAACTATGATTTTGGACCAAAGTTACCCGCACTGACGGTAGTAACCTTAATATAAACAGTCTGTGCAACCAAAAAGTCTGACGAATAATACCCCATGTAGGAGGAGTGAACATTAAATGTGCTCCAAAGTCTTTACACACTGCGTACGATGCAGCCCTCGTGTAGCTCTAGTGCGACAATGATTCAATCTAACCCTAAACTTCTACTTACAATTGCTTTTCGGAAACGGAATTTTGAAAAAAAATTGTAATATTAGCTCATCATTAGTGTCGTTTTTAATAATTTATTATAAAAAAATTAGCATAATGTTTTGAAGGAAATTATAATACTATTTAAATGCTTCTCAAAACTGAAAATCGCTGCACAGTTGAATTTTTTTATTTTAGTAGTTTAAATGCTATAAGAACATTTCGTCAATTATCTGTGATTCGGTTTTTATATATTTTTTGTCGTTTTAAAGGTCCTCTCTCCAAGAAAAGACATTGGCTGTCCTTTAACTGCTAAAGGCAAGAAACGTAGGCGTGATAATGAAGAGGGTATTTCTGATGATTCTCTTGAAATGAGATTTGAAGAAACCAAAGATCCAGCTACCATTGTGAGTATTTATAAATGTACATGTCCTTATTTGTACTGTTTATTCTACATTAGTTTGACCAAAGTACTTTTGACATCTTATATAGGAGAATGAATTTATAAAAAAAAAATCTAGTCTTTGGCAATACACATTATTTGGCCATGTCCTCTTGATGTAGATTCGATTTTCCAGTGAAACGACATCAGGAAGATGTCACAATGATGACATATAATATAATTTAATGCAAGGGTGTTTAATATAATAATCAGTTATTGATTACAAGGTCCAATTTCTTTTAACACTACTTTTTTTCTATATTTTTTTAAATATTAAGCATGCATTATTATAGGTTTTTTTTTTACAGATTGTCATGGCTTTTAAGATTTTTTAAAAACTTTCCAGATTACTTTATACAATAATTACTGTCCCAAGACCAAGTATACCTTTAGAGTTTTGTTCCTGCCAAAAAATATGTATATAATTCTTTTATTATTTGATTCATTTAACAATTTGATTTACGCAGGTTGCGAATTTCAAAGAATCCGAACGCAAGGAACTGGATACAATGATCCTGCTCAGGAACAAAAACTCCCGTAAACGCACTGACAACCCAGATGAACGTTTTTGCGGTTGCAACAAGCCGGCCGGTATTAACATGCTCCAGTGTGAACTATGCAAAGACTGGTTCCACGGTAAGACTCGCCTTCTTTATATCTCTGTGTACAGTAACCCGGTTGGTAAGGTGTTAACCTTCAAACTTGGAGTTCGTTTTAGGAATGGGGTCGAATCTCGTCTTTATCACTGATGTCTTAACAGTGTAATTGTTCATTATTCTAATGGTAGCAGCAAATATAGCTGACGAGATAAACAATAAAAATGAAGAAAGTTTATCATTCTAATTCATTTTTATTTTGTTTAGTTGAAAAAGGAATTAGTAAACAAGTTACATATTGCTGTTTTCAGCTTACTCCATTTTTTTCTCCATAGCTCCAACACACTTTTTTTCGCTTATTTTCCGCGAGTCTTTTCTATGAAATCAGAATGCCTCCTTTCGCCACTAGATGTATGGGGCAAAATCAGAGTTTTCCGAATGGATTTCGTGGTGCAAAATCAAATAGAAAATTGAACGTGTAAAGGAAGCTAGTGCATTTTAAATTAAATTAGGTTTAATGTTCTGGCATCAATATGAAGATGCTTCGTTCTGGCATCAATATGAAGTTGCTTCGTTCTTGTATCAATATGAAGTTGCTTTGTTCTGGCATCAATATGAAGTTGCTTCGTTCTGCTTCGTTCTGGTATCAATATGAAGTTGCTTTGTTCTGGTATCAATATGAAGTTGCTTTGTTCTGGTATCAATATGAAGTTGCTTTGTTCTGGGATCAATATGAAGTTGCTTGTTCGGCATCAATATGAAGTTGCTTCGTTCGGCATCAATATGAAGTTGCTTCGTTCTGGCATCAATATGAAGTTGCTTCGTTCTGGCATCAATATGAAGTTGCTTCGTTCTGGCATCAATATGAAGTTGCTTCGTTCTGGCATCAATATGAAGTTGCTTCGTTCTGGCATCAATATGAAGTTGCTTCGTTCTGGCATCAATATGAAGTTGCTTCGTTCTGGCATCAATATGAAGTTGCTTTGTTCTGGTATCAATATGAAGTTGCTTTGTTCTGGTATCAATATGAAGTTGCTTTGTTCTGGGATCAATATGAAGTTGCTTCGTTCAGGCATCAATATGAAGTTGCTTCGTTCTGGCATCAATATGAAGTTGCTTCGTTCTGGTATCAATATGAAGTTGCTTCGTTCTGGCATCAATATGAAGTTGCTTTGTTCTGGGATCAATATGAAGTTGCTTCGTTCTGGCATCAATATGAAGTTGCTTCGTTCTGGCATCAATATGAAGTTGCTTCGTTCTGGCATCAATATGAAGTTGCTTCGTTCTGGCATCAATATGAAGTTGCTTCGTTCTGGCATCAATATGAAGTTGCTTCGTTCTGGCATCAAAATGAAGTTGCTTCGTTCTGGCATCAATATGAAGTTGCTTCGTTCTGGCATCAATATGAAGTTGCTTCGTTTTGGCATCAATATGAAGTTGCTTCGATCTGGCATCAATATGAAGTTGCTTCGGGTTTGTTTTCAGATGTTGGGCTGCATCACTTGATGGATCGAGGTTCACAATGAACTGGCATGTCACCAAAGACTGAAAGTCTAGTTTTAACAAAAGCTACGAAAACAAAACTTGTGAATCATTTGATTTATGATTATTAATATAAATTAAAGTAAGAATTTTAGACATTCATGCCTAAAATGACTTTAAATTTAAGGTTTGTGTTTGTATTCCTTTTATATTGAGGAAATTTGTAATGTGCTTTTTAATTTTGTTTGTTAATTTAGATTTTATCGTTTTATGTGTTGTCTGTTGCCCCATGGCAGCCAATATATTCTGTTTATTTTAAAGTTTTTCTTATTCTTCTTCATTTTCTAAATTGCTAAATAGAAATAAAATTAAAAATTATAACTTTAAAATCTAAATTTACATGAATAACAAAATATTTCGAGCCTAACATCCAAAATTAAAAAAACCACAAAATAAATCCTGGAACTATATTTAACACAGGACTTTAAATTATTTACTTGCATTTCAGCCACCTGTGTCCCCATCCCCAAACCCCAACCTGGCACACGTAGGATCCGCGAAATGATAAAATTCCTGTGTCCGTGGTGCATGCGTTCCAGGAGACCCCGTCTCGAGACGATCTTGTCTCTGCTGATGTCTCTCCAGAAGTTACCGGTGAGGTTACCTGAAGGGGAGGCACTGCAGTGTCTCACAGAGAGGGGCATGTCCTGGCAGGTATGGTGTTGGCTTAGATTGATTGAGATAATCATATTTTACTTTTAACCTCCTGAGGGATATTAGACGTATAAACCTCTCGCCTGACTGTAAGCTTTTCCAGCTACACATATAATTGTTAAAAACTTTTAAACTTAATAATTTATTAAAGTTTAAAATTTGAGTATGAAGGGTCTATTTACAGTCCCTGGACAAATTATTAGACGCAATGCAAGATTCCATGTAAAATATTAATTACCGGGTGATATTGTACCGTTTTATTATTTTAAATTGATTTTTTTTTTTTAATATTATCCCATCAATTACCGATTTATTTGACATAAATAAAACAGCATTAATTTAGAAAAGCATAAGTTTGTTAAGTTTTAAAGAAAAGTGAAATTAATGTTAGTAAAAGTCAATATTGAGTTGAGCCACCTTTAGCCGCTATCAAAGCTTTAAGTCTGCGCGGCATGCTATCAATGCAAGACTGTACTGTCTCCTGCATTTGAGGATGATGATCCCACACATAAATTATCTTATAATAAATAATTAATATAAATTAATCTTAATCATAATTATCTTAAAATAAATACAAATATGTAGTCTACAACAATTCTTTTAAATAAAAATCAATAATATTGTAGTTTAAATCTACCATTATTGCATAAAAACTCTTAGGAAACATAAAATTACTTTTAAAAAAATACAGTGCGTCAAATAATTTGTCCAACGAATGTATAACCATCTACTGAGAAATGTATATATTTTTATTTTGGTGAAACTACATTTTTAGTAAAAAGTTAAAATTTAAATCTCATGCAGTGAACACAAGTTTGCACCAATTCGCCTATCCCTCAGAGGATTAAAAAATAAATTAATTTTTTTAAAAATTGTGATGGATTTGTTTATTTTTAACTAAGCGTTCTCTTAGAAAAAGAACTTATCTGCATTGTTTAGATTTAAAGCCTTTCCAAATTCAATTCTATGGCAGTGTCTTGTGTTAAATCTGGCCATCTTTTTGGCATTAAAGTAATCTATTCTTCTTGCTTTTGGGTTTTTCTAGTTAGAGATCGATTTAACTTAACATCACAGCTACATAAGGCTATTATTCAAGGTAGGAAAAGGAATGTTCAATAGTGGAATGATGCAAATATGGTTATAATCACTGTAAAATAAAGACAAAACACAAAAAAATCCCCTGTCCAGATATTTTTTTACTAGCTATTTTTACCTAGCTATTTTGTCCTTCCCAGTATATTATTTACTAAACTGAACTGTCACAAAAGAAAATTCAATAATAAGCCTGCCTTCGGCAGATTACTCTAATTCCCAGAAACTCCACCAAACAATATTGACACTCTTTTACTAAGTTATACTTGTTATTTCTCATTAAGAGGGACTGTCAGTCCTATAGATCTAATCATTAGTTTTGAAATCACAACTTTTGCGAAAAAATTGCTTTGCCATGCTATCCCATTTTCACCAGGTATGGGAACCACCATAACATCAATTTAAAACAAAATTGAAAAGAAAATAACATCCGGTTATTTAATTATTAATTGATGTAGTTTTAAAATAGTGTCGCCATCTACTGTATGTTTTTGCCATTTTATAACTTCAAAAATAAATAATTCAATAACTAGATAACATTTTCGTTTCAAATTTGTTTAATTTCGATTTCATGTTGATTTTCATACCTGCGGGGAAAAGGGCTAACAGGGCAAAGCAATACTTCTGCGGAAGTTGTGATTCCAAAACTAATGCATTAGCTCTATGGGACTGACAATCCTTCTTAACAGTAAACATTTATGATTTAACAAGCTTATGGTTCTGTTACTAAAGCAAATGTCTCTCCACCAGGATCGTGCCAAGCAGCTCCTGAAATCGGAAGAAGTGAGCACCGCCCTCCATACCATTTGCCAACAGAAACTGGATACGGACAAGTCAGAAACAGAAGCCGACTTCAAACCCCAAATGATTCAGAGATGTGAGTTGGCTTGTTAACATGCCCGACTGAAAAATTATAAAAATAGCCTATTATCAGGGATCGGGAAGTTGTACTTTTTAAAAGTAACTATGTTACAGTAACAGCTACTTAATTTAAAAAGTAACTAGTTGTAGTTACTTAGTACAAAAAGTAACTAATTACAGTTACTTTTAGAAATTCCAAGTTATAAAGAAAATTCGAAATTCAACCTTTTTATGGTTTTTCCAAAGAGAACCAAGATTAAAGAAATAGTTACAATCGGGAAAAAAGTTGAGAATACAAATTCAACTTTGTTAAGTTAAATTTTAAATTAAATAATAAAATTTTAGCCCTACAATGAACTGCTGAAAATATCCTTAAAGAAAGGTTTTTAGGTAACAAGTTACGCTGTTAGATTTTTCAGAAAGTAACTGTAACTTAGTTACTTTTAGCGGTAATGAAGTGACGGAAAATTTCGTTACTGATTATTTTAAATATAAAAACATGTTTAACCCCTTCCTTCTTGCTCCCGTGAAAATGATGTGGCTTTTCATGGATAAATGTTTGCTATTCCTAAATTTTAATTTCAAGCTGAAAACAAATTAAAAATGAATACATATTGTGGAGATCAGACTTTGTCCAACTCATCTGGGGGCGCCAGAGGGCGCCGCTATCGTCATTGTAAGTCTGGAAAAAGGGAAGCTAAAATAACTGTGACCGTATCGTGTGTATAAAAGAACTAGGAAAGACGAAAGATGTTGTAGTTTTAAGAGCACCTTTTTTTGTAATTTTGTTTTGCTTTAATTAATAATTCTAAACTAAGTTTAAAACGTTATTAAATCAAACTTCTAAATCCTTCATCGTAATGCTTGGTGTTTCAAATCAGCTTGAATTTCTTATCACCATAAACTGACGAACATCCTATTATCTATCTAATCTAATCCTTTATCTAATTTTCAGCAATAAAAAAAGGCACTATTATGACCTTTTTATTAAAAATTATAGTTGAGTGACCTCAACAAACTATGTATCCAAAGTTTTAAAAATTTTAGTTACGAACTTTCAAGTGCCTTTATGCTCTAACTTTCTGGTGTTGCATAGCCAGTACTTTTTTCTACAATCTAGAAACTAAATATTAATACAGTTTCAAACATTATTTTACTAATCTTACTGAGTATTTTTAAGATATTTTAAATTATTGCTTGCAGGGCGTAACTTAACTTCCACTGAGTCCCAAGAATCGTCGAATGATGCAAAACCCCAAGATTCCTCTACGCCTGTCCCTGTTCCACAAGATAAACCTTCAGTGAGTCATTTATTGGTATTTTTATAATCTTTTTCATGTATTTTTATAATCTTTTGGTATTTTTATAATCTTTTATAGTTTTTTTCATGAAAAACCCATTCGGGTTTTTTCAGTATTTTGGTTGTTTTTAGGGTGGTTAATTTAGGGAAGTTTTAATTATTTATCTATTACAATTTTTAAAACTAACAGAACATTTTGCGAGAGATAATCAGGAATGATGTAATTTAAATTAAAATAATTAAAAAACTAATAATTGCATATAGTTTGTTAGATAAATGTACAAATGTAATTGGCTGGAACCAAGTATTGTTTGTTTGTATATGTGTAAAATTATATAATCTGGAATATTGTAACAAAGAAATTTAAATTAGAATTAAAAACAAAATATTAGTTATACTTAATTGTCAAATAATTAGTAGTATAAATTTTAATTTGTAAATGCATTTTAAATATTGAAGGTACCAAAATGTAAAAGTATACTAAGAATAATACTAATATATTAATTAAAAATGATATGTAATATATTTTTTTGGTTGTATAAAGTTTTTACAGTTTCAGTTAAGGCAATTTTAAGTTCAATTGCCCACTTGGATTTTTTTGAAGGGTTTTTTCAAGTGGTTTTTCTTTTTTTTTTTGAAAAAAAACCCACACAGGTTTTTTCGGGTCGGGTAAAATCATAACAACCCTGCATTTGTGAAAGCTATTCCATGTGTTATAGTCCGTCTGATTACAACACAAGCTTTGAAAGCACTTTCTTCCCCTACCCCCTTGGTGTAGTTTTCCAGGAAGAGGCATGAGAGTCTCTGTCCTACACCTACCTTGTTTAAGACTCTGCTGCGAGGTTATTCGCATTTGCTTTCCAAACCCAAGTAGGGAGAGGAAGAACACAAGAGCGACTTGCTCCGTTTTCTGGTGATCCGCATAAGGTTGTAGGGGAAGAAAGTGCTTTGAATGTTAGTATTGTTGCTGATCCTTGTTGCCCAGCAGAGCTAGACCAGGTCTATGATATTGCACACTCTCAAGAAATCAATAACCAACAATGGTCGCTCAAGAAGATCTTCTTTATCGAGTCCCAAGCACTCTAAGGATGTGCTTCGGAGTGGCTTGGCCTTTGGAACACTTGGTACAATTTGGGAATTCCTTTTCTTTGTTGTTATATGTCAATGTTCTTAGGTGGCAACGACGAAATCGTGTTATCGTAGTTTGCTCCTGTTTGCTGCACCGAAGGGATAGAGATCCGCCGGGACGATTACCCTTGTACCAATGTTGCACAGGGGGGATTGCAAATGCAGACCGAACAAGGCATTTATGTCTAGAGTATAGTTCAGAATAGGTAAGAGACGCGGCAGTAAGCAGAGGCTCATTAGTACCCCTTTTTGCCAGCGCATCAGCCATTGTTGGCAGTCATCTTTGAATGTTAGGGTTGTAATCGGAAAAAATAAAACATTTTGAGAAACTCCTGATTAAGTTACCAGATGACTCAACTTCTGATTCTTTCAGGCGACTCTATCAATGATCGAAATGGTGGATCTGACCGATGAAACATCCGCCGCCGAACCCAAGATCGATTCTGACACTGGATTGAGCAATGAGCATGCCTATTCCTCGGTTTCTAAAGGGGCGGCAGCCGGTATGTATTGAATTGCATCAACATTTATTTGAATTAAGGTCTAATTATATCCCTTGAAGTGTAGAAAATAACAGACCTTAGTTTTGGTAAACGGCAGACTATTGGGTAAATAATCATAGCGCTAAAATTGCCATCTTCGTAATAAATTATAGAATTTTCTCTTAGAGGGATAAACAGATTGCCCAACATGTAGGCTTTTTCCTGCTGCATAGTTTAAATTTTTAGCCTGATAAATATTTTATGTATTTATTCTTACATTCTTATTTTTCCAGTAAATGTTTTAAATATTAAATTATAAATTATATATGCTGTTAGAAAAACTGACTTGAGTTAATATGTTGAAATCCTCATGTGGTTATTGAAAAATGGTTTCAAGATATATATACATATTTTATTTTACATTTGTAATATAAAAAGTAAATCATATACCAATATTGCATTACCCCATTAGTTTTAAACTTAAACAAAGTATTTCATAACAATTTAAACATTTATATTGATGATAACTTTGCAAACATTACCAAATCATCATTCATTCGAAACATTCAAACTACAATTAACCCTACCAAATCCATCGTTCCAGCATCCACCAATCCCCCCACCGCCCCACCAATTCCCACCGCCACTCCCCGCAAACACGCCAGGAAATCTCCCCTGGTTGCTCGCCAGATGTCGCCACCTCCACAGGCAGCCCTAAAGCTGTCCGATGGGGCGTACCAACAACTGGAACAACTGATGATGGAAGGGGATCTGCTTGAGATGAGCCTCGATGAATCGGCTGATATCTGGAGGCTGCTCTCGGCCACAAGAGAAGAGATGGGGCAATCGTTTGTTGGGTCGCTATCTGATATGGAGGTAGGTGTTGCTGATTGTTGGTTAAGTTTTTTATGTTTGTTCTTAACCATCTGAAGGTTGAGCAAATTGGCTGAAGACTTATTTGCATAAGACTAAAATTAAAATTTTTAACTCAAAATTAAAATTTTTAACTCAAAATTTAATTTTTTAAATTTTTTTTATTTCCGTAGTAGATGATTATAAATGGCTCCTCCCATGCTTTAAATTTTAAAATGTAATACGATTATTTTATTCATAAATTTGTGAAAATATATGTGTTGCTGCAGAACCTAACAGTCAGGTGACAGGTTTATATGTCTGTATCCCTCAAAGGGTTAAAGGAGAAGGGTCTGGGGAGAGCAGTTGGTAAGGTTCTGGCCTTGCATGCAAACGATCTTAGGTTCAGGTCCGAGCATTGACAAATTACTTTCGTCGTATAAACGGTCAAACAGATCCCGTGTAGAGGGCGTGCACATTAAAAAATCCCCTTGGTCCTTAAGTTCTTTTAAAAAAATTTGGGGTACCTACTCAATTGTCAGCTCGTCTCTTGAATATGGTACTAAATTATAAATCCACCTGTGTGGGCAATGGGGCATACCAGCAACTGGAACAGATGATGATGATGGAAGGGATCTGCTTTTCAGATGTTTGTTCTCCCCCCCCCCCCCCCCCATGGGATAAGCAAATTGGCTGAAGTGTAGAATTGTTTTCACTGCGCGAGATTTAAATTAAAATTTTTAACTCTAAATTTAATTTTTTCAAAATACTTCTGTAGTAGATGGTTGTAAATGGCTCGTCCATGCTTTAAATTTTAGAATGTTATAAAATAATTTAATTTTTAAATACGTGTTGCTGCACAACCTGGCAGGTGACAGGTTTATGTGTCTGTATCCCGCAGAGGGTTAAAGAAAAAGGAGCTAAGAAGCCCGGTCGGCTTGCCTTTCATTCAAAAGGTCCTAGGTTCGAATCCAGGCACTGGACTTTTATTTTGACTTATAAGCAGTCTGTATAGCCAAAAAGTTTCAATATCCTGTGTAGAAAGAGTGCACGTTAAATATGCTCCAGTGTCCTGATGTTCTTAAAAATTTTGTTGGGTCCCTACTCGGGTGTCAGCTCGTCACTTGACTGTAGTTCTAAATGTGAACACCTGTGGCCAATAGCCCTTGTGGAAAAAATCCCAAGTCCAGGTCCGAGTATTTGCTGAATAACTATTGACCTATAAACGGTCTGTACAGCCAAAAAGGTTCGTATGCCCTGTGTAGAGGGAGTATACATCAAATATGCTCCAAGTTCGTTTGTTGCTCTTACAAATTTTGTTGGGTATCTACTCAGGTGTAGCCCCTTCACTTTGCTGTGGTTCTAAATTTTGACACTTGTTGCCAATAGAGCTCTAATGCGACGATAATTTGACCCAACCCTTAAAGAAGAGATAGCCATTAAAAAAATTATTTTGGGGCATTAACCTATGTATAAGTAAGGTTACGAGAAGTCAATTGTCCTGACTATTTTTGGAGTCAAATAATTGAAAACTATCTCTTCATTGACATTGTTAGATAGAGGAATTACTACTGTACTAACAATCATGTGACCACATTTGCATACAGTATTGCCCTGTCAACTAGAGTATACTATTAGTTATGGTTTATAAGCGGGTCAGCGACCCGCTTATAAACGTTCGTCAAGTAAGACAGACACAACAGACAACACACACACATAAGTGGATCCATCTAATTTTTAGAGACAGAGGCCAACTAGAGGATCCCCAGAATTGGCTTGTCACCCCCAGAGGTATTGATTTGGTATGGGAACTTAGAGGACTTTCGGACCCAACAGATTTAACGAGCACGTACTCCGCATATACTCGGTAGGTCTTCAGTGGTACCGGGACTCGATCGCAGGACCTTCCGATCCCGAGACCGAGACGCTAACCACTAGGCTCACTACGGCCCATAATTTCTGGTTCTGGACATAATTCTCACAACTAGAATCCTGGCAACAGAAATGCTGACAAAGATGTAATATTGTAATGCTGACAGGTTCTAAATCTCATCAAATCAATAAATTACTGCTGTTATGCTTAATTAAGGTCAATTTAATTAATATTTGCATTAGTATTTTTGTTTTTTTTGCTGTTGGGATTTTGGCTTGTTAGGATTTCGGCTGTAAGCATTATGTCCCAGATCCATAATTTAAATTCTGTAAATAACTTTACAAATGCCTTTTTGCAGGATAATGGAAGTTATAAAACAGAAAAGAAGAAAGTAAAGCGCCAAAAACTTGAAGGAGAGAAAATTGGTCCAATGAAACCAAAGGTAAGTTAAATTTAGAGAAAGATATATTTTGTTAACGTTGCTTTTATTTGAATTTGTAATACCTGCTAAGAACTTTGTATTCTATAATTATCTGTAATTCATTGCAATCACAGGCAGACTGTAAAATAATCAGATACAACATATCGCACAGTGAACAGAAAAATGACCTATCGGACAAATATAACATCTCAAATTATAGATTATAAAACATTCAGAATTTAAATATCTAGCCATTAGAGCAAATCTTAAATCAATTTGTAGAATAGTTGGGATACAATTAGAGGATAATTATTTTTCTATAATGGAATGGAAAAAATAAACGTCGTACGATTTTTCTGAAAAACTTTAGCTTTTTTTCCGATAGGTCACTTTTCTGTGCACGGTGCGATACACATATGCACTAAAGCATGTTTAAAACCTTTTTCTTATCTCAAATGCTTGTTTTTTTTAACTTAGATAATCCAAATGTGCACACACTCTAAATTAACATCCCTTTTCCCCTCAGCAATTCAAGCCCAAAAAGAACAGCCTGAAGCTCTTCAACAAGGACACCCCTACACCCAAAGCCGCCACTCCCCAATCCCAACTACAGCAACAAACCCAACAACCCAAGAAGAAGAAGCTCGCCTCCCCTGGCTCGGCCTCTGCAGGAAAAGAGCCCAAGAGGACCAAGGGCGAGTTCCACTTCCGAAAAGAGATGAAGGACGGCTCGGTGCGGATGGTGCGAGCCAAACTCTTCGAGAGGAGTAAAATGAAGAAAGCAAAGAAGAGGGAGAGCGAGATGGATGAGATGTGCTCGGCTATGAGCTGCCTCAGGCCCATAGGTGAGTGGCATTTTTTCTGAAGCTATGCAATCAACTTAAATTTCGGCAGTATAGACTAAGAACGTTTCATCCTGAAGCATGTATTCTTTGTTTTTTTTTACCCGGCAGCACTCGCGCTCCTCATAGAAACGCCTTCACTCGCAAGGGGTACTTTAGACCCCAGCACTGAATTTCCTTCAAATATCACTTACGTTCAAAGCTTGCAAAAATTTTACTTAAAAACTATTTTCTAACAAATATTTAAGGTATTTATGGAGAAGTTTCGGTATCGGAATTATAATTATGAACCACATAATTTATCACTTCAGTGATCGTATCCACAGGATCACCAGTAATGTCTTCATTTTCCGACAATTCATTAGATTCACTATCGGATCAAGGACGATAATCAATTGTCATATCATCATCATCCATAGCATCACCAGCTTCTTCTTCTGATTCGTTTGTAGATTTATCATCCGAAGAAACTTCTGCTAACAATTTTCGCATACTTTCCGTCTCCTCATTGTAGGACAAGTAGCGTGACAATTTCACTTAGAATGACGAACCGCGGGCACTCGCGTGGGGTCTTTCACACCCCAAAACCACAATTCTACTAAAACCGCTTTTGGAATGTGAAAGATAATCATTCCTTTCCTTAGTGGGTGACCTTGAAGGCAGATACTCTGGGTTTGACCTATTTTAAAAAGTGAGAAGTTGGGTCATTCGAAACATGAATTTGCGTGGGGTCTGATAGATACCCTTGCGGGTGCTGCCGGGTTAAAATTGGGTTGCAGTCCTTGATTGTTAAAACAAAAATAGTTCAATTCACTAGTCATCAGGATTTTGTGTCAAGGAAGTGTTCGAAATCAAAAAAGGAGTTTGGGAAGTTTTTTAAAATGTATTATAGGGGTGTTTCGCACAGTTTTATTGATGCTGAACACGAAACTTGTTTCTGTTTTTCTCTACCTCTAACATTTTTGCCACAATGACTTTTTATCTGCAAGTGTGATGATGCTACTTTTTTCAGATTAAAAAGCCATTTTGTATCTAAACCATTTTGATTAGAGGTAGAAAAAGGGTTTGTGTTCAGTATTAAAAACAATGTAAGAAATTTAAACCTAATCTCAAGTGAGATTTTTCAAAATGTCAATTTTTTATATGAATTTTTTTATTTAAAAACTTTTTTTAAGACGTTTAATGTCTGGGAAACTTTAAAATACATACTAATCAACGTCCAACCCCAAACTTGAATAGTGCAAACAAAAGTTGGATCGTCTAATGATGATGATGGGGAAGTACTTAAAAATGACATATGATGCCCATTTTGTCTACTTTTTATTTGTGAAATGTGAAAATACTTTAAACGGGTGTCCTTTGGTCTGAACTGAAACTAATACAGAGAACAGAAAGAATAAAAAGGCTAATGGTAGAACAGACCGTTCTTTTCCGTAACACTCTTAAGTATGGTTCCGAAAGCCACAATAAATTTATCATGTAAGAGTTTGCCAAATTTTAAACCAGAAACAAATGTAACTGAGATTTTACTACTTTTTCTTGCAATTTTACGTTGTTTTTTGTGATAGAGAATTACATGATAATCGATGCAATGAGATTTTGACGATCTACAAAATAATATTACGCTGATAAAGTTTAAATTCAGATTTTTTAGTGAGGTCGGACTTCCAGAAAAAAGTCCAACCTGTATTAGAGAAACCTCTTAAGTTGAAAAATATAAAGAGAAAAGTACTTATTTGAAAATATTTTTCATTGTTTATTAAATATTGTTCTTTTATAATTAAAATACTGGAAGTCAAACTTTACGGAACACATAAAGGTATTGTTTACATTGTTTAGTTTTTTTACTACTTATATGCTTAGTGGTTATTTTGAATTACTAAATTTGTCTGGCGTGGTAAAACCTAATTAAAATTTTATTAAAACATTAATTTCTTGAATTTTATTAAGCCTATAATTGACAGTTATAACTTAAAATTGGGTACAAACTGTATGATGGACTCAAGCAACAATGATATTTTTCAAAAATTTCTTTATAGAACTCATTATTTATATACTATTTTTTATTATAATTATTTTCTAATTTTATCTTTGAAGCATTAGTCTTACTTATTTCGTTTGTTATTAAGATAAAAACTTTAAAAGTATTCTAATTACCACTTGCAATCTTTATATAATTAAAACAAAGTTGTTAATATTATTCTTACTTGCTGGGAAATTGCCCATCTCTTATTTCAACTTCACAGGGAAAGATTGGCATGCAATTTTCTTATTCAGGGAAAATACCCTAATTATCTGTATCATAAAGTGCTTATTATTTTTTGAAAATGAGTTGAAATAATTGCTCTTGCAATTAAAAAAAATAATCACATTTGGGTAATTCTAGATGAGGAGAAGGAAATTTGGAAACTTCTAGACATAATTGATCCAAACCATTATTTTTTTTATCTGCAGTTATGTATGGACTTAGTTTAACTGTAGTCTACTTTTTATTTTTTCAAGCCGGTTGATTCTGGTACAATAACTTAGGAAAAGATTTAACAATTTGTTCAATATATAACTGGCACTGTGTGACAGACAGCTTAAAAGGGCTATTATGTTTCAGAAATGTTTGAAAAGCAAAGCTCTTTTTATTTAATTTTAAGATAGTTGCTGATAAATCTAATTAGTAACTAAATCTCAAAAATTTAAAGATAAAGTAATGGTTATTTTAATAGTTAAACTAAATTCCACACTCAGTGGTACAACAGTCCATGGAGAGCAAGGCCTGCAGTGCCCTTTTCAACTCATTAAAGGGGAGTACTTGGAAGAAGGTGCTCTGGGCAGTTGTTGGACTGATACAAACCCCCATTGTTTGTTTACCAAGCCATCTTGGTCCTCATTGTATTTACCCACTGAAAGGCTTAAGGAGACTTTTGGCCAAGGCGGTATTTGAACCCTAGACCCATGATATAGAATTGCAAAGGTACTGCACTTGGCCAGTGATATTCCATTGTAATGCTTACATTCGTGGCAAACTGGTAATTGTCGGAGGTATCCTAAAACTACTGTTCAGTGTCGCACCATTTGTGTAGGTGCTGATTGACTGAAAATAAATTAATGGAGCATTTGCTGAAATGAACAGGTTACTGAAGGAGGACATAGTTTAGCAAAAAGTAGTTTTTGTTTTCAGTTTTTAGCTTCTACGCTACGTTTATAATGTAAAAAGTTAAGGCCGCTTATATAAAAGCTATAAAAATCAGGTTATTTTTTAATTTTCTAATAATAATAATATAAAGTTAATTGATGTTATGATAAGTTTCTCTTCTATTGTTAAAAGCAAAAAGAAGTGCATCATTTTTCTTCACTCTCCAAAAAAATTAACTACGGATTAAAGTCATTTATCCGCAAAAGAAAATTAATGAAAATGGTTACTTTTTGTCTTTAAAACATCTTCGACTTATAAATATATTTTTTTCTAGGCGACTCAGTAAACTGGGTGCAATGTGATGGCGGCTGCGATCAATGGTTCCATCTCCTCTGCGTCGGTCTAGATGTCACAGAAGTCAGCGAAACAGAGGACTACATCTGCCACAACTGCGGGGGCCCTCGGCAGTCCTCACCCCCACCCCCACACTCCTCCCTTGACCCAGACAGCGAAGTGGCCATCTCCGTTTTGGCCGGGTTCGCAAAGAACTCTTTCTCCCTGGCAGCCACACCACCAGCTGTAGCTGCTGATACACCGAGTTCATCATAGTGGGCGAAGAAATCTCTGTAGTGACTCATTTTTGATGGATTGACTCATGACAGGTTTTTTTTTTTTTGGTTTCTGTTCAATAGTACGAAGAGGCCATCTCTGTTTTGGCCGGATTCGCAAAGAACTTTCTCCCTGGGAGCCGCACCACCAGCTGTAGCTGCTGATACACAGAGTTAATCATAGTAGCGAAGAATTATTCTCTGTAGTAGTGACTCATTTTACAGGGGTTTAAATTATCGACTCATAACAGGGATTTTTGTTGTTTCCGTTCAATAATAGATTTGTCCCTGATTCATTTCCTGAAACTCTGTGCAGGCTATTTTGGCCAAGTTTCTTTAAAGATACGTTTAGGTATTTGCCAACTTGCGTTAAAGTCTACATCTGCCATAACTGCAGGGGGCCTCGTCAGTCCCCCCCCCCCACACCCCTCCCTCGACCCAGACAGCGAAGTGGCCATCTCCGTTTTGGCTTGGTTTGCAAAAAACTCTTTCTCCCTGGCAGCTGCATCGCCAGCTGTAGCTGCTGATACTCCAAGTTCGTCATAGTGGGCGAAGAAATCTCTGTAGTGACTCAGTTTTGATGGATTGACTCATGACAGGGTTTTTTTTTGTTTCTGTTCAATAGTATGAAGTGGCCATCTATGTTTTGACCAGATTCGCAAAGGATTCTTTCTTCCTGGCAGCAGCTGCACCACCAGCTGTAGCTGCTGATACACCGAGTTCATCATAGTGGCGAAGAATTCTCTGTTGTAATGACTCATTGACAGGGGTTTGATGGATCGACTCATGACAGGGGTTTGATGGATCGACTCATGACAGGGTTTTTGTAGTTTCTGTTAAGTAATTTGTCCCCGTTTTTATTTCGTGAAACTTTGTGCAGGTTATTTGGCCGACTTTCCTTAAGGAAACTTTCAGGTATTTGGCCGACTTTCTGTAAAGAGACCTTTGGATATTTGGCCAACTTTCCTTAAGGAAACTTTAGAGTATTTAGCCCATTTTCGTTAAAAGGAATTGAGGCTAGTGTTATCTGTATGTTCAAATACATGCTTCCCGTTTCATTTGATAGGAAATTTAAAAGAATTTTACAGGCTCTGACAGTTGATGTTGCTCCTAAGCCTTCACTGTAGTGGCACGATTGGACAAAAGAACTGTTTACTGGGGGTTTGGGAGGATCATGGGGTTGAAATACTGGTTTGATACAAAACTTACAGGTTTAGCATTATTAAAATTTCTATTTAGTTATCCTTAATCTGTTTAATAATCATTCATCTGAGTTCTAGGCTTTATATCCTTATTTAAAACCAACCCTGATAACTTTGTACTATTGTAAGTGAAGGGCTTATGATCGGTATATTTGGATAAATTGCTTTTTGGATATAACACTGAAGGGGATGAGGCAAGTTTTAATCTACAGAATGTTTAAGCATGTTGATAACACTGATATGTAAGCATTTCTCGCATGATGTTTTAATCAAAAATCCTAGGCACGCTTTTGAATCATCCAGTTTGATCCGTTTTGAATAGATATAAACAAAAATCTAAAGTATATGTTTGGTAATTTGGAAGAATCCAAATGAACTCATTTTAAAGATAGTCCGCCATTTTACCGGAGTCTATGCCTGTATGTGTGCTAACCCACCATCCACGACTTGCATGTAAGTACTTGCTGTAAAAAACACTTTTTATTTGTAGATGTGCGACTTTGACTTAAAAAACGACTTCGGGAAAAAAAACCCTTCTTGTATGTATTTTGGGTTCTTCTAGTTGTACATTTGCACCGCCTAACACAGCTGCTTTCTTAGTGAGATACTCTATACCACAGTCACATGATATTTCATTTGACCATTTTGTTGTAGTTGAATGTTGTAAGTTAAATTTGTTTTTTTTTGCTGGTGGCCCTATATCGTTTTATAAACTTATAGATTTTTAAACAAAATCGGTCATTTTAGGTTTTTTTATCATATAGCTCAGTTTCTCAAACTGTATCCAAAAAGCATTTAGGTTTTTTTTTCTTCTTTGGGATAAAAGAAAATGGTCTGTCCTATTGTATGGGTTCTATTATTTGCAAATTTATTTTCTAAATTATTTACATAAATATATCAGGGCTAAACGTTTAGAGTAGGTTAAAATTTTAAGAATTGTTATTATTGTTCCCCATTATTAAAATGTTTAGAGATTACCTATGCAAATTTAATACCAAAACAATTTGACTTTCGGGATATTTTTTCCCAATGTAAAAAATTCTTGTGTGTCAGCAATGAATAATATTTAAATTTTATCAGTACTTAAATTTTTTTGAAGTGGATATTTCAGTAATGTTTATTTACTTACTTCTCTTTCATATTAAAAGTAACTCGAATACAATAATCATTCATTTAAAAAATTTCAGTCACAACATTTAAAGTGTAAATGTGGACTATTGTGAATAAATGTCGCTTTTTCTTTACCCTTAACTTTAAAAAAAATCCCTAACTTTCTTGTGTATAGGTAATAAAATAAGAAATCAACCCAAATTGGAACTATTAAATATAGTTCATTTGGTACAAACTCGATACATCTTGTAATGTATGTTCTTCACCTTTTTTTCAGTTGATATTTATTTTTTAATGTCATTTATTTAGTAATATGTTCCATGAATAATACAGATTTTTCATTCGTAATTGGTTCTTTTATTTATACTCACTTAAACATGAATTAGTTAGATGTTTTAGCAGGTAGTTCTTGTATTATCACCTTATAAAGAAATATTATCCAAATGTTTATAATACCAAGTAAAACAAAGGTTAATTTTCATTATATTAGTATTAAGACTATGTAATTTATGTTTGTATATTAATAAAAAAAATCCCCTTAAAACATAAGTAACGTTTTATAAACTTATTAGGTTTAAACAGATATAAGCATGTAATTTGCAATTTAAAAAAGCTTTTGAAATCTTTACCATGCAATTTAATTTCTCTATCTTATTTTTATCATTGTCTTTTTTTTTTTCTTTGAACATCCACTGACACTCCACATTGTGTAAATAAGCATTTGAGGTAAAATTTCACTGTAAGGTGTCATCGGCGACGAGGCATTTAAATTCAAATCGCCCTTGACCACATTTTGTAGATAGGGACATTTTACAAACTAATATGCTTAGTTTCTATTAAGTCCAACTCATTTGTAATTATTATTTAATGTGTTTATTACGGCTTTGGTCCTATGTGTACGTCTCCTATGTTCGCAAAATGAAAAAAAAAATAACCTACTGTGGTTGTATGTGTAAAAATGTACTATTTTATATTAAATTCCAACACAATAGGAATACTGTGTATGTGTTTTTTTTTAACTTTATGCACACCACTGGATTTTGAAAATCTCAGCAATATATTATCTACTAAATTTGACATTCTTACTAATACATTCTTATACTAATGCATCTACTACATTAGACATTCTTACTAATACATTCTTATAGTAATGCATCTACTACATTAGACATTCTTACTAGTGCATCTACTACATTAGACATTCTTACTAATACATTCTTATACTAATGCATCTACTACATTAGACATTCTTACTAATACATTCTTATACTAATGCATCTACTACATTAGACATTCTTACTAGTGCATCTACTACATTCAACATTCTTACTAATACATTTATACTAATGCATCTACTACATTAGACATTCTTTCTAATACATTCTTATAGTAATGCATCTACTACATTAGACATTCTTACTAGTGCATCTACTACATTCAACATTCTTACTAGTGCATCTGCTACATTCGACATTCTTACTAGTGCATCTACTACATTCGACATTCTTACTAGTGCATCTACTACATTAGACATTCTTACTAATATTATCTACTAAAATCAACTCAGTTCCCTTTTGTATTAAAAGTATCTCCTTTATAGTAATTGTTCATCTGGAATAGCTATAATGGCTTTTTTGTTCTCAAATTTAAGTTAAAAATTAGGGATTTTTTTTGCGCAAAAAGTAATTTTTAGAAAATCTGTCGTAAGTTATCACTTATTCACAACCTTAAACAGTAAAAAAAACATTTGTGCTCTTAGGGGTAAATTAGTTTTAATATACGGAGTGGAGCAGATAGAAGTGTCGCGACATGGAAGTATTAATAAGATAGAAATGCTGCAAAATCAAAAACCGGTTAGCTAAGTAACACCCAAGTGACTAGTCCAAACAACTCTTGGTGAATTATTAGCGGGTAACTATGCTATGGTTTGGCAAGCTAGTCGGAATGCAATATAAACTATTAAATAACGTAGAAGACCTTTGGATACAGTGTTTTACATTTTCTGGCTTTCGAACACGTTTCGGAATATTTTTGGACTTGTTCAAAATAGATTCCGTCTACCGTTATTATGTAAGTAACCAACCAATCGTTACATAGCACTCTTTTCTGGCACTTTGACACCTTTTCATTTAAAGCAAATTGCAAACAACTGGCCACACTCTTTCCACGAATTTGTTTTGATATAACTTTCCACAATAAACACACCTGGTGTAATGCGAGTGCCATCTGCACCTGCACAGTGTACAATGATCAACTCACAGCGTTACAAGCAACACGTTACTCCCATCTCTGCAAAATTTCTTAAAAATTTAAGATGGAAATGAAGAATAAAATTGCAAAACCAACGAAATCGTCGCGCAGATGTATCGGTATTTTGGAGAAGCATAAATATTCTCGTTTATAGTAGAAAATTAGTTTGGTTAGCCGATGGTCATGAACTAAAACTATAAGAATAACGAGACACTTCTGCAATTTCGCCGCAAAAAAGCACTAATTACGAGGATTTAAAATTAAGTCTACCAACGCGTCATGAACTGAAACTATAAGGATAACGAGAAACTACTGCAATATCACCTCAAACAAGCATAATTTATGAAGCCTTAAAAGTTGGTCGGTAGAACGTCATGAACTAAAACTATAGGAATAACTAAGACACTTCTGCAATTTTGCTGCATACAAGCACATATTACCAAGCCTTAAAGTTTGGTTGGCCGATGGTCATGAACTAAAACTATAAGAATAACGAGACACTTCGGCAATTTCGTCGCAAAAAAAGCACTAATTACGAGGATTTAAAATTTGGTCTACCAACGCGTCATGAACTGAAACTATAAGGATAACGAGAAACTACTGCAATATCACCTCAAACAAGCATAATTTATGAAGCCTTAAAAGTTGGTCGGTAGAACGTCATGAACTAAAACTATAGGAATAACTAAGACACTTCTGCAATTTTGCTGCATACAAGCACATATTACCAAGCCTTAAAGTTTGGTTAGCCGATGGTCATGAACTAAAACTATAAGAATAACGAGACACTTCTGCAATTTCGTCGCAAAAAAGCACTAATTTCGAGGATTTCAAATTTGGTCTACCAACGCGTCATGAACTGAAACTATAAGGATAACGAGAAACTACTGCAATATCACCTCAAACAAGGGGCCGTAGTGAGCCTAGTGGTCAGCGTCTCGGGATCGGAAGGTCCTGCGATCGAGTCCCGGTACCACTGAAGACCTACCGAGTATATGCGGAGTACGTGCTCGTTAAATCTGTTGGGTCCGAAAGTCCTCTAAGTTCCCATACCAAATCAATACCTCTGGGGGTGACAAGCCAATTCTGGGGATCCTCTAGTTGGCCTCTGTCTCTAAAAATTAGATGGATCCACTTATGTGTGTGTGTTGTCTGTTGTGTCTGTCTTACTTGACGAAGGTTTATAAGCGGGTCGCTGACCAAGCACACAAACCTGAATATATATGTCTACCAACCAACCAACCTCAAACAAGCATAATTTATGCAGCCTTAAAAGTTGGTCGGTAGAACGTCATGAACTAAAACTATAGGAATAACTAAGACACTTCTGCAATTTCGCTGCATACAAGCACAAATTACCAGGCCTTAAAATTTGGTCGGCCGGTGGTCATGAACTAAAACTATAGGAATAACTAAGACACTTCTGCAATTTTGCTGCATACAAGCACATATTACCAAGCCTTAAAGTTTGGTCGGCCGATGGTCATGAACTAAAACTATAAGAATAATGAGACACTTCGGCAATTTCGTCGCAAAAAAAGCACTAATTACGAGGATTTAAAATTTGGTCTACCAACGCGTCTTGAACTGAAACTATAAGGATAACGAGAAACTACTGCAATACACCTCAAACAAGCATAATTTATGTAGCCTTAAAAGGTGGTCGGTAGAAGTCATGAACTAAATCTATAGGAATAACTAAGAAACTTCTGCATACAAGCACAAATTACCAGGCCTTAAAGTTTGGTCGGCCGGTGCGTCATGAACTAAAACTATAAGAATAACAAGACACTAATGCTATTTCGCAACAAAAAAGCACTAATTGCGAACCCTTAAATTTTGGTCGGCCAATGAGTCATGAAGTAAAACTATAAGAATAACGAGACACTTCTGCAATTTTGCTGCATACAAGCACATATTACCAGGCCTTAAAGTTTGGTCGGCCAATGAGTCATGAAGTAAAACTATAAGAATAACGAGACACTTCTGCAATTTCGTCGCAAAAAAGCACTAATTTCGAGGATTTCAAATTTGGTCTACCAACGCGTCTTGAACTGAAACTATAAGGATAACGAGAAACTACTGCAATACACCTCAAACAAGCATAATTTATGTAGCCTTAAAAGGTGGTCGGTAGAAGTCATGAACTAAATCTATAGGAATAACTAAGAAACTTCTGCATACAAGCACAAATTACCAGGCCTTAAAGTTTGGTCGGCCGGTGCGTCATGAACTAAAACTATAAGAATAACAAGACACTAATGCTATTTCGCAACAAAAAAGCACTAATTGCGAACCCTTAAATTTTGGTCGGCCAATGAGTCATGAAGTAAAACTATAAGAATAACGAGACACTTCTGCAATTTTGCTGCAATACAAGCACATATTACCATTCCAGTACCGGGTGCGGGTTCGATTCCCGCCTTCGCCCAGGGTGTAATTTCTCCCTGTGTGTCAGTAAACAATTCTTTCTGTGTCTGTCTTACTTGACGAAGGTTTATAAGGGGTCTCTGATCAAGCACACAAGCCGGAATGTATATGTGCTAACCCTATCCTACCCACTGCTAAACACCACGTGCTTTACGCCATAACTAATCACTAAATTATATAAATAATTATTATTCTATATAATTTTATGTTTATTCTATAAACATGCAGGACTTGCAATGACACAGTACACATAAAAATTATTCGAATTGTTGACGCCAATTCTCAACATGTTGTAACAGAACAAGACTCAGGAAATAGCTCTTCAGCAATTCTGTTTAATTTAAGTTGCAGACACACACAAGTACAGGTTACTAGCAGAGATTAGGACTCATCACAAAGTTTCACATGGCGAACACACAAGTTAAAACAGAAGTAAAAAAAGGCGCCGAAACCAACAACAACACTTATTTTTTACCGCTACTCTCTTACTTCACTTCACTTTACTTTACTTAGCCCGGCGGTTACACTCCCCCGCCTTGAAACATGCTAAGGTTTCAATGAAGAGAACCTTAAAATACAACAATTTTTAATAAGAACATTAAAAATATATCACAATACAATTACAATTTATTGTCCTGGATAGGCAAAATACAAATACTTGAAACACTACGTTTGTAAGTACCTTTCTCGGTTTTAACCTCTACCACACGAACCCTTCCATCCTTGCCCGGGGTTACCCCAGAAATTCGACCTATCCTCCAAGAGCAGAGCGGTAACCCGTCTTCTCTTAACAGGACAACCATGCCTATAACAGCGTTGTCCGTTTCAAAATGCCATTTCGACCTTTGTTGTAAATTACTAAAATAATCCAGAGACCATTTTTTCCAGATGGTTTGGGTCAATTTGGTCAGCAATTGCCATCGATTCAATCGATTAGCTGGGGCATCGGCAACATTCAATTCGGGCAAGGAGTTTAAAGGGCGACCAATCAAAAAATGACCAGCAGTTAAAACCGAAAAATCATTAGGATCTGATGACATTGGGGTCAATGGCCTACTATTTAACATTGACTCTATCTGATAAGTGATTGTAAGGAATTCTTCAAATGTAAGCTTATGTTCCCCAATACAGCGCTTTAAATGATGTTTGAAACTCTTCACTCCCGCCTCCCAAAGCCCGCCAAAATTGGGAGAACGGGGAGGGATAAACCCCCACGACACCCCCTGCGAAGTCAAATAGCTGCTCACAGGTTCCTGGTCAAACAAGGCAATAACCTTTTTGATTTCCGAGGCAGCACCACAGAAGTTCTTCGCATTATCAGAAAGAAACTGTGAGGGTAGCCCTCTTCGGCTTACAAACCTTTTTAGACAGGCAATCAATGCATTAGATGTTAAATCACTTAAAATGTCAAGATGTACAGCTTTAGTAACTAAACATACGAATACACAAACATAGATTTTTTGGTATACACCCTTCCTCTGATTTTTATACTTAATAAGAAAATGACCACATAAGTCCAATCCTGTTTTAAAGAAAGGGGGACTAATCTGGAGTCTATCCCTCGGCAAAGAGTCCATAATTTGATTAGCTTCCCTGGGATTAGCCTTAAAACATATAACACAATTGTGTACCACTCGTCTAGCTATATCCCGGCCACTTAAGGCCCAGTATTGTTGACGCACAGTGTTCAACAATGCTTGTGGTCCACAGTGTAAATTTCTTAGATGATAATACTCAAAAATCATTAAAGTTAACTTATGACTCTTAGGAAGGAGGACAGGGTGCTTTGTATCAAAGGGTAGTCCAGAGTTCACAAGTCGGCCACCAACACGAATGATACCCTTATCATCTAGAAACAGTGCTAAACTGCTAAGACTTGACTCTCGAAGGGGTTTTTTCTCTGCTAAAAGCTTCAACTCCTTAGAGAAGGCTTGAGTTTGAACACATTGCAAGATAAACTCTTTAGCCTTGTCCAATTCACTCACCTGAAGGGGACCGCTGTGAACCCTGGTCCTACAATTGGAAATAAATCTATAAACAAAGGCAAATATTCTAATTAATTTAAGATAAGAATTGGTAACATCAAAAATACAATTTTCTGTAGAGCTGAAGAATATTAAATTGTCGCTTTTATTTGGGGTATCCTTCTTCAACTCCCTAGTGTATGCCTCTTCATCATTGGGAGCTCTACAATGTGCTGAAGAAGTGTCAGTTAGTTCAGTCCTGGAGAGGAAAACTGGTCCATTCCACCAAAGTGAAAGTTTATGGATCTGACCAGGCCACACACCACGAGATACCAGGTCAGCAGGATTGTTCCCAGTACTTACGTGATTCCAGATGAAAGATTTAGACAACTCTTGAATTCTGGACACTCTGTTTGCCACAAACGCTTTGTAGGAACTCGGAGGTGATCGAATCCATGCAAGAACTATAGTAGAGTCGCAGTATAGCAACACTTTATCAATGCTTAGCTCCAGGGCTGAGATTACCTTCACGACCAACATAGTCAGAAGCTCCGCACCACAAAGTTCAAGCCGTGGAATGCTCAAGGGCTTAGAAATGGGTGACACTCGTGATTTACTACATAGCAGAGACACTTGAACCTGACCACTTTGATCCTTGGATCGAATGTAAACCACAGCTCCAAACCCATCCTTGCTGGCATCACAAAATCCGATTAGATGAATTTCTGTTGGACAATCACTGATGATTCGACAAGGAACATGCACTCTATTCAACAATGACAAAGGCTCTGAAAATTTGCACCATTCTTTTTGTAAACTCTCTGGAAGTTCTTCATCCCAGGAAAGCTTGAGCAACCAAAGCTTCTGTATAAAGATTTTAGCTTTTATAAGTATTGGCCCCAGCAGCCCCAGTGGATCAAACAGTCTTGAAATATACGAGAGAATGGATCTCTTTGTGATTGCACATGGTGAAGAATCAGTGGAAAAGGCAAAATGATCTTGACCTGGGTCCCAATTCAATCCCAGAGTTTTGATGGTGCCACCGGAAGACTTGTCAAAAGACACCTGGCCACTTATGGTCTTGACTGCATGAAGGAGGGAAGGCTCATTAGAACTCCACTTATGAAGTTCCATTCCTCCCGCTTTCAATAAGTTGATCAACTCAGTCTGAAGCACCTTAGCACTCTCTAGATCCTTACTCCCAGTGAGAATGTCATCGACATAGAAGTCCCTCTTGGCCGCTCTAACTGCCAAGGGAAACCTTCCTTCCTCATCTATGCACAACTGCTTGAGGACCCGAGTCGCTAGGTAGGGTGCCGACTTAGTACCGTAAGTGACCGTGAGCAGTTCATAAACCTTAACCTCGTTATGCCTATCCCTCCAGAGAATGCACTGTAAATCCGTTTGTGACGGATTTATCCAAATTTGTCTGTACATTTTAACTACATCTGCGGTTATTGCAATGGTGTGCTTTCTAAACCTCAATAAAATAGAAAATAAATCCTCTTGAGGAATGTTACCAGTTTTAAGAAAATCATTTAAAGAATAACCAGATGATGTAACAGCAGAACCATTAAAAACAACCCTAAGTTTGGTTGAAGCACTCTCTGGCCTAAGTATGCCATGATGAGGCAAAACATATCTCGGGATATTTGACGTAACCTGCATATGACCAAGTATTTCATACTCGCTCATAAAGTCATGGTACAAGGCCGAGAGTTCCTCATTTTTGTCTAATCTCTTGAAAAGGCTAGTTAATCTTTTGTTTGCTACGAATTTGGACTCACCCAAATTCAAATTTTCATTTAGAGGTAGGCTCACAACGTATTTACCCCTTTCATCCCTATAATGGGTTTTGGCAAAATGTTCCTCACAAAATACGTTTTCATCTCCCTGATCACTCTCAACCTCAATACCTTCCACCTCCCAAAACTGTTTTAGGGTCTTATCCAAATCCTCTAAAATTAACCCACAATGAACAATCTGGTTACTGTCCACCACCACACTTCCCCCACACAAAAATCCAAACACAGAGTTTTGGAAAATGAGATCAGTTTCAGGTTGATCTAGTCTACCAGGCTTCAAAAGCTCGAAAAATACCTGAGCTCCCAACAAAATATCAACTTCTCCTGGTTTATTAAAATTATCATCAGCTAATTTCACATGTCCTAAATCAAGGGAACTGATATCAAAATATTGAGTGGGGGCAAAATCAGTGATATTTGGAACAACTAGCAATTCTACAATTTTCGCGAAGCTACCATCATGATTAGCAATGGTTGTTTTAATTGCAGTGTCAACTACGGAGGTAGAGTTATTTAGTCCTGAAACTACGACTCTTATTTTGTTGCGTCTCAGGTCTATTTTCTTGGCATATGGCTGGGATATGAAGCACGATTGGCTTCCATTATCTAATAGTGCTCGAGCAGAGTGATATCTCCCAAACTTATCCGCAACTTGAACAGTAGCAGTGCTTAGTAAGACCATTTTAGACCCAACCTTACTAGTGTTGGCAGCAGCACAAAACTTAACCTCAGTTTGATCGATAGTTTCTTTTGGAATAAAAACCTGTGCGCTAGGGTTAAAACTAGCAGCCACCTGAGTTACTCTATTCCCCCCACTTTCTGAAGGGCGACTTTCATCAGAGCCTTCGGAAAAATGCAAATAAGTATGATGCCTCTTTTTGCAAACACCGCAACTTAGCTTAGACCAACAAGTGGTGACCTTATGGTTACCAAAACAATTAAAGCATAATTTATTAGTCTTAACTACTTCCACCCTCTCCTTGACTAACATTTTTTTAAACTCTGGACACAAATTAAGGAAATGAGTTGCATTTTTACACAGTACACACTTTCAGGCCTTGCAACAGATTTTACTTGTGTTCCTAGGAAAAAAAGGGACTATTTTCTTCAAAAAAGGGACTTTTAGGGACCTATATTTGAGCAATAATTTATATAGAAACAACTTAATAGCAAAATGATTAATTGATACTATAGTCAATGAGATGATCAAAAAAGAAACGCACCTTTTTTTCGAATTTTTAAATGTGCACTGCTGGTTTCAAAGTAGTTACAAGAAAATAAGCTGTTCACATTGAATAAAAAATAGTTTGAAAGGTCCTTCGCTAGTTATCAAATAATAAGCTTCTAAAATTTAAAAAATTGTGCTTGAAAAAGAAATTTGAATAAATTTGTTGTACGATACGAAACATATATTGCATCCCTGTGAATACTTGGACATAGTTAACAAAACAAGTTAGGTGGCTTTTGTGAAAAAACTAGTTATCATGTGCCTTTTCTTATCTAGTTTTCGTTCCAAACCAGCAACAGATTTCCTTTTCTCCTTGCGTTTGACACTACTTTTCACTGCCCCTTCTAACATTGCTTGTGCCACTTGGACGGTTGCAAGATCATTTCGTGATATGGCCTTTTTCAGTTTAATATTCGCTTCTTGAATAAGGTCATCCACCGCTTCCGTTTGAAGATCCTCTGAACCTCTGGCTGCTTTTAGTTTGGATTCCAAATTACTCATCTCCATTTTACTCTTCTCCAGAGCTTGAAGCTTTTCCGCTTCAAGAGCTTGGGCTTCTTTTGCTGCTTTTTTTTCCTTTTCAGCTTTTTCCGACTTTAACTTTTCCTCCTCTAGGTATGTTTGGTAACTTTTATATGCCACTCTTGCAGCTTCAATAAGTTCTTTAGTTATTGGAATTAAATGTGGCTTATTATCAACCATTTTCAAACCATTGGCAACGTTTAAAATTGCATTTAGTGATCGAACTGATAAGGCAGATCTATCGTCCGTCAGAACACAACCAGATCGAGAAAAACCCCTTTCTACTTCGGCATTACCGTGCGATAAAGCCAAAGAAGCCTTTACCACCATATAGAGGTTGGGGAACTTTAAAGTTCCCTCGGCTGTTTTAACTGTTGAGAGCTGAGCCCAATAACTGCTAACCTGCTTCTCAGTGACAACCTTTTCTAAATTAAACAGAACTACCTCATCCATGAGTTTCGTTTCATCATAAGGGACAGGCAATAAAGCGGCCATAAGTTTAAACTCTTTTGGGCTGTGTTGACTTTCTGGTCTTAAACACCTAAATCTTTTTAAAACCTGAGAAAAGATAAGGTTTTTCTCCAGAATATACTTTCCCGCTGCAGTGTAGTGATTACGAATTTGTAATGTAAACTGGTCTTTTTCTGCACGTGACACGTGAGCTAATAGACTATCAAGATCATCTCCAAGTACTATTTCCTGTACAGGCAAAAGATTTTTGCCTGAAATGCATTTTCCGTAATGCCTTCCGCATAAGACTTCACAGCCTTCTTTTTACAGGAACGGCCCATGGTCACTATAATTAATTCGTTTATATGCTTGGACAAAACATGCACTAAGGGCTCGTTTTTCTGGTATAACCCAGTAAACCCTTGAAATAAACCGGCACTAACACAAATAAATTTGAGTTCAGCCTTGATTGTCGATTTCTTTAGGAGAGGAAGGATTCTCTTGAAAGCATTGGTCTTTAGTAATCTTGCCTGTTTCAGGGGTACAAACTTAAGAAAATATTCAATTACTGCATCCCAATGACCCAGCAATCGCTGTGCAGCCGCTTCGATTGTTAACCATCGAGAGCTAACGTGCTTTAAGAAGCGAACATTAGGCAAGCCCATCTGGTCTAAAATTAAACAAAAATCTTCCCACCGGGGCGGCCAGTCCTTAAAAAAACTATACAGGGAAATAATAAGTTCTGAGGCATCCGAGCTCAGCTCTTCAAGACCTTTTTGAAAAGCATTGTGTACCATATGTATATTACAGAATCCCAAATTTACGAGACCTTTTCCTCGAACTGCCTTTACATCCTCGTTCATAAGAAGGAACACTTTCTGGTTTACTTTCGGGCCATCGCTCCCCAGCATTAATAATTTAGCCAGGGGCAAATCGGCATTATCCAACGCCTTAAGTAAATGAGCTTTGACTGTTTCGGCTGTTGCATGACCAAGAAAAAATGTTTCTAGGTGACAGGTTGCCACATTCCTTCTTTCTTCCGACCAATAACGAACTGCCGTTCGTAGCTCCTTAGCTCCAGCATTATTGGTCGTCTCATCAAAAAGTAATGTGAAGTATGAAGAACCAATATCGTTTAGAAATTTTTTTCTGAAGTGTGGACCAAGGGCATCGCTTATGAGATAACGCGCTTTTGTCGGGTTTAAACTCAATTCCTCAGGAACTGCACCAGGACTGGGAAACATTGCTCGAAAAACATGGGCAATATCTTGACAAAAATTGGTCGGTATGTTTCCTGAAATCATCTTCAAACACCAAATCAACTCTGCCGTATAAGCAGAGTCTTTTACGCTATACAGACGCATTTCAGAAGCTTCATCATCTTTGTTTGTCGATAAGTGAAGTTGGTTCCCATCAAGTTTTTCAAGACACATCTTTTTGTGCCTATCTGTTTCATAATGCTGCCGAATATAATAGAATCCTTTAACAGTAGAGATGAGGTTCTGGCAAAAGACACAAAGCAAACCACTATCTCCACGTCTTTCACCCCAAACAGAAATCTTACACCCACTAGAATCTTTTCTTTCTAGCCACTCCTTTTGAAATTTGCATTTCCCCATTTTAATCTATAACCTGAAAAAAAAAATCTTATTAAATGAATTGAAGGCCCAACCAATACAAGCATATCTCAATACAAATAAAAAAAATATTAAATTAAGTTACTTCCTATTTGTCGCCAAAGAATTAAAAATTCACGTTAAGAATATACTTAGAGCATCAGGTTGGTTGTATTTTATACAAAATATTTTAGATGCAAAAATGTAGTTAAAAATTAAAGTGTAAACTAACTAAACTTGTCTTAAAGTTACGTTAAAAAAGGTTTAGTGATAGTTTCGATTCTATAGGAAATTTACATTTTAATTTATTTTTAATCCGATACAAAAAATTATTTAAACTAATTTTTAATTCACAAAACCATTGTCAACATATAAATAACCCTATCAAATATGGTCTTGATCTTACAACAAATAATATTTTGAGAACGTTAATGACAATAAATAATGACATGGGTTACAAAAGTGATCAACAACAGACAAATTTAAAATTAATCAATGGGTTTAAAACGCCTTATAGAGGACCAATCTACTCGCCAAATCTATCTTGAGCCGGCGATTCTGCACAATACTGCATAAATCGATATACATAATTAACGTCTTTTAAAACAAAAAAATATCCTAAATAAATTAAATCTTCTTTATAAATACTTAATATAAATTAATAAAACTTAGTTAAATAAAGTGGGCACTGGGCAACTAAATTCCTAGTTAAGGGTAAGGTTTGGCGCGTTTCTGAAACTTGGCGCCAAACAATCGCGAAGAATGTCGCCAAGCAAAAATGTCGTTGGAATATTCACATGGGAAAAGACAAATTATCATTAAAATACAACAAGAAATGCAATAAACGAACAAAAATTAAACCAAAAATCACAGGGTTGCCACAAATACAAAAAAACAACTGCTATTGACTAAGAGAAATTGTTTATCGCCCACTTAAAAGTCGCCAAATCGCGCCAAGCCCGACCGTACCGTTATTTTAACTAAGAATTAACCTTGCTATAATTTCGTTTGGCGGCGTAAATTCAGCTCCATGTAAACTTCAAACATCCATGCTCTAGGCAAAGGCATGTACCGTAGAGGTCGGAAACGCTCAGCGCGTAGTTTTGTAAACAATGCCGCGCGCAAATGAGCGAGGCTATGCCATGCGGTAGGCTTAATTTCCCACCAAAATGGGAGAAGAAATAAAATTTTTTGAATAAATCTTACATTAGGTTTTAAGGTATTAACTAGAAAATGACTAAATTCGACGAAAAACAAGAAAAGATGAAAAATTTTGCAAAACTGAAACAGAAGTGTAGTTCTATTTCGCAATTTCACGACGCGCGCAACCATTTAAATGGAGATAGATAATCTTTAATGAGAACAAAAATGTATTAAAACAAACTTACCTTAAAAACTCTTTATAACTCCTAGTAGCACTATTCAGACAAGTTGAAAGACGAAATGTAGGTAAATTTGAGATCGATCTCCCTTCACGTATCCGCTGAACAAGTCATAAATCTGCTGCTAGCTGCTCTGGCTCTGCACTGCACGTGGACATGTTTACGTGACGTCACCGCAAACCCTATTGGTCGAAGAGTTTCTTCCCTCTAGCGGAAACTATTTCAACCGGAAATGTAACGATTTGGGCAAAAAAAAAATCTGAACTTATTTTAAGCAAAATAGGAAAAAAAGGGACCTTTTTCGGAAAAATGGGTACTTTCAGGGACTTTTTTTAAAAAAGGGACTTTTAGGAAAAAAAGGGACCAGTTGCGAGGCCTGCACTTTGGACCTTTAACCTCCGACACAAAAGATTTCGAAGCAAGTTTTGGCCCATTTAATCTATTTCCCTTATTAGTCTCATTTACTGACCCACGCGAGTGAGAAACCGGCTCTGTTTTTCCATTCCCACTCGACGACACGTAAATATCAATGTACTTGGACATGTCGTGGGGCTTGAACCAATTGTCCTCCTGCTTAACGCCAATGTGTAATTGAAGGTCCTTATCCAGAGTACTAAACAACTTATCTGAAACTACTAAGTCGCACAAACCTTTAAAATCATTAACTTCACGTAACTGACAATAATAGTCAAAGGTAGCAATCAAACGTGAAGCGAATTGAACATAAGTTTCATCACGAAATTTTTGGGCTCTACGAAAGTCATTTAAAACGTCCTGAGGGGAACTTTGGAATTCTTTTAAAACGGCCTCCTTGACCTTAGAATAATCTGACAAATCATCTGCAGTCATATGAACCATCATATTAGTCGCCTTCTCTCCCAAAATATTCAACAAAATTTCTGCCTTATAAGTCTCCGGCACATTTTTAATTTGAAAAGCCCTCTCAAGCGATTGGAAATAAAAGTTATAAGAATCGGTACGCGACGGCAAAGACATGGTCAAGGTTTTTACACTTTTAAGTAAGTTTTCTAAACTATCCGCTTTATTTAAACTATCAGTATCATCAACCTTTGCACTTGATTTGAGTGGTAAATCTGACCTGATTTGTTCTAGTTCCAATTGTTTTTCTAACTGCGCTAATTTAACCCTCTCACACTCAAGTTGCGAACGCTCAAACTCAAGTTTTGAACGCTCACACTCAAGTGCACTTTCTTCCTTTTCCTTAATATCAAGCAAAACAGTTTCAAGGACACTCTCAAACACCTGTTTATTTTTGTAGACATCGCTATTCTCAATGGCTTCCCTTAATGCTAAAACCCGAGGAGGTGAAGGCACAATAACATTAATTTCCTCTGCTATTTGAATTAATACTTGTTTCTTTAAACCAGATAAAGACATTTTTACTGCAAAAAGTATAACCAACCAAAAGTAAACAAAAAAATAATAACATAAACAATGCTAAAAACTACACACGGGCACCCACGGCACTAAAGCACTCAAATTGGTGGTAAACTATGCAATATCTCCATACTGGCTAATTATTACACTTTCATTGCAACACTCTGTACACTCGATCACAACTTCTTGAAAGCACATGGACTGTAATTAGGCTGTATTCTTCAATCACTTTTCGACGGACCACTATGTTGACGCCAATTCTCAACATGTTGTAATAGAACAAGACTCAGGAAATAGCTCTTCAGCAATTCTGTTTAATTTAAGTTGCAGATACACACAAGTACAGGTTACTAGCAGAGATTAGGACTCATCATTGCAACACTCTGTACACTCGTCACACTTCTGAAAGCACATGGACTGTAATTAGGCTGATTCTTCAAATCACTTTTCGCGGACCACTATGTGACGCCAATCTCAACATGTTGTAATAGAACAAGAC